>CM041547.1:20260743-20860743 GCA_023238725.1 Scortum barcoo
TACTGCGTGCTTGGAGCCGGGCCCGCAGGACTGCAGATGGGATATTTCCTCTCCAAGGCTGAAAGAGACTACATCATCTTGGAGAGGAACGCGGGGCCGGGCAGCTTCTTTAACAAGTAGGAAACTTTGTGAGAGCATCTCATGAAGCAAGAAGGCTGTAGGTCTGTGTCTGTGCTCCTGAATCTCTTTTGACTCGCGCCACCTCTGCTCTTGCTTTTTGTGTGTGTGTCAAGGTACCCCAGGCACAGGAAGCTCATCAGCATCAACAAGATCCACACGGGGAGGCAGAACCGGGAGTTCAACCTGCGCCACGACTGGAACTCGCTGCTGAGCGATAAGCCGGACCTGCTGTTTAAGAGGGTGAGCGGCGACTTTTACCCGCCAGCTGATGCCTTCCCAATCTACTTGTCCATGTTTGTGAAGGACCTCGGGCTGAGGGTCCGCTACGGCGTGGACATCGGAAGGATCAGGGCGGTGCAGTCAGGCACCGGCAGGAGCTACGTCCTGACTGACCAGCACGCGTCAGACTACACATGCAGGTATCTAAACCAGGATGAAAATGATGCATTTGTTAGGATTGTGGGTTGCATTGTGCCTCATCGCTGTCCTCTCTCCCTCAGCGTCCTCCTGGTAGCCACAGGTTTGTGGGTTCCGCAGAAGGTGGAGTTTCCAGGTTCTGACCTGGTTGAAGGCTACGAGTCCATCTCCACTAATCCGGAGGACTACAAGGATCAGGCCGTCCTCATTCTGGGGAAGGGGAACTCAGCTTTTGAAACAGCCCAGAGCATCCTGGGAAAAGCGAGTCGGGTGCACATGCTCAGTTCCAGCCCCGTTCGTCTGGCCTGGCAAACACACTATGTTGGAGATCTCAGGTGATGATGAAGATTTGGAAACGTTCAACAAACAGTTCAGACTTCACTGTTTGGTCGCTATCTCGTTTAGAGCTATCAGCACTTTAACTGATTTATTGGGTTTTATTTTCAGAGCTGTGAATAATGAGCTAATAGACACGTACCAGCTGAAGTCCCTCGATGGGTTGGTGGAGGCCCGTCTGGAGAAAATAGTAATCGCTCGACAAAAGGAGCAAGGCAGGAGGGGACCCGGCGCACAGGGGAAGGAGAAGAAAGGAAAGCTGTACCTGACTTTAAATAAGTACAGACAACACCAGGGCCAGAAGAACAGCTCTGATGTGACAGGAGAAGAACTGCCAGCATATCATATTGACAACTTCTCCATGCGAAAGCCCTATGATCGTGTGATTCGTTGCCTCGGATTCCGATTCAACTTCAGCATATTTGACAGGTATAGATTTATGTACCAATCACAAATACTGTCCTATCGACGAAAACATCCTAAACATTTGTTTTATTTATATAATGTTCACATTTCTTTTTTAAAAAAAAAACTCCCTAGCCACACATGCCCACCAAACAGTGAAAATGCAAAGGGGAGGTTGCCGGGGGTGACGGCCTGGTATGAAGGGAAGAACACCCCCGGCTTGTTTGTGCTGGGAACCGCCGCTCACTCCAGAGACTACCGCTCATCTGCTGGTGGCTTTGTCCATGGATTCCGTTACACAGGTGAGAGTCTGGCAGATGATTTTGTGACATTTAGAGTGTGCTTGTTGAAAAAGGTCCAGTCTTCACTTGTTCAGAGCATCTGTTCTCCTTTACAAACAGGGCTTTGACAATTCTGCATTTAGGTAAATCAGCCCTTTTTACACATTATCAACGTGCCATTTAATAAACTGAATGGATTTCCTGTCACAGCTCGAGCTGTACATCGTGTACTTGAACAGCGTTACCATAGCAACCGGTGGCCCTCGACAAAACTGTTGACAACGCAGCTGCAGTCCTGGATACTGAAGCGGGTTGGCGAGGCCTCTGGGCCGTACCAAATGTTTGAAGTGCTCGGGGACGTTATACTTCTTCGAGGGTAAGCAGATGTTATTTTGATAACACCATTAATAACTGTGCTCATTTGTTCTGGAGATCTGCCCACTGTCATCTGCTGGGTCCAGGTTATCCCTCTGTCTGCTCCTGTTAAGCTACATTTTGACTGCTTTTCCCAGCTGTTTCTGTCAGCTGCTCCTGGTGAATCCCTAAGCACCCATGCACTGCCTGCTCAGGTGGGAGTGATTCCCCCCCACCCCCTACAGGCCCTGGAGCTGCACAGGACACCTCTGAATGGATGTGGCCACTGGCCAGGAAGCATTAGACACCCAAACCACTGTAACTGGCACATTTTAATTCATGTGACAGGGCTGTGGCTAGATGCCAACAGAGAAAAAATCCTCAGTGAGCAGTTTTGATAAGATACATCTGCTGTGGAAACCTCATTCCCCATTATCACCTATTAAGTGTTTCATTTTAAATAAATATATTTTTTATTAATCCTGTATCAGTCCTGTGTGTACTATTGTGACTATTGTGTATTACATAGAAAGCCACTCTTTGTAGGTGTAAAACCACCAAATTATGATGCTGGAAATGACATTATGTGACCCTTTCACAGTAAACCAAAGTACAGGTCGTTGTTTATAATGCTCACCATATTTTGGTCTTTCTTCTCTCCCTAACTGTAAAAGCTCTCACTGTGAATACGTGGAGGAGTTTCCACTCCAGGCCTTGCCTCAGTTCTCCTCCCTCTCAGGCCATGAGGTTTCCAACCATGGACTGATAGTTCTACTAATGCAGTATGGGAAGCAGAAGATCGACTACCTGGGGCAGAGCAGGGCAGAAACAGACTGGACCAAAGCTTGGAAGTCCAACTTTCTGCACCCTGTTTTATACTACTATGACACACTTCCTACAGGTGAGTAGAAATGCTGTTACCATCACCAAAAGTGAATGTACTTTTGGGGAATGGATTTACTGGAGTTTTGAGAGGGAACAAACTCTGAATCAAAGGTAATGTAGGTTCCTTTTCTTTCTCAGAGGAAGAAATGAAGCTCCGTCCCAATGGCTGGCCTTTGCCAAGGCCCAAGGCAATTCACCACATGGTTGAAGACTTCCTCACAGAATGGGACGGTCCCATATCTCACATGCAGCCACTGCGGCGCTTCCTTGAGCACTGTCTGCAGACTGACCTCCGGGCCTTCTACGCGGGTAAAGCAGTGTCTTTTATCTAGTCTGAAAATGCCTCCAGTGATTAAGAGGAGAGAAAAATTATGACAGAACATTGATAGTAAACGTAGTGTGTGCTGCTGTTTTTAAAATGATGACTTTCACAATAACTCCTGTATTAATTGACTTTTTCTATATTAAAATATTTGTATTATTATTGGAACAGTAAAGGTGTAAGTTGCCAGCGCCTAACAGATACAGCAAAGTCATTAATCACTTACAGCCTGCACTTCCCTACAATGGCAGACAGTAGTAAGTACGGAAACAATAAAGATGAGAAAGAAGTGTTTCACGCTGGCAGACAGGTAGAATGCTTGTAATACCTTCATTTATATATTTTAACTAAACTTAACTGAACACAGATAACATTTTTATACACAGACTTACACATTCATTGAGATCTTGTGTAGAATATATGAACTAAAACCTCTTCAGTTTTTTTGACGTGTTCACATTGGATGTGAGTTTTAAGAGCACACTATGACAATCTGAGTTTTCATTTTCATTCTCACCTTATTAACTTGTCCTGATATTTTTAGTAGCAGCGTGGGAAATTGTCTTAAAGGTTAACATTACTGATTGGTATGTCGCAAGAAGTTTGAAAACTTTTGGCTTGTAAACAATAAAAAATGCTGCAAATCAGCAGCATTTTTTTTTTGCCTTGTGTGTTTCAGTTCAGAATTATATGAATTTCTGTAGAATAATACCTCTGCTCTGATTCATTGCACTGCTCTCTTAAGTTGCTCCTGTAAACCAAACACTTGATCAGTGATTTTTACTGCAGGTGCTTCTGACAGCTGATTGAAATGCCTGAGTGATATAATTTGATACATCAGATGGTAGTGTGACTCATTCCTGTGTTTCCTCTCATCTTTCAGAATCATGTTTCCGCTCATCCCTAACCCACCGCAAGCCGCCGCTGTTTTGTCAGCAAGGATACTTGAAGCAGCAGGGCGTCGTTCAAGACAGTCAGCTGTGGCAGCATGTTCACGACGCTGGACTGATGCCGACTGAGCAAGATGCGGGCGCGTCCGGGGCTGATGCCGCATTCCCCAACTACCTGGCACAAGCTGGAGCCTCTGTGTCTTCAGGACTGAAACTTGACTTCTGATTGTTTTTATCTTAGCGTGTTAAACTATGCCTATAATGCTGTTAAGGCTCCTCAGACTTGCTACCTCCAGGACCCATGATAATTCCCTCCACAGAACCAAATATTTTTCATAGAATGCCATCCCACAGACCTGTGGTTCCCAACATTTTTCCTGTGTGGCCCCTTAAAACAATTTCTGCTTTCAAACCTTCGTCACCAGATCAGGGTTAGAATATGTGACCGTTTCAACCAAAGAGTGATTTTCCTTTCTTAATTTTAATATGTTTGAGAGTCCAAAGAAGACAGATTATCCAGTAATTCACTAGAAAAGATCAATGCAGGGACGAACGCCTGAAAAAAAGTTTGCGGATTTTTCTGGCAGTCACCTCCCAGGCTTCATCACCATGTGACCTCTCGGGGTCCCAGCCCCAGGTTTGGACACCACTGCATATCACTGGAGAGGCACTTTATCCCTTGAAAGCTCCCTTATTATGATTATTCCTCACAACATATTTATATACATTATACTATGCCATTTTCATATCATGCAAATGCAGATTATATGAAGCTGTACAGGTGGAGGGTGGGTGTTATTAAATGATTATGCATTATACATTTTACATGATGCTATCTAATTGAATAAAGATGAAATACAAGCTGTCGTTTTTCATTCAAAGTGTCAGTGATTTTTCACGGTGCGCCTGCGCACAGCAATCACTGGTTAAGCGCGGGGAGTGTTTGATTGGCCTCCCGGTTGCGTGGCTCCTATTGGACGAGACCAAATGAACAAGACGGAATCTGATTGGCCGTCGCCGCTGTGCGGTGCCGTTGACTGTTCAATGGGTGTGCCTTTTACTACTTTCATGCGATGAAATGGAAAAATGTGAAATAGGGGACATTTTGGAGCTGTGAAGGAAGAGTGTCTTCTGCTGTTAGGATACTCCGAGTCACCCAGGATGGAAACACCTGACGGGGGCCGTTTCTGAGCCGACGAGCCGTGCAATGGGCGGAGCGGGTGCCGTGTTCAGAGTTGACTCCAGACATTAATGACGGCTGCATTTCCTTTTCGCTGCTGGCACGAGTGGTGAGGACAGTGTGGTGTAAACACAGCATCCATATGTCACGGTGAAGGATGGACGGGTGGAGCCCAATCGTTGCAGCAGCCTCGGATAACGAGCGCTCCAGCTCCGAGGGGGAGTACATGGTGGAGCCCGGACCCGAGGCGGACACCGGGGAGCTGCCGGACGGAGAGCCGCGGGGCGCCGTGGACAGGACGGCGGACGGGAGCACCGCCGCGGTCGGCTTCGGGATAAGCGGGACCGGGGAGGGCAAGGTGGTGTTGGGTCGGGTCGGACAGAGGGACGACAAGGAGCTCAGGTACCTGCACTTGCTGTGGGAGCCGGGGAGAGCGGAGGTCGGCCCCGGAGGAGTGACGAGCAAGCTGGGCAAGATGACCGGGAGCAGGGCCAGGAGGCACCACAGAGCCGTGAGGAACCTCGGTCCTATTGGGAAAGATATTTACGGTGAGACACTGTTACGTGTATGTTAATGTGAACATAAACAAGCTGTATATTAGCTGCATTTGTAATAATATGATGTGTTTGTTTGTGATATTAATAACATAAGTTAGTTGGATGTATCCAAACAGGTAAATAAAAGTCGTGTTACAGTTTAATGCAGTGAATAACAAAAAAAGACAACTCAAAACTATATTATATCACGACAGCCAAGCTCCCAGTAGCTATTTAGTCTCATTTTCTGCTATAAATCATTTATAATAATAATTTACATTCATAATGAAGAGTGGAGTTGTATTATCTGTTCATGTTCAAACAAAGACACTTTGAGAGTGTAAAGGCAGCGCTCCTGTGTGTGATATCTTTGTTTGTTCCTCTAATGCCACACAGTCTGACCCCGCTCATGCAGTCATAAAGCAGTATTTACATACTTACATCACGTTGAATGTTTTATCTCCACAGCTGTGAAAAGACTGAGGGAGGCGGCGAACAGCAATGACATAGACACAGGTATGAAACAGTGAGGCGAAACAGTGAGGCGAAGCAGTGAAATGTAAGTGGGACATGGGAAGGATGATTATTAAAGGCTGTGCTCTGCTAATAAAGTTGTCTTCTTCCAGTTCGAAAGCTCCTGCAGGATGACATCGACCCCTGTGCAGCAGATGATAAGGGGAGGACGGCTCTCCATTTCTCCTCCTGCAATGGCAACGAGAGCATCGGTGGGTTGGTGATGAGAAAATCATCATAGTGTCACAAGAAATAAGGTGTAATGCAGCATTGTCATTAGAAATGACTAGCTAATACTTGAATTAAAATGTCATGCACTACCCGTATTTAACTTTGATTCAGCAGTCGTTTAATATGATGCATGTACTTACTGTATGATGTTTATGTATGTTTTTCTACATAGCCCTTACTTTTGCATCAGTGTGCATTTTAGAATCAGTGACAATTAGGTCTAGATTTTAGCAATTAAATGTCCTTCTTTTTCAAATATCTTGTCTGTAGTGCAACTGTTGCTGAGCCACGGCGCTGACCCCAACCAGCGAGACAGTCTGGGAAATACCCCCCTCCATCTGGGTAAGAGAGAGCAATCACCATGACCTGTAAAACCTGTGGCTGTGTGCTCAGTAATGCATATGACTGTGGTTTCACTCTGACACACAACTGTACAGCTGCCTTTTTTCTCAGAATAGCAGGCAACATTTTAGTGATGTTTTCACATGGTACAAGTGTTTTAAAAAGTCCTGGATTGTTGAATTTTTTGTTGTAACTTGCTCATTTTATCCTGTGTTTCTGCAGCGGCCTGTACCAACCATGTGCCTGTTATCACCACATTGCTGAGAGGAGGTGAGATGACTGTAGGGGTGTTAAGTTCTTTCTGTACATGTTGATCAGTTTCACAATGTATTGTCAGGTGGCTCTTTGTAAATTGGCCAAAAATAAAAGAGTCAAAAATAAGCTTTTTCAGTTTTAAATTATTAATTTAAACACTAAATCTGAAGGGAGCACATGTACAATATAATGCATTAAGGGGATGCCTGTTGTCTGTGTCCTGGTAAAATTTCAGTAATTCCCAGCTTCCTGTGCATTTCCTACATTTGTAGTTATTACAACAAACACAGACAAATTTTAATTAATGTCAGATTAAAGTAATTTACAACATTTCATTAAAATCTAGTCCCAGTGTCAGACTGTAACTGAACACTTTCAAATGAAATTATGTCTATTCAGATTGTAACCGTAGCAGTGGAGTATCTCAACACATTTTGAGCATTGTTGCTAACAACAGTGATACTTGGTCAGAGTTAATAAACTCTAAAAGTGTGATTATTAATCATCATCATCAATGATTTATTTTTTATTATCTTTAATTAATTAAAGCGCATTTGTAACTAAGAGATTTGATCTTTATTGTCTTTGTTAAGGAGCCCGTGTGGATGCCCTCGACCGAGCAGGCAGAACCCCGCTGCATCTAGCGCGCTCAAAGCTTAATATTTTGCAGGAAGGAGACTCGCGCAGCTTAGAGACCCTGAGAGGGGAAGTCACACAGGTAGAGGATGAGCTAACTAGCCTTACTTCAAGTGTTTCAAGATTTCAAGATCAGTGTCTGCATTCGTAATGTTTAGGTATGAGGCATTGCTGAAGATTTTTATCTCCGACTTTCCCTTGCAGATCATTCAAATGCTGAGAGAATACCTGAACTTAATGGGCCAGAGTGAAGCTAAAGAGAGGCTGGAGCACATTTCGACACAGCTGCAGCACACACGCACCAAAGAGCAGGTTAGAACAACATTCTCAATGACTGGTTGTCAGATTCACATGCATAAAATTCAAACCAAAGATTTATAGTTTTACTGAAATGAGTTTGTTTTTAGATTAGCATGTATTGATTATTTATCATCAACTAATACATGGTTGTATGTGTATGCTTTTTTTCAGGTGGATGAGGTGACTGATTTACTGGCCAGTTTTACATCACTCAGCCTACAGAAACAGAATTTGGGCGATAGGTAGAAGATAGTGTATAGAGAGTCGAGCTCCTTTCCACACAAGCCTCTGCTCCATTAGCCTCGAAGCAAATGCTGAACCTTGATGCTGAGATTTTCTGTCCGTATTCCAAACTAAATATTTACCTACACTACTGCTGTGCTGGGCAGTAACATTTATACCCCTTGTTGTCTTAACTGAGATGCATTGACAGGCCACACCTCCGTGGTTTTGAAAGCTTGCCTGCAACTAAGATAATGGTAATCGTAACGACTGTATGTTAACATTGGCAACAAAAAGTATTGTTATCATGGTTAAAATGAAAGGATATTCAGCTTTCAGTGCCCAATACTGTCATGTAGTAGATAAACATTAAGGGCAGAAAACGTTTATCATACATTTTCTTTTCAAAATAAGGATAAAAGAAACCCCCTCAAGGGTAAAATACACTGAGGACAGGAAGCTAGTGGAACAGAAGCTAACCCCAAAGTGCAGAGGGACCTCGGCTTTCTATTGTTGTGTGTGTGTGCGAGAGAGTGTGTGTGTCACAGCTGTGTGTGTGCTGATATGTTTCTCTATTTGCCTGCTGTTATGAGCTATGTTGTGTGATATTTCTCATGAAATGATAAAACAGTTTTCACTGTTGTGTTTTTGGTTTTCTTATTGACGACATCACCGTTATTTTGTTGCCTTTATCTGTATTGCATGTGTGTGAAGTGTACTTTATTATTAAAAATGTATTTGGGTGTTGTTGGAAATTGATTTGTGTGAATCAATAAATCAATATGTTTGGCTATGTTTTTTAATTTTTGTCTTTTTTACAGCATGATAAAGAATGGTTTATCTAGCTGGGCTTCTTTTGTAATTTAAAGTACACTCAGTGGCCACTTTATTAGGCACACCTGAACAGTATAATGCAATTCAATACAATACATGTTTTAGCATTAAAATCACAGTTAAAGGTGGTGTTCTATTGGACTGCATTACAATAGTGCATAAAATAGGGAAGTAAAAAAAAATTAGAAACACTTTGTTCAGAACAACAGCACCTTTAATTTGACCTCAATGCTAGGACATAGAATTGGATTTACACATATCAGACAAAATCAACAAAAAACTCACCGTTAAATGTCACATGACATGACAATTTTTTTGTCCTCCCTATTAACAAACATGAGATGACAAGGACATTGTGCATTATGCATATTATTCACCATTATAGTTCAGTCCTCTACCACACCACATGTTACTGTGATCTCAGTGCTAAAAGAGATCTTTGAACTGACGTATTTCAGAAGCTGAAGGCCATAAACTTTTCAGAGGTAGACTTGATTGGAGGGCAGTTGTATTAGATTGCATTTGATTGTACAGACCTAATAAAGTAATGTACCTAATAAAGTGGCCACTGAGTGTATGTTTAATATTCAATATCAACATATTCAATGAGGGGCTCTTTTGTAGTAGAGTTTTGAACAGGAGTCAGTGTGTTGCTAATATGACTTCATTTTCTCTGCGCTGATTGGCTGAATCACCGAAGCCCCTCCCCCTCACGGACACGTATTGTTGTTTCGCCGATAATAAAAGATGGCGACCGGACCCGCGTAAATTGGAGATCCCATAGAGGTAGTAATATTTAATAAACACATTATTACCTATATTCCTGGTATTTATAAAACACACACGCTACCCCAGATGAAATGAAGACACGAGCAGAGTTGAATGCATGGCCACCGCAGTGCTTTGTGCACTTCAGGCGGCTGCGGCCTAGCTGCGGGTGAGAGCCTCGGGCTTTCCTCAGCCGCGCTCACCGGCGAGCTGAGGCCGCGCTCGGTGAGAGGGATTTGAGCGCTTGAACCGCTGGGAAGCTAGGCAGTCAAAGTAGAAGGAGAGGGGTGTGTTTGTGTATCTTTACGAAAGTAGGCGGGAATTTCTTTTGCTATCATGTTTTTTGTACTCTGTTTTAGCTGGCAGGCCAGATATTTATTGTAATGTAACGCAAAGTGTATTTTTCCTCAAGTAGCAGCCTCTCATGCAGCACTTCTCCATTTTTGAGTAGCATTATGTCCAGATTACCTGCAGCTCTATCAGTGGGATCAGGCAGTAGCATGTTAAGTACCCACTCAAGTTTAATTATCATTTGGTGAATAGACGTGAATAAATAGTTTTTTCCCTTTTTCACTTTGTCATCGTGTAACATCAAACCGTTGTCATTAATTTTATATATAAGAAATTTGTGTGTACATATACACACACATGCATATATATTCAATATCATAACTTCGTTTTCTTAATTTTCTTGGTGTTCACCGAACAGGTCAGTATCCTGTCTTATCTAGGGGCCATGGCTTTTGAGGAGATCAAGAGTAAAGGAGGAATGGGTAAGGCCTGGCTGTGAACATATGCACTTTTTGAACTCATAAACACAATGATAAGTAGTGGGAAAACCATGAAGTGTATCTGCTGACTGATCAGAGTGCCAGTTTGCAAGAAGAATGGAGAATATTTTAAGAGATGTAACAAGAGCGATCATATTGATCATCTTAGATATTACAAATTTATGAAACAAAATGTTACTCTTAATCTTAGGATTATAACACTGACGTCATGTTTGTTAGATGTGGGGATGGAGGGAGAGAGGGGTCTTGTTGCTGGTCGTAGCCAGAGAGAGAAAAGGAGATCCTACAAGGATCTGCTGAGGGAGGAAGAAGAGATTGCTGCTCAGGTCCGAAAGTCTTCCAAGAAACGTCCTAAGGTAAACTATCTTACCACAACAGCTTGACCTTGTGATTTAATTTCACGGAATGCTTTTAATAGTTATAGTGTTATTGCACATTTTAATATATTGAACCCATATCTGTGCGAATTGGTAAATTGAAAGCAATTGTGTCGTTTCAAATCAGGATTCCGAACTTTTCATTCTTGGAGGGGACTCACACAAAAAGAAGAAGAAACACAGTGATGACTACTATTACAGAGGTGAGATATGTTGTAATAATTGTTTAATTTCACAAATAAAGGCTTTGCATCTGTGTTTACTTTATTCTTCCTCCTTTATCGTCTCTGTATCAGACCACGATGGTTCAGGTCCACCTCCACACAAAAAGAAGCACAAGTCTGCAGACCGCTCCCCTCCTCTCTCGTCCCCTTCGTCCTCCCACCCGACAGATACAGCGATGGGCCTCCTGCAGGCTATCACGTCTCCAATGGCCACGGGTTCGGACCCTAGCCCCCACCTGCACAAGAAACCCTCCTACCCCACCTTCTCTTCGCACTCCTCTAAGGACCGCAAACGGGAGAGCAGCAGTGCAGCAGCGGAAGCAAAGGGAGTCACTCCTTCTCTCACTCGCGCCCTTTGTCGTCGTCATCGTCTTCCTCCAAAAAGCACTCTTCCTCTTCCTCAAAGTCGTCCCTGTTCCACGGCGGAGCTCCCAAAGAGGAACCTTTGACGTTACGTGAGGCTGACGGGCTGAAGATGAAGCTCATCATGTCGCCAGAGAAAGAGGAAGGAGAGAGCTTCCCGTACACGCCTCACTCATCCAAAGGAGTTGTGAAGAAAGAGAAGGACAGAGACAGGATGCAGCCCTCCAAGTCGCCCAAGAAGAAGCTACAGCAGAGTCGAGATCCGCTGCCTGTAGTGGGGAAAGAAGTGGAGGTGGAAGGTAAGATCTTTCTCTTGGTAAGACTGAAATTATATTCCTGTAGTCCTGATGAACCATACCACCTTAAATTATTCAGACCGACATGTTTTGTGTTCATGAATTTTCTTTGTCGTACAGGCCATTATGGAGGTGGCATGGGAGATGATAGCTCTTCATCTGGGGGTGAACTGGAGGCTGGAGAACTGGTTATAGATGATTCGTACACGCACATGTCAAAAAAGAAGAAGAAGAGCAAAAAAAGCAAGAAGAAAAAGGACAAAGAAAAGGACAGAGACAAGGATAAAAGTGGGAAAGACAAGAAGCACAGCAAAGGATTTGGAGGTGACTTTGCAGTGTTAAATGTTTCACAAATATGTTGAGTGTCTGTTTTTTTGCTGTGTTGGGATTTATGGTGCTCATATTTAAAGGCGTATTCAGGATCAGTCAGTTACTGTTTGTAAACACCATTTTCAAAGTTGAGAAGAAAAAATATGATGCATTTCTGTTTTGGATTTGCAAATATGTGTCATTTTACTTTCCTGAATTCAATAACGTACATACTATGAAGTATAAGATACTTGCATTAGGTATAAAAGATGAAAGTAAAAGCTTGATTGAAGTCGAACATTTTTTATGTGGTAGCATTTGAGTTGAATCAAAGCTCAGGCTGAACTATTAGCTGAATGTGTCAATGCATTACGTCTTTGTGTGATGTTCTGCAGACTCATCGAGGAGCCACAGCCACTCCCATCCCACAGTCACTCACAGTGCAGTTGGTCCCATGTATGCCATGGGCACGCCCGTCCCTCCACACCACCATCAAGGCAATGATGGAATGACAGAGAAGAAAAAGAAGAAAGAGGAGAAAGATCGGGATAAGCATGACAAGGATAAAGATAAGGTAAGATACTCTTCAGTTCTTTCAGGGTTTTTATGTAACTTGTAGAACAGTTAGTACTGCTTTCTATAACACGAGACTGACATCTGTCTGTGGTTTTGGATTTCTGACTATGCAAACACACTTTTTACCAGACAGCTCACAACAGCTTGTAACACCACAAACACCAAAAAATAAGTGTTAAATGCTCTTTTCATTGTGCGTCTCTTTGTCCTCTCTCAGCCCAAGAAGAAGAACACAACAGCATATCAGGTGTTTTGTAAGGAGTACAGGGTCAACATAAATGCCGAACAACCAGGACTAGGTGGGTGATATAATGACATACAGTGTAACACATATAATGAATTTGATAGTCCTTTCACATATCACTGAAATGCACATTTTAACCAATATATTTGATGTTTAATTTTCAGTCTTTGGTGAGCTAAGCAAAAAGTTGGCTGAGGTGTGGAAGGCGATGCCAGAGAAAGACAAATTAGTAAGATTTTTCTTTATTTGTTATCGATATTGAAAGGGCTTTTGAATTTCACCGTGACGATCGCAGTTGTGAAGGTGCACTAAACAGCCTGTGTTTTCTGTGTGTTCTCTTTAGGTATGGAGGCAGAAAGCTCAGTATCTGCAGCACAAACAGAACAAAGCCGAGGCCACCACAGTCAAACACAAGAGTACCAGTGAGAGCAAAAGCAAAGGTGTCTTTGAGTCTTACATGAACCTATTTGACTGATTTTAAAAAGGAAGATTTATCATATCTTAACTACTCTCATCATCAGTGCTCATTACCGTTTTTCACTTGTGTTTTGTCATGAAAGTTGTAGGAACGGGAACAGGGATGGTGTCGCCGACCAGAGCGCCCAGCACTATGTCCCTATCCCCAGCACGAGTCCCAGACGTTGATCCCATCGATGCAGCAGCTCACCTGCAGCTACTGGGAGAGTCCCTGTCTCTGATTGGACATCGGCTACAGGAAACAGAGGTACGTTTCTACATGCATATGTGCACATACTCTATTTTCAGGCCAACTATGCCAAGGTGCTTTATTTTGAGTCAGTTTGGACCTCATTTTCTATTTAAAGTGTTACGCTGAGATGTTTCCTTACCATGCAGTGATATCAGAATCCCGTTTTTTGTGTTAGGGGATGGTGGCGGTGTCTGGGAGTTTGTCTGTACTTCTGGACTCCATCTTGTGTGCGCTGGGCCCGCTGACCTGTCTTACAGCACAGATACCACAGTTAAACGGATGTCCTCGAAATGTTCTGGTATAGTATTAAATTAGATTACTGTGCGTGTTGGACTGCATTTTATGTAGTGCATTAAGGTGTTACACATGTGGTAGTGATGATGTGCATCTGTATTGCAGTTGTCTAACAAAGCTCTTTCTCTCTTTCTGCCAGTCAAACACGTTGGACAACATTGCCTACATCATGCCTGGACTGTGAGTGTAGGACGATAATCAGTGTGTGATTTAAGTCAGCATGTTTTATTGGACTGGTCCGTCACAGGAGTGACCCTGGGACTTTAATTTAAGCCACTGCTTGGCATCTGAAAACTTGGATATTTCTAGTGTCAACATGTTTTTAAAGTATTTTTTTAAAAACTCTGTTCTCTTAATTTTCTAATTGTTATATTTTTAAATGAAACATTTTACTGAACATTAATCTGTCTTGGCATGTCAGCTTAGTTTTACAGTTACTGTACAGTGTGCTGTTGTGTGAATGGGTGTGCGCTTGTATGAATGTGTGCGTTTGTTTTGGGGGTTTGACTGTTGTATGAGCAGGCTGACTGTTATGTCCACATATTTGATTTTTTACAGAAATGTACAGGAACATTTAAGTCGCTGTCTTTTGGTTGTCATCAACATAACGTAATATATTTGACACATGCTTAGTTTTTCTTTCACCATGTAAAAAAGTGCTGTCATGCCTTGCTGTTTTATACATTTGATATTTTACTGTGCTTACACCATTTAGACTTTGACTGTAGAATTTCAGGTGATAGAAAAAGGTGCAACCCTGTTGTAATCAAGAGCTGTTCAAACAAATCACTGTCTGACATTGAAGGAAAAGGCAGCATTAAAATATGATCTGTTCCTGAATTCAGCTTCTGCTTCTTTATTAGCCATACTGGTGGTGTGGATTTAGGGATAGCAGTGCCCATTGATTCAACAGTTTGGTCCGGCCTGATTTAAAAAAAATCTTATGAATGAATGGCCATTAAAAAAGTATGTACAGAGATTCATGGTGGTCAGAGGATGAATCCTAATGACTTTGGTCAATCTCTACGTTTTCCTCAGGTTGACATTTTTGTTTGTTAGTGAAATATCTGGGCAGCTTTTGTAATGACATCGACCTCAGCTGTACTCTTTGTTTGGTGCGAACAGTCATGGAATGTAACTAAGTATATTTACTTAAGTACAGTACTGAAGTACAAATATAATGTACAACATCTCAGAGGTAAATATTCCACTTAGTACTTTTCATCCCTTACTGTCCAGTGAAAACCACACGTCTTCAGATGTGTTGATGTTGAATGTTTGTGATGAACTAAAGGATGAAGTGTTTCTTTATGCGCTGCAATAATTCTCCTTGACTTTTTAGAGGTACGTGGTTTTCACAGGACATTGACTCTACAAGCATATGATGATCTTACATACCATGATGCATTGCATACGATTAAACTAACTAACAATATATACAGCAGGTATGAAGTTAACCTGACACACCTGCAGTAGTAAAATGCAACATTAGTTCAGCAGTAATAATAATCCAGAAACATCAGAAATAAAGTTGAACACCAACAGGAAACATTTTTACAGCACAATAAGTGATTTTGATGCAGGACTTGTACTTGTAGTTGAGTATTTTCAGTGTGGTTTTAGTACGTCTACTTAAGTGAAGGATCTGAATAATTCTTCCACCACTGGGTGCTAATTAGCAATCTTACGTTAATATAAGATATACACTCTTAATTCCTTAAATAATAAAGATGTATAATATATGACGTCATGGGTAATACAAGTAAATAATCAAATAAAATGTCTGACTGTAAGTATTAAAGCATGCAAATCATATTTAATAATTAATAGACATAACTCAGCCCTCCTCATATGCACACAAAACATCAGCAGGCTCAACTGATGAAAAACTGGAGTCATGTGGACCCCGGGGCGGGCCGCGGGCCACAGTTTGAGAAACCCTGTATCAGCCACCACAGCAGACGGGGCTCTCTCTCTCTCTCTCTCTCTCTCTCTCTCTGTCTCTCTCTTTCTTTCTCTCTCTGTGTGTGGGTGGGTGCTCCTCTGCTAAAGTCAGGTTAGTCTGGTTCAGGATCAGAGGCAGGGCTGAGTCAGCCTGCAGGAACCAGGAAGTGCGTCCATCCCCGAGCCAACACTAAATTCGGCGGCGAAGAAGAGCAGAGATGTCAGCAGCTGCTTCACGATCAGGTGAGCCTCTTTTTTTAATAATGTGTCTGAAAAGCTGTGTCTGTAAGATAACAGGGCAAAAGTCAGTGGGTGTGGCTCCCCTCTGCGTGTTTTCGCTTTGACGGCAGTTGTAAAGGGCGCTGTCACATGTGTCGATTATATCAGCTGATCAGCATCATCACAAACAGCAGCCGAACATCAGATGATCACTTTTACACGAATACAAGAAGTCAGGTTATTTTAGTGTTAGAAAGTAGAGAGAACTTGTTTACGTGTGAACAAAGTATACCATGAGTGTGTTATTTCCCCCCCCTGCTGTCTGTGTGGGGAGAGCAGAGCTGAGGCTGGTGGTGCTGGGCCGGGCCGGGGCGGGGAAGAGATCAGCTGTCTGCACCATCTTGGGCCTGCAAGACTTCCAGCAGGGCACAGAGAGCTCCGGCCTCCAGGAGTGCAGCAAACACAGAGGAGAGGCTGCAGGCAGGCAGGTGGGCTCCCAGCACACACTGAAGGGACACACACTGCTCAAGGGAACAAGGGCCTCTTTAAAAGTTAAAGTGAGATTGAATTTTGGAATATGAGGGTGGTAATGCAAGGCGAGTGTGTTATATGCAGTGATGACAGCTATAAAATACTTCAAGTACAACAAAGCATAATATTATTCACTTTGGAGACTCATGTCAGTGACACATGTTGGCCTTTCATAAGTTTGAAAGTTTCTTGAGCATCTCTTGGCATCTATCGCACTCACATGTCTGTCATCCATTTGGTTGATTACGTGCCAGTATGTGAGTCTTGTCTGCATGTCCCCACCATTTGAATCTAATACAGGAATGGCGAACTCTGACAATGCAAACTACATTACAGGGAGGTAACTAATGAGTGTGAATATATTCAGTATAGAATAAATGTCAGCCATAAAGTATCAAAAATAGGGTTGGATATGGTGAAAGTCTTTCATCAAAGGCCTGTGAGTATGCATAATATGCATACTACTACACACATATTTTTATTTTTTTTAGATTTTATTTGTTTTGATCAGAGAAACAAGACATAATATAATGTATATACATCTGCACATATTCACAAATTTTCCTGCTTTCTATAGATTCCTGTCTTCAGTCTTAAATAATGCTTATCTATTACACTTAAATATAATCTATACAATGTCCCACCAATCCTGTGCTCTATTTTGTTACAGTTACAAATCAATTTCTAACACTAATATACTTTAAAAGCAAAAAACACCATTTAACCTTGCTTGTCTGCGTCTCCCTCCTCTCTGCAGGTGGTGGTGGTCTCCAGTCCAGCTTGGTACGGGTCTGGCTGCGACCCAACGGAGAGGAAAAGACACATATCCTCCTTTATCGCCTTATCGAGCCCCGGGCCACATGCCTTTCTGCTGTGCGTCCCCGTGAACCAGCCAGCTGACGAGGAGGCCAAGGCGCTGGACGTCCTGAAGGAGCTTTTCGGCCCCTGCGCAGTCAGCGCAAAAACCATCGTGCTCTTCACCTACACCGAGGAGCTGGACGAGGATGAGCGGCTGGAGGAGTACCTCATCACGTGGCGCAAGGACCTCAAGGAGCTGGTGAAAAGGTGCGGTGACCGCTACCACACCCTGGAGACCCGCGGCGGAGACCCAGAGGAGGGGAGAGCTGTTGAGGAGCTGCTGGAGAAGGTCGAGCAGGCGGCGGGGGAGGGCGGGATGCAGCACTTCAGCTGCCCCCTGTATGAGGAGGCTGAGGAAAAGGTGAGGGAGAGGCAGGCAGAGATAGTGAGGCAGAGGAGAGGAGAGGAGCTCAGCGACCAGGCGTCTCCCACAGACTCACCACCAGAGGAAGACGTGACGGAGGGAGAAATGGAAGCAGTCCGGGAAGAGGCGGAGAGGAGCATTGGTGACTTGAATGTGGATGTGGATAGTATTTTCCCCTCTTCCAGCGTCTCACGTTCCTCCCATGCTCCCTCTTTTCTCTGGGGCTTGTGGGAGAAGCTGACGGGCTGGATGAGGTGGCTGCCCACAATGGTGAGAAGGGAGGCCCTGCTGGGAGCGCTGGTCGGCCTGTTTGTGGGAGGGCCGTTTGGAGGTATGATGGGGGCCACTGTGGGTTCAGTGGCTACTGAGGTGGGCAGAAGAAAAAAGCAGAAAACTAAGTGAGAGGTCATCTCATATTAAAGCATTATGCATGAGTGAGTATTTTTTATTTCAGGATGGGCACCACTCTAATAAAAACACACTGTATTGTCTAATATCTTTATTAATGGTTAATAAATCATGCTTTATAGATCAGTGATAACACATTAATAAGAACAACCTTTGAAGAATCCCTTAAGTTGGTGTATATCCTTCTCCACTACAACTTGCTCTGTCTTTTTTAGTAAGCTTAGTTATTCATCCTTATCTGGCTTAATTTACAGGTAAATGTAAATGTTTTATGAGGTCATCTTCCTCTTCATTAGTCCATTAACTCTGCAGACAACAGAAACAAGCTGCGTAAACACAACACGTGCACATTACTGCCTTTTAATTTGGCATGACAACTTTGTTAGTAAGAATGTATACATCTGTAAGATGTGTAGCAACATTAGCATTCATTTAGAGTCATGTCTCTGGTGACCTGGCTAATCTGAGTCCAGCATTCTCTCACCTTTTAGCTCTGTCTTTAAGGCTGTACCAACTCCCGAGGAACAGATCTGACTCTTCATCTGCTAAATGCTCCACTATGTTCAGTTTTGAGCAGTCAGTGTGCAGTGAGAGCTTGTTTCATCTTAAAATGATGCCATGAGAGCAGTGAGCGGTGGTAAACAATAAAGTTATAGGCCCATAAACCACAACAATGAGCTGAAAAACTAAAAAGCTCTATAGAACACATATTTCTCCGTAGGTTCATCTATATGAATAAACCTTTTTTTTTATAAAAGTAGTGATTTTGTCCATTGTTAATATAAAAATTAATTAATGCAGCTTTAAGTGTCATATTAATGGAGGATATACAGTACATCAGTCAAAAAAACTTTTCATAAGTTGTCAACAGGAAGGTTGTCCTTATACGTGGAATAATGATCTATTAAGAAATAACACATCATTTATTAACCATTCAAATGTTTAATGTTTAACCACCCTCTTAAACTTTTTAGAGGGTGATTGATGGGAAGGCAGATGGCAAACACACTTTTGTAAAGAGGCAATACCAAGAAACAGCCACATGGTGGAGACACTGACCTTTATATTGGAGAAGTTAGAACCTTTGAAGTGAACTGAGAGATACTTTATTTACTGCTTACTAAACAAATAAAAACTGCTGTTTTAACTGCATTCCACTGTTATTTCTCTGAGATCTTTGAGTCTTAAGTAACTAATTTTTGCGTGGTACGACTTATGGAGAATTTGATCTCATTCATGGCTGTCCAGCATCTACCAAAAGGCCAGCTTTAACCATGAGGCCGCCTATGTTTTCTGAGACGTGTTTTTCACGTGCAGCGTCAAATGTGTTTGTGGAATGAAGGGAGTGGATAAAGTTAGTTGTGGTGCGAGAAACAAGAGCCCGGGATTTATGCTGCATTAAGTCAGCTGAGCACTAAAGCAGCCGTCTCTCCCCAGACTCTCTCCTCCTCACACAATGGCAGGTTATGGCTTTGACATTGATGTAATTGATACTCTGCTAAAACCGTCAGTCATAACCCATCCTTACATCTCTCACCCTTGTTGCTCTCCCTCTGTCTTAACTGCTGGCGGCTCTGCCTCAGGAACAGCTAGGCGTTTCCGAATGTGGGTGGTCCGGCCGGGGTGGGAGAGAGAGTGAGAGAGAGGGAGAGAGAGAGAGAGAGAATTAGTCCAGCTCTCATGTTTCCCAAAAAGAGAGGGGAGGAAGGGTAAAGACGCGAGAAAGAGAGAGTGGAGAGAGACTGAGTGCGAAGCAGCGAATGCGAGGGAGAGGAGAGAGAGGGAGTGAGAGTCAAAGGCAGAGAATAAGCTCTGGGACTACATCTGTCTTCCAGATGTGGCCTCCACAGTTGTCTGAAACAGGAAAAAAGAAGGTTTTAAAAGTAAAGGAAAATTGGTGCTAAACAGTTTTTTATTGTTAGGGATTACACATACAGTATAGACTACAGTGTACGGTCCCGGCTTAAGAATTCATCAGCCAGGATATGTTGAGTTTTTTTTCCCTCTTCATGAAACTGCAATGAAATAGCACACCAGACCCCTTGAAGTTAATGTATATGAACGAACACCTGTCCAAATATTATTCAGTCTTAGTGGATACACACCATGGATAAGACTGAGAGGGAGCAATGATAGAGTTGGCATTATGGAGAGAAATTAATGAGATTTTTTTTGGAGGGGGATTTGTTTCTCCGGGAAGATATGGGACACAAAAGTATCAGAGATCAAAAATAGCAGTGTCTGCAGCGGTGGCCAATATCAGTTCTGGAGGATGAGACATCATCAAGAAGGAAGTGGGGGGGGGGGAGAAAAAGCGACGCAGAGTTGATTTGTGCCTGTATGTATAAGCAAAGCCAAAATCTGAACAAACATGTGAGGGAATCACCAGTGAGCCATCATTAACACACAGGCTGTAACGTCTGCTCCTCTCCCTCGGAGCAAAAATGTTGTTCTAAGGGCCTTGTGGTCCCTTGTTGGATTGGGGGGCAGTCTGCTGCGAGACGTGGACGCCGCAATATTTTTTTGTTATCATCGCGCCCTATGGGCTGGAAAAGACAGCAAACCAAAGGAAAATAAACAAGATGACACACTTTTTCCTTCACAGCACAGGGCTGTGAAGGGGCTGCCGCTTTACACGGACATCGCTTTATCATTAGAGGCTCCATATAGTTTGCTTTAAGAGTGGTAATGATAGAGTTACTTTTAAACATATTTGTGTTTCTTTAGCATTACAAAGAACACGTAATATTTAACATTAAACGATTCAAAGTAATTGTTTAAATCAGTTTGATTAATCTGAACACGGTAACGACTGAATTAAAAAATGCAGAGCTGCACTGGATGACAAATATCATCTTACACCACCAAGGACACAAAATGCACAAAACAAACCAAAGTGATGAAGTACGGAGAATTAAATAGAGTTAAAAACTCCTGACAAAAGAGCAAAAACATACAGTATATGTTAATAATAAAAGGGAAATGTTGTGGCCCATGATACTTTACAGTTTTTGTAATTATCTTTTAAATGAATGAATACATTTCAGAAATATAATTTGGAAAACTAAATATCAACATTTTAAAAAATCATAAAAAAAAAGATTAAAAAAAGACCAAATATGTTAAGTTATAAATACAGTAATAACAGGAATATGCTGCACGTAAGCAACAGATTAAACAAAAAAAAAGCAACACAATTGGATCCACGAGAGAGAAATTAAACTATTACAAATGTCATGCTTCAAATGTATAATCAGTGTATAATAATCAGTGTGTGACATATGTACCATAATCAGTTGTATGATATGTGTACAATATAACCCAGAAACTGCAGCGGACTAGTTTGTTAACAAGGAGAGCTGAGGCAGCGATCTTTCTATCTGATCCCAGCGCTGTTAGTGTGTGCCAGCAGGGCTGAGGCGGCGGTGTCCAAGAGCCGGCTCTCTCCTCCTCTCTCTGGGTGTGCTCACTGTGAGCTCTCTCATCTTTTTCCCATTAGTGCTGTTTTCATGTTCCTTCCTAGCGTGAGCGTGTGTGGCTGCAATTGTTTATGAAGCAATAGTTGCCCCATCCGACTGTGTGTTTGTGTGTGTCTGCGTGTGTGTGTGTCCAGCATGGACTTATGGAAGAAATTGCCCAGAATGTCATAGAAACCTAAATATAATGGTAGTACCTTTGATTGTATTTGTTAATTTAATTTATTTAATTTGTGCTAATTATTGCTTTTCTTTTTTAACATTTGGAGAGCCAAAGTATGAAATGCAAAATTTTAATCAGTGGTAACAAATCTCACTTTTTAGACGTAAACCCCCAAAACCCTGTCAGATGAACTCAAGTACCTCTACATCAACACCACCAGTCATGTTTTCATTTGAACTTATTTTAAGCTAGAAGGAATTTAACAGTATGAAGTACATTAAAGTGGATATTGCAGTAATTTATTCTCTAAAATTGATCATTGTTTAGGTTGGTTAGGCCAAGTTTGTATTTCAGCTGAGGATTCCAACCATTTATCCCCTGGTTCAAGCTAACTGCATGTTTAGATTCATCTGCTTACTTTCAGTAAACGTTGGTGTTCAACACGTGCTGACTCAACATTATAATAGTGTAATTATAATACAGCTCAGTATTTTTTTTAATTAGTTGAGGTACTCTACCATCTTTCTACATACCCTGTAGTAACTGTTTAAGTAACCCCTGATGTCCACATAATGGCAAAAAATAATCAGCAGAAATAGTTAGAATTTTTAGATTAACTTATATCTATATTTAGGAAAAAACAGGCATCTCTTCTTTCTGAATTTAAAACACTGAGAAAGAAGGGATCTGTACTATCTGCCTTGTCACAGGTGAATTAAATTAGTCTGAATTAAAATTAACATATTGAAGCGCTGCAGTTGACATAAAGCAGCTCACATCCATAAGCTGACCAGAACGCACGGAGCAAGGTGTCAGAACAGACGGGGAAAAAAATACAGCAACAGGAAAGAAGCCCCCGAGATAACATGAATTCAAAATCGCACACAGCTGCTGAGGTTAGGGCTCCGATGGACACACACACACACACTGAATCAGCTGCACATGTACCAGCAGCTGAAGCGCTTTTGGGGATAGGAGAGGCACGACTCAAGTGGAGGTGCGCCGGGAGAGACTGGCCAGCATGAGAGTCACCTTTCATCCCCTCGCGCCGGGGCCGACCTGACCCGAGGCCTGTCCAGATGTGACAGAGAGGAAGTCCTCTCATGGACAAGGACCGGAAAGAAGAAGGAGAAGAAGAAGAAAGAGGAGGAAGAGCGCAGTGAGACTTGGATAATGTTGTGTGGTCTGGTTCAGGTTTGCACGCCCTGCCGTCTGTTTAAAGGGAATTTTCAAATATGGTCGCCACATTTGTGTTATTCATTTTCACTCTTACAACCTTAACATACGTTCTGTCACTTGGATACCAAAAAGGCATTTGGGATTAACTAATACCCCATGGCGACATGTCAAAGTCTGATGACACTAAATGAGTTCCAGTTTGACTCCAGTCTGCTTGCCAATGGATGGATAAGCAGTGAGTGAGGGAGGAGGGTCAGATCGTGGACGTGTGCGTGTCTAACAGGCGTGAGTATTAGCCTACTGTGGGAGGCTCCAAAGCAAGTGTATGGGGTGAGGGCGGGGTGCGGGCAGACGAGGATGGCAGCCACGTTAGGGAGGGGAAGAGGTGAGCTACTCTGAAATGCAAAGCGTGCTACAGGAAGGCAAATTTACAGGAGGGGGAGCAGTTTTTCGTTTTTCGGGGCTCCGGCGAGATAACGTGGCATGAAAGAAGAAGGGAACGCCCTGTTTGTGTGACAGCTTTGGGGAGTTAGGGGTCTCACACACCACACCTCCTGCAACAGATGGGCTTTGAGGACTCCAGGAGGGGGGCTTCAGTCAGAACAGAAGACAACTCACTACTTGTGGAGCTGTGGCGCGGGTGTTGGATGGCCCCTGAGCTCACCATAATTGATGAATAGTGTGGTCCACATTAAGTGACATGCACCGTTGGCTGTAAGTGGGTGCGATGATTGGGGGGCCTTTTGAAGCTGGGGCCGTGGGCTGTGTTTGAACCGTCAACAGAGACCCCTCTTCTCTGTAAAGGACACCAGACTGCGGTTTGGTCGCAGGCTCGGCACAGGCCAAGACCGGCGCGCACGCACAAACAAATGCAACGCGTGCGCACATACGTTACCCTTCGGTAGTATTACAGGGTTTTGGGGGAGGTGATTGTATTATTCCTACTGCAACACTGACTTAATTCAAGGCAGATCTGACCCGGGCTCGTTCCTCTCCACTTCTGCTCTATTGGATCAAGTCTTAATCCTGCTCTCACCACATGAATAGGAGACACAAAGAGGAGCTGCACTCGCTCCTGCCACATGCATCAAATGTCACTCAGGTCCATATGCTGTCATGCCGCTTCTGATGGGTATCGCTGTGTCATGTGAAAGCCGAGGGAGCTTAATGGAGGCCTAGAGAGACCAGAGCTGGAGACAGACAAGCAGGAAGATTGGAGCCGCGTCTCGCGCAGATACCGTGTGCGCCGTCAACCTGGAATTGATCTTCTGTTGCCCTGTTGTTCTCACAGATCCACAATCTCCACACATCCTCTGCCAGGAACGCCAGAGGAGCTGACCCGTGACACCACTTCAGAGTCGCCGCGCACAAAACAATCTCTAAATAGGCACGTCTTAGGAGACACTTTACAGTAAGCTATGACTAACAAACCCAAAGCACCTCAAAACAACACTGGGAAGCATCCAGCTTCTATCACGGCAACACGAGCTCCCGCTCTCAGCCAAACACATAATAACTCCCGCTCAGGGGCCCGTTATTGTCATATCTTTTCAAAGGATGCCAAACCCAAAACACACACTCCACTCACACACACGACCTTGAGCTAACAAGGGATGCAGGCGAAGCGTTCAGGGCTTTTCCAGCGACTGTGTGCACCAGACAGCAGATCGCGGGGCAGAGGCACTTGCGGTGGGCTCGATGTTTGGTCTGTGCCACGGTCCAGCTCCCACGCAGTGGAAACACTGAGGCCCCGGGGCGGCGGGTGCTACTGAGGCCCCCTGATCCCCCCACTGACGCCCCAGGGGTAGACTCGCCCTTCAATCTCCATCTGAAATGAGAGACAGGCCATCGGTGCACAGGGATGGGCCTCTGATATTTGTTCTGTGGTCCCTTTGAAACCATGCATCCTGCAGAAGAGAAGAGAGAGGGAAACATCAAGTAAACATGACGGGCAGGATGGAGGAGAAATAGGATGAAGATGTGCAGCTGCAGTGGCTTTACTTTGCCCCAGAGAGGGCAGTGGAATCAATGTGGAAATGATAAGGCAGTGTCTTTTTTTTAATTTTTTTTAATTTTATTTTATTTTTTTTACAGGCAGTGACTGGTATTATCTCATCATTTTTAAAACTCAAACATTATAATCTGTCAAAGAAAAATAAATATGATAAGTATGTTAAAATCAAGGATGTCAACATCAAAAAATAAATCACAAATGTTTCTGAACACTATTTTGGAGCAGATTTGCTGTCAGATGAGAGGTGATCAAAGAATATGTTGAATCCCTCCCATAACATACTCTTACACAAATGTGTTTCAGTTTGTGCATGGTTTGTGCACAGGCGTGGGCCACAGAGAGAGAAGCAGTGTGTGAGAGACAAATCGTGAGAGAAACAGACAGATTGTGGTGGCTTTGATGTGCGCCCGGAGCCCGGTCCTTAGAATAGATACTAGGTGGAAAAAAAAAGCAATATCATAGGACAAATGTCTCTCTGCAAACCACTACAGTGAAGTGTGTAGGACTATGTGTG
The DNA here is from genome assembly GCA_023238725.1 of Scortum barcoo. Classification (NCBI taxonomy): domain Eukaryota; kingdom Metazoa; phylum Chordata; class Actinopteri; order Centrarchiformes; family Terapontidae; genus Scortum; species Scortum barcoo. The sequence continues at coordinate 20,286,424 of CM041547.1, forward strand.
CGTGTTTGGTGCTATAATTTGCAAATGGCTTACACACACTCATTCATGTGTGCAGACTATCGACATGTCAATCACCAGGAGTGATGAAGTAGAAAGAAGTTTTTTCTCTCGACATCCTCAAGCAGGGCAGACAACTGACACGCCTTTAAAGGGAAACAAAACAGCCCCTACCACATCTAAATCCTGTTGTATTCTCCTCTCCTCAGAAGAAACTTGTGTGATCAGAACTCTGCCACCAATATGCTCCCCATATGTCCAAGTCCACCCTTTTGTTTTTGGAGGAATTTGGCTTTTGGGCATATCTCTATGTATCTGTTCTTTGCGCTATGTATCCTACATATTATGGTAAGGCTGTCTTTGCGTGAATTCTGACAGCCCGTCACTTAGCACTGACTTGATGGCTTTCTTTATCAATAGCACACACGGCCGTCTCTGGAAAATAATACCTAAATCAGTGTTTCCCAACCCTTTTTTTTGTCAGATGGAACCCCACAGCCCCCACAGATGAACTCAAGTACCCCTTTACCGAAAACACCAGTCATCTCTTCCAAATATGTTTATTTCATTTTAAACTGGAGGTCATATTACACTACTAAGCGTATATAAGTGGATACTGTTACGAGAGGCTTTTTCATGCAATTCAACTCACTGTCTACGTTGGTTTGGTTTTGATCAACTGAACTGGAATGGCAAAAGCTGAATATTTCAGTCATTTACTTTTCAAATGTTTATCCCCGAGGCCTGTTTTTGTTTATCTTCTTACGCTTACCCAATACATTTTATACACACACACACACACATACACAATAGAAATAATTTATCCTTTATCTATATTTTATCCATATCTCTTCTATCTATAGCTTTTTTCCACTGTAGGCTATTCATTATATATATTTAAGACACTTTATATTTGTATTTGTATCTTCTTATTTTTACTTTTTAGACTATTTTTTATTATTATTTATTGTTACTGTATTGTACTCTGGCAAAATAATTTCCTTCGGAATTAATAAAGTTGTTCGTATTCGTATTTGTTTTACTTTCAGCTTTCTCAGTCTACCATTATTTTTTAATTATTTTCAATATTTATCCAGTACTTTTTCATCATTTATTCATTAGCTAACTTCTGTGACTATCCATTATTTTTAGCTAACTGTTACTTTTAAATATAGACTGTATATGAAAATGGATGACATGACAACTCCAATAGTGAAGTCAAAACATCTCGGTCGCCTCCTGGTGGCTGGTTGCAGTATTGATCATATATCCCGCCCCCTGCATGTTAGGAGATGGGACATGGGCCAAACTGAAAACTCAAACTACACATCAAATACATTTTTCCCAAAGATGGTTTCTGTCATTTTAGGTAGTTCTCAAGTGTTCATTTTTCCGATAGGTTTGGTTGTTATTAGCTATTTGATGCTGTGTGAAAGGGCTGAGATGTCCTGATTGACAGCTGCTCTGAGAGAGGCAGACTTCTGTTCCTGAATTGTAAGTAGATTACGAACGTCGAGAGGAGATGTAACTCTAACTCTAATTTTCCACAACCACAACTGACTGTTTTAAACTGAGAGAAAATAATAACTAACTGAAAATGAGCTGAACTAACTGATCTGAAGGATCTGTGCAATATCTGTAGTTTTTTTTCTGTGAGTTGAATTTGTATCTCAGTAAATCAGTAAAATAATAATTAGATAGTCAGCTGAGATCAAGCAGTCTAATGTGTCGTCCATCTTTACATACAGCATAGGCTTTTAGCTAACAGTTATACCTCTCGGGTATAGCTTTTTGCTAACCATTGAGGCTGCTGGCTCGCTAACTAGTTTTCACATATTTCATCATGTAGTGTTGTTAATAGGTGACTCAAAATTCACATGATTTCTTTTATGTGACTTTTGATTTGTTCAGATTAGTTGATCTTATTAGTTACTAGCAACTACAGAGATACCCCCTGTGGCATGAGTGCCCCTGGGCGGGAAGCACAAGCCTAAATGGACCCAAACACTAAGACTTGTGGCTTAGCTGTGCAAACAGATCCCGCTGATATATGAAGCACATCAAGCAACGTCAATGTTTTTTCAATCTAAATTCTAAGATTACTTCATTTTTTAGCACGATGCCAGACCCCAGTCACAGCCAACATCTGAATACACCATCGCTCACTGAAATATTACAGACATCAGAAACGCACAAGCAGCAGGGATTTGACAAATGAATCCACGTATTCACACGGCCCGTCTAATAATTAACGGATGCTATGACTCAACATGGTCACAGCACGGTAATTATCTGAGGAGGCTGTCATATTTATTTAACTAGGAAGCTAAGACTGCTGAAGTCCAGCCATGTCGTATGTTAGATCATGTCAGATTGAAACCACGCCACATTAAGCTGATCCCACCCCCCCTCTCCTCTCTCTCTGTTGAGGCAGGGTGGTCCTCACTTTGGCTCCGGCCTGGTGGTGTGTGTGTGTGTGCGTGAGAGACTGTCACAACAACATGACCCCCAGAAAATCTCTAACATACACACTAATTCTGTGCAGACACGCACATCTACACCAGAGACCTTTTATACACACACACACACACACACACACACACCAAACTCTCTGTCCCGTCTGCAGGGACAGAAACAACAAGGCTGCCATTGACACTGACCCCAGCCTCCTTCCCATCCCTCCATCCCCCGACCCTCATCACCCTCCCACGTTGCCCGGGCTCAGCGCTGGCCACGGGGCCGAGAATGCGGTTCAGGTGCAGGACTCTGCTGTTTCCAATTAGCGGGGTATAAATTAGCAACACTCTCTCCTGTCCTCTCTCCAAACATTGCTGTCTCTTCATCCTTGTCGACCCTCCACACTTCACTCTACCTCTGACCTCCCGCCTGTATCACTCCGCCACATAAATCCAACTCCTTTATGGCTCTTGTCGGCAACCTCTGCACTCCCCTAACTCATGCTCGGTGCTGTTAATGTGCAGTGCATTTGGTATAAAACCCTCTATTTCAGTCAATGAGAGTATAAATCCATTGCCATATATCTGACTTTGAAAGGAATATAACTTCTGGTTTTACTGTACGGTCTGGTTACTGTAACTGAGATATTTCACAGCAGACAAGGACATAACCTGACACATGCGCTCCACATTGCAGCAAGGCATGCACTGATAAGGTTACACTGAGATTCAATTACTCTGTGAGAGGAAATGTAGCCTTATTCCTCGACTTATTACACAGTGTGTTTGTGAGCGTTTTCTTCCCCAGGTCAGTCTGTTAAACTGAGTGTTATTTTTCCAGGGCGGAGAGATCAGCTGCAGTGTAGCCAAGTAGGACCTGAGGTCACCCTGGTACTGAGAGTTCACATCTGTTCAAATAAATCCTCCACTGTGCCATCAGCAGTAAAAAAAAAAAAAAAACACACACAGACACACACACACATGCACGCAGTGGTGGAATGTAACTTAGTATTTACTCAAGTACTGCACTTGAATACAAATCTGAGGTACTTGTACTTTCAATTTCATACTCCCTTATATGTCAAATATCGTACTTTTTAAAAAATTAATTAGACATTTACTTGACAGCCTTAGTTACAGTTTGCTTAGATTAAGATATATTCAGATAGACTGCACATATGGAACATGTGATACACTGTTATTGGTTAAGTCCCAGGGGGTACTTCTGTGGTTGCTAGGGGATACGGCGAAATATTGTTGAGTCACTCAACTAATTAAAAAAAATAAAAATGAAAAAAATGTAAAGGTTTAAACAGTTAATATAATCTAGAAGATTTTCATTTAAATAAAGACCTAAAAGTTACTATCTATCACTGAATGAGGTAACACATTGAGCCTATGATCTACTGATGACAGACCTGAAAAAATCAGCAGCACACAGTTAAGCTATAAACAGGAGTTTTAACACAACAGACTTGCTTTTCAACTCCCCTGTGTGTGAGGCAGTGTACTATTTTTTCTGGTCTCTGCTAATATTGCAAGTAAACAGTTATTATGGCCAAACAAAAAGAAATAGTTGATGACTACACACAATGAAATTTGAAACTGAAATTGAAGGGAAGTCTGCGATTACTGACTATCGCCAAAGGTGCAGTAAATTAAAATCCTCAAGACTATAATTTTTAAGTAATAGATAAATGGTTGAAATAGCCAGCTGGCTAAGAGTACTGGATAAATTGTTGAAATAGCTAAACATATAAATAATGATAAAAAAAGTTCATTAGTAGCACACATGCCACCTTAACCAAACAGTTGACAGTTCAGTTGTGTTAAAAAAATGCACTGTACCAATATCTACTTAATGATTAATAGTGTTAAATAGCATCTATTTTAAAATTTGTTCAAGTGAATATATTAGGCACATGATTTGTGGTGTTGATGAAGGTTGTAAACCACTGACTTGACTTGAGTTTATAAAATACTTGAATGAGCTCCACCTAAACCAGCTATAACTGTATAAATTAGGTGATAATATAAGATAGTGACAATTATTATGGGACAATTATTATACATTATATTTTACTTTTGCTACATTATATTCATGTAGCTAATAATGCTTCTAATGAAATATTTTTATATCAGAGTATTGCTACTTTACTTTAATAAAGCTTCTGAATACTTTTTCCAGCACTGTATGAATGCATGTAGAAATGCCAAAGTACACACTCAAACACTTCAACATGTGAAAGCACACACGCAATCCAAAAAAAAAAACAAAACAAACAAAAAAAACTTTGAAAAGGTAGGGAAGTAACGAGCGAACAATATTCATCATTCATTTTTTTCACATTCCTGACTTTGGCACCTGTCATGTGTGTGGTTTTTCTTTTTTCTTTTTACAAGCTTGGGCTGCTGTTACAGAGAACACAGCACACGGGAGGGAAATTTACAGAGCGTGTCCTCCCCAGGCCATGCAGTGTTCACAGGGATCAAATACTCCCAAGGTGTAGTGTGTGTGTGTGTGTGTATATAACTCTATATTCCTCCCCACCGCCGCTGCCACCACCAGAACTGTGGCCACAGCCTTTTTTACAGAGCCCAGGACCTCAGTGTGCCCTCTGAGTTTTCTCTTTATGAGCTCTAGCTCATCCCCTGACTTGTAGAGAAAACAAGAGCGGAGCCGACTTTTATAGGACTCCTGGGGAAAACACAAAGAAGGAGGCAGAAAAAAAAACAAGAGAGAAAGTTAGTTTAAAGCTTCTGCTCTGTGAAGGATGGCAGGAGAGAGGAGAGCGATGGAGGCTCTTAAAGTGTTAGCTGCGGGATTAGACTGCAGCCTCGTTTTCGGCCGCCTCAAAGATGTTTGGAAAAAACGCTGAAAGAGGTGAAGCAAATGAAGATGAAGAGAAATGGCGAGCGGTCACGAGGAGGGTGTGAACTTTCCCCCACCGACACGAGCTCACTTATGTGGGCTCCCTCCTCCGTGGGAGTCCCGAAGATAAACACGGCTGTTCGTTTAACATCTTTCACCTCTCCTCCTGACCTCACTTCATCCCTCCTTTTTCAACCTCATGTCCATCCTTCTTTCTCTCTCCCTCTCAGAAACTTTCTCTCCTTCCCTCCCCCTTTTACTTCCTTCTCTCTCTCTCTCTCTGTGTGTCTCTGTGTCCAGATGTTTGGCCCAGCAGCAGCAGCAGCAGACGCAGTGAGAGAGAGGACCTGGGGCTAAGTGGTGGGGATCTCCAGCGTGGACTGGAATGCTGACCCTCTATCCATCTCCATCAGCGGAGACGCGTTTGTTTGACTTGAGATGTGATTGTGTTTTCTCTTCCCCACACCTGCAGCTTCCTCTGAACCATGTTCCCCTGCACCCACCCTTCCACCCCTCCGCCTCTGGACTCTCTGGACTCTCACTGATCAATTGCTTTAACTTGGAAAAACAGCCATCCAGCTGCTACTGCTTTTCCTCATGTCTTGTATTTTCTCCTGGCCTTCCTTGTAGGGCCAACCTGCAGAGGAAGAGCTGCAGTTGCGTCTCGTTGCAAACAGCGTTTTCCAATGAAGTTGTGAAATATAGCAGGCATGCTCAGTCCATTGACAGCTCCTGTCTCTTTCTGCTGTTTGTTGTCACTCGTGCTTTGATTGACTGCTGTGAAAGCAGGCCTCTGGGGGAGTGGCGTCGTTATCAGAGGCAGCTCATGTGGGATCTGCATAAAATAATAAACCTCCTCTGATGGCAGCAGGCTGGCGCTTGCTTCACCCGGAGCTGAGCAGGCATTGTGACTCTCAACAAACTGTGGTTTGGTGTAGATCAAACGTTCCTCTCATTTTTTTGAATTTATCATGCAGCAAGCTCGCCCTCATTAGTCAATGGCACTCAGCAAGTTGTAGTGTCTAATTCTGCGGGGCCGCCCAAACTTATCACCCTTCATTTCAACATGGTGGGCTGCCCCGTTGCTGAAACCCTCTCAAGCTGTTCCAGACATCTGACAACAGCCACATTTATTTATTGACTTCATTTCGCTTACGGGCCAGCCTTTACAGCTCCCTTGAGTGATGCAGAGTTAATGTAGAACTGTTCAATGCTCGCGAGTGTTTTTTCACTCCTCCTCCTTCTCTACCACCACCTCCTCTCCCTCCTTTTAAACTGTTCTTAAGTGTTTAAACACTCGGGTAATGACGTGCTGTTGTGGAAGTGAAAAACCATGTGGGATAAAAAAAAAAAAAAAAGGAAAAACATCCATGTGGGCTTTTCCCCCCGAGGAGCGAGCGAACCACCAAGGATGGGATGAGAGTGAGGAAGGCCCTGTTAATCAAAATGAATGAGCACCTCTCAGGGCCCTTGTGTCGACGAGGCCGCAGAGGGTCTCTCAGCCCCCCACCCTCCGACCCTTCACGTTGAGAGCGTGGGGCTGTGAGTGTAAAGACAGATCCAGACACTCTCCTGCGCAAAGCTATCAGCAAACCCGACTGCCTCGCTGCAGATATTCAGTTACTTCCTGCTTGCTCACCTTTCCCGCGTCATGTGGACGGCAGGTCAGAATAACTGAAACCAATATCAAACTTTCATTTCATGTAACACTTATTTCAGCCTTTCCCAAGCTTTTATTTCAGATGTACCCCCACAGCGCAGGGGTATCTGAGTTCATCTGGCAGTGAACTCAAATACCCCTTAATCGACACCACCCGTCATGCTCCAAATATGTTAATTTGAAAGGATTTCAGACTGGATGTTATTTAACACTGTTGGCAGAAACAACGACATTTTAACTATTTATTCATTACTTTGACCTATTTAACCGTATCCACTACTTTTAGCTTTTAAAACATTTTTTCATGACAGCTCATTACTTTTAGCTGTTTTCACCTTTAACCAATCACTTTAGCCAGCTGTTTTAGACTTCTCTGCTGGCTTGTTAATGCTGATGTCTGTCATTTCAGATTAATGCTACTCCACGGTCATTCCATGTTTGCTAGAGATATGATGGTCGTCTACCTGAAATGGATTTACAAAATAAAAATATACCAATGGCTCAGTCCACCTGTGGACAGAGTTGCCCACCCACCTCTGAAATACAAAGCACAATGATGCAATGACGTGCGATTGGTTTAAATGTGGTTATAAGCACCCCACAATAAAAAGCCAACATGTGGCGACACTGTGCTGATGCGCTCACATACAACAAATCATCATTATCAAGAACTGGTAAAAAAGGTGGCAGCAACAAGCCCTCTACTAGCTTCAAAAGAGAAATGGGACTTTGTGTTGCTGACAGGAATTGTTCTACATTTGGGGAAAAAAACATTTTCCATTTCTCGCCAAGATGTAGATGAGAATATCGAAACCACTTTTATGTGGGTGTAATGAATATGAAGCTACCACCAGTGGCCGGATAACTTAGCTTAGCATGAAGACTAGAAACAAGGGGAAACAGCTAGCCTAGTCTGTCCAGTTGCAACAAAATTCACCTACCAACACCTTTAAAATACCTTAAATTACACATTACATAAATCATCTAAATAAAACATCTAAAAAATTCTCCCAGCTATCTTTCTCCCTCTATTTCCAGCCTTTATTCAAAGCTAAGTTAGTCAACTGCTGGCTGTACTTCCATATTTAGCATACAGATATTAAGAGTGGTATTGACCTTCTCACCTAACTCTCTTTAAATAAGCGAACAACCTAAATGGTCAAAGTTTTACTTATATTTGTATCAGGCACTTCTGTTGTCTCCTCTAAATTCCTTCATAATTTCCCTCCTAGCATTAGAAAACAACGTAGTTAACATCTTAGTTCAATCTGCATTCAGCGCAGGTTTTACTTAAATTAACAGAGAGTGCCAAATATTAAAGGTGAACAGTAGTTTATAAAGTGCATGAAGTTTAAAGGAGATTCACAGCTATACAAAAGTTCCATAAGTTTGATACACATTTAATTATCTAAGTAAAGAGAAAATAAAAGTGGGCCAAGCACAGAACTTTGAGGCACTCCTATAGCGAGCCAGTTTGAACTGTGGCCATTGACTTTCCTTGACTTCCACTGACTTGAGTCCTACCTGAGAGATAATTACTAAACCACTCGACTGCTCATCATTAAATGGCCTTATGGAATATTTAGCTGTTTTCTATTTTACGGACAACTTTGTTTTCCAACTGACAATCACCCGGAGAGAGTGTTTAACTCAGACAATTTGAGGCAACAAGACGCCTGAAAACACAAGTATGAGCTACTTTGGCCAAGATAGTCTGATAAGAACATGATTGTTTTCATCGGCTGAACAGAAATCATATTAACTTGGAAGAGAGGAGGAGACATTATCGCCATCATTTCATTAAAATAATTATTGGTGGCTACAGCTTACATTACCCAACAGTCATTATTGCATCGCTGTCTTCTGCCTTCTGAGGCTTATCATGTTTTTTCTGTTTTTCCTTTACAACTGATTCAATTTAGGCCCTCTTTCTCTCTCCTCTTCTCTGTCTTTCTCTCCCTCTCTCTCTCTCTCTCTCCTCTCCCCACTGTTGCTCCTACCGCCTTTCACAGAACGCCTTCAACTCAGCAGCTTTTTCAAATTTGGGGCTTGCGACACTCAGCCAAAAGCCGCAAATTACCCCCCTCTAGCAGCAGCGAATTAGGAACAATTTTGTGTTAGCTATAAAAAAAGAGAGAGAGGGAGAGAAGTGAGGGGAAAATATAGCTTACACCAGGGACCACCAACAGAGGCAACATGGGATGAACGGCTCGTTGGCCGACAGTTTGGGTGGCAGGGCGGCGCTAGAAAGCAGCCTCAGTGATCTTCAGAGCAATCAATCCTATCATATCACATCTACATAGTATGGCACAACATCCATTACCAAACACAAAGGCCTGAATTAGTGGATTTATGTTGCTGTTACAGGATGTTTGCAGGCCTATGAATTGGCTTTACAGTTCCCTGAGCACACAGAGACCTGCAGCAATGATAAAAAGGCAGGCCTGTCCTCTGACACCGACGGCCTCGCGGCAGCCAGCGCTCTTTGCCGTGGTGACACCGAAGGGGAAAGGACTCGTATGAGGTGACAATCCGCCGCCTGAAATATTCATTCCCTCTTGCGAAGAGGGTGGGATTTTTGATTTCCCCCCACTATGCGGTTGGTCCTTAACTCTGCGCATTAATGTAAAAAGGGTCTTTTTCTTGTTTCTTACAAAGCGTGAGGTTTGGCATGCCCACTTAATCTGCTTCCATTGAGCCAATCCATGTTTTTCCCATTCTGGCACCCTCCTCTACTCCCTTTTAAAATCCATTTCCAAGTTGTAATATGCCACTGCAGACGTTATTGAGGGGAGAAAACCAAATGTTATGGGGGGGGGGGCGGGTGGAGAGACAAAGTGCAGACAGAGAGAGAGAGAGGAGAAGGTGAGAGAGAGAGAGGTGAGAGAGAGAGAGAGAAGAGAGAGAGCAGAGAGAGAGAGAGAGAGAGAGGCAGAAAGGGAGGTTTCCAGCTATTAACTGGCTAGTTTTCAAACGTCCCCTGCTCTTCGTGGCGATGCCTGCTGTGGAAGGCAGACCACTTTGTCTTCCTTGGAGATCAGTCGGAGCGGGCGGGCCGCAGTCAGGTTGGGGTTATTGACTCTCATTAGGCCGTACACCGACCGCCAGACTGTACGACTGTAACAAGAGCCTGCACAGTTATGGCCTGACCCCTCTCTGACACATCCTGGCCCAGATGTTAATTGTGCTTCCTGCTCCCCTTTTGATTAAATGACAGAGAGTTTTAAATCTTTGTTTGTATGGCTAATGGCTCTCATTTAGTGCAATAAGTGGTTTCGGGGCTGCCGTGGGTGACATCACACATCACACTCCTGCCGCCTTTGATCTCAGGCCTGTAAAGGGTAAGAGTTTCTCTCGGCCGTTGGAGGCCTTCTACCTGCGGCGGATGCACAGCACACGCCCGCCGTCGGCCATGTTGGCACGCGGTGGCACACGAGAGCCTGGAGAGGAGATGCCACGGAAGTGCCAAGCTCCATGGGCAGCGTGAGGGCATGAGGTCGCTGGCTGGGGAACAGTAGGGCACCAGGAAGGTTGAATATAAAGAGGAACAAGAAGGGGAAAAAGGGATAGGGGGGTCAAGAGTAAGTACCACCCAGTGAAATACATGTTGGCTGCTTCACAGGCTTTTTGAGAAACAGATGTCATAAAGAGGAGGATCTATCTGCCATAAAATCTTGAATGCAACTGTGGATTTTCTTAAGATGTCTAATGGAGCCGTGCATTTCCTCTAGAAGTTGGCTGGCAGAGACAAGTCACGGTCTGAGGGTAAGAATAGAATATCCAAGAAGTTTAACATACTTTGGTTTATTTGGAAATTATTAGAACACAATGTTCAAGTTTAGCAAGTAACCTAAAGTATTTAAGGACGTCACAGACATTTTTTTGGTTCTCTCCTCTTGCAGCATCATCACATACGTGCTTTTAGCTGTTTGCTTTCAGCTGCCGGTGTTTGTTTTTTTTTTCTTTCTACCTCTTAATTTCTCCATCCTTGCCTCTTTTCATCTTGATTTTATTGTCCCCTCTGCCCCCAGCTGCAGATCTCTCCCCTCTCGTGCTCTATTTTCTCCCACTCCCTCCGAGCGCGTGGCTGAGGTGTGAGATCATTCTCCTTCTGGGTGGCTTTCCTGCTATATGTCACTGTCATCTGTTGGCACTGAGGCTTGAGGGGGGGTCCCTTTTCCAAAAACACACCGCACTCTGCCTCACCACCCTGCGCATAATAAATTCTTGGGCACGAGACTGGAGAGGGGTGCACCAATGGAGCAGCGTGTTTTACTGGGCTTGGCAGGGTAACACATAGACCGGTGAGAGAGAGAAAGCAGAGAGACAGAAAGAGAGAGAGAGGGGAAGGGGGGTGCAGCAAAAAAAAAAGGGTGGAAGATTTATAATTGAATAACTCCCCGAAGCAGGGCAGCGGGGACTGGCCCTGCCAGGAAAAGCAAACGCCAAGGAGCGAGTGAGGCTTGTGGAAGTCAGCCATTAAAGTGAGAGGAGAAAAAAACTCAGCTGTGATCTGCCTCAGCAGAAAGGTGCGAGATTTACTAATGATAACTGAAAAACCACAACACCTACGCCTTTATATTCACCCAGCTCTCAATCTATGGCTGCACAAATCACCCTCCTGAAACACTGAAGCAAACACAGATCAGTCTGCAATCAGGTGTTCAGTTTACAACACAGAGTTAACTTTACTCAGCACCAGTGGGTTGTTGTCACCTGGTGTCTGTGCTATTTTTAATACTGCTGTTGAGTTTTTTTTACTCCTCTTTCAAGACGATACATATATGTCTGCATATAACATTCAAAACCGCACAGGTAGTGACATTTAAAGTAAAAAAGAGCTACAGCAACAAAAATATCACAGCGTTAAAAATTGACCCACTACAGCGACGCAGTATTTGGGTAACTTGACGCAGTAATAATGTGGTGGTTGACACAGTGTTGGTATTATTTTTACATGACTGTTGCATCACTGGATTAAAACTGCTGGGTGTTTTTTTTTTTTACTCATGTGTACTGGCTGAAGTAAACCCAGTATTGTGTCTGTGCTATATTGACCCATGCTTGGTCACTATGTCACCCAGTGATTTCATGTGTGCACTGACACTGGTGCTGTGTTGACACAAATGGGGTCAGTTTTTTCTTTTTGGTTAAAAAACTGACCCAGTCCTTGTGGGTAGCAATCCACCCAAAGATTATTTTGATCCAGTTACATAAAATAAAAATAATACAGATGCTGGGTCAACCCAGTGTTTTGGGGTTTCTACCCATGTGTACCAGGCAAAGCACACATGGGTCACACTACACGAGTATACTCAGTAATACTGAGCTGTACTGTGGTGGTGCTGCACTGAGAGCTTTGGTGTGTAGGCAGCCTCAAAACTCGTAGAAATAAGCAGGATATAAGACAGGGTAATATTTGAAGGGAATTTATTCCAAACTATGCATTGCAAACCCTTTGCAACAACACAGACAGTTGGTGTTCCCGTCCTGACTGATCTTGCAGGCGTTGTCCCAGAATGCACCGCTCTCCCCACTTGGACTCTGCGGGCCTTTGCTGTGGAAGCAGAAGGAGCGAAGGCAGCGAGGCGAATGAGTTTATCTTACCTGTTTGGCTTGGCGTCGGCAAGTGGAGAAGGAGAAGCGTGGTACAGCGGCACGGTTAGGCATGAATGGAGCTCTGGCTGAATCGACTCACTTTTCCCAGAGAAACGACCTCCACATCAGAGGGAGGTTATGAGTCGTGATAACTCAGAACTGATAATCCACGTGGAACTGAGCAGAAACGCTGCAGTGGCGCAACACGGCACGCACCACTGACAGGTTGTCACATAAATGTCCATTCATCATGTCCCCCTGTGTGATGAATCACCTTAATATGACACTGAGTAAAGTTCTCCGTGGTGACATATTCAATTTAAAGCGATCCCCCCTCGCGTTAAATTGTGAGTGACTTTGCAGATTACACTGGATTTGAACTTGGAGGCGGAGGGTATGGTTGAAAGCAGGAAAATCTTGCTGCTGATCATTAAAAAAAAAAAAAAAAAAAGGAGAGAAGCTTTTACTCGTAACACAAGTGAGGATTTAATAAACCATGTCACACTCAATGACGCACAAAGGAAAAAGAAAAGTAAAAAGACTTGAAGCAGTGCACTGGCAACTTTTACCTCCTTCAGGATGGAAAACTGATGTGCAGTCACAGCTACACACACACACACACACACACACACACAGACACACACACATTAGCCTGGGGTGTCTGACTTGCTTATTTTATCAGGTGCAAAGCTCCCCCCACCCCCACCCCAAAAAATGACCCTGACTCCCCCTCCCTGGCTGCCAATCAGACGTTGCGACAGTGTTTGTCTGCTTCAGTTTCTCCTTTCTTGGCTCCCCACCAGCAGAGCAAGCTCATTATAATGACAAAGATTAGCCTTTTAAGGATTATTAACACCGCCGTGTGTTACTCATATCTGACCATGATGCTCGACCATATTAAGCTGCACTCAAGTGAAACATCCTGTTTATGTGCATGGTGACTTACTGCCTGCCAAATCACACACAGGCACACACAAGACTTCCATTTATACCCACTTTTTCACGACTTACAGCCTCCCCGTATGCACCTTTATGTCTACATCACCACACGCGGAGCACTGAAACAGAAAAAAAGGCCAATAAATGCTCGGCTGTATGTTTGGCTTTTCAATCAGATAACTCCTAACAACAGAAGTGTTGTGGTGCATGATATGAATCTGGTGTCGGATCAGCTTAACCACAGCTCTTGCCGCACTGTTTAAGATTAGCAGCACAAATATTAGACGTTTGGTTATGACAAAAAATAAGGGGAAACCTCAAAACAGATTGAATTAAATGTTAGAATAAAAAATGGGCGCATCTGTGAGATTTTACTGAACGGTGCAAAGGGTAGGGAGATCCATTGAGAGAGAAAAGGGAGCATCAGTGGGAGAGTGTGCTCTTCCTTCAGGAGTGGGCAGCTTAACAGCTCGCCATCAGGTAACAATTTTTTTTATTTGTTTCAGCCTCTCACTGGGTGCCAAAGCCTGCTAAAGGACTAAGCGTGTGGTGTGATCCATCAGCCCCGTCCAAGAGTCTCAGCATGGTAATCCATCTAAACCAGGCTCAGAATAGAATTAAATAAATACTTCCATGCTCTGAAACCTAGAATTATTTTACTACTGTCATTCTCGCTGTGGAGCAAGGCTGCGTCGACTTAAATGAATAAGAAAGGAAAAATAAATCACATAATCTGAATTAGTGGCACCGAGACACGGGTGGAAAAGTTTTGGGCTAGATTTGTTAATCACATCTCTATTTACTGATTCATCCGGTGTGGATCTGCAGGTTTAATCACACTTAAACAAGAGAAGATTAGTTTATTTGTTTTAGGTTCAGGTTATAGATTATAGTTTGGTTGAATCATGCTGAGATCGATTCACCAGAACATTCACACACCAACCTGGAAATGGAAAAAAGGAGAGGAGAAAAACCAGTCATAAGTCACAGTGTCTGGACTTCTCTGTAAAAGGTCACTTCCAGCGAGTAATGACAATTTCTAAAGCACCAAATGGAAACTTAAAAAAAAAAAAAACTATAATTAAACTAAACTGTGTCATTATTTCTTGAAAAATAATTAATTGAAATTATAATTGTTGCATCAGTTCATAACTTAACATGAAAACTCTTTGGTAGATAGAGATGGATTTAAATGATGAATTTAATCTTGTAAAATTCATAATTTATTGCTCAAACAGGAATTTCAGGATATTCTTCTATGGAGACAAGAAAACAAAAATTGGGAAAAATAATTGTATAATAATACTAATAATCATAAATAGGTGACGCCTTAAAAAGACTCCTTTGTGGGAACTTTTGGGGGGTGAAGGAGCAGAAAGCGCCTTTATGATTGAACAGATGAGAATTTATTTGACATGAAAATGTGTTGGACAGATTTTCTCGCTGGGAACAGAAATGATAGGACGAGTGTGTGTGTGTGTGTGTGTGTGTGTGTGGCCCTGCGAAATAAGGCAATTATAGATATGTACGTTTTCAGCTTTACATCCTTGAACACGACACACACACGCACGATGGGCCTGTGCATGAATATATAATAATAATAATTATTATTATTATAATTATGATTATATGTGGTTATTGTATTGGTGACTTTAACTCGTCCAACATGCTGTCTGATGTTGCTTTTCCCGTCATTTTTTAAAAGCATTAAAGAATTTATTTTATTTTATTTTTTTTGCATTTCTCTTTCATTGATTCAGTATTTCAAATAAATCGTGGATCACCTCAGACGTTGATAATTACCATCTAGACTAAACAGTGACAAACACATCATTTTCAGCACTGTAAACTCTGTCTGTATTATTATTTTTTGTTATATTATTCAGGATGTGAAGCACAGTTCAGACAGGCCTTATAGACTCGCAGCTCGTTTTAGTCGTCAGATTGGTCTTCATCGTTGTTTTTCACTCGCTTTCTTCATCTGTTTCTTCTTGTTTGTGAACTAACCAGCGCTTCTTAACATCTGAATAAATCTGGGTTTGTTTTATTGCCATTATTAAGATTTGGGGCCTAAAATAAACTCAGTCAAAACACAGAAATCCGAATTTAAAGCAAGTTAACAAGTGACATGAAAATAAAAGTTTGCCGTTTTCTACACCATCCACAAGCTGAATAAATAGATCCAGTTCAGCACATGCATCTGCACAAAATACAACTGAACGCAAAGTTTAAATATTCACTTTTATTTCTTTCCAAAAAAATAAGTATAGGAAACTCGTCATTTAAATATTTAAACACAAGATGATAATTCATGTCCAAAATAAAAAAAAGAGGCGTCTGCTAAAAGATTTTTTTTTGCCATTAAGGTGAGAAGGAGGGTTTTGAACATATCTACAACATTCTTTTTAAAGCACATTCCCAACGCTGGAGAAAGTGTGAGCCTCTGCTTCAGTCTCTGTTACCTGAGAAAAACACGAGTTCAGAGTCCGCCGCGGACTTTATTCGTTGGCGGCAGCGCTCATGTGTTTGAGCAGGTCCGCGGTGCCTCGCTGAGTCTGTAACTTGTGGTACTCCTGCTGCAAGCTGAGGAGGTGCGGGGAGGCCGCGGGGTGGAAGAGCGCCGGGGACGCGTAGGCCACGCCGGAGGTCAGAGGGGGGGAGTAGGCGGTGCACTGCGCCGGGGAGAAGGCGTCGATGACCGGCTGCGACTGGAGGAAAGCCTTGGCCGTGAGCGCGCTGCGGGAGAAGAAGCTGGAGAGGGCCGGCAGGATGCTGCTGACAGGAGGGATGGCCGCGGGCCCGCACGGAGACGGAGCGTGGTGATGGAGGTAGGGGTAGATCTCCAGGCTGGGCAGCTGCAGGGCCGCCGCCGCCGCCGCGCCGAGCCCGTAGGCGCCGTGCGGGAAGCCGTGCAGCCCGCTGGGCTCCAGGTGCTGCTCCTTGAGCGGGTCGAAGCGAAAGTGCTGCCGCTTGAAGCGCTTCCTCCGCCGCAGAAAGCTCCCGTTCTCAAACATGTCCGAGGAGTTGGGGTCCAGCGTCCAGTAGTTGCCCTTCCCGGGGTTGCCCGGCTCTCTGGGCATCTTTACAAAGCAGTCATTGAGCGACAGATTGTGCCTGATGGAGTTCTGCCAGGCGGGGAACTTCTCCCGGTAATAAGCGAAGCGGTGGCTGATGAAGTCGCAGATCTCGCTGAGGGTGAGCCGCTTCTTCGGACTCTGCAGTATGGCCATCGTGATCAGGGCGATGTAGGAGTACGGAGGCTTCACCGACGTGGGACCTTTGGTTTTAGCAGGACAGCTCGGCGCAGCGCTGTCCGAGTCCACGTCTTTGCTCTGGCTGCTGGAAGTCTCGGTGCAGGGCTGCTGCTCGCTCCGAGACTCATCCAAAGGTAAGAGCTGCTCCTCTCCGCTGTCTTTGAGTCCTTCCCCCACGACGTCGATCACAATATCCTCCATGATGTCCAAACCCAATGTCATAGTAGATGTCCGTGGGCGAAGCCAACACCACCTGCCAACAGGTGGGAGAGTGACAGCTCTTCTTTGAAATGCGGTGAGCGGATTTTTACGCGCGACCCATCTCCATTCACAAAAAAAAAAAAAAAAAGTGAAAATCCGAGCACAATCCTCGTCCTACTTCTCAACAAGCACACTCTCCAAACCGCAAGGCACCAGCATCTGAAATCCTTTTACTTTGGTGCCTTTAAGCGCAAAAAAGCGGACTGACTGTGCGTAAAGCGCGCAGGCGTGTGCGTCCTCCAAGATGTCCAGCATCATCTGTAATCTCTGTTGCTTTCCTGTGGGTCGGGTGGATGTGATGTCACGTCGAGGCACGAGGAAGAGGCTCCTGACCAATGAAAACGCCGCAAAGGGTACCACGGAGGCCTGTACCAGCCTCCCGGTGCACTCTCATCATCCGCGCATCAGTGCCAAGTCGACGCGGACATTAGAGAGCCGCTCAGTGAAAACATCCTGATGAGCAGGAAATCAGAGGAAGACTGTTTGTAGGGAGGAATTCACGTTATGATTTTTTTTAATCTATGAGGTTAATTTCCGAAAAACGTTAAATTGTAAAAATAAATGTGAATAAAAAGAAGTAAGTCATAGAAGAAGAGCAAAAAGTTGGTTTCTACACACGACATGCGTCTAAATGCATCATTTCACTTATTGCAGGTTATTTATTTTCCCCCGAAATTTCCAAAACCAATTTATAAAGTTCATCGCACCTAAAAGCAGATTCATCCTAAAGTGACCGTGAGGAGAAATTCAATGTAAAAAAAGCTTTTTCTTTAATTTAATCGACTCAAAAAAACAAGGAGGTGAAAACTGCATAAAGCAACAAAGGAAAGACTTTGGTCTAAATGTGCAGCGTTGGTGGAAAATGTTAATAAAAGGACCATAAACACATATTTTAATTTCCGAATGAGCTGATATACACTTCGGGGACATCAGATCACCATCCTGAATTTAAAGACTGAGGGGGAAAATCCCCAAACACTTCTCTACGTGAGGCAGGGACTTACGCCTTAATCCCCCTCGGAGGCTCCTGCAGCCGCTCTCCGCGCACACACTTGACGTACAATTACACGTTTTCAGACGTACAACAGAGGATAAAACTGGAATGACTGATTTTGTGCTGCTGCGAAAATAATAATTTGTTGCCTGCAAGACTGCACGTCTTATTTCTTTCCTCTAAACGCGCAGAAGCTATATTTAGAAGAAATATTTATAAATCTCACCATGTGTGAAATGAAGAAGAAATAATATTTGATGTATAACCTGAGATTTCTGCGTCCCAACACCCTCTGTTCTCCATTTGCGCGCAAACCTATCAAAGTCCGTCCTAACCCCGTCAGATTATCTGCTTTAATAATGGGCGACTGAGAGCAGGGTGGTAATATCGGGATGAAAGTAATAGATTTTCACTTGCTCAGACATAAAAGAGGAGTCGGGAGAGGAGGGCGCTTTTGGTATTGTTGGGAGGCCTCTGGTTGTTTGTGTTTAATGATGGAGCCCTTTGTTGGGGATTCCCACATTTCCTGCCTCTAATCGTATTGATACCTCGGGGCACACAGGGGGACTGGGTCCGGACTGGGTGGGCTATACGGTACCAGCAAAGCTGCAGATGATTTCCCAAATTCATCACGCATGTCCTCAGATTGGAAACAGGCCCCGCGTGCGCGTTGTGTGGTTTCAATAAAGGCCGGAGCAGCTCACATCACCGCGAGAGCTGAAGGTAGGGCAGCGCGTTTCTGCCATCACCTGACGGCAAGAGCGGAGAAAACCAGGCGCTGGAGCCACTTCAGGGGACAAACAGCTCGGGGGGCCCATGATGGACAAAACTGTGTGAGCGTGCGCAGCTGGTGTTAAATTTACAGATATGGCCTCCAATTTTTATTCATGGTAATCCCCATCATAAAAGCCATGCAACATTAAACTTGGGGATCAGGCTATGGTCCTTTTCTTCATTTCTTATATATATATATATATATATATATATATATATATATATATATATATATATATATATATATATATATATATATATATATATATGAAAAAGGAGAAATATGGAAACGTTCAAATCAACAATCCCCTTCTTTCTTTCTTCCTTTCTATTTACCCAGAGGACACATTACGCGCACATTTTGAACAATAACAAATCTGCTATCTAACAAAAACGGCCATTGTGGAGAAGTTATTTGTTTTGTATCGCAGATGAAGAAAGTGGGAGAGAGGGATAGAGAGAGAGAGAGAGCAGCCACCGAGGACTCGGAGTGAAAACATCATTTGGCAGGAACTAAACAGGCCCAGGGGATCTCTCTGGATCACTCTGGATAAATGAACCTACATCCGCGCAGGTCACAGCCCGGGTTAGATGGAGCTGTTACGGGCTACTTCAGTTGAAATGTTTTCTTATCTCGGTGAAGAAGAAGGGGGAAAAACGTGAAGCCGTTCGCATGATTCAGAGAGTGATAAAAAAACAAAAAAACATCGGAGCGTGTTTTTCATTGGGAGAGCTTGAATCGGCTTCAAAGCGCTGAGGTTGTTTTCACATCATGCCCCCCTCTCTCATCTTGATTCCCTTAAAATCTTGGCAGCGCAGTGGACAATAATATAACGTGTAATTTAAGGTATCATGAATCATAACTGCATGAAACGGAGTCAGACAACGGAGAGGTGCCGAGCCAAACACACATCTGAGGCGCGCACACACACACACACACACACACACACACAGATAGATAGGGTTTGTGTGGAGGATGCACGTGTAAATTTCACGAGCTGAACTGGTCATTAACACGGCGTTTATGGGCTGACAAAACGGCCTCCGGAGCGCAGAAAGTGATGCAGCCCGCTGCCGTCGGCTCCTCTCCTCCGCTCATGAGCACAGACACGTCTGAGTCTGAGGGCCCGTCAATCACAGGACACACCGACTGAGTGGCGACATCTTGTGGCGTGACAGTGAAACGCCGCCTGTGTGAGGACATCAAATGTGAAACAGTCCTCTCAGTGTAAGGCAATAAAAGCTCCACAGGAACACTAATATGGTCTTGAAAATAATAAACTAAGGTGGATGTGGAGGGGGGGACTGAGTATGCAGGCCCCTCCTGTGAGAGATGTGGGGAGGGCCCCTATACAGAAGGCCCATGTGCAGGGTCTAAAAGTTTGAGATACACCTCTGATAATGAAGGTCACTGTGGCACGTCTTCATTGTTGGGCAGTTGTATTTACCTACATTCATTTTAGCTGGCTAAACTGTCCCCTGGTCCATTTATGCAAACCGTAACTGAGCCGTGTTTTAAATATTAGTGAGGGCTTTCCATTTGATGAAATAATGTGGCTGTAACAAACATGGTGCCTTGACTTTCAGTATTTCACTCAGTGTTAGCATCGTGTAGGCCGAGCAGCGTGGAAGTGTGAATACATGATATACTTATATGGGATAATGTCATTAAGTTTGGATAGTCACAGAAAGTTTATTTGGACTTAAGACTGAATCAGTGAGGGTTAAGTTAAAACTAAGCATGTACACAAATGTCAGGGGTTCAGCACCTGAATCCAATGCATGCTGGGATGAATGTTAACAACATTTATCATTGGATTATTAACTGGATATATTCCACCATTCCTGTTAAATAAATCGATAAATAAAAAAATGTTGAGAAGTTTTTAATTTTGTGGGTTTAAAAAAAAAACAATAAAACTTAAACTTTCAATTGCAGATGTTTTGATTATGTTGTCTTTTGTGACACCTGTGGTGATAAGAGGTGTGTTTTGGACCTCACTTCAGTTTGATCATATATAGTCATCAAGCTTTCCTTGGTTTGTTTGGCCATAGTAACCATTTACCTGCAACTTTAGCACAGACCAGGAAAAACGCTGTTTTACTCTGCTTCACTCTGCTTCACACTCAGGTGAAATAAAAAGTGATTCTGTTGTGTTAAAACTCTTGTTAAAAGTCTAACTTTGCACTGCTTGTGATTTTTTAGAAAAGGTCTCCAGTGACACCCGCTGCAGGCTTTCATCAGTGGACCATAGACTCAGTCACTACTGTGTTACCTCTGTCAGCAATAGATATTGACTTAACAGACATTAATTTAAATGAAAATCTTCTAGATTATATCTTTAATGTTATGGTAGATTTGATTCAATAGCTCAGCAGGTGAAAACTAAGCAGCAGTTTAGCCTGATCTGTTAGTTTGTAAAAATCTGACAAACTATGATGTTAGTTCAACTGCAAAACAACAAGATTATAGCCGCCGTAGTTAGACCTGTGCTTCTCGTGTTATGACAAGTCAAAAGAAAACTGTAGTCAATGTTTATCTTACGTAACTTTTAGTGTGTGGCTTGTGACTGTTCAGCCTCTGTAACTTTACAGTTTGGGCCTGCGTGAGCAGAGTGACAGAGTCTGACAACAATTTGTGAGATTTGCAACACTCAACAGAAAAACACAGGCATTAGTTCAACTCATGAATATGGTGGCACGCTGAATGATATGAATGACAATCAAGTATTGAGTGTTCAGAGCTTGGCTAAGTCCCCTCCTCCCTCTGGTCAATGTTGGGCTTTACTGATTTAAAAACAGTCCCCTGACTTTCCCCACAGATGGCGCTCTCACACCAAGAATGAAGACTCTCTGGCTTCCAAAGAAACATTTGATGACATCCATCTCCAAACTTGTGAAACTGCACTGACACAACTCCTTTATGTACACTCTTACACACATTCGGGGTCTGGTTTGGCATTTGCAAATGTTCTGGTGTGGAGTGTCACACCGACATATTCACCTATTCGTGCAGACAAGTGAACTAGGGGCCAGGGACGACACAGTAACACACTGCGCTCCGGCCAGAGTGTCAGAGTGCATCGGTGCTCTTCTGACCTCAGTGAGCATTTTCCTGTGTGCTTTGACACTGAGAACTACTGCGCCGTGCCAAATGCCTGTGGAATGCACGGCAGACATTTCCAGCGTTATTTTCTATTGGGACTGACAGCGGCGGTTTGTCCAGAGTGTCATTTTCGCCCCCAAGCTGCTGTCAGACGAGGCCTGAGGATGGAAGGAATGCAGATGTTGTGTTTTAAAGCTGAGCACGTAGCATGCTGGCTGATTTGTCAGGGGTTAGTGCGCTGGCTAAGATATTAAGCCAGAGGATGTAATGAGAAGTTACAGGAGATGAAGGCTTTACATGCCCTGGTAGCTGATAGTGAGCAAGATAAGATGACACAAATTTAGGCTGGCTAACATGCATCGATTGCAGCGATGCAGCTCTGTTCAAAACCTCTGTCACTTCCTGTTTGCTCCCCCCTGCAGCCTCAGATGGGATGCTAATCTTCCACTGTCATCATCCTGACTAGCAATGTTTTGACAGCATGCTGCAGCTTGTCCAAAAGGGACACACAGAGGCATTTAACAGAAAAATGCATGTGGTGTGAATTTGTTTAGAGGCAGATCTTTCGAGAAATGTAAAAAAAAAAAAAGATAAGATCTCCATGGCAGGCTCACTCTCATGTAAGCAGGCAGATGGTGGTGAGTCTGGGCAATGATGGTGTATAAACACACCCATCAGTGCTGCAGCCGCACACTGTCTTTCATGAGGCTTTGCAAAGTTTGGATGTAAGAAGTCTCAGAGGTCAGTGGGAACAGACCACCTGGTTCTGGTAATCCTTAAAAAACAGAACCCTGAAAAGACGAAGGTTTGCTTAGACTGAAACTCTGGAAAGCCAAACCCCTCGCACAATTTTCCAAACAGCTGCGGGGAAGAGAGAAAAAAGACACCTACAAGTGATTCCAGATTATACTTTTTATTTCCATATAGGTTTTCATACACACACTATCTCTCTTGATAAGGAGGTGCAACATTTGTCCGAGCGGTTGGCGGGACATAAAAGAGGCACAGTAAATCATTCCCTGACGTCTGAAGCAAGTGGTGCAGTCACATGCTACAAGTGA
Source organism: Scortum barcoo (assembly GCA_023238725.1). NCBI lineage: Eukaryota > Metazoa > Chordata > Actinopteri > Centrarchiformes > Terapontidae > Scortum > Scortum barcoo. The sequence goes on from CM041547.1 coordinate 20,309,396, forward strand.
CCCCCCCCTGCTCTTTCGTCAGTAGAGAGGGCCCACGCAGCAACTGGTCCCAGGACACCCGTGGGTCATGACCCCCGGGTGCTCTGGTGTGTATTTACAGGTCAGGCTGCTACATTGAGAGCCTGGTGGTCTCCCAACATGGGCCCCTTCATAATCCATCCACACCCCGCTGACAGAGAGACACATGTTCACACTTGTGCACACAGGGACATAAAATTTTTATTTCTTTTTATTCAGTCAAATAAAGACAAATTTTATTTTGTAAAATAAATAATCCAATATATTAATACAGATACTCACAAAGTAATAAGGACATGTTTTACATTGACCACTTCAATCATACTTTATGTTTCTATCAAAACATAAACACATGAGCCTAATGGCATCTTGTTGAAAGACCAAAACTCCCCACTATCTCACAAGCACACCCAGACTGATGGATGTTACAGGTTTATGTTGCAACATGTGTGTATTTGGCCCTGTGACTGACTGGCGTCCAGTGCAGGGTGTACCCCGCCTTCTCCTCTCGCCCAAGAGAGAGCTGAGATAGGTTTCCAGCACCCCCTGCGACCCTGTGTGTCAGCAGGAATAGAAATGGATGGATGGATGGATGTGTGTATTTGCAGACACACACACACACTCACAGACGTCAGTCCCGCTCAACTGATGGCGACACCTTCAGCTGTGATGCTAACACATTCCAGGGGTGATTCCCACCGGACAAGTTCAGCGCTGACAGATACATTCCTCCACTGACGTGCCACCTGGTCCCTCTTTCAGCTTCCACATGTTTTGGAGGCCCGCTGTCTCAAACTCTGCCGTCATCCCATGACCTGTCTGACATCCTCGGAGAGCAGCGGCACAGCCAGTGGATGACAGGTGGGACGTTTATGGCTTTACAATCACAATAGTTTATATTTGTTGACATTGTGCCCACCCTACTGGTGTTTCGCAACTAATGTCTTGAGCATGTATTTTAGTTGGAGCAAGACTGTTTGCTCTGGAAATGCGCAGGCGGTTGGTGACAGGCGGTTTGCTCTCTGATGAATTCGTGCAAACCTACATGTACACAGGACCGGACCAGAGTATCCTCCACGGCAGAAGGTGCACACTACATGGACAATGTGTGATGTAACTCATGCAGACAGGCCCACGTTTGCTCCGCAGTCTGCTGTTGAGTCTAATGGCATCTTGTTGAAAGACTAATGAAAGCAAGTTAACAGTGGTTTTGTAGAGGGGAAACAGCTCGCTCTGGAAGATTTCCTCACAAGCAAATTCTTATTTCAAAGTCACTTTAGATCAGACATCTGTATGAGGACCACAAAGTTTACCTGTGCTTGATGTAAACAGCATACAGTTTGTTAGCCGGGCATGCTAATGTCTACTGCTTATGTTAGGGCAGATCATTTCTTACACTTCTGCTCATGTGTGTCATGCCATGTGACTTTCAATGTCATTGTTTTTTAATCTGTGACTTTGGGGACATTATTTCTGAGGGAGGGAAGCTCTGTGAACTTCACAGCAGGTGTTTGTTCCCTTGTTTGCAAAGGTGTGTACAGTGTGGGGTGATGAGCAGCGATGTGTCTATGCTGACTAACCCGCAGCAGCTTCCCTTTCTCTTCCCCGGAGTATCCTGTGATGGGAAATCCAGGTCACCTGCCAACTTTGCCCACTATGGAAACCATGTGTTCACTCACATAGCCGCACATAAACACACACACACATGCATTTGCACAAACAGTTGGCAGCTCGAACTGCTTGACTCATGAGAATTTTAGAACCTAAAAACGTGGCCAGAAAAGCTTAAACCCTGGACACGTATCCACCCAACATTCTGACAGTGTATTCTCATTATTCTACTGTAACAAAGGGCGCGCAGGTTCTGACAAGCCCTGCATGTTGGTTTAATGAATTAACATTGTTTGCAGGATACTCCAGGAATGTTTCCAACTGTCTTCAGCTGGAAAGAAAAAGATTTATGCCTCGCTATGACACCTTATTGACTGTAGGCTTTTTGTGTGTGTGTGTGCGTGTGTGCGTAAATGTGTGTGGGAAAAATGGTGAACTTGGCTATGAAAATGACCAAAGATATGCCAATTATGAAGAGTGCCTTTCCCAAAGGCTCCGGTGTCCAAACTTATTGTTGCCTGTCCAAGTGACTGATGGGCCAAGAAAAACAGGAATGAAAGGGAAGAATGCTTATCTTTTGTGTCATTGCCTTACAAGCTGTCAAACCATCTGGCAGACAAACATATTTCTATTTTTTTAAAGATAAAATCTTTATTGCTTTTCTCTTTAATTGACATTTTCACACTAGAGAATCAGGAAGAATTTGGGAGAGAGTGGGTGACACTGACAGATGAGTCAAATCTAGAGAAATCATGTAGCGACATGTGATATGCATGCCAAGATATGAACCAATGTAGACATAATTACTGTTACACAAAACAGACACTGCATGGTTGATAAGTTACACTTATGGTAGAGACAGGGGATTAAATAAATAAATAAATAAATAAATAAATAAATAAATAAAACATTAAAGGCTTTAGAAACAGTGCCTCCATGCACCAGGGCTCACTGAATGGTGAATATAAAAATGTGCTGCTGCCTTTACAATCACCAGATCTCAATGTGTAAGGCAATGCTGTAAACTGTACTGTTTCTGAGGCTCTTTGTCATTTTGCTGTCTTTGTCTGCTGTACTCAGGTCTCTATTATCAAAGAGATCTTGATCTCAGTGATATAACTTGACTAAACAAAGGTGGTATATATAAATAAGGGAATATCTTGTGGATGAATGGTGTTCATCTCTCCAGTAGAGTTCCACAGATCTGACAAGGGACACTGAGGCTGATCTGGAGAATATGGGGAAATTATGTGACTGTAGAAATAACCATGTATCTCCAAATATACACACTGAATCTCTGAGTGATTAATGATAAACTCAGTGACTATCAGCATCTAACTGTGCCACTTGATGCAGATCAAGTCACCACATCTGTTTTTTTCTCTACAACTCACACTTGAACTTGAAATACCCCAACAACAATGGGTTTACCATGACATTTTGTACATTCATGTTCCCCAGAGGATTATTTTTCCAGTTTGTCAATCTGAAATTCTCATCAGACTCAGCTGTAATTTATTCTATCTATGTTAAGACACTGAGCATGTTTGCATGCTGGTGAGTTTTCTGGCCTGCACAAAGAGTTTTGTCTCCACTTTTCTCACAAGGTGACAGCAACAATGATTATAGATTATAAAGTGATTATAAATTTCACAAAGATAGTATTTGCTGCACTCCTCTTGTACAGTCCAGTTATCACATTCAACACTTGTGTATGAGGTGCAACATTTATAATAAAAGATCCCACAAAGGCACAAATAACTGTTACCTTAAAACTATTTGGTCCTGGAGTCACATGAGCCTTGTTTTTTGAGAAGATTGATTTTTGGTCTGTATAGTTTAAATATGAATCATGAAATCTTTGAGGCTTAATATTAACCCCTGAAAGCTTAGACAAGCTTTTAATTCTGGTGTGTGAAGGTATTTTATCGTGTTTGTCTGTTTTACATGCTATCCAGGCTTACATGTGCATGGGTCTGGTTTGTGCCCTATTAATCCCTTTTGAAAGGGGAGTGATACCACAGCCCACGTGGTCACAGCACAATGAATACATTGAGTGTTGTGGTCGCCCCCCTGCACCCCCTGTGACCATCCTCTTCCCTGAGGATCTGAGGAGAACTCCTGCAAACAGTCTGGACCTCACTCTGCTCTGATCTTGATCATGTTAGTCTTAAACACTGACACGCACACACACATACGACCAGCAGACAAACACTGAAGTCATTTTACTGCTGACCTCATGATGATGTGTTTGAAAGTTTGAGTCCTGAGAAAAAAAAGACAATGTTCATGTTAACAGCTGGACCAAATATTGACAATAAAGATGTAAGACAGGGCCTGAGCTGAAATAAATCATCTTAAAGGAGATGATGATGATGCACACAATGTGTGAAACTGTCCAGCCTGTTCAAGTGGTCATGGACTAAAATGGATTGTACCAAGCAGCTTTCAGCTGCAAGTGGAGGGAGTCACAAATCAATCCAAGCTACGCTGTTCAAACAGAACCAACTGTATTTCATCCGTCCTCAAGACACACACTCTCTTAAACGCACCAAGCACGTGCAGCCACACACACACATGTAACCAAAGAAAATCTCTGCTCTTCGCCTCCTGCCCCCTCTGTGCTTGGCAGCAAAGCCTCAATCACACGATACTAAAATCCCTCACACGCTGCACCAGCTATTTGGGATCGACATCTTTTCTACTGAATTCTTTCTTTTGTGCAACTCGAGCTTTGTGAAACGCCAGAATGTCTTTTTTTCCCTCTTTTTAAGCCCCTGACTTTATGAGAGGAGTCATGTGAAAGGGAAGTAAAACAGACCACAAGTTCAAATATACCAAATCTGTTTGATGTCTGAGTGGCTATACATCACATATGTCGATGCAAAATATTTTCTCTGACCACAGTTTAGTGACATGTGAGTGATGTTTCAATCCAAGTGGCCTATTTAAAAGTCTGCACCGTCTTCCATCACTGTTGAAGGGTGTGTTGTTAAAGTGGCACAAATTCAACCAGTGTGGTTTGCAGGAATGTGATTGTGCGTGTGTGTGTGTGTGTGCGGACATGGATGCATATCCAGCATTAACGACTGCTCACACCAGAGAATGGCACAGCAAAATGCATCACACATCATCGTGTAATATATTTGGTCGTAGAGGCCCGGTGAAATTGGGACTATTTACAGTGTAGATGGTGAGCTAACTGCTGAAACACTCTGCAGCTGGGCGAGCGTTACTGTGTGTTTACACTACTGATGATTAAGCAACAGCCTACAAATAAGTTTCAGTGGAAGCCAGTAATGTGAAGTTCCAAACTGCCAAACGCCCAATGCCCAGATTTTTTTAAAATTCTGTATTGAAGCAGTGAAGTGTCAATTGTATGTTTTTGTTTCACCAGTCCCACCCTCCTTCTCTCTTTCCCAATTCCTGTTCTGTCCTGAAGAAGCCAAAGTAACTTCCTGAGCTTCTTGGTATTTTCTCTGTATTTTCCCTGTGGTATTCACTCCTCTCTGGTGTTTTGTTCATCATTTTATTCAACAAAGAATGAAAAAAAGTTCTCTGCACAAACAAATTCACCAATGGAAAAAGAAAGTAATCTTGATGATTCACAGACTCCTCTTTGTGGAGCAGTTCATAGTCTGACAGAGCAGGAAACCGATGCAACACAGCTAATAAGCTCTGATAGTTTCCTCCATTTTGGACTCTGTGGTTCTCCTTTCCCTCAGAGGTCAGCTGTGTCAGAGCGGCTTGCTATTGGTCAGCGCTCCATGTCAAAGTTCAAAATGGACCTTTGCCGCTGCGAGTGAACCCACTAATCATGATGCTGCCATTGGAATGAAAGGATCGTTTTAAATGTTGGTGTGAACAGGCCTTTAGTGTATATACAGATATATATATATATATATATATATATATATATATATATATATATATATATATATATATGCAATATATGCAACTATGTCGTCTCTCTAACGTGTCTTTGCTATAGTAGCATGTGTTTTGCGGATGTGCTGTACATGCTGCTGTGTGTTTCATTGTATAAGCATGTGCAGTGTATCCCTTTTTGTCTATATGTGAATGAGGTGACTGTGATTAGAGGGTGGCACTGCAGTGCTCCCCCAGGCCAGTTTACCCTGTTATTTTCCCCTCGTCAGCCCGTGCCCTCAACAGGGAGGGTGGGTCCGTGACCTCCCTCCCACGCGCAACCACGGGAGAGGGAGGCACCCGTTTCACACAACCCCTCTTAAGTCCGCTGAGTGGCTGAGTTCTGAGTTCACAGTCCTCCCCCCCAGGGCTCTGCAACCCCCGACAAACTCTCTGCATTTCTCTGAAAACAGAGCGTATCAAAGGCCTGGTGACACGGGCGGTTAATACGCTCTCTTCACTGTCCTCCATCTGGACTCATGGAAGTCATCAAAAGCGATGAACCACTGACAAAGCGACAGGGTCAAGACAAACTCTTAAGGATTTAGACTCACTTCCCTTTGACTTTCCAAACTGCTGTAAATAAATTAGAGACATAAAATGGCCAAGCGGTGACACAAGCAATATGTCTTTGAGAGCTTTCTTTGGCATCCTCTGTTCCTCTTGCTAACACTTTTTTATACTCTCTTTTCTTCTCTTGCTCTGGCTCCCTTTTCCTACTGGTTCTGCCTCCCCGCTTCCCACCCACAGCATTCAGAAAGCCTGAAAGGAAGGCAGCAGCACCGTAAAACAAACAGCCCAGAGTCTTGTTCAGCCGGGGCGCCCTGTGAAGTCAGGGAACCATCTGATGGAAGAGAACAAAAACACAATAATAAAATCGCGGTAGGGATGCACACAGTGGACTCGGCTGTGCTGCAAGTTAGAGGTTTGGGTTCATTAAGCTTTAAAGAGAGTTAAAATAATAGTGGACAGCAGAGAGCGTATGTTCAACAGTGGCACAATGGCTGGCAAACCTCCCTGTAGTCCTGCTGTCTGCACTTGGTGGTCTGATGCTTCCAGCCGAAACAACAGTCCAGACTACCAAAGGCTGTGAGTCTTACTGATTTTAAGGCAGCTTGCAGAGATCTGATAAGCGATGGACTAGAAAGCGTGGTCAGGACTGGCAGTATACCTGAAACAGTGTTTCAGTAACTACAGTGCTGATCTGGTTAAATCTACAAGTGAGGTGAGTGCCAAAACCAAAGACCAAAACGTACACTATCAAGGATTTAAAATATCAGTTATTCCCTTCACTTCAGATCATGGTGGCAGAGTTTCCGTTTAGCTCAGAGGGACTGATTCACCCCCTGTAGTCAGAGGACATTACCATAGTAAATGTGGCGGCTTTCACCTTCAGGCATGATAGCATCACCACAGGACACTAAGCACTTAACTGAGGTCATCTACTAACAGACAGATGGCGTGGTAAATGCATTTGAATATTTCAAGCGCCATATGATAATATTAGAATTGCACATATTAATACTTCATCTGAACAATAGTTTACATGGATACGTGTAAATTGAAGGAATGGCTCATAGCAATAAACCAACATATAAGTATCACCAGATTTTGCAGTGCTATGTAGAGATTTAGCTTCCTCAGATCAGTGTTTTGGTTTTCTGGCCCACAAGTGTTTCGGTTCACTCATCACAGCTCTCACAAACCTGGTTTCCAGCAGCAGGCTGACGTTTCAGCGAAATGGGTTTCATAAACCCACTGCACACTACCTGTCCAGCAGAAAGCTGCAGAAAGACAAAGATAGTAACTAGCTGGTGAAAAGAGTGACGCATTTAGTGGTTAAAAAGCTGAATATTTAGTTATTAGACACCAAAACAGAGCTAAATGATGAGTGAATATAAGATTTACCTTCATGAACAAGATTTGTTGTAACTAATCTTTGCAATAACATAGTTTAATAATGTCCAAGTCTAAAAATTTAAATATAGAAAAAAATGCCACTTTCTCCACCTCTGAAAATTGGTCAGCTCTGGTGGTCTCCAACATTTATTCAAACATACAGTGCAAACATTCCTGCCACAGCAGTTCCCAGACTCCCACTGCTCCACAGAACTGTAAAACATCATATTAAACACTAAAATACCCTCCAGAAACGCCACTAAAAACACTTTAAAAAACACTCCTCCCACTTGGCTGTCTGGGAAAGATGCTAAACGAGTTGACAGAGGAAACGAGGAGGACACGTAACGTAATTCTTTTATGACAGACACATTAGATAGATACACATTTTATAGTTTCAAAGATATAGCCTATATGAAGTCTGCATTTTAGCATGCCTGGTAGATGTCCCACATACACACACACATTTCTAGTTAGTGTTTCCTTTAGTTAAGACACACACACACACACACACACACACACACACACACAACTGCAGGTGCCCATGCACACAAAGAGAAAGTAACAACAGAAACAGTGAAAAAAAAAAGCATATACATCAGACAAACACTTCTGTAAGAGGAAAAACAAGATTAAGCGTCAGTCTTGCCACCGTCAGATGCAAACCACAGCGCAAAATGGCACACTGTCTGCCTACTGACTATGAGAATTGTGGCTGAAAGCTGATACATGACTAAAGCTGAAACATCAATCTGGGTCAAACCTCACCTCGAGCTGCCCGTGCCGCACAGTTTCTGTAAGTGGGCTCAAAATATAATGTAGCTTCAAGCCATTATTAATGTTATTCTGTGGAATCAATTCAGCCGAAATTACACCTACTAACAGTTTAATGACTTAGATCTGGGTGCCAGAAAGACTCCTGCTCCTACCTGTCACCCCTTAGGTGCCAGTTATCAGTCAGTGCTGGGTGTGTAATGACATGAGGCTGAGGTTTTTGTGCACAGCTTTCCCACAGTAAGCAGAGAGCTCATAAGAGCACAGATTTTATTGTTTTGACGCCGTTCGGACCAACTTTTTGTTTCTTGTTCTCTGTGTGGCTCTTTCTCATTGTTTCCCTGTAGACGAAGGCCCCAGTTATCTCAGAGGCTTCGACTGAGCATTAATCAAGCGCAGTTTATTTAAGAATGTAATACCCCTATTTATCAAAGCGAGAGTTCGAGAGTAGTTCCTCCTGTCGTGTTATACGACCTGTGATTAACTATGACACAAGACAGGAGACGTGATAGTGAGGAGGCAAGTGGCCCTGAACCTTGAGGAGAAACAGGTCTTGTTTGCAGTTAGTTGACTTATCTTATCAGGAATCACGTGCCCTGTTCAGTATCTCTTACAAGAAATGCAGCAAACAGGCCCACATTACATTTGGGAACCCTAAAGCCGTGCATGCTCATACCTGTCAGCTCTAGTGATCTTAGTGTCATATCACAGTATCAGAGTGTCACCGGGGGCAGAGGGTGTGGATGGTGGAGTGGCTCGGCTCTTTTGAAAATGCAGGTATTACGACTTGATTCAAAATATACATCCACATATTGAGTCAGCTCTAACACCGGAGCAAAATCAGTTTCAGAGAACTCTAAACAGTAAGCTAAGAATACTGTAAAAAAAAACTGTACTAAATTTATAAAGGTTGAAACAGCTAAAATATGGATAAACAGTTGACATAGCTACCTCCCCAAATACCATTCAATAGCTGGAAAATGGACTGTGGTAGTAGAGGGATCTTGTATATCACCAATAACATTTTGAATAAATCAACTATACACTGCGTGCACAATTATTAGGCAAGTTGCATTTTTGAGTATTAGTTTTATTATTTAACAACAACAGTGCTATCCAAAATATTAATAAACCTCAAACCTGAATATTTGAGGAAGTGAAAGTGAGGTTTAGGCTTTTGTACAAGAAAAATCTGTGTGTGCACAATTATTAGGCAACTATTAGTGCTGCACACTAATAGTTATATATAATAGTTATTATTATGCAACTTAAAGAAAAACAAAAACATTCCCATCTCACTTCATTATTTTCATCTTTTAAAGTCAGAATAATTACCAAACAACTCAAACTTTACAACATTTCTGACATTTCAAAAAATAAATCAGTGACCAATATAGCCACCCTTCTTCTTCAATAACACTCAATAACACTCAAAAGTCTTCCATCCATGGAGTCTGTCAGTTTCTTGATCACTTGACCATCAACTTTTTGTGCAGCAGCAACCACAGCCTCCCAGACACTGTTCAGAGAGGTGTACTGTTTTCCTTCAACTGTACATCTCACGTTTAAGAAGGGCCCTACAAGTTCTCAATAGGGTTTAGGTCAGGTGAGGAAAGGGGCCATGTCAATATTCTTTCAAGTTTATTAAGTTTGGAGTTGGAAAGTATGCAAAAAAATGATGATAGGGTCAAAATATTCACTTGCCTAATAATTGTGCACACAGTGTAGTCTCAAAATAACACAGCTCCAAAATAACGGTATCTCACAGCCATTTTTAAATAGATATGTTGCTGGCACACCACTTCTTATATTAACATTGTATCATCATGTGTATCTCCAAAATATCAGAACTGCGGAGAGACAATCTTGCTAATCAATACAGGCGTTGTAGTCTTTGACCGACATTTTATCATGAAGTCACCACACTGTAGAGTTATTGGGTTTTTTTGCCTGATAGTGTGAGGGACGACGGCATCAGCTGTTGAGAAGAAATGACCTGGTTATAGCCACAACAATTTTCAGAAAAAGACGCATGTGTGAAACTGCTGTCAGCTGACCTGACACCCACAGCTCACCACAGGCCTCGGCAGAGTTTGCAAGGCATAGTATGTGTGTATCTGTGTGCATGTGTACCTTTAAACAGTAGAAGTAAATGTCCTTCACACAAAGAAACAGAGGTAAAGATCGAAGGCTTACTGAGGATATTTTCCTCCAAGCATGAGATTAGGAAATCATGTCAATTATGTTCTCCAAAAAACAGCAATAACATAACCCTTCCCCACACACAAACGCACACACACTTTACACACACACACACACACACACACACACACACACACACACACACTTCCTTTAAGACTCAGGAATGTGAGTAGTGACTGCAGGCAACTCAGCCGCAGCAATAAAAAGGTGTCTAGTAAACATATGCCACATTGGGGAAAAAAACATGTAACCCTCTGACATGTAACAGGGGTATTTAAAAGTTGATATGTGTATTCTTTTAATAGATATTAAAAGATATCAAGAGATGACATGTCATTATTCTTTCATCTTTAAGGCCTTTAAGGCCCTCCCTCATTACACAAATGCACATCACCTAATATGCTTAAATCCAATAGGCATTTAAGTTTATTCAGCTGGGAGTTGGAAAGTATGCAAAAAAATGATGATAGGGTCAAAATACTCACTTGCTTAATAATTGTGCACACAGTGTAGTCTCAAAATAACACACAGCCATTTTTAAATAGATATGTTGCTGGCACACCACTTCCTATGTTAACATTGTATCATCACGTGTATCTCCAAAATATCAGAACTGCGGAGAGACAATCTTGGTAATCAATACAGGCCTTGTAGTCTTTGACCGACATTTTATCATGAAGTCACCACACTGTAGAGTTATTGGGTTTTTTTGCCTGATAGTGTGAGGGACGACGGCATTAGCTGTTGAGAATTAAGAACAATTAAGAACAATTTCCAGAAAAAGATGCATGCGTGAAACTGCTGTCAGCTGACCTGACACCCACAGCTCACCACAGGCCTCGGCAGAGTTTGCAAGGCATAGTATGTGTGTATCTGTGTGCATGTGTACCTTTAAACAGTAGAAGTAAATGTCCTTCACACAAAGAAACAGAGGTAAAGATTGAAGGCTTACTGAGGATATTTTCCTCCAAGCATGAGGTGACATGTGTCTAGTAAACACATGCCACACGGGGGGAGAAACATGTAACTCTCTGACATGTAACAGGGGTATTTAAAAGTTTATATGTGTATTCTTTTAATAGATATTAAAATATATCAAGAGGAAAAAAAAAAATTGGTTATGAACAGGCATAGTGAGTGATGATGATTTTTTGGCGAGGGAATGCAAGGGACAGCCACCGTCAATAAGAGTAGTGGTGAGGGATTCCTCAGGGCTCAGGCTCCAGAGGTGAACAAGGACACTTTTTTTCAGTCGTCCAGGACAACAGCAACAGAGACTGATGGGGACAAAACAGACGTACACAGTGAAAGTAAACACATAACGAAAGACAGAAAAGAGTCTCTTGTTCCATCTCCATGGTGCTGAAGAGTGTTTTCCCCAGACCTGGCTGTGTGCCTATCCAAACACCCCCGCCTGTGCCTTCCACTGACCCCACAACCCTTCCGTTACCCCCCCCCGGCGTCACACGAGGCCACAGCTGCATCCCAAATCTGAGGAAAAGAGTGCACAAAGGCTAGAGGTGGGGAAGACGCACTGAGGAGGGAACTTGCTCCCATTTTAGATCCTTGGGAGGATCTTCATGTCCACTTGTTGCAGGCCGAGAAATGAGCTTTGCCTCAAAGTGGTTCTACCCTGTCGCCCCCTTGGTCCTTTTTTCTTAGAGGGAGGAGGGGAACACGAGGCCTGGATCGAGTTTATATCTACAGCTGTGAGGTCAGCTTTCCTCTGGGACAATGTGAGGATATGAGTGTTTGATGACAAGTCATGATAAGACTCAGTGTGCATTAGCTTGTCTGTGGGAGGGGTAGGGTAATGGGTACAAGGGCAACCAGTCTTTTTTTCACTCCCATTTTCTGGTAAACCACAGTCTTCCCTGCCTCTCATTTAAGTAAAGTGAGATCGCTTTCTGCAGCCAATGAAAACAGCCACAAATACTCTGAGCTGATAAACTGATGATGTGAACGTGTGCATGTCGTTATTTCATGTGACAGTTTTCAGTTTTGCTTGTGTAAACCTGTTTGTGTACAGTCCTTTCCCTCGAACCACTAATCACCTGGTAATTCTCTCACACGCATTCATGTATCTTGCTCAAATAAACAATGAAACCAAAACAGCACAATAAAAATGTGACATGATGGGTAATTTCAGTGAAACTGTAACTTTACCGTTTACCTTTGTTTTCTCAAAATTTAACTAACCTAGTTGTTTGTTTACAACCTTCACAACTGTCTCATTGCTCATGTTTGTTGCCTCTCCAGACCTATTTAGCAAGATTTTAGCATTTACCTTGGTGAGAATAGTGTAACCAACAGAACCACTGGATGGAGCAGCAATAATAGCAGGACTAAGAGTCTGCAGCCATGTGAGGCTGTAATTAGGCACAGTGGCGCATTGAGGTAAATGCTAGCCTCTGAATGGTAACACGCTCAGAATGACAACGCTGACAATGCTGATGTTTAGCACGTATAATGTTTAACATGTTCACCATCTAAGTGTAGATATACTAAGACTTACATAAAATACAAAGCTGAGGCTCATGAGAATGTCAAATAGATTTGCAGCTATTTGGTCATACAGCAGAATGTAATAAGACAAACTGACATTTTGACACAATGCATGAGGGCTCATTGTCTGGGAGCCATGAATATAGCAAATTTCATGACAATACCATGCAATGCTTGAGACATTTCACCAAAAAAAATGTCAAATGTCAATCTCATGGTGGTGCTCGGAAAAAAAAGTCACGCAAATTCATCCTCTTGGCCAATAATTGTTGAGATATTTCAGTCTGGACCTAAAGTGAAACTGACTGAGCACTACTGCCATCCATTGAGCTAACTCAGTAAACTCTACAGTCTGCACACCTCCAGTCCAGCTCAGGCTGTGTGGTCGGTAGCCACGTTGACTCTGACAGAATTAGAAAAGGAGACCCAGCTGAAGGTGAAGGTATAAAATTGTTCCTCTTTTGTTGAGCCCATATTCCCTGCGCCTGCCTCACATTGAAAACCATGTGCTCTCTCTTTCTGATGATGTGGATCAACCCTGTCTAACTGTTTCAAAAGTGACTTCTTACAGTTGGACTGCGTCGTATGAATGACCAATCGAAGGCAGTTTCCCAGTCGCACTGTCATTTCTCAACATAAACTGAAAATATACTGAATAGACTGTTTATGAGCTTTTTTAAAGACTCTCCTTGTTCCTGGTTGACCTCAGGCCAAAGTGTTTACACTTCTTGACTATGTGGCTTCCACACATACACCCAAACTCCATAAATCACATTGCTGACTACTTCTCACGAATTTGAAGTTGCATGCATTGCAGCCACAAGCATGATTCAATGTGACGATGCATCACAGATCTGCAGGGATGGTGGGCAGTTTGCAGAATGTACCTGCCCTTATTTCCTGAGCAATCACAGGAAATGAAGAGGGCTCATCAGTGACCAGCGAGGCCATGTGTTTCCTGAACTGTTTTAAATAATGAGCAAACACACATCCTGTAGGCATTTTATCTGCTCCCGGAGCCCACATCAAGGTCTTGGACTGTCCTCCAAACAATGGGCTCAGGAATCCCACTCTCCACTCCACAACAAATCAGGCAGTCATTTAGATAGCTGTATCTCTCTGTCTAGACACACAAGGCATGTCAGTGGTATCATTTGTTGAAACAATGCAGTGTTAATTGCTTTTCAAGTGACTCTGGGCAAAACAACAAACACTGAGCAGAGACGGGAATTTTAACATTGTTTAAAGGGACCTGCAGGTTAAACCTCTGATTGCTGGTGTTTGCTCTCTACCATCTGAGATCAGAGAGCAATTGGTTAAACATTCAGACCATAATAAGACAGGCCGAGAGAGAAACAGAAAGAAACTCTCTGGCTGCTGGCTTCTGTCATGAGGGGATTTTTGGGATCAGATGTATCAGCACTCAGATCTCGCAGGTCAAGAGACACCCACGCCATTCCAGCCCTTCACAGACAGAGCAAAACTAGTAAATAATGACTTCCTGTGAATATGCAGAGTAAGAAGTGTTACCACTTCCTTTCACTTGCCTTCTCATCTTTCATCTAGGGCTGTAGGAATCCCAGTGGACAACGTTCAGAATCCCAAGCCGAGCTGCGTATTGTTGGTCCTAATTACTTGAACACTTTTGGGGCGGCACAAATGGCAGAAAAGTTCAAGGAGAGGCGACGGAGGTGGGAGAAGGAGCCGTGGGTGGAGAGGGTTACAACTGGGCCCTCAGTGAAGAAAGGTTATTTTGGAGCTGTGTTGTGCAGGGTGGGTAATTCTAAGGTCTGCTGCTTTACTGTAATCTTTTGCAAAGGGAGAACCCTTAAGTGGTTAACCACCCATTACCGTCTGCTGCTCTTGACACAAACCAGTCAGCAGAACAGGGAAGAAACAATCTGGCCTTTTGGAAAGTCTGGTTGAAACATATGCAACAATATTCACAGGAAAGCAAACCAGTGTGGGGTTCTTCGCGTGCAAGAATAGAATGGTGTTAACAATAGCAGATAAAATGATGTGTGTACAGGAATAAGATTTGCATTAAGAAGAAAACTACTTGTAGCTAACAGTCACAGTTGTTTAAATCACACAACATGCACACCACAGGACTTTGTAGCCTATTCTTCATTTAGTAAATGTGCACCATAAGTCTTTTACAAGTAAACAACACATTCAGGTATCCAATAATCAACCCACATTCTATATATAGTCTTGGCCAAATTTCCTGCTGTGATGCAACTTGTTGTCTTGATGTGGACGGCTCTGGAAAACAGTGCAGCAACGACTGAAAACAGTGAAGTCATGGGAAAAAACAAAAAAACAGACACACCCACCTCAGAGTGGAGATCGGCGATGGCAGCGACGCCATTCACGCGTCCGTTCCTTCAGGAGAGAGAAGCATGCAGGGCTAGGAAAACCTCACATGCAGCCTGTTGTGGCAAAAATCTCATCTTATACTGGAAATAAAGAGAACTGATCCAACAGAATTTTGTTTTATATTTCTAATATATTCTTGCAACAGAGTATCAGTCTATTGCATGAAGGAACATAGTACAGGAAGAAGAAAATTTATAGTAAGACACAAACAAGAGTAAGAAGGGGTCATGCTACTGCAGTTAGCAGATATTATTCAAGGCTACAATTTTTTTTGTTTTCTGAAAGGAATGTGGTTAGATCATATATCAAGGCCTATGTGGGAAATGAGGGGAAAGTTGGGAAAGAGATGGAGATGTCACTGTTCAAGCACTCACTTCAGGCTTGTTCTCATTGAATGTCATCTTGTTTAATGGGAAAAAAATGAAAATGGCTGAAAGATCCCCCACTCTCTATCACGAAATGCGAGTCTGGTTGGACTGCAGTGTAATGACCTAACACAGGCATTGGAGGGAGGGAGGGGGGAAGCGTGTTGTGTTTGAGATGGCCAAAGACGGCCAGAATCTCACAGTGCGTGGGAGCCTTTAAATAGTTTTTATAACAAGCTGAAAAAACATGGAGGAGGAAAAAGTTCTCTCTACTTGATTTTTGCCTTTTAGAGACATTTTGGTGTATCAAATGAGCAAAACATTTCACAGATTACAGATGAGCTACAAATGTAAAAAAAAAACACAGATAATGCTTCATAACAATGACACCTGCGGCTGTTAAATCACCTGCAGTCAGCATCTTGTTGCTCGCATCCAGCATCGACCAAAACAGTGACGTGAATGTGACTGACAGGCATCGTGCTGGCGACTAAGATGTGTTCACTTTCATTGCTGGCATGACAGTTTCCATCACATCTTTTCAGGTTCACATGAGAGGACAATATTTAAGTCCTTCATGCTTTCCCAGTTGTAAACTTGCAGGCTGTTTTCCCTCCAAAAGTTGTTCTTGTCTGCTCCCCTTTTCTTCTATTCTCTGATGTTTTGTTAGATTTGTGTCTTTTCACTTTATGTCATCTTTCTGTTATCTTTATGCACATTTAGCTCAATTAAATTTGCAGTTATACCATCCTTGGAAACGATTTACCTTCCATACACCTGTTTCACTACACCAGGCATGTAATACTTCTTTCAAATACTTTATGTAGATTTTATGTGAAACAGCAAGGACGTTTTGGAGACAAAACAACTCAATTAAGAACATACAGTGCACTTAGTGTTGTCTGCAGGAAATGGGTTTTCATGGGAAAAAAATGAACATGATGGGCAAAGAGGAAATACATCAAATGGGAGAAATAACAGGAAACCTTGACTTAATAAAGCTGAGTGTTTGGTGACCCCTACACATCAAGATTAACAGGCCAGGAAAGATGCATCCTAACCTTATGGTCATATAACCTGCTGATGTTGGCTTATCTAGCTCAAGACTTACAGGAATCCCTAAAGAAAGGTGGTTGTTTTTTACTTTTGAAGAAGTTCTCATAGTTAGTACTTAACCTGGGTTTGAGGTAACATTCACAGATTAAGTCATTTGATTAAGTAACAGTGTATATGTAAAGGGTTTTACATAAATTAAGATGTTTAATTTAGCTTTACCCTCATCTAACCTTTTTGTTTACTTATTTGCAGTATCTCAGCATGTAAACTGCATTAACTGGAAACACGCCATGTGTGTCTTTGTCTACTGTCTTACATCGCTGCAGGCAAAAGGCATTCACACATTTTTCTAGCACAAGTGAGAGCACAAGTGAGACCATGAGCACACGCTTAAGTGTGATGTAAATGTGTTTTGTGGTGTGCAGCAGCAGACACGTGCTCCACCCAGAAAAAAGTCACGAGGGCTCTGTCAAGTTAAATTATTATTTTTTACCCAGTGCAATCTACAAATTGGAACAAATAAAGTATATCAACTGTGATAATACACATGCATTATTTTAAAAAGGGAAAGGGAAAGGATAGAGAATGCGATCTACTGCTCCTGACTTCCTAAATTTGGTTTTAAGCCATGCTATTAGCTTTAAAGCTATAAAACTAATGCATGAAAGAATTCGGTCTGTGCAATTGTACTACTGACTAGTATCTTTCTACCTGTTGTTTTGTTTTGCACGTGGTGGCCAGAGAGGGAAAGTTTAGCCACCTTGACCTATTTGGATGACCAGGATTCCTCCACCACAGGGAGAACACATGCTTATATAGAGGTCTGTGGTTGAGGGGAAACCAGAGCATTACTACAGCAAGGAGTTGCTTGTGCTTGTGGGCCGGACCCGGTCTGCACAGTGCAGCGTGGCCGGCCACAGCTGCTGCACAGTGTAAATATTTCACCCTTCATCGAAATACTCTCCGTTTTTTTACTAGCACAAAGAAACGCTGGAAGTCTGAAAAAAACAAATCCTCTCTTTGTTTTCCGTCAGTGGCCTGGTTCACGTTGCTTTCTGCCTTTTCATTTCACAGGTGTGCCCGCCATGAGACATTTCAGTCCAAAATTTGTCACAGTGCTATTGTCTGTGCTCACTGCTCCGGCAGTGACACCCGTTTGGGATTCAGTGACAATTAATGGAATCTGCGCCGGGCTGAAAAATATGTGCATGCATGCAAGTATGTGTGTGTGTGTTTATATGTGTGTGTGGGGGGTCATTAAAATTCCAAAGAGTGAGTCAGATGTTTTGGTCTTCTTCCCCTTTTTTGAGACCCCTGTCTCACTCTTCGAGCCAGCCAATCGTGTCAGGTGGTGAAGGAACAGGTGATAAAGGAGGAAGCCACAATTTTTTAACAGTTGGTAGTGTAAAAATATTGACTGAAAGAGAGACTCAACACTGAATACTATAACTTATAGTATGTCTTAAAAAGAATGATTTTGTATATTCTCCTAGTTTAAAAGAATTTTCACAAATGGGTTTAAAATGTGGTAAAGTGATAAAATATGTTAACAAGAGAAGAATGTACATTTTCTGAAAAACCTGTGGCATTCATGTGTGTTTTTTTGTGTTTCCTTCCATTTAAACATATATACAGAAAAGGGTAAAAACCACAAATAACAGAACCAAGCCACCCTCAGACTCTCTGCCACAGTTTCCTGAGGAAATACCCACGTCACAGCTTGCAAACCTCACAATGTTTTGCAGATTGTAGACCAGAAGGTTCACTGCTTCCTCACAACATCCCTCTCCAGGATTTTATGGCTTTCTATGGCTGAAGTGGAGGGGGGTTTTCTCTCCAACTGATAAATTTAAATGTTCTAACCGGTGGATAAAACTGTACCATCTGCATACATCCATGTGACATATTCATGCCTGGCTAAGGCACCAGAGACCTTAAATTACACTGCAGACCTGACATTTTCTTCATCTTCACTTGTTAAAAAAAGAAAAAACAATAAGTAGTGTCATGTGATGTCATTCGCCCCCCTAACCCAATCCGTAATGAAATAATAAATATTATTAGATTATTTTTTAAAATATTTTTTATATTATTTTATAATAATAAAATCTAACAGCAAACATGAAATAGCTGCCTGAAATATCTTAACCTCATTTATAATAAAATATACAATACACTGTATATAGATGTGGAAACATGAAAAAACTAAACAACCATGATAGAAGATCTCGGCAGAGCAGTGCTTTGAGCTGAATGCTAACATGCGCACTATGACAAAACTGACACACTGATATTAAGCAGGTATAATGATTACCACATTCACATCTTAGTTAGCATGCTAACATTTTCCAATTAGCAATAAACACAAAGTACAGGCGAGGCTGATGGGAATGTCATTTGTTTTGCAGTTACTTAAAGAGTGAACATGTGGAAAAATCTGATCTGATGGTGGCGCTAGTTGAAAAGTTAAGGTATTATGACCCTTTATCCCGAGGAGAACATGAATGTAATTAATGTCATGGCAATTCATCAAATGGCTGTTGAGACATTTCAGTGAAAACCACAAATGTCATCAAATGCCAGCCATAGAAATGAGTCACTAACATGAGTAAACATGGAAACAATCAGCCTCACCCCATTCATTAATTTTAACTTTGCTGATCGTTGTCTTGCATGGCCATGGATTTATTACACTCAACTTATGAAAACATCTGACTGAACAAACACGTCCCTGGTTTGTCACTGGCTTCTGATTTTTTAATTGAAAAATCATGGCAGCACTGTCAAATTTTCCAAAAACAATTCAAGTTGTGATTAAATTTGGAGCTAGAAGAGGTCATGCAGACACAGAATCAAGTTCCAAAAGTTGTGCATGATGTTTGGAAGATCCTCCACTGATTGGTCTGATTCGTGTTGGATTATGTCTTAAATCTAAGCGTTTATCCTCAGATTCTGGGTAAAGTAGAAGTTCGACAAGTTATTCCCCTTTTACCTTCTTATTGAGGATTTGGTGAAAAGATCAATACCAGTAAAGGGCAGATCTAAACTGTATTTAGATCTGCCCTTTGTATGTATTGAATGTATTTATAGAAGGTTTCAACTTCTATAAATACATTCAAGACTGGCCCGGTAATCACAAGAGAAGCCTTCCTCTCAACACTCTGTTACCTACAGTGTCTTCAGTCACTCAGTCACACTGATTTATGGGTTTTAATGACTCCTTTGACAAGCCACAGTTTACAACATTAATTAACAAGCTGCTCATTACCTACCACAGATACCAAGTGATGTCAGAGGGATATATAGTGCTACGAGCATGTGGGTCAAATATTTATAGAGCTGGGCGGAAAGGAAGAGCTCACTGGGGAACAAAACGAGTGTGTGGGACTCGTCTTGGGAGAATCATGACCGATGACCTGCCTATTCCGAAGCTTTCTCGGGCCAGCCTTCTCCAGGAGAAGCTACATGTGCCGTCCAGACGCTTTCTGTTGTCGACCAGAATACTTAAATCCTAACAACGCACACATGGCAGCGGGGGGACTCTGACTGAGCTGGCTGGAGGCGGGATCATCTCATTAAAACCGCCGGTATCCAGACAGAACAAAATAAACCTCAGCTCCCCATCCTTCCTGCTTAGCTCAATCATCTCCCTCATGAGCTTTCCAGTAAAACCGTGTATTTAAACAAAACCCATTCCATCTGATCTTTAAACCCCATTCGACTCAAACGCGGCAATGATCTATTTGGAGTGATTAAGGGCGGCCTCTGCCTTTTAAACTGGTGAGAGAACCATGCATAAACATGTGACTCACAGCGAGGACAGTGAGAAAGGGGATTGGGGGATAATTGGCTTGAATTGAAACAAGACGAGGACACTGGAGCCGTTTCCAGCGCCGATCAGGCTAAACAACGGGGAATCTCAAAGGCTAATCATGATAATAACCGCAACCATGTGTTCAGAGAAATTACCCTCGCCAGCAATGACACAGCTCTCCATTCACCTTCGACAGCTCGTCATAATAAACAGTATCGTAGGATGAGGCTACACCAAAAGACACGTGTAACATAATATGATTGCTCGGAGCTGTGACTCCTCTCTGTGAAAGTGTCCAGATGAGGTGGTTTTTTGGGGAGTTTCGGTTCTTTGGGAACAGAGTGGGCGCAGGCGTTCTCATGTAAGGCTACAGTTACTCAACGCCAAGGGTGAGACAAGAGCCTGGAAAGAATATACTCCTTGTCCCCTGGTAAGGTTTTACAGTGGAATACCTCGCATAACTTCACAGGCAACAGTAACACAGGAAGTACTCACTCAGCAGGGTGCTAGGGTCTCTTGGTCGCCATGTGCTGGGTCCTGTCACACTTAAACTGCCCAGAGTCACAGAACATGCGGTTATTCGCGGCAACTGGGCCCCGACAAATGTCTCTGTTTCATACCTGCTGAGCAGAAAGTCAGTCTGGTGACAGGCCAAAGTTCCACTTTGGTGAGCTTTTCAAAGAACTGATCTTTGAAGAAACAGAGACACAGAGTCCAAAATGGAGAAAGCTTTTGTACCTTATTAGCTGTGTTGCAACATCATATTTTATTTATTGAACAGAGTTTTGGAGTATAAATGGCTCCACAAAAGAGGACTGGTTCGTAGGCAGTTACGCGACAGAAGTCGATGGTACATGTATTGCATGTCTTTCTAATAAACTGTACATTTGGACCAAGTTAAACCAACAAGCATGCATGTATTATAATAACTGGATATCAGCTCCAAAGATGGCACCTGTTCAGTCCAATAGGAGTTGCTCACCTGGCGAACACATCAAAAAGTCTCTACCTTCTGGATTTCCTTACTGAATACAAAGAATATTAATGTTTATAGCTGAAGGCGTCCTGTCAAAACTTTTACAGACTTCTGTGGTTTGCTTCCGTGGTTTATGAAGACAGTGCTTTTTTGGCCGCGGAGGGATTTCTTGTTGCAATACTATGAGTTGACACTGTGCATGGAGATGCTGTGGGGGTTATTATATACTGTGAGATGGAGAAGTCTCACAGCAAACATGATGACCGTAATGATGGCTTTATTATATGTATTACATATATAATGGCTTTATTTGAACAGCTGCTGGCTGAAGCAGAGAGATGGGTCAACCTCTCATCTTTGGATACTACAAAACCAGATTGTCTGCCCCAGTGAATTAACTTCAGCAAACAAAACTACACATTAAGGGCTTAATTATTGTTCAGTCATGGATCCTCCCTGACAGTCATGACAGTCATCTTGAAGGTTGAAATCAGCTTCAAATGAACCAGACACTCATTTTGGAGTTCTCCGTAATGACCTCATTATCACCAAGAAAGGAGGTTTGTTTTCTTGAGATAATTATAATTAACTTGTGATCTCGAGGTAACAGCTTTAAAAAAAAATTCTCGCAAGTGAGTACCTCTTCCACCAACGGGTTTCACAAAGACATTTTCAAATCAGCATGGTTAGTTCACACACCCTACATCTGAGTCATATTCACTATGAGCATAATGCGTATTTTCCTTTTTCACTTATTAGCTGGCACTGGCCTGTGAGATCAGACTTGTGTGTGTTTTAAGATGTAAGTGTGTGGGTGTGTGATTTGAGTTGGGTGCTCTGCAGATCAATGTTAAGAGTGCAGGCGTACGCCTTGTGACACATAGCGTGTTTCAGTACATGAATACAGTATGTGTGATCGTGTGAGCATGCACACTTCATGATTATGTGTGTGAGTGTGCGCCAGGCTGGGCTGGTTTTTAATAGGCTCCAGAGGTTGGATGTGTGTCAGCCAATAAAAACACAACAACCTACAAAATGTTGAGCAATTCATTTCCTGCAGCGATGGCTTTATCAAAGCTGTGCCAAAGACAAATGACCTGTTCTGCTGGTTGTGTGCACCAGGTTTTTGTATTGTGATAATACTTTCACACACATTTCTCACTCTAGCTACAGGAAATGACATAGAATTGTAAGAGATATTGCAGCAATACACAGACAGCTAAATATCATCCCTGAGCCAAAACCATGCAACCCTACAAGAGACGACAACCCAGCAAATAAAAAACCTTCCTTATCTTTTCCTTATTACAGTGATTATAATGATGAAACACATTTCGCATGCTTCAAAGTGAAGCGGTGAAGCTCACAGAAATTTTGAATCCATCCAGCGAGCCAGCTTTCTCTTCTTTTTACAACAGGCACGCATGAAACCAGAGAGGCACTAACAATACTTTTGGTTTCAGTTAAGTACAGGATCAGTGAAACATACCCGGGCTGGCCTCTGTGATGGTCTGGATGAACCAAACAGCCTGCTGGTTTCCCCTGCATGGGCCCACACCACACTCACAAAGCACGCTTGTAATGAAGGGTTTCTGCTCTGCTTTTTTTGGAATCACTACGGAACAATGTACAGATTATATTTACTTCATAAAATGTGTCTCAAATATAGGCAGAGAGACGCGGACGATGGGAGGAAGTCAGTCTTTACGGTGTTTGTATGAATTCATACCAGTAGTTTTCTATTCGTGTTACATTACAGAACGTCATCTTGGGAGGTCTTTTTGATGTTTCGGCAAGTCAAAAGAAAATATTTTCCAAATTTTGCTTCATTACACCGCAGGATTATCATGTAGCAATAAAAATGTTAATTATCTGCCTGCGCTGTAATAGAATAAATGTGCACAGAAGCTCATAATAGCTCCGTCGTACATAATGAATGAATAGCTTTCACCACAGCATTATTCAAGTAAACACATATAATACCAGGAATATTAAAGTGGTCAGCTGTAGCTTGCAGTATCTGTTTATTTACATGGTGTGGAGCCATGCTGAATAATCCCAGAAATACAGTATGAACCCACAGGGACTGATTTCACCATAGTGTCAGTCAAGTTTAATCCTCAAAAAACAACATACAGACAGCCTAAAGCCTCTCCATAAATTGTCACTGCAAGATTACAAAAGCTCTATTGATCATTCACTGAGCCCTGCTGTCCTTCATCCATCATTTCTAACTGGCAACCACTGATTTACTGGCTGAAATTAAAAGTGTTATTGAGTGTGTTTACATGTGCACCATTGTCCTGGTTATGAGGCTCATCCTGGTTATGGTTTTCATCATATTCGGGAGATGGCATTTACATGGAACCCAGAGAAATGTGTTTATTCATACATGTGTATATGTGATAAATAGTAGTATTGCTCTAACTGTTTACAAGAGAAACTAGCAATTTATAAATTTTATATGACATTTAAATTATAAATGTCATTTTTCTGACATTCCCGTACTTGTAACTGGCATCCCATAATCGGTGTACTAGAATAGGCTTAAATGAGTAAGTGTTTCATCTTATCGATAGTCATCTTGTACTACAACAAAGACATAGTCCATAAGAACATAGGTATTTTTAAAGCGTAGCCTTTTCTATGCGTTTTAGCCTTTTGTTCACATGCTAACTGTGTTTTAGGTCACTGAAAATGAACTTCTTCCTGGGTGCATAATTTCAGAAACTCAATTTCAGGTTTTGACGTCTATACTGAAAAATGATGCATTTGAGAAACAAATGAAGGGCCTCAATTCGTTCATGTCCATTGTTGTTTTATGAGCACCTGCGTGAACTGGACTTTGGATTAATTTAGCCTGAAACAAGAACAATAGCGGACTATTGTTTGGTCATATACATCTGGTTAGCACTGTTTGGTCTAATTGTAAGTTGTCAAATAATGCTACATAAAAAATTACCTCCTAATCTTTTTATGCCAAAGGAAAATAAGTTCACTATGCCTGCTCAGAATATTTTTCCGTGGTATGTGACATTTGACGTCATTGATGTAGATGTTGTTTATCACCACCTACTGGCCCGACATGCTTGTTTGAGTGTTTGAAAAAATTTTGTGTTCCCATGTAAACCGAGAAATTTTGAAAAACAAAGTGTTTTTTTTTTTTGTTTATTTTTTATTTTTTTTTAACGGAGAGGGTTAATATCTGTTGTACCCGTATACGTGCAGACTAGGCCTAACTGAGACAAAACTTGTGATAAGAGGGTCACAAGCTCAAAAGGTGGAGAACCACTGTGTTTAAGAAAAAGAATGGGAGCATGATATAAGTGCAATCTACCAAATATGGCCGTGCTTTTTACCTTATCAGCTGCCTTGCATTTCGCTGTATTTTTCATAGGAAAGCCTTCCTGATAGGAAGTCGGCCTCTCGGGTCGGGCCTGTGAAATTTACAGCCTTATTTTCATTGGAGGTGAAATGCTAGTACAATCCTTTAGTGAGTAGAAATGCCTGTGTGGCGACTGGCCGGTGGGAGTGTATGCTGAAAGGTAGAGCTATTGAACTGAGACAATGGAGTGTTGTAAGAGGGTATTTTTAACCACCACGCTAAGTACCCTAAATCACTTTTACCTCATTTGCTACCACAGTGATAGACTCCACTTATAATCCCTCTGTCTGGCTGATATCTGTGACATTTCCTGAATACATATTAGATTGGCTATTGTATTACTAATCTGCCCCTACCAGCCTGGCTTCCTTTATATACAGCTATGCAGGCTTTCAATCACTGACTAAGACCCTGGTGGAAGTAATTTGTTACTTTGTCGTGAGAAAAGCAGCCAATAAGACTGAGCGAATGTGGTGTTCTGATAAACAGCATAACTCGTGAAAGAGAAGTACAGGACACCTTCAGCACGATGACTCCCTTGTTCCTTTCTAACTTGTATCAGGAGGTACTTGAAACCCAGACAAAGATTGGTCCTGGAGGAATGCTGAATTTTCCCCAACATCGTAATCACACAAAAGAAGCAGTTTATGACTTTATTCCCCGTGCTGAATGCCCACGCTCCCTCTGTGTGAGAGTGAGGAGAGCTCTTCCGAGAATCTGACCCCCGCCAATGAGTGCTGGTGGGCTGTCGGTAATTGAAGAAGTTTGAATAAATCTCACAGAGGCCGGTTACTAATTCTCATGACTCACCCCCACCACACAGTCCGTCACACATCCCTCCCTGCCCACACCCACCCTCTTCTTCCCCCCCCACCGCCCCCCTGCTCTTTCTTTCATTCTGTCCTCCAAGATGAACTCATCCCAAACCGCTGCTGCACGAACAAAACAAGCTTTCACAAAACTGCCCATTCACATCTCACCCCCCGCACAGCTAATGTGGAAAAAAATACATATGTAGTAAAGCATGAGCCGGTCTGTCAGTGACCACTGCATGACAGCCAGTGAATTGTAAATGACAGTCTCTGTGGAGGATGTTGTCACTGTGGAAACCTCTTACATGCCAACCTTTTAGGAATAAGGAAAAGTTTTTCAGAATGACATCATAACTTTTTGAATTTATCCAGTTTGGTTTTGAGACTGAAAAAGGATCATGTGATCCTGTAATGCAACTCAAAACATGAAAAGCACCGAGACTGGATTTTGAAACTTTTCACTCTCACGGCTAAACCCTATTAGGAAAGAATGCCTCTTTATCTAGATTGACCTGCTGCCTTTTTCGGGTTTATCAGCTAATATAACACTGGGAGGGGGTAAAGGGTGGAAGGTTAAATGTGAAAATGTGAGAATGTGGAGACAGAGAGAGGAAAACGTCTGAAAAATGAAGTGAAACAAAGCCTCCATGGTTTGTAGGAAAGCTCACATCACGACACACTGTGATCTGCTAAATACTGCTTTAAAGTTTGAGCTTATTTATTCGATGATATGCATGACCAAACACAGACAATCATTTTGAAATTCCTCTTTTTGAAAAGAGGAATTGTAGATTGATACCATTCTCCCATCTGTATGCTGGAGGAGATGAAATTAGCTCACCATAAAGAAGAGACACAGGGGGAAATAGCTACTCTTTCTAGGCAAATATACCAATATATCAATATGCCAGTGTAAACCGAGCCAAGCTATTTCTTAAACACACAAATACAAGAATGAGCTCTATTTTCTCGTATTTTCCAAATTGCTGAACTAGTCTTTTAAGAAAATAAAGGCTCCTGAAGGCATCACATAGTAGAAGCAGTGGCTTTTTGACTAATGAGGTAGAACAGTTGGTGTCAACAATGCCGACTGACCTATTTTTCCATAAAATAATTACACTAAGTTCATCTCCTCCCTTTGCAGGCCAAAATAAAAAGCCTTCCTAAAACTCAGCCCTGCACAGCTTGCGGGATTCAATCTCAGTGATCGTGGATTTTAATAAACACAGCTGCGAGCGAGCTGGGAAAAGTCATGAATGTGCAGAAAATGGCTAAACAATCATTCATCTGCAGCGTGGAAGCTGCTCAGGAGCTCAAAAGAAGCAAAGTGCCCACTTGAGAGTGGGAACTAGTGAGAGGTTTATACAGGAGATGAGGATGTTTGTGTTTGCATATAGACACAACTGACATTCACATATGCTCGGTTTATGTCTAATCAAAATGGTCCCAAATGGCAGCCTCTTCCTGTGTTTATTTGTACCAGAAAATCCCCACTGACTTTCGCAATTTCAACCAACAAAGCTTTTTCCGCCTCCTATCAAAGACATCAACTTGGGAATAGATTTAGGGGGAAAAAAACACACACTTTATTTAAATGACAGAAATACATTAGTGCATTTTATTGTGCAAAGGCTCGCTATAAAGACAGTCTGGCTTCAACACAAACAAAAAACTTCAAGCATGTTTTGCTTGTAAAAACACGCCTAGATCACAGCAAAATGCCATTCGACGGTCAGCTCTGGTGAAAGAAGTGACACATTCCCCAACACCGCTACATAAAGCACACTGTATGTAAATGTCACGTTTTACTACAGTTGGAGGCCAGTTTTTTTTTCTTTTGCATCTGTTTGCATGATAGAGAAAACACAATTTAAAGAGAGGCAGGAGAAGAGGCCGTGCTGCGTCCACACTCGGGTTCGATTTTGAGGTCGTAGATCTGATCTGAATTTGAATGCTTTAACTGCGAGTCCTGTTGGATAAGAAAAGAAGGGACAACAAGCACGCAGACAGAGCAGCTGGAGACCAGCAGAGGAGAGTCAGATACATTAGCCCGCCCTGCAGAAATACTCTGGACAAGCCTTGATGCAATGGAAAGGAAACATTTCCAACATTTACATATGCTCTTCCCATTTCCCCTTATTAGGAGCTCATAGCGAGGTCGCTGCCCAGCACAGCTGCACATGAAACAGTGTGGCAGAGAAGCTGGACTTTGACAAAGGCGGGTTATTTCAGGGATTCCCATAAATGTCTGGAAGCCGTTACAGTGCTGGACACTGCATTACATTTCCTGTGTTTTTGTCTTCTTTTTAAATGGGCTCTGTCATAGCATTTTTTTACCCCAGTCACTGTGGGTCCCCTCTCTCTCACACACCAACACACAGGAGGAGGAAAACAAACTATGACCTCACGTTAAACTTTCACAGAAATACAGTTTCCAGTGAAAAATGACTATGTCCTTCAGTGACTGCTAATTTGTGGCCCTAAACGTTGTGTCTTAGAGACTTTTTGGTGAAGAAGAGGTTTACTCTACTGAGCAATCAGTATGAAGGCATCTGACCCAAATCACACCCCCACTCTGTATTCAAATGTCCAAAATGCATTAGAAGAACAGCTCTATTTTATTTTGAAAAATCACTTTCTCATTTTCTTGTAGAGAGATAGATGAGCAGATTGATACCGCACTTGTATGGTAAATATTTATGGCTTGAACTAACAGGTGGTTAGCTTAGCTTGACACAGAGACTGGAAACAGGAAAAAAACAACGATGAACAAAAGTCCACATACTAGCACCACTAACTACACTTCACATTCCATTTGTCTGTTGTGTGCAAAAACTGTGTTAAAATGTAAATTCACCATTTTGTGGAAACTAATGTGCTGCATGTTTCCTGAGCCAGAGTGACGGCTTCCTGCAGCTGGTTCCAGGACCAGAAATATGCCAGGCACATAGGCCCTGTAAAACAGCAAATAGTCATTTTTATAAGAAATAAAATGTTATTAGGGAGCTTTAGAAGGGCTGGTAGTGGGGTTTCCAGTGGGGGTTCCCTTTGAACAGAGCCGGACAAGCCAATCTTTATGCTAAGCTAAGATTATCAGCTTCTCACTACAGCTTCATAATAATAAACTAGTGTAGTTTTTCTCACCTAACTCGGGCCAAGAAAGTGAACAAAGATTTTTTCATAAACCGTTGAACTATTCAACACCTCATTCTAAGTGTTTCTTCTTAAAGAACTTCCTTCTGAGAGAGGACTAGCAGCTGCCAAAGCATCTGCCTCAAAGCACACCGTGACTCTGCATTCAGAGGTTTCCTTTTTAAAAAAAAACAAAACAAAAAAAATTAACAACTGATTGTTTGAATTAGAAAGGTGTGAATGCTTTCGACTGTCCTTGTGAAATGACATTAAACACAGACTATGTGTGATTTTAACTGTTAGCGAGAGGTGAGAATCTCATTTCGAGGTGTGATTATGCATTTCATGGGCCACCAGTAACACCTCAGAGCAGAGAGATGCAACAGGTTTCAGCGGGTGAAAAGGCATGTTTATACTGTGCAAATTGAGCCCAAACACACTCTTGTAAATTTTATACATTTTTTTAAGAAGCAGCATAGGAAGCAGTGGTGTGACCTGTGACCCCTGTCCCAAAACACACAGCCACTTTAGGATTATTTAGTCAGACATCTCATCAGTCACTGATAAACATCAGCCAGATGGAGAGCGAGTGAGGGAGACAACACAAGCAGCAGTAAATCTAAAGCGGGCCATCATGACAAAAGCAGGACTGACTTGACTTCCTTTCTACAGGCGCATTAACGTCACAGGAAAAATCACCCAGGGCCAGGAGTGTTGGACAGACCAACTGAATATAGTATGTCCCCCCCTTTTCTTTTCCCTTCTTCCCCCCTCTGAGGCGTTGAGACGACCGGGTGGGTCTGCACTGAAGTTTGCTCATGGCCTGAGGGACGAAGCAGTGATGGAGCAGATCCCCACTGTGGGAAAAAAAAATCAACAACAAAAAGACAGAGTGGAGAGTCCTGCTGTCACGGTCTTTGTGTGTTAACTAATCAGAGGCGGCACACCGAGAGCCTGTCACAGGGACACTGCAGGGGGGCTGACTGCCACTTGGCTGATGCTGATCGACAAAGAAGAGCGGCCTGGTTATCACCTGGGTGGGCCTCTGGGAGCTGAGGAAAGGCAGAGTAAGATGAGTGTATATGACCGGGCAGACACCAACTGGAAATCACTTAAAAGGGGGAAACAGAAACTAGTCCCAGACAAGCAGGTGTTGTGTGGAAGCCCAAAAAAAAAAAGTTGATGCGGGGAGAAAGAAAATAACTATTTATAGAGGCTGGAAATTAGAGTTCAGACCACCAAGTAGCAGGATCAGTCACTCAATAAAATGAAGTGGCTACTTTATCTGCTGTAACCATCCTTTGTAAAATCTTCCATTTATACTGGCTGTGGAAATGAGTAAGTTGTCAGCAATGCGCTCTAAAGTGTCGGCTGCACGTCACTCTTGTAGTCACGGCTCCCCCCGTGTGTGTCAATTCCTACCAGTGACTTCATCTGTGTTTTTTCTCAAGGATATCCCTCTCCTTTCGAGGCACAATGAAGCAGCTTCCTGTTTAGAGAAGGCCCGGGCCGGCCTTCGGTCAGCCGCCCTCGCCTTACGTAATTTCCCCGTCTTTTCTGCCCTTGTCCCAGCAGCCTTTCAGCTACCTTGCTCATCGTGGGACAATGAGCAAACTTTATCAAGTTAAAATGTGATAAAAGGGAAATGGTGTCATTTATCCATTCAGATGCGGTGCCTGATGCATCTTGTGAAACATAACAAACATTTTGAGGCTGAGTAAGGCTTTTTAAAAAGAAAAGTGACATCTCAGTTTTGCTTTTGTTCTATGCACCACGGCGTGTTTGTGGTTCAAGTGAGAACACCAGAATCCACGGCTGCAACTACTAAATCTTCTTATTATCAAGTCATCGGCACATTACTTTGTCCTAATCAAAAAATCACAATTTCTCTGAGCCCAAGGTGGCACCTTTAAATGTTTTGTTTTGTCCAACTAACAAACGAAAACCCAAAGATATTTAGTTTGTGATTATTTGAAACAGAACCAAAGGTGCAGTAAAAAAAAAAGTAAAAACTGTACTACATTTAGAGGGAAACTTATCAGAAAAATCTCAATCCAGGACATGTTTGGCTATTTTGCTAAAAACTGAAATGATTAATTAATTTTAAAAAGTCTCTCTAATTGATTAAGCAACCAATAATTTCAGACAATTCCTCTAGAAAGTGTGTGAAGCAGGCAGGTAGGGATGTGATGGATTTTGGTAATAAGACTACTCTTTAACTGTTTGTTATGATAGTGAGTTAAGGTGGAGACTGTAGTGACATATAAAGGGTGATTACACTAATTTAATCCCTGAGAGGATTAAATTAGTGTATCTTAGTTACCATAATTTCTTTAGCACTTCTCACGACACAGATCAGTTTAGAAGGAAGACACTTAATGACTGCAATCCACAGCTTTAAATGAAAGTTTCTCCGTGCTCACTTTATGAGGTTAAGACGTGAAGTACAAGGAGGACTACAGAGCAACTATAGAAACCACTCGTGGTTCAATATGCAACTAACACGAGTGTGAGGTAGAAATTTAAAACCTTCTGTCTTTGCGCACACACACACACACACACACACACACACACACTGAAAAGTATAGGAGACATCTTGAGTCCAGCTGCAAAACTTCTGAAATGAGAAATATTTGCTTTTTCATACATCCTGGATATTTCAACGGGAGAGGAGGAGTTCTTTGATGAGTTAGTTGAACTTTTTGAACACAAACTATTATTCAAGGCAGAGTATTTAAACATTTTTAAACATGTCTGGGGGGATCTTTAAAGAAAAAGAAGACCTATAAATGGCATGTCAGCCACAAAAATGATCTTTTTGATGTGTGCTGAAAGATAATTACAGATGCAGCCTATCTGAGTAAGTTATTTTCTGAAATCTGGGGTTTCTGGACTGCAAAACAGACCCGGCCACACCACTCTCACAAATTACTATTTTTCCACTGACACATTAACTTGTGGTCTCTAGTTTTCAGCTCACTTCTGAGTGCCATGTTTGTCTTTTATTAACTGTGGGAGAGAGAGAGAGAAATATTTCCATCTGACAAACCTGAAGAGCAACTATACTGATCTGCAGCCATAATTACACTTCTAAAGCGTGCAGAATACAGGAGAACAAGGAAGGAAACATTTGACAGTAGTCAAGCTGAACCTGAGGGCAGACTGACAAGGTGAAAAATCTCACTTTCTTCCTCTTCTGTTGCAAACACAAACACGAAATCTGTCATCGAGCTCCAATCCCTCCTCGGGACAAATCAGAAGAAGGACAAGGAGGAAAAAAAGCCTCCAGAGGTCAGGCGAAGGAGGGAGGAAAATCGTTGAAGGGCAAAAACATTAGAGGCCAACCCACTGCTTGTCTAGTCCTGCCCTGCTCTGTTCCCACAGCACACTCACATGTCTGTGCGCTGCGGTGATCGGCTCAGCCCCTGTCCTCTCCTCCGGCCGTGGGATCACTTCTACCGACGCACAAGTTTCACTGGATATTTTCTCGTTTTTACAGGTGCGTGGGGAAGCTTGAGAAAGTTTTTGTCGGTGCGATCAGATGCCCACCGGAGGCGTGAAATGAGTCAAAAAGTGACTTTACGCAGTGTGGACGTGTTTACCTCATGCAGTGACCTTTAGATAGTTGGATAGTTTTGACTTTATACTGTGAATAGAAATGACTTTATACTTTTTTTTTTACTGTATTCATGTGATTTAAAACTGGATATCTATACGGAGAAATTACTAATCGATGAACTCAGTCTAATTGTCTGTGTGAGATAAATATCCAGCTTTGAATAGTCCGTGCGTATTTACGCACAAATGTAAAGTAGTTTAGTGAGTTAGTTTCTTGTTCTTGTGTCCTGTACGTTTACTCGTGTAAAAAAATGGGTATTTAAATTTACACTTTTCACACTGCCACTGAGGTCAGGAGTTTACGGAAAAGTTCATTTAAACATTTATTTTTAGGCTCATTTTACTCCCAGAGACGCTCAAACCTTTATTTATCTTGGAAAGTATTATTGCCTGTTCCCTACCGCAGGGTCTCCCATCATTAATAATGTGGATATGAAAGCTATTATGTGTAATCGTCTTTATGTATTCTTAATTATTGTGGTCACTGTTCGTCATTAATACCACTTTCTGTCCTCTCCTTTAACGTAGATTGCCATTGATCGCCTCCTAGTGCGCAGCCCAGGCATTGAAAAAATGTGATTTTTGGAGCAAAATTTTTCAAACCGCAGGAAATCCTATCTGAGAGCATCAAAAGGAGCACAGCCAACTGCCTCTGTTAGAAAGCAATGCCCCACCAGAGGACTATATGACACCTTCTCACCCGTGGATCTAACTTTAAAACCAGAAAAAGGTGAAGAAAAGAGAAAAGCATCCACCTCTGGAAGCACCAGGAATGGCCACAGAGTCTTTTCACGCTGCCTACGCTGCTGTGGCTTCTTCTCCTGTCCCAGTGTCTCCCTCCACAGGAAACATGCTTAACATGTTTCAACAGTACCAGAGCAACGCTGTCATCATAGAGCACTATAACTACACAGGCAAGCTGAAGGGGAACAAGTACAAGGATGGACTCAAACCAGATGCCATAGCTTTCCTGCTGGTGTGCCTGCTTATAGTCGTGGAAAACGCTGTGGTGCTTCTGGCTATCTGGAAGAACAAGAAATTCCATCTGCCCATGTATTATTTACTGGGCAACTTGACTCTCTCTGACCTGCTCGCAGGCTTCACCTACATGGTGAACATCATAACGTCTGGTGCCAACACGCTGACCATGACCCCTGTGCTGTGGTTCCTGAGGGAGGGGGGCGTGTTCATCATGCTGGCTGCCTCCGTCATCAGCTTGCTGGCCATCGCCATAGAACGCCATGTTACCATGGTGAGGATGAAGCCGTACCAGGGGGACAAGCAGGGCCGGATGTTCGCTCTGATTGGAGCGAGCTGGGTGCTGTCAGTGCTCCTGGGCATCCTGCCCGTCCTGGGCTGGAACTGTATAGGGCAGCTGGACCAGTGCTCCACAGTGCTCCCACTCTACGCCAAGAGTTACATCCTCTTCTGCATCACCATCTTCAGTGCCATCCTCATGTCCATCGTGGTGCTGTATGTCCGCATCTTTCGCATCGTCAAGTCCAACACCCAGCGCCTCGCTTCGGTTCCGCAGCGCAAAGGCCTCTACCGCAAGTCCCAGAAGTACATGGCCCTGCTGAAGACAGTCACCATAGTCCTGGGAGTCTTCATCATATGCTGGCTGCCCCTCTTCATCCTCCTTCTGCTGGACTTCTGCTGTCCAGCCAAAAGCTGTGAGGTGCTCCTGAAGGCAGACTACTTCCTGGGCATCGCTATGTTCAACTCCCTCCTCAACCCCATCATCTACACCCTGACCAGCAAGGACATGAGGAGGGCCATCCTCCGGCTGCTCTGCCGGCACTGCCTCTTGACAAAAGATGGACAGGTGAAGAAGATCGGGATGGCCTTCCTGGAGTGCAGCACCAGTAAGACTGATGCAGCCTCGCACAGACTGGAGGGACTGGAGACGACAGTATCCACCGGTAACATTACACCCTCTACTATCAAAGCCATTTACCCCAGGATGTTGAAAACATGACACAGTCAGGGGACTTGTGGGACAAAGAGCAAAAAGTATACAGGACACTTATGTGAAAAAGTCCCACAAAACCGCTAGAATGACTATATGTGGATTTTGGGACGGGCCTATAGAGGATGTCCATTTACAGGGTCAGAATATATAGCTACTTCCCTGGAAACTGACTCACTTAACATGGAAAGCAAGCATTAGGACTAAGACTTGTTCCTCTAAGGGCTGAAGTTTTGTGTTGCACTCTGCCAAAATGTTGGCATTAATCTTCATGGAACAAAATAAGCTCCATAACTGGCAGATGTCCAAAATGGGAGAAAGACATGAACTTCTTCAAATCTCTGTGCATAATTTGTAGAAAAATGTTTTCATGCAAAACAAAAATGTCATTGCTAATAGTAGTTGGCAGTTTCTCTGTGGAAAAAAAGCATTACATTTGTCCTTCAGATGCTGAAAACATGGCCAGTATTTGTCTGAAGGAAAAAAGTCACTTCATTTTTATCATTGTTTTCTTTTGCACATAAACTGTAACTGAAGACTATGTGCAGACATTTCATGCGGCCTAAATACAGACCATTATGCCGTATATCTGATAGACGGAGGCTACAGCCCTTATCTCCTCTCCCTGTGTAGCATATAATGATATGTTGTAATAAACACAGAGCATCCACACCCAAACTCTGCTGCCAAAACCATGTAATTTCTGCCATGTGAGTTTTGGTCAGCAGTAATGTTGGGTAGAGGTCCCCTCAGTCAAGATCAGAGGCTCGGCGGCCGAGAGATGCACTGAACACATCATATGCAGGCTTTTGCCGAGTGGTTTGCAGCTCTGGAGGTCCCATCGACATATGTAGCGACACATGATGAATGACTAAAAGCAATAAAGCTGACAGTGGAGGTTTGTTGACGCCTTCTTGCTTTAAACAGGCTTAAATGTCGGTGAAGTGCTACAAAAATTGTATTCTTTTTTTTTCTTGTTTCAGAAAGTTCCCCCCTTCTTGTGAAAGAGCACAGATATAATTTCTTCCCCCATAAAAGAAATCATGTCATAGTCCAAATAAGAGAGCGTGTGGGCTTTGGAGTGTGGGGGAATTTCATTGTGGTTGGATGGACCCCTTGCCAACTGTAATATTGTACATAAATGTAAAGAGAAATTAAATATATAGACTTTTTTTTTTTAGTATACTTTGTAAATATCCATAGCCTTTTCTGCATTTTGTATTGTAAAAACCTCACTTAAGTTATGATGCCAGTTTTTATATGTGCACTGAATAAAACATATGTGAATAATGTTTACATGGAGGTTTGTATCTTCTTTGCTCCTGAGAGATTAAGATTTCACACTGACCGACATCCTTCCTCTTTCTTACTGCTAAACAAAACTTGAATATGTAGCACTCAATGGATGGTATTCTAAATGAAGTAAATTACATTCAAATATATTAAAAATGTATAATAAAAAAATATCCATTCCACATATTGAGACAAAAGACATTTGTATGTTGTGTCTCTTAAAATAGAGAAGTGAGCCTGTTTATTTAGATTAATATTAAAAATAGATTTTTTTTTTCATTTTTACCAAAACAAATACACACATTAAGATCAGATACACTGTCTTTATTTTTATTTTATATTACATATTTTATTGTCTATTTCTAACTTAATTTATGCTTCTGACTTGCAGTACTTGTTTCTTATATGCACCAACATACCAAGATAAATTTACTATATGTGAAAACCTTCTTGGCAATAAAACTGAGTCTGATTTTATTAACGTAAATACAATACACACACATAAAAAAAAAAATAAATAAATAAATAATGAGTGAAAAAAAAATTAGAAACAAATGGCTGTGTAATAAATTACAGCTATGTGGAGCTTAAATAGTTCAGTTTGTTGCCACAGAGGGTTAATTTAACACCATGGGAACTTCTGAGGTTGTAATGTATCATCAATTGCAACTCTGTCTTAACTTATGTAATATACTGTAGGTTAAATATCAAGAGTCCACTAGCTGATAGCAATCAAAGCATTAATGGTGGATCTATTATAATCCAAGTGACAGCAGTGTGCGACTTAACTATGTTGAGTATTGCACTGACGGGTACAAATAAAAACTTCAGTAGCTAACTCAAACAGGAGGGACTTACTTACCAACACCGTGCTGAAAGTTAACAAACACAGATGGAGGATCAGTCTTCACATACAAGCACCCACCTCCATACAAACCACTTGTTAACCACTTGATATGATATGTGCCTGAGGTATACAGATGAAGTTGCAGAAACATGCTGGTGTAGTCGATGCGCCATTTATCGTAAGGAAACCACATATTGGTGCGTGGTTCTTCCAAGTTATGGTACGTGAGTTTGAGCGTCCCCATCAACCTTATGCCACCCCACCCACTCTTAACCACCTGCCATGCTGCAGTGGTACACGACTGTGGTGCTTTTCAAAGAAGGAAGAAGATAGAAGATAATACAAGAAACATGCTTTGCAATGCAGAAACACTATGTGGGAGCTTTTGGTATTGTGTTCTCATTACTGATATATCATTAGGCCACCTTGTCTGCTAACTCACCATTATCATTCCTAAGTGTTGACAAATTACAGACATGAATTTACTTGTTTCGTATGATACAGTTACACGTAGAGATGCCTTAAAAATTTATTGGCACAAGCTGCTCCTAAATACATCCGTGACAAACAAATAAAGCTAAGTTTAAACCTGTTGTCAACATTATTACTTTTCAAAACAAAACAATGAAAACAACGCTGAACGACTGATTCAGAGTCAATGAGAATATATGGAAAAACTAACTGAAAAATAGCTATTGTGATCTAATTACAAACTACATAATACCAATATCTACATATCTGTGTCTGGGATGAAAAACAGGAGCCAATTAGAAAAGTGTGACACTAACCTTCAGTAAATTTACAATAAACAGCCAGCCGCAAGTCAACCTGAGCCAGTTTTCATCACAGGATGTAGCTGACAGTACAAACTAGTTATTAGAGCAAGCTAGGTAATGGGAAAAAACAGCTGAGTAGTTAGTTTCTGCCTCTGAAAGTATATACAAAGGCTAAAGCAACCTAAACACTATTCAACTGTATGAAAAAATATTAGGACAATACCCACAATTGTATCCTTAATAGTGTTGAAAAACACCCACATTATAATCCCTTCATAAGAACACATTAGGCACATGACTGGTGGTGCTGAAGAAGGGGGACCTGAGGTCAACAGGCAGTGTGGCTACACTTTATACTGAAAGGTATAAAAAAACTTTAAAAACTTAGTCCGACTAATCCACTTACAAGCCTCAGCAGATGGATTTTGTGCCATTGTCATGGAGACAGCTCAGTTGGCATTGTGTAACCCAAATATGTAAGTAAACCTGTATTTGAAAAACTGCGTAAAAAGTCTATCTCTCCTCTGAGTGCTTCAGAGGAAACCATGTAGGTGTTTACAAAATACAAAGGACACTGCTGTGTGGCGACATCTAGTGGCCAACACTCAGCCTCGCTATAACCTGATGAATCCACATTGATGAAATACATACATACGGAGGTCTGACATATTTAATTTTAAAGCAATATAAAATGCTGTATAGAACAAACAAAAACAAAACACTTTTACAGACAAACAAAAAAAATAATGTACACATACAGAAATATTTAAACCACAACATTTCTGACACCGTCCTTCATCTACCACTCAGTGCTGACAAAGCCCCACAGCTGGTCGCTGACATCACTCCGAGACCGCAGTGATGTGTCCATGTTGATGGGCGTGGCCAGGTCTGCACCGTAGTGCACTGCAAGAGGAGAAGAGACAGTGTGAAGCCACATGAACAGACACACACACACACAACTACACACAGTATACACACAAAACAACAGCAACAGCAGCAGCAATCAGGACTGTACCTCCTCTTAAGATGTTGGGCTGTGTGTCATATTCCCACTTGATCTTGGTTATTAGGTAGTACACCTGAGCCACGTACCTGTTGAGAAAAGATTAAAAACAAAAATAGAAAATATGTCAACTGCCAAATGTGACTGAAGTGAAACAGTCAGGATTAAAAAAAAAAAAAAGAGAACAGTGCTTTGTTTTACTGGCCCACATTTGAATGTCTTTATGTGGAGGAGCCAGAGTTACTGTCTACAGGAGTGGAGCTCTGTGCTCAATGAGGTTTGCTCTCTCCTCTGATTTCAACAAAAGCACACAGAAATGTCCTCATGATGTGTCGACAGAAGCTTTACAGCTGCAACTTACCATTTATTTCTTGGTAAACAGATTTATAGTTTGGTCTACAAAATGTGACTACAAAATAGTGAAAAATGTTCATTATAATTTCAGCAGAGCACAGTATATTTCTATGTTTAACCAAGATGTTTCACTTTACAAGCAGCAAATACTCACATTAAAAAAACTTGCCAATATATTGTCTTTTGACCAACTAACTGATTGATAGTTTCCACTCTGACGTGCTGCTTCAGATTTAGCAGACTATGAAAAAGGGAACAATTTGCAAAACACTGTATTCAATTTCTTTTTGTTTGTAATGTTTCCAATCATTTTGCATGCATGAAAATATGTGCATTTAAAATCATGGGAAGGGGAAATTGTTCAAGGTGACAAGAAAAAAAAAGTTTCAAGTGTGGAAATCCCTAAATTCCAAAAAAGATACCGTGTAAGCAAAACTTTGATTTTGAAGTGCTCAACATTTCTATCTCATGTTACATTAAGAAGGTGGACACAACAACCAACATTGCACTATTACAATAAAGTGTTCATGTTACATACAGGAGCATCCAATCCCTGTACATTTCCTCTGCAGGAAGACGAATAAATGATTTTTTTTAAGTCAGATATACTGCAGTGTTCCATAAAGTAATGGAAAGTAAGTAGTGCAGTCAATAAGAGTGAACAGTTTGCATTTCTTCTGGAGTCATTTTCATTGTATATGGTGAGTATGAGGTGACTAAAAGGAACAACAGCAGAGGGATCATTTCTCGGAGAAAAGACACTTTCATTTCTCAGTATCTGAGACTCACACTGCTGAAGGGATGACCTCGGTGGTGTCTTCATCCACCTCGCTCTGAAGAGTCTGAAGCTCGTGTTCGGTGTTTCTCAGACTCTCCAACTCTCTCTGCAGAAATCTGGAGGAAGATTAAGGATGCTAACAAAGACAGCGAATAAAGCCAAACAGGATTCATAAATGACACTGAAAACACTTGGGACTCCTTTCATTGCAGACTCCCTGGCAAATACAGACGCGGCTTAAAAAAAAAAAGATACTGTAACTCTGAGTCAGTGATCTGGCTCTTGGCTGTGCACTGTCTCAGCTGCTCCTCCAGGCTTTCCAGCTCCTTCTCCCTGTGCTTCTTTTCCTCCTCCATGTCCAGCAGCCTCTGGCCCGCATTCTCCTCAATCTGAGCCACATCTGGGGATGAACGTCAGCGACACAGATGACAAAAGAGCAAGAGAGAAACAGAATACTGAAGATGAAGATCAGAAAGTTCAAAACTGAAGTACTTTCTTATATTCATAGTACTTTCTGATATTTGGAAATGTCAAGGATTTGTCAATGATATTTTATTAAACACTACACAACCTCATATATACTCTACATGTCCAATACATTTATATATGTGGCAGTGATAATGCACCTAAAGTAGACAACTGACAGCTGACAATAAATGATTTAAATATCTGATTACTCACCTTTTAAAATCTGTGTCACAATTTTTTTGGTCTCTACATGTTGGTCAAAAAGGGCCTGGTGTTCGTTCTTCACTTGTCTCAGTTTCTCAGGTTGGCTGCTGTTGATGAAGGACACCAACACCTCCCCGGTCTCCTCCAAGTCTTGGAATTTATGACCTTGAGCCATCGTGGCGACACTGGCAGCAAAACAGAACAAAAAGGGAAGAGATTAAACAGGAAATATAGTATTGTTTGTCTATGCGGGGTGCACTCATTGAGGTCATCAGGGCTTGCTAATTTTCACATTATTATACACAATCAGCCACAACATTAATATCATGTCCAACAAAACAGCTCTGTCTCTTTAATAGGCTTATAATATTTCAGTTTTTGTTGACACTGTAAGAAAGGTAATTACTACTTCATGTTTTTAATGAGGTTATTGTGTGTAAGTTGTTGTTCCACTGTAGTGCATTATATCTAAAGTTAAAGAAGGTTTTAATGATTTTTTTCCCACCCCATTTACAAACATGAGAGTGGCACATTAGAAACAACTTTCAACATAATGCACCAATACAACAACACCACTACGACCTCAATAATAAACACAAAGCTGTTGTATTGGATCACATGAGATTAGACAGTACAGGTGCACTTAATGATGTGGTTTATCGGTGTATAGAGACAAACAGCCTCTTCTCCTGTGAGTTACTTCAATAGAAATGACAATCTGTGTGATCATAACATGTACAGGTCCTGTAACTCAACTGTAGAAAGCCTAATTTCAAGGGTTGAATGATACTTAACACCACGCTTGGTAGCTTCACCTAAAACAATACATAGTAATATTTTAATTTAATAGAAATTAGGTGTAAAAATAGGATCTTCATTCACAGATAAATACAATCGATCAAAATGTCCTTAAAACCACACCTGAGAAACTTATTTCAGTAAATATTATATTATATATTAATTCCCAACACAGACCTTCACGCTTTACTTCTGATTTGACAGTCAAAAGAACAAACTAAACAAATTAAACTTTTGTTTATACGTGCAGTATAAACGTTAGCTACATTAACTACGATAAAACGAGACTGACACACAATACAGGCTGTAAGTTATTCTATCGGCTAAATAACTAACTAGTAAGAACACGGTTTATGAGAGAAGTAAGTTATTTAATGTAAAAATGAAATAACATACCGGACAGATCTGACCTGGATTCAAATTCAGCGCGCCTCCTCTTCTTCTTCTTCTTCTTCTTTTGTCGTTGGAGGATTAAGAGCAGCCTCTCTCCTCCACAGCGCCCCCTGCAGTGCAGGAGTGAGCTGATTAATGAAGACCAAACTACTCAGTTGGTATATATGAAACAGTGTCTTCCTGGAGTGTAGAAAAAACTCAAGCAACTCTCCTGTTTTTCTTGTTTTCACATTTTCCACATTCAATCTCTCCATTAGGTTTTGACTTTCTGCTTCTTTGATCCATTTCCCAATGAACCATTAAGAGACGCCAGAAAAAACGTGGTGTTTGCATTTAGTGTCAGTATGTACAGTGTGAAATAAAGAAATATATATAAATAAATATTTTCTAACTTTATATACTACTATAAGAATAGTTTTTACTGATTTTAGGTGGAGAAAAAAGTCAGTATCTTCTGACACTTTAACAAGGTTATGCTTTAAACACTTTAACAAAACACATCAACAAATAGTTCTGTTAAAAAGTCTACATTCTTAAATATCTTTGGATAAATTGAGTTATAATTTTTTGATTTACCTGATTTCTGAATGAAGAAATTAGCAGTACTATCAGATTATGAGGTTTTCTGTCTTTTCATGGAAATGATATGATCCCACCTCTTCTTTTGGCATTTAACATTGTCATTTAAACTTGATAAATGCTGACTGTGGCACCAATTCTGATTTAAGCAGCACTGGATTACACAGAAAGGAACTGACAACAGAAAGCCTGTACCACTTCTTTCATTAAAATAAAAAAAAAAAAAAGAAAGGAGAAGAGCTTCACTAGTGGAGGATTTTACATCTGCAGAACTATTTCTCTGTAGTCCACATATAACTGTCTTTTCTAGTGCAATCCATTCACGTGGTTCAAACCCCATAATATAAAACTGTTCATCTGTGGTTCACACATCCACTTTAATCACCTGTGGTTTGACAGACATTGTATAAAACAAGCATCTTTTTACTCCACCAATAAACTTTGGAAGTAAGGAGATGTCTAAAAATGCACACAGCATTTAATTTTAACTGCATGTTTATTACAGTCTTTTGTGAAATCTAAAACACAGTATGAACGTAGCAAGAGAGACAGGTTCAGTTACATCAACCCAATAATCTAGATGCTCTATTGTAAATATGAATGAAATGCAAAAATTTAAAGTTTGTTGCCATTTAAACATTTTTAAATATAAAA
The DNA here is from genome assembly GCA_023238725.1 of Scortum barcoo. NCBI lineage: Eukaryota > Metazoa > Chordata > Actinopteri > Centrarchiformes > Terapontidae > Scortum > Scortum barcoo. The sequence goes on from CM041547.1 coordinate 20,351,988, forward strand.
AGGTCAATGTGAGGCCTGAGGTTTCATGATGTATATAATTATTGGTTATCACTCCTTGTTTTTCTGCTTCTCTTTCTTCTCCTGCGCTTTTCGTTTCTGTCTGCCGAGCTGTCTGAAGAACAGTCTCTTGGGGTTCAGACCGTAGGCCTTCAGTCTCTGTCTGCTGAACTCCCGGCCGCCGATCTTCACCCCGAGGGTTCCCGATCCGTGACGCCCACCCGAGTGCTTGTGCTTCTTCTTGGACCACTTTGGCCGCTCAGTCCTGGTTTTCACCTTGTCGGCTTTCTCTGCCGTGTCCACGGCGGGAGCCACTGCCTGGCGCTCCTCTTTGTGTTTTGGCTTTTTCTTGGGAACCAGAAACTCTTCCTCCTCGTCCCCGGCCTCTCTGAGAGCTTGGGCTAGCGTCTCCTGGGTGGAGTCGGTAATGGAGGCGGCGTCTCTGTCCTCGTCTCCTCTGCCTTCCTTCTCAGCGTTCTTCAGATGATCTCTTCTCTTCTTCCCCACCTTGGTCTTAGTGTCTGCTCCCTCTTTATCCTCCCTGTAGATGACATTCAGATAAACAGTCAAATATTAATACAGTAACAGAGGATTTATTATCAGAGCTGCAGCTGATTTATGAGCTTTGTGTTACACTCACTCAGAATATACAGAGCTCAGGATTTCCTTCTTCCTCTTTTCATTCTGGGCCTTGATTTTATAGTTCTTCAAATCGCTCATCTCTTCCTTGTCAGACCTGAGAGAACCAGACATTATGAGGTAAATGACCTGAGAGAACAGAAGAGGTGCTGGCACTTTAACTTGAAGGTCAGAAAGTACCTGAACATGCACGTCTTCTTCAGAGAGCACCATCTGTTCAGCTCCTTGTCGTTAGCGGTCAGAATCTGAAAGGAAGAACCAGACGCTTTCATTAGTTCAAATCAACGACTGTTTCAGCAATAGGTTTGGTCCATTTTTATAAACCCGGGGTAGATTTATTTTCATCCGCTTCAATCATTTTACATTTGCTGCTGCTTCATCTATGTGGTCTGCTCAGAGAGAAGATTAAAAGTGAGATCATTTCCTGGTCAAAGCTCCCCCCGGAGGAGGAGCAATACCAGATCAGTCACTGAAACTCATCACTGCAGCATTATCAACCACCACGCAGTCAGCCTATGACTGTACCCAGTGTTTCCATTCTGTTTAAGCCAAATTATAACTGAACGTTCGCTAAAGCCCCCCCCTAAGCAGTGACTGACCAATCATTGGTCAGCAATGAATTAGGTACAGCTGGTCTGTCAGACTTTGGAGGGAGCTGTACAGAGTGTTTGGGTGGTGTATTAAGCAGCCAAACATGGCAGAACAAAATAAGGACTGTCCGGTCTGATCTTATAATGCTAGGATTAACTCTCTCTCTGAAGCAGAACAAGAACAATGTTGTTTATTTCCATACTTGGATAATTACCTTTGAGGACACTTACACAATTTGTGTCTTGGAAATGTATTTTGCCATGAAGTGAATGTATAAGATGCTTTTTTTAAAAAAAACAAAATTCTCGTTGCTAGATAGAAATGTAAAGCCTGCTTTTGTTAACCTCTGTCTTAATTGGAGGACCCAATCTTAAAAAAAACAAAACAAAAAAAAAAAAAAAAACAGTTTCAGTCATCACCACCACATTACGTGCTGTGCAGAACAGAAAGCTCGGCTTCGAGGCGTAGCGACAGTAACATGGGGGCAGGGGCTTAGCGAACCCAATTTTTTAGAGATGGTGGAGGAGCTGCCCTTCTCACCTCATCAGTGGACAAGCCGAAGTCGTTGGGCAGGACCGGCCTGTAGCGGAACCTGCACGGGAGGTCATCAATGATGTCCTCGTAGTCCAGCTTATAGTACTCATCCAAGTACTGCTCAAAGGTTTTCTCCTCTGAAACACAAACAGCCTTCATTTAGACAAGACATATTTTACTGTGTTGACAAGCCACGTGGCAGGAGGTCTACAGACACTTACGTGGATCAAACACAGGTTTGGTTTTGGTGATGACCTCAGCAAAGTGAGACTTTTTCTTCTTTTTGCCCATTAGTGGCATGTCCTCTTTCTTCATCTTCTTCCTCTCCTTTTTCTTCTTCTTCTTGGAGGCAGTCTGCTGGTTGGGGTCGTAGTCTGCATCCATCTGTTTCAACAGAGGAACTTTTGGTGAGCGAGTCTCTCCTCACCAGAACAAAAAGAAAACAAAAACACTGTCCAGCAGAGCTCTGCGGCATGCAGGCGACCTGCTGAGAAGATAAACTTCTGCTTTCTGTAAAAAAATGAATTTACTCACAACAAAGTTATCATCATCGCAGTGAGGCTCAGAGGCATCATACTCCTCCCCATCATACTCTTCTTCACCATAGTCCTCTTGTTCCTCTCCAGTCCATGTGTCCCAGTTCCAATGCTCTGTGGCACAAAGAACACATCTTCTGACCAGAGGATAAATTAATGCACAACTAAACTAACCTTCTATCATACACATTTATAGTACGCAATCTTCCACCAGGAAACAAAACACATGATTTGGTGACAGTGTGGTTCTTGTTGCTGCAAAAATATTCAAAGTAGAAATCTTCTCTGTATTAGTTTTTGCAAACTTCAAGAAGAAGCTTTTAGTGTTGGCTTTAACTGGAGGTGTCATTTGCAGCACGTTTACCACAACTCACTCAAAGTGGTGGAATAATTACTGAACTGAAGTAAAACATGCAGGTTTCTGCTGCAACAACAAACATGACTTACCCTCAAGTTCATCATCATCATCAAACTGAGGCTTCTCCTCTTCTTCTTCTCCATAGTATTCATCTCCAAAGAATTTCTGCAAACAGGAAAACAAAAGTTCCTTATGAGTTTAAATGTAACTAGAAAAGAAAAAAATGATTGTCAATTGTAGTCTTTATAAAACAACGTACATGCTGGCTGGTTTAAACAGGAAACCACTCGATTGGCTTCTGCACTACACACCAACTTTACAGAGAGTGTGATTAGCCAAACACTGTGCACCTGTGTGAGCCGAGTCACATGAGCGCAAAGTTGTGTTGAATCAACTTCAATTATCAGAACATTGTTCTGGAGAATGGAGTTGCAAAGAGGAGGGGTTTTTTTTTTTACTCCAAGGGCACGGCAGCAACCCAACACGCCTCCCAATCAAACTTCTCTAAACAAGCACACACACACACATTCCTGACAAGTCTAATTAGCCAAGTACAGTAAACCTGTGTGTGTGAGCTGGAAAATAACATTCAAACATTAACTTCCCCAAAAACTGGAGCTCTTAGATGTTCTACAAAGTGAATAGTAGCAGCACCTCATGGCACCTACGAAACAAAGCTGTCACAATTCTGCACTGATCACATTACGCGACGTCTGTCTTGTAACGCGGTATCTTGAAGTTGCTGTGGTTTTCGCATTACACGATTTATCAGTGGCGGAGGATCCCACATTACGAGACATTTTACCCAGAGGAATCTGTGACTAGTCTGTCTGGTGTTCCTGCCACACTGTATTCAACAAAACACACGAGAAGTGGTAGACACCAGTCCTCAAAAACAGATGTCTGCAAGAAATGTGTGATCCGCGTTGTTTTGCAGCAAAACCTGAGTAATAAAAGAAAAGACGTTCTGTTGCAGGTGTTACGACTCCTCTAACACCTGCAGTAGTTACTGTTGCTATGTATGCTATGTTTCCTATGCCAATGTAACGCTGTCTCAGGTAACACTAGGCTGGAGTGGGTGGAGGGTAAACTTCCCCAAATCAAGTAAAGAGCAGGACAGAGCTGCTGACAGTAGTTCATACTCAGCTATGACAGCATCCAGGGCTCAAGCTTCCACACAGTGGATGAATACTACTCTGTTAATTTGCCAGCCAAGAACAGGGCCTTTTTGTCCGAACATGACCTGTAATATGTCTTTAGCTTTACTCATTGGCTGATCATGCTCCTGTTAGAAGCTAACAGAAAAACACTGTGTTTCATTGATCCACACAGCCACATACACGCCACCTGTGTGTTTACACCCACCTGCATGAGCTGGTCATGCTGCTGTGGATCAAACTCTCCCTCCAGGTCAACCTGGCTAAAGGCCAGCTGCTCGTTGCCGGTCAGCTCCTGAAGCCTCTTTAACTTCTCCATGATCTCATTTCGCTTCAGGTTCTTCAGCTGCTTCAGCTGCTCCCGCTTCTGAGCTTTCTCCTGAAATAGTCGTCGGGAAAGGGAGCAAAAGAAAAACAGAGAGAGAGGTTGGTTTACATTAGCGGATGAATTAAGGCTTATTAGGATTTGATACTGAGAGAGCAAATGTTAATAACACTGAGGGATCACAGGCTTGGTTTGATTTTTTTTTTCTAAACACAAAACTCACCTTTTCCTTCCTTTCTTTCACTTCCTGCCTTTTGCGCTTCCTGCTGTCGTCTTTGGAGCGCACAGAGGTGGCGATGTTGCGAGGGTAGGTCTTGATCTGCTGAGCGTCTGGCTCCTCGAAGCGGAAGTTGTAGCTCCTCTCAAAGTCCTCCTGCCGCTCCAAGAAGGTCTCCCCTTCCTCTTCAGAATCCTCCACGTCATCGTGCACCACCTCGTCGTAGGTCGGGATCCTTCACGCATCAGGAGCGTTTATAGCACAGGTTGAAATTTGGCTGCACACGACTGCTTAACGACTGCTTTCCTACACCTCACAACTCAACAGGATAACAAAACTAACATCCACACAGGCATCGACATACCGTTCATCCTCGTTGTCCTCATCCAGGTAGCCCTTGTTGAGCACATAATCCCTCAGGAACTGTTCCTTCTCGTCCAGCTCTGGGTCATTCCAGTAGTCCCGCAAGTATTTCTGTCTCAACACAAACCAGTCTCATTGCTAAGCAAGACTCTTTTTCTATTTTGTGCCTAAATTTCCCAACATGCTCTCTTACACTCACTAAACATTATATATTTCACACACTCACCATGTCCTTCGCCTCCTCTGGACCGTCGAGCTCAGCCTGACCTTTCAGCCAGTCCACATAGTCCGCCTCTTCTTTATCCTGCAAACAAGACACAGAAGCAGAGAGGTTTTCCCTCACCTGTCATGCTTTGGTACGTTTGTGTCTGAAGGTGGGAGGAAACAGCTTCTGACCTTCTCCTCCTGTGTTTTGATCCTCCTGGTCAGCAGCTGGGACTGTCCACCTCCCTCACTGCCCTCATCGTCGTCCTCTTCGTCGCTGTTCTCGATGAACTTGCGGAAGCTGAAGAGAGAAAGTTTTGGTTTCCGTGAGCAGTCCGCGAGATGTTTTGCTAGACACCTTCAGGTTGTGTGAGTCTCACCTTTCTTTCAGCTGCCTCTGCTCCTGAATGTAGCTGGGAGAGGCCGCTCTCTTTGAAAGAAAACAAAGATGATTTATTAAACTTTTGCCCCTGGGAGGTATCTCCATATTTTCTAAGGAACAAAATGATTTGGCAGCTCCATCTACCTCCATTATCTTGGCGGCCTCCTCATCGTCACTGTCGTCATCATCCTCATATTTACTGTAAAATTAAATAAAAAAAGATCAGAGGCCACATTCACCAGGTCTATTGTAGTTCTCCTAACTGTATAAGACCTCTTTATAAATAGGTTAGCTAGATGAACCTATCTAGCTAATATATGTAAAATCTATGTTGCCAAAATATATAACTAGCTGATATCTCATGATTACACGCACCAACGAGCCATTTGCAGCACTGACAAGACTCTCACAATAAACAATAAATGTACATACAACAATAATAAAAATAATAATAGATCTTTTGATTCAGCTGTGACACACTCTCGCCATCCCAATCAAATCAATTTGTTTGACATATTGTGCAATATTGGACATGCACAGATTCATTCGCTCTCTCAAATGTTTTGAATTCCCAAAATGTTCAACAGAGTTTCAAAGCTTCATTTTTCTGTAACTGTTGGTTGGCGGGGCCTTCAGCTTTAGCGGAGATAGCATGAGGTCAGTCAGGAGAATTATATCTCTATCACTTCCATAAATACATCTCATCGTGTCTCTGTCTGAACGTCATATCCTGGCATTTATGAGCAAGGACACCTCTGCAGCGGACACCTATATCAGCGAGGTCAGGGTCATTTCCTGTTTTAAGAAAATAACAAAAGGCCTTAAACATCACTAGTCCTACCAACGGTCTGCTGTCCTGATCGCAGAACTAAAGATGCAACGATTAGTCAATTAGGTAACTGGCAACTACAGTATTTTGAAAATCGACTAATCATTTCAGATGTTTTTCCAGAAAAAGCCCTAAATGTAAAAAGTGCAAAAAATTGCCACTTTTCTTGGTCTTGCATTATAATAAATGGAATATTTTTTAGATTTGTCTATTGGTCATTATTTTGTAATATTTAATAGAAAAAAAAACGATTAATAGATGAATTGAGAAAATAATTGTCAGATTTGTTGATGACAAAAATAATCATTACATGCAGCTCTAGGTTGGACCAAAACATGAATCACCCTGATGATGTCTGATCAGTTATTTCCTAATCAGAGACACTTGATAAATGATGATAAATAACAGTGATAATAACTGTGGTGCAGTCAAACACTGAACATGACAGCACATCAGCTCACTCACCCTTCCCTCTCCAGTATGACCTTACGCTCATAGTCCTTCAGGTACATGGGCTTCACAGCTTTCTTTGAGGTTGAGGGCTTCTCATCACTGGTGGATGCGCCTGAAAGACAAAGAGGCCGTTTACAAATGTCCCACAGACAGTGAAAGCAACACCGGCGCCTCACTCACCTTCAGAATAAAACTTTGCGTCTGTCTGATAGATCTTGGGGTCTTTCTTCTTCAGCAGCGACAGTGTCCTGTAGAAGTCTCTTTCCACCTCAGGGTCGAGCTCCTGGGAGGGAAAATAAAAGAGGAAGAAGCTGTCAAACACAGAGTTACAGAGAATAAAATGTGGAGAGGAGGCGGCGCTGCTGACCACTTCACTGTCATCAGAGCTGGACTCGGAGGACTCGGAGTCTTCATCATCTGCTCGGTCTCCGTACCGGTCCTTCACTACACAACGACACAGAGCGCACACACGGTAAGCAAACAAACAAACAAACAAACAAACAAACAAACAAACAGGAGCACCCTAAAGCCAGCCACACGTCCCCACGCTGGGTGGTTAGCCATTACTCAGGCAGCCGTGAAGCACTCACGTCTCTGCAGCTCCTCTCTCTGTCGGTACTTCTCATATTTCTGCGCGAACTGCGAGTTTATCTTCAGCTCCGATTTGCCTGACATGGTGTTAATAAACGAAGGAGCTAGATTTGAGCTGTTATTATTAAAAGTACACGCCGCTAAAGGAAGTCATTCCTGCTGCAACATGTGTGGAGGGCTGAACCACGTGGCTTCCGGTGCTCAGCTCGTAGATTACACGAGTGGTCCTGTAGGGGGCGCACGGACACTGTTAATGATCAGTGCTGATGTTTCCTCATTACAATCAGTGTTCACAACATCTCTGTTTATAGAGTCTTAAACTATTCATAGAAATATATATGACTCTTTTCCTTAATCTGCTGTGTTTTTATTTATTAATTATTTCTGAACTTATTTTAAATATTTATTAATCATTTCATTTTATTTGGTGTAATATATAATATTATAGACGATGATCATCTATTATAATACTTAATAAAGTATAAACATTTTTTGGCACATTGCTGCATAAAACTGTGCAGCTCTTTCATTTAAATAATAAGTGTATTGTACATATTGTTTTATTCGTTTTTATTTATTTTTTTTATATTTCATAGCACATTTTTATATTTAATATTTATGCTCCTGAACTTGCTGTACTTGCTTTAAGCTTAACTTTTACTTTCTTCTGTTTATTGTTCTGCACTAAAACACTGAGGCAAATTCCTTGTATGTGAAAACCTACTTGGCAATGAACCTGAGTCTGATTTTTAATATTGATCTACTGATTACAATTTGATATATACCTAAACTAAAGTAACTAAGATATAATAGTTCTTGTTATAACAGAAACAGGCATTTATGAAGTGATCTCTGAAAACGTATACCCCAAAAATGAAAATTCAACCGTCAAATGTACTGAAAAATGTTTCTTTGGCAGTGCCCTTGAGGTGAACCGTCACCCCTCCAGCTACAAGTTCATAATCTGTGTCGACAGATCCGTGCTGGAACTTTAACCTGATGACCCTCCAGTTAGCTGAGCTACTGCCACACTAATTAAGAACCCAGTTAAAATCTGGTGATGTGACAAATGAACACAAACGTCAGCTCCCAAAGGGGAAAAGGCTTACAGAGAGAGTACAAAATGGTCATGCAGATAGGTTTAGCTATATGAAAACTTATACACTGTATATGTCGTTTTTTAATTAATTAGCATTTTTACAATAAAATATAGTAAACATTTCCTATGAAGAGTTACACTGACTTTTTACATTTCAGACATTTAAGCTAAACTACTTAAAAGTGTTTCACTGTCAGGAGGTTTTTGACTTTGTTTGTATACATAAGGTTATTTATTTCAACTTCATGTAGTCTGATACTGACGCAGAGTGACGCTAAAACTCTTTATTCGTGTTTATAAGTGAGCTACCAACACTGAGTGTGTAAAGAGCATATCCCACATAAGGTAAATAATATTACTGATTAGTTGAGAGAGGTTGTTTGCAGAATGACAGACAGGACCCTTGGCCTTCCCCAGATTACCACTGAGGATGTTTTCCTGATACGGGAAGAGCTGTGTGACGGAGGAGACTGAACAGTGCAACGTCATCCCCTATCAGACCAGTCTGGGATGAACAAAATCTATTGGAGGAGTTTCCAGAATAAAACTGACTCAACTGACGTGACACACATGTTTCTCAGGTCAGTGGCAAAATGGGCCACAGACATCACATTTTGTAAACATAAAAACACTTTCCCAAATGTCTGGACACACACCAATGTGACTTTTACTTTTAAGTTTGAAGGCCACCACAAAGCCAGTAACTCCTACCCATTAGCATCCCACAAGTACTTTCAAAATTTGCAAACATGTCACATGTCTTAAACATCAGATGAAATACCTCAAGGATCAATGTTAGGTCCCCTATTGTTTAGTCTCTGTAATGAGCATCTTCCACAACAGTGCCAAAGAAAATGTTGTCAGATGTGTGCTAATGACATGAAAAAACAGTTCAGCTAGCACCTGTAAGGCATGTAAAGAGTGTCTGGTCTACATTAAAATTTTCTCCATCTCTTATTTTTCCATTGTCGGTGTAATAGAGACATACATTCTTTTAAAAAAGGGAGGATTCTGAGTATATAAAATAAAAGTTCATGAACTTCCAGCCCTCTGTGAAAAACATTGATCAAATATCGCTAGTAGTGTCATTGGACAAGCTGTTTTCTAATGAGTAGCGTGTGTCCGTGGCTTGTCTTTCTGGCAGTCTGAGCAAAGGTCAGTGATGATGGTGCAGGGACCGGGCACCTGACTGGCTGATTTTGTTTATTTAGGATAGGGTGAGCAGTAGTATCGTATCATCACACATCAGTTGATCACATGTCTTAAACATCAGATGAAATGCTCAGAAATTTCATCAGAGAAAAAAGCACACACACACACACACACAAACACACACATGGACAAAATTGTTGGTACTCTTCTGTTAAAGAAAGAAAAACCCACAAAGGTCACTGAAATAACTTGACACTGACAAAAGTAATAATAAATAAAAATGTACTGAAAATTAACTAATGAAAATCAGACATTCCTTTTGAATTGTGGTTCAATAAAATCATTTTAAAAAACAAACTGGCCAGGACAAAAATGATGGTGAGTTTTTCTTTCTTTAATGGAGGGGTACCAACAATTTTGTCCACGTGTGTGTACACATATACACACACGCACACACACACACACACACACACACACACACACACACACACACACATATATATATATACACACATATATAGCAATGTCTATTCTACACCAACATCTACATGTAATCACATGTGATCACCAAATTAGCTTTAATTGTACAACTGTTGATGAATGAAGTTGAGTCATGCAGTAAAAAAAAGTTAAAATGTGCTGTAATCAAAATTAACCATCTTTAGTAAACTGGAGTTCAGGTTTTCTTTCAAACTGTAGAGCACTTGCAGAGAGCAGAAACCGCTTCATGAGTTTTGCGGCAATTTATTCCCTTCATCTGTGGAAATAACTGGAATGATCCAGGCTGTCTTATGTGACCTCTGTGGCTACATTAATGATTAATGATGTCGAGGGATTCAGATGAAACATTTCTTTGAAAAGCAGAGATTTGCTGCAGTCTGGGCAAACAAAAACAAATTGTTCTGCCGGACTGGGAGTCCCAGTAACTGCTTTGACAACCTGAGTTGAAAAACTATAAAGGGTTCACACTGATAGATGATGCTGTGCATATGTTAATAATAACATACAGTATTTACCCAGATTTTACCCGGACAGAGACCTGAAAGTGGGTCTGATTCTGATCTGTATGTTTGCCCAAATGTCTATAGATGTGTCAATGCATTTTTTCTCTGATTTTTGCTATCCGCTTAAGCTTTCTGCTCTTCCTCAGCCTTGAACTTTGCACACAACCTGCCTAACGGTGGCTTTGACCACAGCTCGCAAGGATTTGTTTTCCCACTCTTCTCTGACAGCTGTTGTTGTTGTGCACTGTGAAAGCTACCACAAACATCGACATAGAGCTAGAAAAAAAAAGTGAAAAACTGAAAAAGAAAGTGTATTAAAGCTGTGGCCACATGACTGTCAAAGCTATTTCATTTTATTAAAACTTTCAAAGTGATCAAATAAAGGTTATGATTTCCATGTAAATATTAATAACATTACTACTTAAAAAAGCATCACCAGTTACTAAAGTTAACAAAGCTGCAATAAGATTATGTATAGATCAACATCTAAACAAATTATGAGGGATATTTATTCATGTATTCAGACTAGCTTCAGAATGTATAAACAACAACAAAAAGACTTTCCACATTTCATTCATGCATTTTTATATCTTTTACTATCATGTGTAAATAAAGTAAAGAAACAGACTCTCCCATTCTCATGTTGTTGTCTTCTGTGATCTTACAGTGTTAATCATTTCTAAGAAACTGTGTGGTTTCACCTTTCACTGTGACTTGTCTTTCTAAGAAAAGGGTCTCGTTTTCCGCTCAAGGTCTACAAAAGCTCAGCCAGCCCCCCTGAAAAACAGAGTGAAAAAAAAACCTCAACCCCTCTCTTCACGTTTTCTGCCATGTCTGCATACCAGAGCTATTGAATGAAAACAGAGCAATATACTGCTGCACAGTTTCCAAAAAAACTCTCTTCTGCCAAGTACCTGAATCAGAATTTCAGCCACGCATGATAACGAAACAGTAGATAGTTGGGTGCTTATAAATAAATAAATACTAAATCACTTGTATATGATTTCTAGTGTTTAATTACATGGAGTTTGAAATAAATTCATATATGGAGCATGATGGGTGGTCTTACTGAAGTGTGTTTGATTTAAAGTGGCTGTGGAACAAAAAAGAAATGCTATTTCACATAATTTGGCATATCCTCATAAATATTTAGCACATTCTTTTCTCATTTATGTATATCCCTGCTGGTATCTACTTTTGCTCTCATACGTTCATGTATACATTTCCAGTGAACATCTCCTGGACCAGCAATCTCTCAGCTGTGGTTGTTATCTCTGTTCTTGCTACTGTGTTTGTTATTGCGTTGCTCGAAGGGAGGAATGAAAGGGGGAGAATTCAGCACAAGAGCAGGTAGTTTAAAACATAAATGACTGATCAGAGTTAATTCAAATGTGAGTCTTCAAAAACTGAACCCAGAAGTTCTGATTCTATAATAAATAGAAGCATTTATTTATGTACAGCACATGTTTAAAGTTTACAACAGAGTCTAAAACACTGACATTGTTACCAAAAAAACAAAAACAGTAAAGGACAAATATTTACATTTATGAACACTATATTTACACACTTAATCTGCACTGTTAGTCTGTGAATGTAAAGTGACTTCCTGTACAGCTTCGCTAACACCTCTCTCTACCTAAAAGCCTCTTGACGGTCATCAACACTGCCACAGCCCTCAAACAATTCACTGTAAACAGGCAGACACACGGATTTTATACAAATCCACTTCGTTCAATAGCACCAACATGAGCATGTGAACAAAACATGTCATGACAAAAGGCACAGATTTGTCAGCGATACATATAACTAAGCTCAAACGGCTAGAAAAACATGATCTGGCACATGGCTTTATTTTGATAGGAACGCTGGTATAAGGCAGGCTGAAGTTGTGGCCCTGTGGGAGGATATAAGTTCACAAGTGCCATGGCGCAGAGCTTTAGACGTGGCCCCACCGCTCACATGTGGTTGCATCAAAGCCTTTCGGTCTTTGAGGAATGCACCGGTCCCCTTGAGAGGGGCGCAGGGAGGGAAAATTTAAAGGTGGGCTCTCAGATGCAGAGACAGCCGATCACAAATCAGGAGAACGGAGCCGAACGTGTCTTCGTAACAGCACGCAGCTGCTGCAGAGCGCTGCGTTGAGACCACGTGAAATCAAAATGTTGTCACAGGGTACAGTGTAAATCAAGGCACAAACAGCGTGCGGTGTGTATTCTTTAAGGTCAACTACAGCAGCATCTTTAGGTCCCTTTGGATGATACTCGCTCCACTACTGAGGCAATGGCTGGTGTAAAACCCACAATTTTATATAAACACACACACTCACACATATGAGTCTTAGTGAGGTCACCCTGGTCAAACTGGCACATGATGATTATTAGTATTACATTCACCTACTGTAAGATCAACTTTAAATCCTCTAGTGTTGGTGTTTGTTTTTGGATGAAGAGATTCTCTTGTTCCCCCATGAACGAAAAAAAAAAATTGTTTACCATTTTGTAAATGCGATGGTTTACCTTCTTGGCTAAGAGTTAAACCAGAAGGTGGATTTGACTCTCATGTCCGTTGAGTATTGTGCCAGAGACATAAAATGATTAGCTTAGATAAAGACTGAAAAAAGGGGAAAACAGCAAGCCCAGCTTTGTCCAAAGGTAACTAAATCCACCAACTAGTGCCTGTAATGCTCAGTAATTACTCTTTGTTTGTTTATTACACACAAAACAAAGTATGGGTGTTAATGCTAAGCTAAGTTAATCGCCTCCTGGCTTCAGCTTCCTGACCAAAGGACTGTTCACTTTCTTGTTGAGAGCTACATGATCGGTGAGCTGGATAAAATGACACCACTCTCATGTGTTAAATATAAATGTGTAGATGGAGACGCTTAGCTTAGCATGAATAGAGGAAACAAGACTAAACTGCTAGCTTGGCTCTTTCATCTGAGGACCAATCTAAGGTTTACTCATAAATATGATATTTTTTCTGTACAAAACTCAGCAACCAAGAAAGTGTAAAAATATGAATTTTCCATTTTACAGGAAATTGTGTGTTGCAATTGCCCGGCAGTCATTGGAGACCCCCAGAAGCTATTGAATAATATATACTGTATATAAAAGATGCTCATAGGTCGGACTTGTCACCTTTGGACGTAGCCAGGTTAGCTGTTTTAGACCGTTTCCAGTCTTTGAGCTAAGCTGTGCTAACCTGCTGCTGGGTGTAACCTTATATGTACCATACAGACATGAGAGAGGATAAGAAAGCGAGTTAAATCTGAAAATGTTCCATCAATAGACAAAAGTAATAAACTGTAAAATCTACAACAACCATTTTTACATTGTACCTTGCACAAATTGGAGGTATTTTCCAATTCTACGTTGTGTTAAATGAGTTAAACTGAAAACCACTGTGTGTCTTTGAAATGACTCAGTTCTCCAGATATACCATCAGTAAAATAAAGTTAAGATTTAGTGTAAAAAATAAATGTCAGATTCAGGAATCCATCATCTGATGATTTGGTATGATTTGGTGAGAAATGCACTGCCAACCATGAACTGAAAAACGTGTAACCTAAGGAAATGTCTCATTCTGTTTTTTTCCACTGTAGAGCGCTTGCTTGTCTGTGAGGATATAGTGGTTCAAGTTTGTCTGCTACTGGCTTTCACTTCCATATCTTTGTGCTGTGAGGTAAAAAATACAAAAGGACGTTCAAGGTAGCTTATCATCGATGCTCTTCTTTCCACTCTCCCTGATTGTTGTCAGTTTTCTGTGAAGGCTGGGTTGTCCGCCTCTTCATCCAAGCTCACAACTTGCCTCTGTTCAGACAAATAAAGCAAATAAAAAGGATTCATACAAGGTAAAGTAACAGAACTTAAAATTTTAAACACATTCTTTTTTAATCTATAAAACTTATTACTGAGATGAAACAGGCAGCATGGATCAATATTGGTTTATCTCTGTTCTCTCAGTAAAATGCTTAAACAGGTTAGCTGAAGTGATTCCTCTCAGACTCACTTTTGGGTAGGAGTAACCATCAGGGCTGTGGCTCCTCCAAATGTGCACTTGGTCCTCCGTGGTCTTCTGATAGACGGGGTTGTCAAAGTGAATCGTGTTGGTGTTCTTCAGCCTGTAGTTCTTCCATAGCAACATGCCGCCAACGGCCACCAGACAAAGAATCGCTACATGATGCAGACAAAAATAGAAAGACAAAGAGAGAGATGATGAGTGACGCTTTTGTTCATTTAAATAATATGTACTTCTGTTTATGTAAGAAGCCACCTTTACCGCAGCGGGCAAAACAACTCACCCAGAGGTAAGACAATGTACAGAGCTATTGGGGTGGTAGAGACAGCGTTTGGTATAGCTGCAGCAAATCCATTTTGGAAATCTAAAGAGAAGGTAAACAGGAGAAGTTAATGATACATGAAGCTGACCTGAACTATACCCAATGTCAGAGAGCAACGCATTGAAATGGCCATGCTGCTGGTTCTTTTACATTACTGACAGCCATTTCCCCCCAAAATGTTTACCAAACCAATTTCAAGGTTTCAAGGATTAGGGACTGATTGAAAGCATCCATTGGTTTCAAAGCAGGCCAGCAAAGAATGAAAATCAAATAAAATAAATAATATAATGCTTTAAATCTTGCAATTGCTGTAAGATGGTAATGTAATTGCAGTTGGGAACTGTTTTGCATTAGCTCTTTTAGCGGTGCCTTCAAGGTCTTGTGGAAAACACTGTGTGTTTGGGTCAAACTTTGTGAAGTGGTCGACAAGAATATAACATTTCCGCACAATTTGACCAAAATGCAGAAACTTGCCTGGCGAGGTGACTGGAGCCTGTGTGGTAGTCTGAGGAAATTTGGGCTTCACAGGCTGGGGTGATGGGGTTTTTGGCTCAGGTGTGGTGGTCCTTACAGGAGGCTTGGTGGTGAGTGGCACTGGCTTGGCCGCAGTGCTGGTGATTATGACAGGCACTGTGGTGGTGCGGACTTGGGGCTTGGGTGTGGTGCGGACCTGGGGTTTAGGTGTGGTGCGGATCTGGGGTTTAGGTGTAGTGCGGATTTGGGGCTTAGGTGTGGTGCTGGCGGGAACTGGTGGCAGACGAGGGGGGTTGGTAGTTGGAACTGGAGGCTGCAGGGGAGCTGCAGGTGTTGGCACAGCTGGTGAAGAACAAAAACAGAGGAGTGAGTTTCAGAAATTGGACCATGTCAGCTACAGAAAATATTTTACTTAGAAGACAGAAATGATTTCATTATGATTTTATCACTTTCTTCTCTTTGATTGTTTACATACCAGGTACACATGTCCTCATGTCTCTGGCTAGCATCATGTTATCGGGACAGACACAAGTATATTTGGGTGGATGTCTGCCCACTTGAGGAGCTCCCAGGCACAAGAATTCACAGCCAGATACCTGGCACCAGTCCCTCCCTGCAATGGAGAAGAGGATGCAATTTAAGTTTAGTTTAACTGCTTCACATATTTTGAAGTCAATATCAACATCATTAGTATGGTGACATTTTAGGTGTCTCTTACCGGCGGGTTGTTTGAGGTTATGGTAAAGAATAATATCTTCTGGTGAGGACAGGTGCTCTGCCACTGGTATGATATCATCACCCGTCAGCCTGTTCGCACTGAGGATGGCATTGTTACTGACGTCTGTCCAGAACACTCTTTCCTGGAAGCACAAAAACATCCAAGTTTGAACATTTGAGCGATCGGGGGCCATCAGTAGCCGTGGTGAGGAATGCTACTGTTTATACGTGACGTGAGAAGTTTTTGACACGTTGTATCTGTCGGGTTCTGGGTTTATGTGTAACAGATTTTATCAGGTGGTAAACATCTACCTCAAACACAGTGAGTCCCAGTGGGTGGGCCAGCTTGTGTTCATCAATGATGAGGGTGCGCCGACCACCGCCCTGCACATCAATACTGGAGAGGGTGTGCAGCTTCGAGTCTACCCAGTAGAGCCGCTGGTTCAACAGGTCTGGGAGGAAGCAGACAGAGAGGTCAACAGGTCTGAATGGATTAAAAAAACTACTTGAAACCACAGAAACATGAATGCTGGAGTTTACCAAGAGTAATCCCATTAGGCCACTCAATGTTGTCGGTGACCAGAGCATTGCGGTCTCCTCCATTAAGACCTGCCTTCTCAATCTTAGCGGGATTCCCCCAGTCAGTCCAGTAAATGAAGCTGAGAAGACACAGATATGTTGTAAATCGAATGTTGTAATCTAAAGTACTTAAATCTATCCTGTAGACTGTTCACAAATGAAGAAAACAGTCTTTTAGGCGTTACTGTATTTCTATTGGTGCTATTAGACTCACTTGCTATGGGGGTCGACCACAATAGCACGGGGCCTTGATAAGTCTTGATGGAAGAGGGTTTTGCGGCGGCTACCATCAGCAGTCGCCACAGAAATGGTGCTGCGAATGCTGTCAGTCCAGTACAGGTTACCATGGATCCAGTCAATGGCGATGCCCTCGGGAGCATCAACATCGCCACTGATTACTACGCTGTGATGAGAGGAATCTTCAGCCGAGTCCATCTGAGCTCTGGGTTGAAAGTGAAAAGCTGACGTCAAGCAGGAGTAAAGGTAGCAAAAGCTAGACTTTCACTCTGATTTGGTCATTGCTCACCTGTAGATCTTCTTTTGGGAGATGTCTGTCCAGTAGATCTCTTTGGTGGCCATGTTCATGTCGAGAGCCACCACGTTCTTTAGGCGGGGGATTACTCTGGTGTACTCACTTTTGTCCAAAGTCATCTTTCTGACTTCGTGACGGTTGGTAAAGAAGAGGTAGGCTATTGTACCTGCAAAATCAGAGTGTACAAGTTATTCTTTTATCAGTAATTTTACATGAATGTTGGTTTAAGGTCAATCTGAATTTCAAGTTTTGTTTATTCTTCTGCTATAATAACGGCCCCTGCATTAGTGTTCTCCAGGGGATGTGAATTTCTGGTAACGACTGACAATGTCATTGTAATTTAATTGGTCAAATTTTCATTTTGTCTCTAATAACTACCCAACCATGTCCAGACTAATCCAGACCAGGAACATATATATCATAAAAGTAACAAGAACATCTCTTTGAACATCTCACTTTAACATAATGCAACAAAAGGTCTATTTACCGATGGCCTTGCAGGCTTTGGTTGCCGGGTCAACTTGGTAACCCTCCTCACACTGGCATTTGTAACTTCCTATCTGGTTGATGCAGATCTGGCTGCAGGTGTCTGGGTTGGCACACTCATCGATATCTGATTCAGAAAAAGAGAAACAGCTGAGTCATTGTGTCTGCAGGAATTACGGGATCTCTCTTTATTTTGAGATTTTAAGATAACCCTTTAAGGTAAGATAATCGCTTATTAGTCCCACAGGGGGAAAGTTACAATAGCACAATCGAGGACAACTCAAAGTAAACAGATTGCTTGGCATCATTTAATCAAATGAATCTGACTGAAGTTCACATTAGCATGGAAACTGACAGGGAGCACATGGCTCTTTGACTATGTTGAAATGTGCCTGTTACCTTCGCAGCGTTTTGTGTCCACCAGGTGATATCCAGCAGGACACAAACACTCGTAGCCGATCTTCAGGTCGTTGCAAGTATGAGAGCAGCCGCCGTTGTTGTACAGGCACTCATTGGAGCCTGCAGGTGGAAGAGGAGAAGGTTTACCATCTTTCCTCATGAAGACAACTGGTAACTTGCATTATCAAGCTGTAGACAGCCTCAATAAATACATAACATTTGTAATTAACTAGACAGATATGAACGAGATGCCTCTGTACTCACCACATTCCCTGAGAGGCTCATCTGACCAATCCCTGCAATCACGGCGCCTGTCGCAAACCTTCTCCATGCTAATACATTCGCCACTGCGGCACTTGAACCTGGTCGGGCCTTCACATTGGGTTGCTGCGCATGAGAAGTTGAAATAAAAAATCAGTTGCAGACACTGACAAGAGATTTTGTAGTTCCTGTTGGCAACCAGGACAGGAAGGCTAGAGTGGGAGATTTGTACCGTTGACGCAGCCAGTTTCATCGCTCATGTCCCTGCAGTCGTATTGGTGGTCACACTGGTGGCTACCATGGATGCAAGTGCCATCTCCGCATTCAAACTCATCAGGACGGCAGGTGGGACGAGCTAGAAGGGTGCAACAGGAGGGCATTTGGAGTGAGCTCAAGGGATGATGACTGAAAGAGTGACACTATGTGATGAACAGGAAAAGGAGAATTTGGTTATACTCACCACAGTCAGCTTCGTCTGATCGGTCAAGGCAGTCAGCTCCTCCATCACACTTCCAACTACCGTGGATGCACTCTCCACTGCCACAGCGGAACTCCAGGGAGGAGCACTGGTGAGTGGCAACGGTGTGAGGTTTCGCCGTACCACAGTTCTGGGGCCACTCATCCGAGCCGTCAGCGCAGTCGACATCTCCGTCGCAGGCCCACAGGCGCGGGACGCAAACGCTGTTGTTGCATTGGAAGGATGTGGCACTGCAGGTGATGGGCGGGCAGGAGGCCTCGTCACGTCTGCCGTCATCACAGTCCGCTTCGTCATCACACACGAAGGAAGACGACACGCACTGGCCATTCCTGCAGCGGAACTCAGTGTTTGTGCACTGCTTTGGTGCTGGAGGAAAGGAAACACGACAGGGCCATCAGAGTGATGAAAGACCAGCAACACTTTGGAGCAGGGAGGAGAGGAGGAGATGGAAAGGAGAAGAGGAAGTTGTGGATTCTGAGAGCAATAAAATAGGATAAATCATATAATACGATTGAGGAAATAGTCAGACAGACGTGTAGGGCTCTTGCTGCCTGTGGGTAATTCAACTCACCACAGCTCTCCTCATCAGCTCCATTCTCACAGTCAGCTTTTCCATCACAGTGCCAGAGTCTCGGTACACACTGGTTAAGGCGGTCTCTGCAGCTGAACTCTGTTGGCCTACAAGTTTTGGCCACTGGAAGTGAAATACACACAAAAATTAACTAAAACGGCATCATCATCATACTGAAGCATTGTAAGAATGGCATGTATATATGCAAAGTAGTAACAAGTCCATCTTCGTGTTTAGTGACTCATGATACTCACTGCAGGTACCGGGAAGCTCATCTGTGCCGTCTCCGCAGTCATCTGTGCCATCACACACCCATCGGACCGTGATGCATTTCCCGTTACCGCACTGGAACTGGTTGGTCCCACATGTTGTCAATGCATCTATGACAGGCCGAAATAAACACACTGTTCAGCTAACAGGGCCAATGTTTTAGTTATATTCTATCACGGGCCAATAGAAGAACTTTCTCC
Organism: Scortum barcoo; assembly: GCA_023238725.1. Classification (NCBI taxonomy): domain Eukaryota; kingdom Metazoa; phylum Chordata; class Actinopteri; order Centrarchiformes; family Terapontidae; genus Scortum; species Scortum barcoo. Next base: position 20,371,722 of record CM041547.1, read on the forward strand.
ATAAACATAGACGAAACTGCAAATGATAAGAAGTCACATAAAATATGAACCATGCAGAATACAATCCACAGCAATGCTAGAGGCTCTGTGAGGCTGTGCTTGGGAAGGATGGTGCTTTAAGCTAACTGCTCACAGCATGCATCATGCTCAAAATGACAACGCCAACATGATGAGGTTTAGCAACAATAAATATAATAAGAAATAATAATGAAATAAGTTGTCAAGACATGTCACTAACAGATAAATTGTTAACCTGATGGTGGTGTTAGAGGAAACTTCAAGGAAACACCAAAGTCAGTAGGCTTTATCATCTGGGGAACCAGAATGTTACTTCATGAGATTACCTTGAGATATGTATCATCATTTGGGTGTGTAAACTGTGTAATGGAGTGAAAAACTGAGTTTAGGAGGGATTAATAAAGAAATTCTTCCTCTTCGTCTTAAAGCAGATGCAGATTGCCTGATGTCACGGATTACAGGTACTCTACATAAAGTTGGTCACTTGTGCCTCCCCAGTTGGGTTTTATTACAACATGGGAGGGGCTATACCTTCAGCCATGGCAAAGGTAATAAATATGCTGCCAGAGGAGGAAGGGGCTGGGAGGCAATTACTCTGACATGACACACATATGAACACAAACACACGTGCCCATTGTGTTTGTTTAAATAGGGCAGATAAATGGTTCAACTACAAATCAAACAGGGATACTGTACTCATGTCAGTGACCCAGCCTGCATTTATCGGGCTTTATCAGGGAGCTGCTGATATGGTAAGTTCCTAATCACAGCAGAAATCTCATTTTCCAGCATTTATTGTCCCTGCCGGGGAAAAAACAATCATAATGCTGAAGACACAGGGCGGTCCTCCCAACCCCCATCTTTAATGGACCGAATGAGGCCACTGAACTGGAAGCACCAATTAGACTGTACATCAGAGAGACAGCACTTCATGAAAAGGTACTGGAGGCCATTCCTCCCTCTGGCCCCAGGGGCTCCAAACCCTGGATGGCCACCTGTTTTTGAAAGGGGGCAGAGGAGGTGTTTACCAGCAGATATCCATTTAGCAGCTTCATAGCCTGATACAGTGTGTGCAAGATTAGATTTTTATCCCCCCAAAAAAAGCCTTATTAAATATTTATGAGTAAGTATTAACATTCTCATAAGTTTGTGCCCTATAAGAAAGGATAGGAGAAAGGCTTATCATAAATTATGCACGTCTATGAATGTCTCACAGCATAATAAATCATAAAAGACTCTTGGTGAAATCAAACATCTGGTGCCATCGGTCATGGTCGATGCTTCCGGACTGGTTAAACAAGGAGAGGTTTTATTTCTTTAAACATACACAGGATGAGGATTTTTTTTTTACCACTGTAGTAGCATTTTATATATATATATGTGAATGCAAACAGTCATTTCAGTGTTTTGGCTGTGAAGTAAACCTACTATTGGCCGTTAAGCTGATAATTTCTTTATGACTTCACGTGAAAGCCTGCAAATTATTGCCCTCACAATAAAGATAGTCATCAGGTTCGTGTTGAAAAACCCGGTCTTATCGAAGGGTTATCTGTGTGGGTGACACAAAAGAAAAAAATGTATCGTGGGTAGATTTCAAACTCCCTTTTTTCTCAGGCTTTGTGATAGAGAAGAAGCTCAAACACTGGTGACAACATGGTGAAAGTTTTCACTTCATAGATCAGTCCTCATTCCCTGAAACAAATGACACATTACCGAAACAAGTTCACGTTGGCTGTTTGCTCAGCGGGCTTAAAGTTCAGACCTTAACAGACAAACCACACCGCACAGCAGCACTATTGACTGAGTGTGTGGTGTGTTTAATTTAATGACCCCGAGGATGAGCAACAAGAAAGGTGCTCCTACTCTTTTAAACACTGGGAAACACATAGAGATACACACTATTTCAAAACCAGGGATCACTCTTCAGATGATGGATTTCTCCCCAAATAAAGTCCTTCTCTGTCCAAACAGCCATTCACAACACGAGGGACAGACACGTCTCTGTGGAAATGTGGATGGGTGACAACCAGTTGCAACATGTCTCGGCACACACACACCGATTCCCAAAACCGACACAGGGAACAGGTATGACAGTGACTTCACACCAGACTGAGTGTACAGCCAAAACTAAAGGAATGCATCTGCAAAAACAATGCGCGCGTCTGCGTTGAAGGACGAGTTGGAGGGCTTCCATTCATTTTCACAATATGGGGCGTTGCAGATGGTGGGAGAAGGCCTTTTGCAAACAGGCTGGATGTTGCATCATGTGGGAGAGATGGAGCCCCTGGACTCGAGATGGAAACCCAAGTTCATCCCGGTTCCACCTCTGACGGGCTTTCCACTGCCATGTAAATGCAAGCGGCGCCCGTCCCCACATCATGAATGGCAACAGAAACCGGCTTTTCACAAACCCCGCTTGACATCTTTCCACAGACAGTATTCACACAGCTCAAAGCTGATTGGCTGCAGGGCCCCACTGAATGGAGAGCTTCATTCAAAAAGCCGGCAAAGGATGACAAAGATAACATGTACAAGTGTGAGCCGTCAAAGAACGAATGAGTGATGGACAGACGAGCCTGACTAAATTATGGAGGTCATTTTGGAGGAATTTGAGGCTGGGTTAAAAATATACAGTGAGAAAAAAAAAACCCGGAGAGATTTGACCTACATTCCTTGAATAACTGCACCCTCCCCCCAGCACCTTGCATCCGGTGCTGTCAGAGGAGTGCGAAATTTAAACCCACACGGCCTGAAATCCTGTTTTTGATGGGATTTTAATGAAGATTTGGTGAGGCTGAAGCGCGGCACTGTTTCACCTGTGCGTAACGCAGATGCCAACTCACAAATAAATAATAATAATGATAATAAAAATAATAAAAATAAAATAAAAAAAAAACTATAACTTCATTGACCAAATTAAAATAAAGAAACTTACTTGTCTGAACAAAGAAGCAGATGAGAAACAACACTGAGGTGAAACGCGGCTCTCCCATGGTGCCGTGCGCGCCTGTCAGTGTCAGGGGGGGGACTGATGCTTGACTCCGCACCTGAGGGGACAGCAGGGCTCTGCTGTGTGTGGGGCGTGCTGGGAGATGCTCCTTTGCTGGAGGGTCTGAGGAGGGATGCTTCAGCACACTGTAATGTTTGACAACAACATCAGACCCATTTCAATGTGGTCCGGAGGCTGGGAGGGGCCGAGGGGGGCCCGAGAGGAGGGAGGCGGGATCTGGAGTGGTGTGATTTCTGAGGCAAACAGCCCCAACAATTGAGAGGAGGAGCTCCGTGGAGGTGGATTTTACTATGAGTTTAACCCTTTGAGGGGAGGGCTCAGTGTTTGGATCCTCTGGGAGCAGGGCCGCGTGTTTGGGGGCTCTACAAGGAGACATCAAGGCCAAGATCAGGGGTGGAAACATCTGAGATTTTGAGAATAAAATCAAAAAGTTAAGGGGATAATAATCATAAAACTGCAGCTTTTACTCTAACTGAGGATGTGGATGAGCTGAAGTTAAGGAACCTTATTAGTGTTAGAGAACTATTTTACAACCAGTAATATATTAGAGGTGTGCACGCCCATAGGAAATTGCTCTAGAGTCACAGCAGTATCTTAACAGTAATATATATGGATTATTAGGAACACATGTTTATTCCAATATACCCAATTCAAAACCATCAGACAACTTTTTCCTCATTTTTAAACAAACAAACAAACAAACAAAAAAAATGGTACCAATTCTCCAAAATCCGATGATTTTTTTGTTGGAATAATACTACTTCTGAGAGGATTGCTCCTTTTTACTAGAAATCGTATCAAGTGCCACCCACCACCAAAATATTATGACTTTTGTCTTCAACATTTCAAATGTTTTTCTCGAAATTGTATCACAAAATATTCTCACATCAGTTTCACTCAGCGTGAATTTAACTGTTATAAAACCAAGTAGCAGGCATTGGTAAATAAAATCTCCCTGGTCGACTGGTTTTGAAGTCCAGAGTTTGTACCCACATGTGCTCTGCGACAGTAATTAGACTGGCAGCTGGCCTACTCTAGCAGACATTAAGTACTTGCTGTTGTAACAACATTGATTTCTTTGGGTTAAAGTAGATAACTGACTTATTCTGTGTAAGGTTCATTTCCTCTTTGTCATGTCCTTGATCACCTATAATCCAAAAGGTAAAAGATATACACAACAAGTTAACTAAACACTGAGTAACACTTTCTAATGAAATACTAAACATAGTCAGTAAAGTCATTATCTCTGCTTTTATATTCATATCACTATTTCCTGAATTGAAGTCGGTCACCTTTCATAAGAAAAAAAAAAAGACCAGCAGGCTATTTCAGGTTCAAAGTCTCAAACTTTGTTCGGTCCATTAGATAGTTTACAGTGAGAGTGCATCAGAGGAGGCATAGAGATAAAGTACATCTAAAGAGATAAAACTCAGAAACAACCTTGAACCGAGCAGAGGGAGAAGAACCATATACATAAAGCTCAGGAGTAATCCAATGTAACTGAAAACAGTTAAATAGATAGATGTTTTCTCTGAACATATTTCATGGAAGAAGCTCTGGAACATCAACGCTGTTAAAAAAAAAAAAAAACAAGAGACAGCAGCTGAAGTCAGAAATATAAAGTTGGTGCCTGTGATAAGTAAATACATTGACCCTGTTATTACCACCACCACCACCCCCAGCCTACACAATCATCAACCACCAGTCCATTTTATCATGTGTGACCTTCACTGTTATCCCAACACTGATAAATGTACACAAAAACTATTGAAATTTCAAAGAAACATACGAAAACACACAAGTCAGCCCAGTAGTTGAACTGAACACATGAGAAATCGTCACAGTGAAAACAAAACATCCTCCTGTCAGTAATGATGGAGTCAGGTTACCTCCGTCTCCACTACAGAGCCGAGGCCTCACACACGCTGCCATAAGGAATTCAAGGACTGAAGCCAAGCCTGTCACCCTGCCAGCGATAAAATACCCACAGCAAATGTGGTGTCCACGTTAAGAGGGAGGGTACGATGGAAGAAATAATGACAAAGTGCATGTGATATAGATATAAAGCACTAATATATTCATGTACAAAAACTCCATCAGAAATAAACGTCCTACGTAATGAACTATTACCAGCAAATATGACAAACATGGCACACAATATCTGACATTTCACTTCCTGCAGCTGCTCGAGGAGGAGCTACTTTTAAATACTTTATGTACAGTTCAGTCCAGTGCACTCTAGTTACAACGTTACACAAACAGTGCATTACTCAACTTTGTACTTTTTGTGAAATAAATATTAGATCATTTGACCTTTTTGGTCCTCGAACACCTATTTCAATGAAACCATGTGAGAGGTTTAGAGGGGAAACTTCTTTGGTGGAACTGCAAACAACTCACAGACATCTGAAGCATGACAAGGGACCTTTTTGTACAGAGTCACAAGCAAAGAGCGGTTTGGAAACCACAACAGTGTGTTGCATCTTATAAGACTGTTGTGTTTCTTATGACACATTGCAGCTTGCAAAGTAACTAGTAGCTGGCTGTCACATAACTGTGGAAAGTACTTTAGAGTAATATTTTAAAGGTAATACAGTGGTTTAAAGTAACTAAGTATGTTTATTCAGTGCTGTACTTAAGTACAACTTTGAAGTATTTGTACTTGGATATTTCCATCTTATGCTACATTATACATGTATGTTTCAGAGGGAAATATCAAACTTTTCACTGCACTACATTTATCTGACAGCTACTTAATGGACTGTTATAGATTACATTTGCAAAAAGTAAATAGAGCAATTAAACAAGATACAAGTCCTGCTACATGTTAACAATAATGATCCAGTAATATCATAATATAACAGGGCCAGGGCCACTCTGCATGATCAATACTTTTACTACTGAACATTTTACATCATACATATACATTTACATATACATATACATCATCCACCACAGAAATTTCCCTCTGAAATGTAGTAACCAAAATACTGGTGCACACATTCACCTCGCACAGGGAGACTCATGGACACTCTCAGTTTCATTAAGCAGCACAGTAGGAGGATCCAGTAGAAGCGAAACAGCCACAGATTTACAGATCCAAACAGTTTATTCAACACCAGCGCTGTGTATTGTACAGAACACATTTCCTGTCCAGTGTTGGCCTCTTCCACCGAGTGAACCCACCCACCTCTGACCCCACTGTACTGCACATCGGAGGTGGGGGGGGGTTAATAAGAAGTGACAAGGAATTTTCAGGCCTCTGCTAAAACTGGGTCCTTTGGGCAACTGACGGCGAAACATGAAAAGTTTTCCAAACTGTGCTGGAGTTAACCTCTAACTTCTAGCCCCCGTCCCCAAACACGCACACACATACACACACTAATGCTCCTCTCTTCCACCCCTTCATGAAACGCTGATTGAAAAGACCCTGCAGAGAAGCAGAAATTCCTGATGTATTCCTTGACAGAGAAAGCATAAATAGAAACAAAGGTGCAGGTGAGATTAAGGTGCCCTCACAGAGAGCAGAACACACCCCCCTACTACAACTGATGGGCTTTCATTCTTTCATTATGCACAAGCTCATCCCCGTCACCTCCGCCTCTGTAAACACTTTCTGGTTCTTCCAGTGTACTCGCCCTCCCCTTTACGGCCCTTTTCACATTCACTGCTTCTCCTAACAAAACAAACAGTGTCTTGGCTGCAACGGATTTTCTGTCTTCTCCTGAAGTTCAAATCAGGTTCTTCCAGATGCACTTAAGCATGTCTCTGGCTGTGGCTCCAGAATTGCCGGGCAGGAGCGAGAGAGGGGGTGACTTTTGTTTAGAGTCACTGGAGGACAAAAGAAGCTTGATGTCTACATTAAATATTTCAGACTTAATATTTGCACGTGTTCGGCTATTAATCATCCAGTGAAAACGCCACCTGTCAGAACAAGGATACTGTTCTGGATTGCCCCACTGTCATTGTGGCTCCCGGATAGGGAGTGGCTGCATGGATAAGGAGTGCTGCTCAGCCACTAACCCATTTCTTGGAAGAAGTTACATTTGGCCCTGGTGGAGATAAGACTGACAGTGTGTTGAAAGGGGATGAAACAGGGTGTTGGGGAGGTGGGGGGGGGTTGTTGAAAAAGCCTCCACTCCTTGCTAGTTTCAGTCATTTTGAGTGTGACAAGTTATTCCAGATTCAGCCAAGATATCCTGTAACACAAAAGGCTCGTATCTAATCTTTTAGGTGAGTAATATAAATAGATAGAGACTATTTATGTGGGAAGCAGCCAATGAATCCTGAAATAACGTCAGCCACAACTGTGCAAACACACAGTCACACAGGAAAATGAGTCTGCTCTGGGAGCATCGTGCCGGAGCTGATTGTTCCTCTAAAACTCAGCCAAGGCACGAGAAGTCAGCCACACAGCAGATTCATAGCAGATATAACTGCTAGTGTTTGTTCAGGTGTTGTGGCATGTGCCCCTGCAAGATCACGTGTGGGAAAGGAGAATATATGTATGCAAGGGTCAACGAGTAACCTTTGGGGAGTGGGACACTGTTGGGAAACTAAGATCTTATTACATGCTTTTACAGCAGGACTGCCTCTGCAGTTGCTGCAGTGTAGAGTGCATAAAAGATTTTGTACTGGATTTTGGATACACACATATATATGTATTTGTGTGTATATGCACATATAATTCAGCTGCAACATCTGAATGCTATACAGTGTTTTGTGATTGAAAATACATGAAAACTAGTTATTAACCAGAGATATCTGAATATTTAGCTAAGAGTAGTGGGTGGTATCATATTGTTGAAATTCAAATTAAATGTTTGTCATTGTTAGTTAAGATTGCATAATGGATAAATGGTTGAAATCGTTTCCGAAGCTTCCGCAGCCAATAGCAGAGTGGAATTCAAACTTAACCAAACCAAAACACAAACAGCTCAGTTGTACAATGTTGAATTATATAAGAATTAAGATTAAAATAAACATAACAAAACACGACATGACTGGTTGTGTTGATGAACTGCACTGTACTTTAGTGGGATTTTTCCAAGAAATAAGACATGATTTTCCTTTTTATAACCTTGAAATGAATTTGTTTGAATTTTGATTAGGCATTGTATGCCTGTGTGCATATCCTCGGCCTCACACATCCTCCTTGCTCTCTAAAAATGGCTCGTGCATAACGTTATAATTTCCTTTTGCTGCAAACTTTGCTGCAGTGTAGTTCCACTTCTGCATGACTAAACATAATCCCTTTAAAGCAAATATAGATAGAAGATGAAGGTGTGAGGTTTTGGCCTGAAATGCATGGCCTGAAATGTTTGGAAACCACTGGTCTAAGACAAAATAAATACAACAAAGATGAGATGTAAAAAAAGACCATTTATCAGCTGTTGACAGGTCTTTTTTGTATTCATTTTGGTTTAGACCAGTGATTTAACTGATAACTGGAAATAAAGGGATGGGAAAACCTGTAAACAATTATCAAGTTTGAAGCTACCTGCTCTCAGTGCGCCATCTAGTGTATGGATGCAGTTAGTGCCGGTGACAACCTCTTCAGATGGACAAAGAGAGTGAAGACAACTGATTAATTATGAGATGCCTTTATTGTACTTTTTTGGAATCCAGTGACACCGACACGAGAAATGGTCCTATCCCTCCCTCCCCCTTTACATACACAACCTGAGAGGGAGGGGCTGCAGGGTGGGATGTACCGTGATCCCGCTTGTAGTCTTAAATTAAACACAGAGATAATAGTGAAGACACATCCAGGTGCATTTCCACAGACACGCACGACATGCATTCAAAAAGGGACTTCAGGGAACGCAGTGACTCCTGGTTCACATGTACGCTTTGTCTTAAAGTAAAAGACGACAAAATTAATACCACTTAAAAAAACAGTTAGCTGTCTTTATGGCCCACGATCAGTCTATAATTCAGGCTCTGTCAATTTTCCACTTACAGGAGAAAACAAAAAAGGCAAAGAGACACACTACTATTCATACTGGGGAAAAATGGTTTAAATATGGAAGTGAATGGTTCATAGCTTTCATATTTTAGTTTTTTTTTTTTAATTGGTTTTTAATTAATGGTATAACTTTAATGAGAATACAACTGTCTCACTAAAAATCAGCTCATCTAGGTAAAACTAGGCCTTTTCCACTGACTGTCTCCCTGCTGTATCTAAGTAAAATATATAAAGTCCAGTCGGGGGGGGGGGGGTTCAGTGGGCCGTTGGTCCAATCACGAGTGGTTCTCTTCAGTCCTCCTCGCTGCCACTGGCCGAACGCTCCTGAAACAAACGACACAGAGGAACGCAAAGATTCACTTTTACTGCCTGATAAAATAATCAAAATAGAAAAGGTAATGACATGAAGTGTTACACAATCTTAATGACGCTGCATTTGCACTTCCCAATTCTGTTCTCGATTACAGCAAGGTGAGGAGTGAGGGGCTTCATTAGAGCCAGTTTGTGTCATTATTACTGCTTGTGCGTGTCTGCTGAAATATCAAACACTGTAAAAAGTAATAAAATATTTTGTATGTTGAAATTTCCTGGAATTTAAGTTTTCAAAGATACTTGCCTTGACCATGAAAAGAAAATCTAAGACTGTGAAAAATCTACTGACTTAATCAATAGATTTTCAGAATAGTTGCCAATTCATTTTTTGATTCACTGACTTGTTACTATATTGCAAATATTTAGTTTAGTTTGTACTTCAAAATACTTTTAGAAGTCAACTATCAGTCAAGTGTTCCCTCAGATGCAACACAACATACTCAAAAGAGCATGTTTATATCAACATCTCATTCAGAAAGAGGATGTTCGATCTTTAAGACTGATGCATCACAGTCGGTTGTTGTTCTTGTGTGTGTGAACGTCCTGTCTCACCTCTTCCTGTTCTTCCTCGCTGTCATCGTCGCTCACCACAGGTTTAGCCCGGGCACCGCGGCCCCTCCGTCGCTGCCCTTTTCCTCCTCGCTCCCCTTTTTCTTTTCGGCTCAGCTTGATCTTCACTTTCACTGAACGGGCTGACAGAGAGCAGAAGATCATTAGCACGCTCGTCTTCCTGGGCCGATTGTGTGAAAGCTTCGGAGCGAGACGCTGCGTTTTCTGATACTCACATTCAGACTCTGAGCCTTCGTCTAGCTCCTCCTCCTCTTCCTCACTCTCTTCTCCTTCGCTCTCATCCTCCTTCTCGATCTTCTGTCTCACACTGGTGAAGACAGACTGCAGCACAATGGAGTCCTCGTAGATCTGAAAGGTTTGCAGAAAGAGACCATGTTACGTTACTGCATTATGTTTCCTACAGCTAACATGTCTAAATCACCCGAACATATATTCAACTCCGGCGAGTGAGTGTGCACTTGTGTCTTAACTCACCAGAGAGCCCTCCAGGTTGAAAGTCTGGGCATTCTGACACAGCAGCATCACGTCCTTCTCCAGGTCGTTCAGGCTGCGGTACTTATGGCTCCGGATCCTCTCCTGAGAGAAAAAGGAGAGAAACAGTCAGACACTGAGCAGAGGATCAGATGAAAAACTGCAAAGAAACAACTAGTAAATAAGTTATTAGTTAGTTAGGTTTTTCTTGCTTTCCCTCGTCCTCACCTTGATCTTTCTGAAGTCGACTGGTTTGCGGATGAGCTCGTAATACTCTGGCAGCTCCTTGCGAGAGGGCAGCTGAATGAAGACTTCACTCAGCTGTCGGCCATTTCTGCAGACAGACACAGACACTGGTCTTAGTAATGAGTCACTGTGAGTCAATGAGTCACTTAATAAATCAATCATGAACATTTGTTTCTTCAGATTGTAGTTAGTCATGTATATAATGTCTGGAAATTCCTTAGATAGCTTCAGTGAAGATAAAGCTGTCAAAAGTCTTGATGCTTAATGTTCTCACCCGTCCTTGTACTTGATGACAGCATCCACGATCTTCTTCATCTTCTTAGTGAGGGAAAGAGGGTTTGGTGAGAGCTTCTCAGCCGGCGGGCGGCCGCGTTTCTTCGCTTTCTTCACCTCCTCGTCTTTCTCCCGCCCTCGGCCGCTGCTGGAGCTGGGCGTGGCCGGGCCACCGTCGTGGTCGCGGTCTCTCTTCCGCTTCCTGGTTGTCTTTTTGTGTCGCACTTCCTCTTCGATGTCCTCTAGATTTCCCTCCTCTATGGCCTGAGGTGAGAAGAAATAGTTGTTGAGCTAAATCCCGAAACTCATTTCACGTTGACTCACTTTTGCCGTGCCCAAGATGCTAGTTCGATTTATTTTCTAACAGCCAAACATGAAAACATCCCACCTTGAGCCACTGTTTCTCAGTGAGTGAGTCGCTGTAGTCCACTTCTTTGCGCTGGCGGGATCCTCTGCCAAACATTTTCTCCTCCTCCTCTTCGCAAGTTAGCCTCTCGACCTCAGCGTCGTCTTTCAAAATCCAGCTGGGCATGTCGTCCTCCTCCATCAGACGAGGTTTCCTCTTCGGGTTGCGTGCCTCCTCGCGGCGTCTGTCTAGATCCATGCGCTGGAGTTTAAAAGAAAAAAAAAAAAAGGAAAAGAATGCAGCAGGGAGTTAGTGGAGTCAGATTCTAAAATGTCTCTAATAATTGATATGGAACTGTGACTAACCATGAACTGTTCAAACTCTTCTTCACTTCTGGCAATCATCTGATTGACGGTCTCATCATCGGGGACTTCGTCTTCCTCCTGAAAAAAAACGAGATGGAGTGAGTGACAAGAGACTGATGATTTATGTGGCACCTCAGAGCCAAGTCTCTGAACTGACACTAACTTAGACAAGAGGGGAAAAAAGTACTACAATGCATTTTACCATTGACTCTATGTAGGCATTGTAAACATCAGGTCTATATTACATTACAAAAGCTTAGCATTCAACTATTTAAGTTCACTAGAACTGCATTTAAATGTCAAGACTAAAAAGGAAAAAGCAAAAAATACTTTTGGCAGGAAAAAAGTCAACAGCAGGGGAAGAGGAAAAAAAAAAAGAGGAATACTAGCAGAAACTTTTTTTATACTAGTGTAAAAGGTAAAGTATCATATTAACCATCAAAGGTTTGTGTAGAAGCAGAAATACATTAGGGAGAAAAGGAGAAGTCTGGATTGATGAAAGCTCACAAATCCTGAGAAAAGAAGGAAATAAGGAAAAGAGACAAGAGGAGAAAGAAAAAAGGAGAGAATGAAGAGGTGGGGCAGCGCACAGGCGGATGTGGGTGGGTGGGCCATGTGGGAACAGGTTCAGATCACACCCACCCACGCCCCCCTAGTGCGGCAGCCTCCTCGAGCCCCGACCTCGTCCTGCTCCTCGTGCTCCAGAATGGCCTGTAAGAAGGCCCGACGTTCATAGCCTGAAGACTTCTGGTCGAACATGCCGGCCTGGATGACCTTCTGGTCCACGTTTAGTTTGTACTTGGCCGCCGCCAGGATCTTCTCCTCCACACTGTTGACGGTGCAGAGACGGAGGACGCGCACCTCATTCTGCTGACCGATACGATGGGCTCTGTCCTGAGCCTGCAAGTCCTGTAGGAGCACACACACGTGATTAGGTCATTTTATTTCACCGGACTCGCAGTGTATTCATTATAATTCTTGCCATTTCTGAGGCCTGCGTTGATGTAAACATATTTGCATTTCAGTACCTGGTGTGGGTTCCAGTCACTGTCAAAGATAATAACTGTGTCAGCAGACTGCAGGTTGAGACCCAAACCACCGGCCCTGGTGCTAAGCAGGAACACAAAGTACTCAGAGGCTGGGTCATTGAATGTCTTCAGCAGCATGCCACGGTCCTCTGCCTTGGTGGTTCCTATGAGAGGGGGGAAAGATCAGAACGTTAAAAAAAGTTATTCACAATTGTTCCAAGCCTCCTCAAAATACTTGAGATACTTAAAGAATGGCCATTATGCATTAATTAACAAGCCAGTTATGGGCGTATTCTCATAAAAACAAGACAGGGGCCAACGGCCTTACCCAAATGGCGGCCTTGCTCCAAGGTGTCTCACCATCCAGACGCAGGTACTTGAAGTTACGGTAGGCAAAGTAGTCCTCCATGATGGTCATGAGTGAGGTCATTTGACAGAAAAGCAGCACTTTGTGGTTAGTGGCCCTCAGCTTGGGCAGGATACGATCCAGCAGCTCAAACTTCCCAGAGGAGCGGTACAGGTCAGGGCTGGACAGGCAGAAGGAGTAATATGAGGAAGAATGAGCCAGTGTGCAGCATATGAAACACACCCACACCAGACACACACGCACGTTGTGATTTCAAATACACATGTGCTTTAAAACTTAACGTACCCAGACACGATTCCTCCAGAATAACCAAGATGTTCAGAGAAAGACTCCTGTAAAAACAAACATATTCACATTCATTTAGCTTTGAATAGTGCAAGCAGTAACTGTATTAACTCTTCTGGTGCACTTGGGAGAAAAATATTTACTGATTAAGGTGGAGCTTCTCACCTCAATGTGCTGGAACATGTAGGGGTGGTTGCAAATCTTCCTCAGTTGCATGATAGTGTTCATCAGGGTCTTCGTACCACCTTTACCCTAGAAAAAAAAAGAAAGAAAAAACTGTTTTTAAAGAACATTTAATGTACTATACTTGTGGGTATAAAGTACGATTTCCCACATTAAATTAAAAAGACGTGATCTTCTCCTCCTTACCTTCTTGTCTTTTTCTGACCCATCTGTGAGCAAGACTCCTTTGGCCTGCATGTGTCTGTACAAAACCCTCTGCAGGGCTGACATGTCACACTTTATCACATACTCCACCTATAAATCAACAATAAGGGAAAACTTAGGAGAGCCACCAAATGATATTGATTATATGATGTAAAAAAATCCAAATCCCACAAATTTGTGTAAAGAAGTCAACTGTCACCACATATTACAATTTAGAATGCATGAAAACAATAACAACAAAAGTAAGCAACCAAGCAGAGAAGTTCAAACAGTTCACTAAAAGTAATGGATACATAATTGGAGACTCCGGTGAGAGCAGTATAAATGTGAATTTGGCCCAACTGACACTGACAATTCAATTGGACGGAAAAAGAATTAATATAATATTATATATAATTTAAGGTGTGTAGGTAACGTTATATGGAACAAAGAAAGTTGGGAGCCAGGTTAAATAAATTTGAGTAAAGGCTGACCTTCTCTGGCAGCTGAGCCTCGACTTCTTTCTTGAGTCGGCGCAGCAAGAAAGGCCTGAGCACCTTGTGTAAACGTCGAATGATCAGGATGGTCTCTTCTTCGTTCAGGTCAACCTTGAGGGACAAAGAGAAGCAAGAATGAGATGATGTATCCAGAGCCAAAAAACACGTTACTGCAGCTCACTGTCCTGCAGAGATCGACCTTAAAAATACCGGTAAATTTATTTTTTCAGGTCTTCATCATCACCACTAACAAGTTCCAATACAACCTGCCAGACCATAACTCACCTTCTCACCCGTCATGGCGAAGGGGGCGTTGAACCACTGCTCGAATGTACTGCAGCTCTTGAAAATGGTGGGCAGGAGGAAGTTGAGCAGGGCCCAGAGCTCAGGGAGCTTGTTCTGCAGTGGAGTTCCTGTGAGCAGCAGACGCCGCGGGGCCAAGTAGTGCGTGTTCAAGACCTGGGTCAGCTTACAGTGGTGGTTCTTCATACGATGGCCCTCATCCACTATCATGTACTTCCAGCGAATCTTCGGGAGGAAATACAGAAGTTAGACGGAGAAACAAAAGACAGAGAAACTGATGAATATAACTAACTGAGGGTTCCTCACCTTAGCCAGCACTTGTTTATCTTTGATAATGTACTCGTATGTGGTGAGCAGCACGTTGAACTTGCCACTGCGCAAGATGGGAACAAATGCACGACGAGCAGCTGGGGATCCCTGAAAGTGAACAGACTTGCTTTACAATTATGTTCAACAACAGGGGTGCATGAATTGGCCGAATGTGTAACTGGATTTTTAAACTGTCAGAGAGTTGGTGCCACTGACCTTGTAGGATACTTTCACGACAGATGGTGCCCACTTATCAAACTCATAGACCCAGTTTGATAGAGTTCTGAGAACAGAAGAGACAGCAGGAAAGTGTTATATCAACACAAAAACACAACTCTTTCTGTAAAGGTTCTCATAGTTAGCTGAGGAAGATGCATTTAGAGCTTACGAGAGAGGTACGATGATGAGAAAGGGCCCGTTGAGGCGCTTGTACTCCATGAGGTAAGTGATGAGGGCGATGGTCTGGATTGTTTTTCCGAGACCCATCTCATCAGCCAGGATGCCATTCAAGTTGTTGTTGTAAAGCGACACCAGCCACTCCAAACCTTTGATCTGAGGAGAAACAGGTCTGAGTTTAGCTTCAGTTTACTCAGTGTTTTAAAATAGTAGATGCATTTCACTACAGGTGAAAGCACAAGCTTGAGTCTCCACATTAATAATGTTATCCTACTCTTTGGTTTTAGCCTTATACCTGGTATTGCTTGAGCTGCCCATTGACAAGCAGTGTGGACTGTTTGTCCACTTTCTCAGTGACAGCATGAGCCACAGCGTAATAGGACTGCAGGCCTCGGTTGAAACTTGCATTACCATACTCATCATCCACATCCTGCTTGGCGTGTCTGGTGAAAGTAGAGACGGACAAAATACAGTGAGACTCTTTTTGAGTGCATGAAAAATGAGAACCACCAAGATACAAAAGGACAACATAGAGCAGCTTGTCAGGGCTTTAAAGGTAAGTTTGTGTAACTTAATCATGACATAACTGTCATTTTTTAAAGTTATAATAAACTCATTTATTGCTATCAAAGATGGCGTTGGAGCACAAACTAACAACATCAAAATCTCAGAGGTTCTTTTTACTCTATTATGTGCTGGACGTCCACTTCAGATACTTCTTCACTGTCGGGGTCAGGAATCTTCTTCTTCTCCTCTGTTGGAGCTGAAGAGGGCTGAGGCTGCTCCTCCTCTTCCTCCTGACAAAAAAAAAAAAAAAAAGAGATGAAATTGTTTGATCTCTACATCAAAGCAAAACGGACACTTGTAATTTCACTGTGTTATATACCTCCTCCTCCTCCTCCTCTTCTGAACCACTGTCTTCACTGTCTGAGCGCGGGGCTACTTCGTATCTGCAAAAGGATGTCATTTTTTTGACAAGGTTAAAACGGGTACACATTTACAGATTTATTGAGTTTGTCTCTTCTGTTATCCTAAAGGACAACTGTTAATCCACTAAAGCATGGCTCTAAGGTTAATTTGCTGTGATATGAGTTGTAACTTTAACCCTTTATTCAGGGACGTCGACTGCCAGCATTATCATTAGAGCTTAATCACTGAATTTAACAAACTGTGTGTTGCTGAAGTTATTATAAAGCAGATATGACACTGACCCTGGGTTCATTTCCAGCCAAGCCTCCAGCTGGCCAGCTTTAGGCGCTTCAACCCCAGTCAGGATCTTTCCACTGTCCACGTGGATGACCTTCACTGGTAGGTCACTCATTTGACTGGTTTCATCTAAAGGCTGGGAGCAGAGAAGAAATACGAAATACATTAATGCTAGAAAGAAAACTGGAGGAACTTAAAGCATGTTAGGTATATCAACAAACTGCACATTAACTTATTAATAATTATTAATAATAAAAATATCTTATTTAAGTAGACGTGATCCAGTTTCAAGCTCACCTCTCCATCAGGTCCCAGTGCAGGAGCACCACCTTCCACCATCTCCGGCTTCTGAAAATAAAGATTAAAAGTATTATCTAAACATTTTATTTAAGCTAACAGACAGGCAAATCACAAAAGCCTGTTATAAACATTTACCTTCTTTTTCTTCTTCTTTTTCTTCTCTTTGAGAGCTTGTACGGCTTTGTGGGCTCGCACCAGCTCAGTGAGGTTGGCCACGTACTCGTCTGTCTGCTGCAGCAGGTAGGCCAGACGCTTGTCTTTCTTTTGGTCGATAAGTTTACGATAGCCTTCTTCATCTTCAGCCTGGGAGAAGATTCACAGGGATGTCAGATGTTTGTTTTGGATTAATAAACATTCAGTGAACAAAAACATGTCCATATCTTTGTGAAACTGTCCAGCTGATAGTAAATACAGACTTGTATTATATGGCATGTCCTTAATAGATTTGAGTCTCACCATCAGCCTCCGCATTCTCTCCTTCTCAATGCGCTCATTCTCTTTCTTCTGCTCGCGCTCAGTGTTGGCATGATAGGTGGCGACAGCTTTGGTGGCCTTCTGGATCTTCGCTGTGATGGAGCGGTGGTACTCCTTAAAGTCCTTGGCGTGCTGCAGGATGCTGTTGAGGTATTCCTATCAACAGAAAGACGCACAAAGCCACAGTTGTTACTGAATTCTAGAAAAAATGTGGCAGAAATTAAGCTCTTTTTTATTTTCTTCTCTTTAACCTTCTCTTTTCACTTTTTGCTGTTAACAAATACTATCGGGCCCATGGTTTTATTGGATGCAGTCAGGAAAATGATACAAAATGGTCAACTGCGTCCCTTTAATCTGCTACACAAGTCTTCTCACACTGCGTACCTGGTGTTTCTGGCGACGCTTGCGCTCCTGTTCAATCTTCTGCTGTTTCTCAAGCTTTTCAGTGATGCGGGCCTCACGGAGAGACTGATTGACGTTTGCTGCGTTTGTAAGCCTTAGCGTTGAGAGCGGTCTCCAAAGCAGTGTCACGGCGCATGCAAACCACCACCTCCTGACGCAGCTGCAGGCAAAAAAAAAAAAAAAAAGAAATTCACATATTAAATACTGCCTTTAACGTGCAGAGGCTTAAATACATGCTACAGTTGTCTATCCTTTCAACATTTCTGACTGGTAACTGTGGATAACTTCATGTCTACCTGTCTCTGGAAGTTAAGCAGCCTCAGGGCCTTGAGCTCGATGGTGGCCTTGGTGCGTAGGTCACCGGCAAGAGAGCCAGGCAAGTTCTCCAGTTCCTGGATACGATGAGCAATACGGGCCTGCAGCCTGAAGAACAAATGTATAAAAAAAAACAATATTAATGATAACCAAAAACTCCAACTACCATTTTTTTACCTTTCAAGGTAAATGCCATTTTAGGAATTATTTAGAAAAATCTTCTGATAAAAACAAGAAGTGTGAGCAGAGCAGTGAGCTTTTCCACAGAATGTTCCACCCCCTCTCACCTGTACTCTCTCTCCTGGAGGATCTCCACTGGGTCCAGCCCACGAGGTTTTTGGATGGGGGTTATGCGGTTCTGCTTCTGGTGAAGCATCATGGGAGGGGGCTGTGCAGGCTGTCCTGGGGACTGCGTCTGAGGGGGCATTACTGGGGAGGCAGCGGGGGGCACGGAGGGAGGCGCGGGAGAGGGTCTGCCAGTGGGCTGAGGTGGAATCAGTTTCTGAGGAGGGTTAGATGGGGTAGCAGCATTCACCATTGGTCCTAAAAGAGAGAAATCAGAAGAGATCAATTACTCTGCACTTCACAGACGCAAATGCACAGTGTTGACTGCAACAAGCCTCAAGACCAAGTTTACCTTCAGGCCATGATTTAGGGGGTCCATTGGTAGGCTGGCCTTGCATACCCGGGGGAACTCCTGCAGGTCCAGGAGGCACCATATTGGGACCTACCATGCCTAAAACAAGAAGAACAATTTATTTTTTCAGCTAATGAGGAAATATTGGGAGAATTAAATGTGAACACATTCATTTTCAGCCACCAGGTGTCTCTGCTGAGCTCTCAAATCTTTGAATTTCTTTGTTTAAAAGCTTACCTTACAAATATGTTTGGATATCATTTTGAAAAACTAAAGTCTTCACTGAACTCACCGTGTGGTCTGTTATAGTTGGGCTGAGCTGGTCCTGGACCAGCACCTGGCCCACCTCCAGGCCCTGTAGAGGGTGGCATGTTGGGCATTGGCTGCTGCTGCATCCCTGGCATGGGCCTCTTCCCCTGCACAGCCATCTGCAGGTGCTCTGGTAAGGGCTGACTGCGTGCCAGCATCTTGTAGGCCATGATTTGAGCCCTGAGTTGGTGCAACTGGTTCTGATTGAAAGGAGTGGGTCCACCAGCACCACCTGGTCCACCTCCTGCACCACCAGGTCCACCTGGACCCTGAGGACCCCCGCGATTGGGTTGACCCATCCCCTGGTTCGGGTCCCCACTGCCCTCCATAGGGCCAGCCCCAGGACCAGAGGGCCCTCCGGGCATCATGGGGCCAGAGGGGGGACCATTGGCTGGGACAGGGCTGGGTGCGTGCTCTGAGCCCCCCAATGGAGAGGGGTAACCTGGGAAACACAGGACAGATACTTGATACGTGTACCAAAAAAAGTATCATGCCACAAACGTTCTTCATATTATAAAAAACACATAGGAAATGAGTGAGGTTTAGAAACTTCAATGAATTTTAACAATTAAGCCCCATTTGTTCAGAATGACAATCAAAATATTGACTGTAAGTAACATGCAGTTTTATTCTCTTTTCTCTTTATTCTCTTTTATTCTCTAGTTTAGACTACAAGTACAAATACTGGCCAGAAAATGTAAGAAAATTACATCACTCAGACACTGAACCATGTTCATATCATACACTCTGCTGACATGTCATTTTAGAGTTCCTGTGTTTCTCTCACATAATTTACTTGTGGCAGGGGGGTCTCAATATCAACACTAACCACCACCTTGACCCGCATTCTCACAAACAAATTAACAACAGACCTGTCTGTGAACAGCCCCTCCTCTTTGTGCACTCTATGTTTCAAACAAACTGTTGTCATCTCAGACCCAAGGCTTCAAAGATGTAATTGGCAGCATGTAAGGAGCCCAGCCAGTAAAGATACATTAGTATACAACTGTGTTGTCAAATTCAGCACCCTGTATATAGCCACAAGTCATTACTGACTGTTGGACAATGTTAATGTTAATTCTTCAACAAGAAAATTTACGACGATTAAGAAGGGTTAAGGAGATGCATAGACACCCTGGACCGGAGGTATTAGCTGAGAAAAATAGTACCCAAATACACATGTGGAAAGATGTAGGAGAAGGAGAGGAGGAGGGCAGCAGTCAACGTGCTGCTGTGAAAGAGTCAGCTAAGGCAGGGCAACAGGTGAGACAGAGAGTAAACACAAAGTGAAAGTGAAGCAATAAAGCTGTGCATATTGTTTAGATATTTATTTGTCACAAAATACTTAAAATGTTTGCAGTGGAGTACACACACACCTGCCACTACAAACTCTCCCTCTTCCTCTTCTCTTTTGCTTACTGACTGTGTGGTTTTGTAGATGCAGCTGTCTTTGTTGCTGTCTGAAAGGGGAAGCCCCTTAACGCCACCCCTCCTGTTGCCCTGCCCACTGTCTGCTTGTGCTGCCAAAGAAGCAGCAACACAAGAAGAGAAACAGAAATGGCGGCTGGATGGGTTCACACACACACACACACACTGTCTGTGTGACTGAGTTTTCTGTTCTTACTGTGTGGAGTTTTCCAGGGATAAAAGGATCCTTAATTGTAATCTTTCTTAACACAGTGTGTGACAATGTACACAACTCACGTTATCTGAAGATTCAAACTGTAAACCTCCAGACTGCAACCACCGAGATATTAACAGGAAAATGTGTTTACTCAAGTTTCATCTCTTTAGAACTTACAACTGAGGCTACATAAAACACGACATCCCGCGATGTGTTACCTTGGGAATGTTGGTCCATTGGGCTCGGAGGGGGTCCCATCCCACTGTGCCCCCCTGGTCTCATGCCCATGCCCTTCATCTGGCCATAGCGGGGGTCATCGGGCATTCCCTTCTCATGCATGGCTTCCATGGGCTGATTAAAAGACAGGGAATAATCATACAATGATGTTTGCTTGGAACTTTTATATCATCAGTCATAGTTTGTAAGCCACGCTGTATAAAATAGAAACTTTAAAAAGTAGAATTTAGATAAGACTATCGACAATATTTGCCAACACATAAGGAAGTAATTACAAAAACCTTACTAAACAGGTGAAAAGTTTGTTCTTCCTGAATAATCATAAAACTTTTATATCAAAAGATGAACATAAAAAATTACAGAATGTATTTAGCACATTTTCAACCTAAGACGAAAATATATTAAGGAAAGAATTAAAAAAAAGAAAGAAAAAGAAAAAAAAACTTCCAGTACTTTGTGCATCTGGTGCATGTTGTCCTGAGGATATCCTGAGGGTCCCTGCGGATTGTGGGGGTGTCCTGATCCAGGAGGTCCTGGGCTGGGCCCCATCACTGTGGGCTAGCCTGGAGAGGGGTGGGCTGCCCATCATAGCCTGGAGAGGGGCCTGGGCTCGGGCCCATCATACCTCCTGGAGACGGCCCTGGGCCTGGGGAGGGCCCGGGCCGAGGTGTCCCTCCCATTGGGGGGTCAGGAGTGGACATCTCTCAGGGGAAACTGGGAATGTGTGGCAGCAGCAAGTACCCCTGTGAAGAGAGAAGACCACAGGAAATAAAACATTGATCAGACTCAATCTATGTCCAGTCGATCATGCATATTTGTACAATTCCCTCCACACTTCATCACTTGTTCAAGTTTTACAGCAGCTATGCTCCATAATCACAATTGCTTATTTTAGAAATGGACCAACTCTTTGGACGTAATAGTAAAGACAGCAAAACGGAGATCATGAAAACATTTGCTTTTCTTAAAAAGGGGCAGTTCATCCATTTTCATCTTTCCTGGAGCACCAAAATTCACCAGACAAGATCGGATCTGACCTGCCGAGGCCCGAAGATACCAACCAGAGCTCATCGCAATATCACACACTCAAAGCTCTGTGATAGTACATATGAAAAACCCACCCCAGTGTCAAACTACAGCCTCACTGATAATCTCAGTCACATATAAACTGTGAGTCAGTCACAGCTGAGAGTCGCCAGTGAACTCAAAGTAGTTCAATAACCTCTGAATCAACGTGCAGGGTGAGTGATTATTTTAGGAGAGTGATGCTGCTGTGGTGATTTTCAAATGTTTTGTTTGTCAAAACGTACTCAAAATGTCTCAGTACTGTTGTGTGAAATAAAACCAAACTCTCTAAACCACAACCAATGACAGGAAAACATTTCTTATGTTACTGAGAGGTGAAGTGTCTTTTCACGTAATGTCCAATCCTGAAGTTACATCAATCTGTGACAGATGGTCAGTCACTGGACGGAAATAAGATTATTCTCAAAACTGATAATTTATATAATTTATGAGCAACAAGTCTGCTACTAAAGAGACGAAACAGTGTGAGCAAGATGTGAACTTTATACACACAGAGGGTCATTTAAACTGTCGCTTTCTGAGTCTGAACTATAATTAAAAAACACATGTAGATGAGGCTTTATTCAACAAGACTCAACCACAGCATCACACACACAGACGACTATTAAAAGCCAGAGAAGGACCAGCTGTTCATAGTAAAAACTTTGGGTCTGTCCAGCTGTTTGTGTTTACATTTACAAAGAAATAACAGTTAAGCTAGCTGCTGTTAGCACTCGTAGCTAACGTTGGCCAGGCCTAGCCGGATTTAATAGTTAACGTTACATTTCGCTATGTAACACACAGCAAACCCGCTGTTTTAAAGTCTTGTCTCACATAATACAAACACGAGTTTCCTGGTAGTCACTACACAACCGGTTCCGTCGCTAAAATGTCACTAAATTTGATAATTAAGCTACAAAGAAACACAAGCCCGACTAGCTTGCTAACTCGTCCTGATACCACAACATAAGCCGACGGCGACTAGCATGCATGCTAGTTGAACTAGCCGAGCCGGCCATGCTCCACCAGGCCAATTAGGCACAAAAAAATGCGTTTTTCGCGGAGATTATCGTCCAGATGCGGCCACATGAGAGAGGTCGGCGCATCCCTCCCGGCCGGGGCTGATTGATCCAACGCGCCTCCCGTACCTTTGGCTCGGTGCTCTCTGCACATTTCCAAAAACCATTTTCATTCATTGCACACTGTCGCGCCACAGCAGCGCTACTGTAATGTCGGGCTCGTCTTTTTTTCCCCTCAAAAACACAACATAAAAAAGGGCACAAGTGTCCTCTATCGGCAGCGTGAAACACACGCCGGGCTCTGTTAGCTTTTTATATAAATTACAGCCGACTTACACAAGTGGCGAAAGGTGATGTTTGAGTCCACACCGGGCGCAGAGTCTCTCGGTTTTTCCTCCTAGCCAGAAACAAAGACCGACCTACCCAGTTGGTTTTTTTCCTCCACCCCCCCCTCCTCTGTCGGCAGATTGTATCGCAGGGACCGGCCTGTGCGGCTCCGCAGCGCCCCCCATCGGCCGCCGCGCTCACTGCCCGCATGCCCAGTGGAGGCTGCTCGGCTGTGGGGGATGAGAGAGGCAGAGGCCGGCGCGGGGGGATGGGAGAGCCGGCAGACGGCAGGAAGGGAGCATTAACTGAGGCTCTGTTTCAGTGAGGAAACACTGAAATACTGCAACATCACTGTACATAAAAGAAAGATAAATAAAATAGAAGTGTTTTCGGTGTCTCGTTATTGTCAGTCTGCATTCATGTGCTTGTGCTTGATACCCAGCAATTATTCAATGTCAGGGCTGAGACTAACCATCACTTTGATTATTGGTTATTCTGACCAGAGCCTTGTAGTTTAACTGATTGTTCGTTTGAGCCAGAAATGGCATTATTATTATTATGTATTACAGGGAAAATGCCTAAAAATGTCACAAAACAAAGAAACAAACAAGATGAATGAAAACACACCATAAACAATGACTGTTGGCACTGATACATTCCCAATGTGCAATAGTTTCATTTTTACACACAACCCTCATTTTCACGTGATCTATTTCATATTCAACCAGTTTATGTTGTCATACATTTATGTCATTAAATATTATCTCTATTTATATTTATATTTTACTTTATCTTTATTTAATTTTGTTTTCATATTTATCTCATATGTACCTTTATATTTTATCTTACCTTCTATGTTATGTTGCCTTTTCTTATATTATTTTATATTTAGATTTTATTTTTAACTTTGTATGACAAGTGCTGTTATTGCGACTAATGCTCTTTCTGCTGAGCTTAACTTTTTTCCGACCAAAACACACTTCATGAATGGTTGACCCTGTGTTAATTTACATATGATGGATAAAAACTGAATCTGAGCATGAAAGTCTGACACGCTTGTTTCATCCACAGCAACAATTTCATACCCAGTTATGTTGAGTCCAAGCTAATCGATAATAAAAAAAAAAAAAGCTGATTAATGCTTCTAATTGATTACTAGATAAAGTAATCCTTTAAACCTGAGATCATTTATATTATCTACAACAAGGAGGCCCCTCTTATGTGGCTTTAGTTGGACCTGAACATGGGCTATAAGATATTATACTCATGTTTACCCACAAAAAGCAGACCACACTGTTTACCTTAATGGCAGAGTTAAATACTTTTTTAGGAATTGACATTACTGAGAAATGTCATGAAGCATCTTTTTATCTGTAAGTGTCTTTGCATCATAAATAGTTGTTACTGCTGCACACTAGAGGCTCACTGACATGTGACTGGACAGCCTGAAGGAAACCATCAAACATCCTGTGGTTGGCCACTCAGCTCTGAAGATACCCTGCCGCAGCTCTCTTGATTACCTTAAGGGTTAGCTTTCTGCAAATACTTGCAGGGAGTCATTTATTGCAGCATTCAAGGTAAGTAACAGGATGTAGCTTCCTATTGTGCCACCAGTTCGCAGTTTTTCAGTCTGCAATTTTTCATGACTACAGGAACAATGCTGAACAGTTTGTTAAATTGCTTTATTACAGTTTTAAATAGACATTTTACTATTTCAGCAAGGCCAAAATGATCATTTTCCATACATGATTATGAAATATTGAATTCTTTAGTTGAACCCTTGTGTTCTCTTTTCTCTCCAAAGCCAAACAGTTAGAGAGAGAAGCTCGTGAATGACAGAGGGACTGGCTGCCAATTTCAAAGAACTAACAAGAACAGCAACAAACCATACCAAGACCACAAAAGAAGAAGTGACAGTCAGTCCTCCTGTGTATGGGCTCAAAAGGAGGCCTTTATAATACACTGAGAACAAGGACATGAACTCCTTAAAACACATGAGACAGGAAACAGCATCCATCCAGCTGTCCTGAATGGGAGTTTAACTATCCAGAGAACTATGCCGATGTGTTTTGGTACACAGATCCTGAATCTCTATGATGGTTCTGCTTGTCATTAGCCTGATGGGATTGTGACAGTCTGCATATCTTTCCCTGTCCTGGTTTTTCAGTTTCAGGGCAGAAAAGGTGCGAGAGTCACCAGAGTCATTCTGGGACCTTAGAGAGCCTGGTGATGGCCTGGGAAGGAGCCCCATGAGCTTTGGTATAAGTCCAAACAGCGAACAGTGGAACAAACTCCCTTTGACCAGCTGACCTGACTCTGCTGGAGGAGACCTTCCAGCTGGTTTTGATCGCAGAGCATTTTGATGAAACTGGAGCTTGAGGAACTAGCCTACGTCCACCTCAACACTCCCTGCACTCAGGATGTTGCTCCGTTGGGCTACACGACAAAAGCTGTGATCAGCCTGCGCATGTTGCTCTATAACTTTTTCCTTCTTTTGAGTGAAAGCAGACTGATGGCCTCCACAGACAGAATCAGTCAGAAATGTGTGGGCAGGAAGGGGGTCCCCTGGTGAACTGGAGGCTCTACTCAGACCTTAGCAGACCATCTTGGGTTACCAGGTTAAGGACAACCTGACCAGGCAGGAGCAGGGATTCTGCCTGAACTTCAGTACTACGTCCACCTGTCCATCCAGGAGTGTGGTCGAGACACGAGGGCCATGTCTGCAGAGTAATGCATGGAGGGGACTGTCCAAAAGTTAAAGATATATAGGTGTGGGGGGGGCACAGAAAAGGAGGATTATGAATTTGGTTGGTTGGATTTAGGCCGTTGGACTTTGCTTGAAAGTTAGAGAAAGAAAGTCTGTTCCCCTCTCTCTCTACTGTGTGCTCTAGCTCATCTCCAAAGTCCCTCCCCTTAGCGTCGCTAAATGTAATTCTTTTTTTTAACGCTCTTCTATTTGCTTATCTTTCCTGCTGTTGCTTTTTTTGTTTAGTGGTTGTTTTTCAGCAACAAAAAAAACCTGTTGCAGACCTCCCCATCCAAATAACGTTCACACAACCCCTTAAGGCTCAGAAGGGAGGGTTGTTTTCTTGGTTTAAACTGTTTATTCGAATAAAGGACAGCAAAAATAATCTAGCTCATGCAAATATCTTCAGTAAACTTTATCTTTCCTGCAAGAAGATATCTGACTTCTTCTTAAGTCATGTTTTTCAGTGTTTCTCATGTGCAAGTCACATGTTAACAGGAATCCAATTTTCTAATCCATTCAAAGGCAGTACATCCTGTCACATGACAGAGAGACTGTGTATCTCATAGTAACACTGCCTTAAGTTTGTCTTAAAGTATTGCATGAAAAGAGAAAACCTTCATTCTTTGCTCCATCAAAGTCCTTCAGGTGATTGATGTTAATTTAAATGTTCTCCTCTAAAAACTATAAATAAAAAAATACAAATGAGCACAAAAAGCAATAAAAATATAGTAGTGTCTTTACTGATACCTGACCACTTCATTTTACACAAGCTTTAGGGAGTCCCTGAGCTTATTGCTCGTGGATGTTGAGGACATTGTTTGTTTTTACACTCAGTAGTTACCGCACAGTGTACCTGTCACATTTATATGAGATCACTGATCCCTGTATGCCCCTCAGGGCAAATTTTTATCTTCTTCTGTTCATAATAGAACAAATTCATCCATGCTGCTACTTGTGTCGATTCTTCTCCGTTCGCTCTTCCTCTGGATATAGGCGACTTTATTTGTGGGTGTCTTGCTTTGCTCCTCCTGACTTTTTCCCTCTGCAAATATAAACATGGGGTACGTCTCTGCAGATGTGGAGACGGCCTGTCAGAGAAAAAGACCAAGCAACAATTCAGCCACGGGACAATCCAAAATCAGTCCTACAAATGAATTTTATGGCATTTTTTAAGGTACACCAGCTTTTCATCATATGTCTGCAACAAAGAAATTCACATCTGGTAAGATACATGCTTATTATGCTATCCAAAAGCTACTCAAATAACCAAATCAAATAACCAAATCAAATAACCAAAACCAAGTTTTTCACTTTTTCCTACCGAGATATTATATATTTCTTATATGTATATTCTCAAGCACATCATCTCTGTACTATGTACAGGTATAATTATAATTACAGTTATAATTATTTTTATGCTATATCTTATTTTTCTGTTACGCACTGTGAATTTCCCCGCTGTGGGACTAATAAAGGAAATCTGAATCTGAATCAGAAATCACATACCTCATTAACATCTGTGCACAGTGATTCAAAGTCCTTTTGGCTTTTAGCATAGAATCCTATGGTACAGCTGGGGTCCATGCGAGAGAAAGCCATCTTCCTGGGATATTTACAGTGAAACGACTGAATGTGGTGTGGAGAGAAAGCACAAGAAAAGAATACCAAATTAGAAAAAGCCGATTTAGGGAATATATTCCTATAAAGTCTGATGTGGCTGTTATCATTACTACAACATTTACATTCAGTTAAGTTTCTGACAGTGAGTCCTGATCAGTTACTTGAACCCAGGGAGTACATCTGCAGTTGCAAGGGAATACATGAAAATATTATGGAGTAACTCATTTAAAAAAACTGAAATTGCCTCTTGATTAAAAATACAAATGATCAACATATCGAGTCAGTTGTAACATCTTAAAATCACAACCTGTGACTGAGCGTGTGGAAACTAGTTAGTGAGCAAGCAGAGTCTAAGTAATCAGCTAACAGTAATGAATTAGTTGTTAATTGTGAAAAAGCACAGTTAAACTAAACAAGATACTGAATGTTTAACTGTATGACAAAAAAAA
Source organism: Scortum barcoo (assembly GCA_023238725.1). Lineage (NCBI taxonomy): Eukaryota > Metazoa > Chordata > Actinopteri > Centrarchiformes > Terapontidae > Scortum > Scortum barcoo. The sequence continues at coordinate 20,399,645 of CM041547.1, forward strand.
GGTCTAGTAATATTTACTTCAAATAAGATCAAATTTAAAAATCAATACAAATTAACACATTTGGAATATGACAGGTGGTGTTGATGAAGGGGTACGTCTCAATAAAACCGCTGGTCTACCATGACTAAGCGCCGCCGTCACGGTGGGAAACAAAAAGAAGGAAAAAGAAGCAAAAAGAAGAAGAGAATCGTTACTTCCTCATACCTCCAAGGGAAAGTTCTCCTTTGTTATATCCACTGCGGGCTGACAGTAGTGAGGGTCCAAGTACAGCAGATGGTCATCTTTTGCACAACAGGGCCAGAGGAAGAGAAGAAACAAAAAGTGAAAGGACTGACATCAAACAGCTGGACACAATAACTCTGATGTATGCTGAACTGCACATACCCTGGAAGCCGACGAAGAACAAAGAGTGCTTCGGTTTGCCTCCAATAATTCCAATGCAGCATTGTAATGTCAAGAGTTTCTATGGAAAAGAGGAATGAGGAATGAGTTATTGTTCTCTGTACCACACACTAAAACCTTTCATTTGAATACTGTAATTAATTGCTTTATTGTAACTCATAGTGTGGCTGTACGACATCACGCAACTTCCTGGATCGCCCCTCTTTAGTAAGTACCCCACTTTAAGAGCCACTGGCAACAAACATTTCCCCTCTAACCTACTTAGCTTACAGACTGAACTTGGGAGTGACTGCATAAAACATTGCTTAGATACTTTGACACAAGTGATGTAGGAGGGATTGAGGTCTTGTCCTCCAAGTCGCACAGGAACCATGATGATGACAGACTTCCAGGACTGAGGTGGGGGCCGCTCACACAAGTTCCTTACGTCCTCCAAGTAGACTGAACACACAGAAGAAAAAAGACACACGTAGACACGTCGTGGTTCAGTAATCCCTCGCACATTTCATTTCAAACTTCAAACAGGTCATGATGAGCATTTCTTTTCTGAAAGACCTTTGTGCCTCCCTCAACAATAGGTGATTTAAATCGCCTGCCCTGCCCAGTGATACAGAGGGAATGTCAAAATAAGCATAAAGCGCTGATGCATTTCTCTGTTTGTACAGCTGTGTCTCTTTCTGAGCACAGCTGCATTCAGTGTGGCCATCAGAGGAGAGAGCAAAGGTTACTCACTGGTGCAATCTTGTGCAACATACACGACTAGATCAGGAAGGTCCGCTGATGCTGCAACGGCTTTCCTGGAACAAAGTGAAGTCTACGGTCACATCTTGATAAAAGTTGGTCAAGACAATCGGACGGACGTGTCATGACTTCAGGCCTCACCGGAGGATATGTGCCGCGATGGAGGGTCCGTACCAGTCCCCGGCCTTCTTCCCTGAGCTTTTGCCCAACTCCACCAGCTTGTGGATCCCAAAAGGAGCTGTCGGGTGGTCTGCAAACCACGACACCACCTGTCTGTGTTTTGCCTCCTGGGGTCTGTCCAGGCAGGAATCCAAGCTCAGCTTTCGAGCCCTCTTACCGGAACCTTCCTTTAAATTCGGTCTGCGCTCTGCACTGTCTGCGGGGCGCATCACCAGCAGGTCCATGTCATCTTTGACCGCACGCTGGTTCACAGACCAAATCCAACCTTTGAATAATTTTAAGATAAAGTAAAATGAGTATTGGACAATGTAGCTAAGATAAAAGTTATTGTAAGACCTGGACAGACTGATTTGTTTTTCACTTGTTGTTAACACTCAGAAAACTGACTCACTCACAATATATCATGAAGGGGTGGAGAGGACAACAGCTGAGTACTGCTTTTAATATCCAATGTCCAATGTATCCAATGTTGCCTAAACCAAACCAAACTGTGACTGAAAACAGCAAGATTTCCTCACCGTAGACTTTGGTACTTTCTATACTATGTCACCTGTCTTCTTAAAGCAGAAAGGACTAACGCCTAAGCAGATGAGGGGAAGTGAAACATCTAATAAAAAGCAACCAGTGTTTAGGTATTTAGTGGAGCCGGGTGGTGGGGTGTGAAGGTGCCAGGTGCATTCAGGTGCAAGCTGAATTATTATATTATTATTATGAATTATTTTGACTATTAGTAGATTCTTGTAGTTAGATACTTCACTGCCATATTAAGTCTATTTGGTTCGTTTTTTTATATGATTTCACACCAATTAACAGTAAAAATGGTACTATGTGTGTGAATTAGTGTCTTTGTTCTCTCTGATACCCAGCTTTGAAAGAGAATTCTCACACATAAACACTGCTTGCTTGTGTACATTTTGAAGCCTACTTGTATTCACTGTAAACATGGCAACACTGTACTGCCCTACAGAGCCAAAATGCTCAAACTAAATATTTGATAATCATCATAAAAAGGTATAAAATGAAGGTTTTAGTACTTAAATAGAAATTTCTGTGTTTTCTGCTGTCTGTCATTGGAGGGCAGTGTAGTATATATTGCCTACTTTTCCATTACAATACATCTATTGCAGGAATGTGCCACAGTTTGTCATAACTTTGAGATCAGACAGATCCTATGAAAATATTTGTATTAATATGTGTCTGTTCACTTATTCAGCTAGGGAGGTGATGGTGCATTGTGCCTGTGTGTGTTGTCACCTGGTGACATCAGGTGGAGGAGCAGGCCTTGTGCCAGCAGCATCTGTCCCGTACGCAGGACACAACCCCAGCCGCTGTCCGTGGTCAGAGAGCAGCCTGGCAACTGAGGGAAGCCCCGTCTGTACGTCAGCCACAGGAGAGACGCAAAAGACAGACGGAAATGCTCTCTCTCACCTGGCACAGTTGCAAAGCTTGAATTAAAATCACAGCTTGCTTTTAGAATCACATGAATGAAATACATTCAGAAGAGCCCACTGCTCATTGTCTCACCTTGATCCCTGAGCTCATAGGACTGTCCTAGCATGATCACAGGAGAGCTCTTGCTGAATTTGGATTTCTGCTTCAAGGTCCAGCCTGAACCAGTAAAAGGGAAAAGAGAAACAGTTTCATCTCACAAAACAAAAGAACACAATCAGATCTGCTCTTATTATGCAGTAAAAATATAAAACAGTCAGAGCAGTAAAACAGACCGTATTTGACACTGTTCCAGGCGGAGACCAACTTGGATTTGAGTTTGCCTCTGTCCTCTGACTCCTGGTCTTCCCTGCTCACTTCCAGGTGCTGAGGTCCAGCAGATTCAGTGGAGAGGAAGAGCCAGTCGTCCATGAGCTCATCTGAAGGGGACTGGCTCTCACAGCAAGCCGAGGAGGAGCTTGGATTCATCACAGCTGGAGATAACCGAGACTGAGCGTGAAGAATGGCTCACTATCTCCATGTGAGCCTGCGCAGACATACAGGGAACATAACATTAACCCATTTGCTCCAAGGACAGAACTTGACATATCTAATACTTACTTACTAGATATGTCTCCATCAGGGTCTTGTATCGCATGTGTATCACGTTAACCACTGCAAGGTCAATAATTCTCCATGAAAGTAATTAAAGAGGGAAACCATGTGACTGCAGCCTGTGACTCAAGGAATTTCATATATGTCAATTTAGCTGCAGCAGGAGAGGTGCTGGCAGCCTTTTCTCCCCCACATTTGGCTTGCTCCCTCTAAAACATCCCATTGGTAGATACAGGAGGCAACAAGCAGCAGTCTCATACTGACTGACAAGACATGTACAGTTACATTGATATATATCGGATATTTCAGTAGTGTAGTCAGTGATTAAAGTTACTCAGCTACTCAAGACAGCAATGTAAACATACTACAAGTAAAAGTCCTACACTGAAGATGTCACTACTAGAAGTAAAAGTACTTACACAGAAACAAAAATGTCTCCTGTGAGCAATGTTATAAACATGACTTTATTTGATTGTTAATACAAATGCATCAGTGTGTAAGTAGTATTTACTGCTGTAGGTAGTCGAGGTGGAATATTTTATACACAATTCAGTATTTTAGTCGTCCTGGTTGCCAACCCAGGAGACAGGCCCCTCCAAAAGCTCATGAAACAAGATCTGTATTCACAAATCTGTATTCATTTGCTGGATTTTTCTCTCTTTGTGTTTTTGTAAAATGTTGGATTGTTTTTGAAATGATCTCCGAGGCGTACAAGGAAAATCTCTGTTTACGACTCAAAGACATGCAGAACATGTCACAAGACTCTCAATAAAGAAGATTTCCTTTGGTCACAATCACAAAAGACTGGTCTAATCTTTAAAAGCTGATTGTCCTTTGTAAGCTTATCATAGTTCTTAAGACTATTATAAGAACATTAAAGTAGTGTAAATGTTAACTTTCCATCATTGAGTGTAAAACATTTGCTGCATGTACACTGTATTTATGATATCTACTGTATGTCACAAACACTGGCTAACTTACTTATATAAAAACTCCGTAGTTACTGTACAAGACAAGACAAAAATGGAAACTGAACATTTTACAACCACAGATACATGACAATTAAATATGACTCAGATCTCTAAAAACGAAGTCCATTTCTCATTTCCAGACACTATCTAACCTTTCAGCTTCAGGACTCGCTGTCTCAAAGTCAGAGGATTCACGTATCGTCTTTTACCTTCATGTGGGCTTCATGGTCATTGTGTCTCCTTTAATAAGAGTCTGTCATTGTGTGAATTTCATTGCAGTCTGTCTATCTATTGTCGTCTCGATGGTTTCAAAGAGTACCAATCATCGAAAAACAAGAAGCACAACGAATTCACACGCACTTCCTGTTTATACCGGTTACGTGTTGGCACTGCTGTGATTGGTCAACAGAGGACCAATCAGACTGCGCCCCTCTGGATGGTCATTTTATATCATATAATATTATTTATGTATGTTTTATCTCGAAAAAGTAAAAACACGGGAGTCAGTATGGTATTTCATGGCACATGACATATGTAAAGATATTTATGTAGATTTTTAAGATTTTATACATTGATGTATAATTTAATTTAATTTAATTTAATTTAATTTAATTTAATTTAATTTAATTTAATAGAATTTCAAAGTTCAAAGGAATAATGAATGTATTACTAAAAGGAACAAGTCACTTTATTACAAAATCAGGTTGACAGAGATATCACCTTCTTAAAGGACTCATTTGATTCTATAATGGTCAGCTACTGAAGCTTTTCTTAAGGTAAAGGTGTTCCCTTACAAGATCAAAGAACCTGGCTTAGTAATTAATAAAATCCATATCCAATGGTATATTATGCTCTAAAAAGCAACATGAGGTTCCTCCATTTGTATGTACTCTTTATTTAAATTATTTTGATGTATGATTCATCATATGTTAACTGGCTCAAAGCTTATTCCTTTCAGATTCTCCATAACAAACTAAATTAGAGGAGTACATCTGAAAATACTACATAAAATATGTCCCACAAATGTATATTTCAAGGTGCTTAGACAGTAATAACAAATGTACTTTTTGTTTTATTTTTGGTTGCCCATATTGTATTATATTTAGGAAAGAATATACACTGTGCAAAACAACACATATCACTGAATCCCTTCAATGATAATCACGTGTGAGTCTCTGAAATAGAAGAAAAAAGGAATGTTGTCTGAAAAAAACCTAAATGACATTTATCATTTATCTTTATTTATTCTATCCATATCTATTTATTTTCTTTCCTTTCCTCTCCTTTTTGTTTTTGTTTTGTTCTTGCTGACTATTGTTTCTTTCCTTAGTTAAATCTACTGATTGTACATTCGTTTGACTTAAAAAAAATCTCAAAAAAGTCAGACAAACGAGAGGTTTCTCTGCATTTTATTACATTTCTGCACTATAGGTGTTTTTGCATTGGTTTTTCACAACAGTGGCTAGTAAATATGTAGCAATGTAATGGGACAACAACAGTCAACAGATAGTTGTTGTAAAAAAGTCAAACACTTGGACAAAGTTGGACATGACAGCAATAGTACAACTTCAGACGTATGGAATGACTGCACACTATGGGGTAGCCACACAGATTTGGTAGATTTCTCATTCTAAATGTAAAATTTATAAATGACTAATTTCAGTAGTAAAGCAGAAATCCACTAACTCATGGCATGTAAAAACATCAGAATAAATAAAAAAAGTTTAATAAATAGAACAAATAGAAAAATAATCAAATAAATATACAGAACAAGTAAATAAAAGTAGTTGACACAAAATAAAGTGCAATTTTCTCACATCACACACAAAAAACACATAAATGTCCAAGCACTGGGTTAATGTCTGCTGACCACTACTCCTACTGGATAAAATAAAGACACATTAAGCTTGGACTGAAAAATTGATCTAAATGTGTTCATCAACAAAAGAAGTATGCATCAGAATAATTTCATACGAAATGGAAAGATCCAGGGGCAAAATGTACACCTATCTTTCTTTTGCCTTTGGACATGTGGTGTTGTGAGGTGTCGTCCACAAGGTGGCAGCCTGAGGCAGGTCTGAGCCTGCTGTCTCAAAACTATCATGATCATTTTTCTGTAATACACAAGAACGAACAAGACCTCACCACTAAGATTCTCTCAACATATCTACTCCTGGCTTTGTATATAGTCTACTACTGTATCACTGACACGCGTGCTCAGTTTTAAGGAACTGGGCACTGTTGGATTGCATATTATTATACATTTAAGTGTAAACAAAAAAACAAAACAAAAAAAACATGATCCCTAAATAAAAAGACTGGCACTTTCCTTCACGTAACATTACACAATATACCGCACATCTGCATAAATAGAAAAGAGTTGATGAAAAAGCATTTCTAGCCTACTCTCCCCGTCAGTGCTACTTTCATTATGGTTCTTTATGCACATTTTCTCCTTGCGACACTCCAAACACACGCGTGTATTCACTGAACAGGCTAAAATATATCATTGCACATTTCACTACGATCAATGGAGACGACGTCTAAAACAAAATGTGTTTGCACGGCTTATTGCAACCCTTTCTGCTGTCTTCTCTTCTTGCCTGGAGCACAATGTAAACTTAGTAACTGGGGACACCGAAAAAAAGTGGCTTTTAATAGCACATTGCATAGTGTCCCTGTGCAAGTTCACCTCATCTACTGCTTTCAATCCCACTGAAATTCAGCCCTTTAACAGATCTGAAGCCAACCCTCACCAGTCCATCAACCACTGCAGGCATTTTGGTTTCTCGGTCCAGGTTCCAGTGTTTTTGTTCTATTCTTCTCTACAAGCCTGAACTCTTTTAGTAACCGAACTTTTATGGAAATACAGTTTACAGTATACAGTGTTGCTCTTCTACAATTTCAACTGAACTAAATGATGGCACTGGAGTCGATCTGAAATGTGAGTTAATGCCCATTTCTACCAGAATCCTGCTGTGTCACACATAGTTAACAGTTTGCCTGTTGTGGTTGTGGTTGAAAAGTTGTTCACAGTGTTTGCCAACCTTAAGGTCTGCTTTATATTTTCCATCTTCTTTTTAAATATTCTCTCATTTTCCATGTACAGTGTCAGACATGCATTAAGACATATGCATTTTTTCCCCTATATACACACAATACATTGTTATGAACACACAGTACATACACGGGCCTACATTATGATACCATGAGCGCACATTTTCCAACATGGCTGATGCATCTTTGTTCACATCTTATGTGTCTACATGTCGCATGTCATCTATTTGGTGTTACGTCTTCAGGCATTCACATCTCCCCTCCTTTCAAAGTCATGTTAATTCATGATATGTCAGTGTGATGCTACAGTAAAAGGCATTACATGGGCAAGTCTGACTCTTTCGCAAGCTCTCGTATCACGAATGATGTTTGGAGCCGCGGCTGTTCCCTTTATCGGACTGCACTGCGCTCACTGAGGTCGCTGCCTGAGCCCCCCGTCGGCCAGTCCCAGACGAAGCTTCTGGTTTTCCTGCCGCGTTTCCTCGTTTCTCCTCCTCCTTTGTCTTGGAGGTGTCTTTTACCTTGGCCCCCTCTCCCCCTTTCATAGGCCCGAGCACTGTTTTGGCCACGCTTGTGAGCTGCGTGACAAAGCTGGCTTTATCGCCCGGAGACATAGGACGGGACTTGCTCGAGCAGGGTGAAGCTGCGTTAGAGGAGGGCGATATGGGGTTCTCCTCCAGGACCTCAAGGTGTGCCCTTTCCTCCTTGGCCCCGCGGTAACTGTTTGACGCCTTCTCCACTTTGGGTTTGGCGGCAGCTGACACATGGGCTGCAGCGTGGGTTTGAACCTGGGTGGGAACCGGGGGCGCTGGTCCTTTGACCTTGGTCGTCTCGGTTGCTTTGTCACTGCCACCGATGCCTCCTTTCTCTCCCATCTCTGAGCCTTTCCATGTCTTGGACGGCTCTGCGGATGATACTTTCTGCATGTTTCCTTTGTCTGTACCTGCAGTGCCTTTCACTTTCTCCTCACTCTCCTGAGCTTTAGTTGCAGGTCCGCTGTCTATCTGTGCACTCTGCTGCTTACTGTCTTGTTGTTGGAGGCCCTTTGATGTGCTGGGAGTAGAGATTTTCTCACTCAGTTTACTCTTGGAGATGTTTGCCTCAGAATTTGAACTGCTTGCATTTTGAAGTTTGTCCCCTGGACTGGGCTTGGCATCTGTAGTGGATGAAACTAGCGCAGGACTGGACTTGGTCTCCACTGCAGCTACACTTTTGTCATTCTTAAGCACCTCAGCATTGGATGTTTTACTTGTGTCAACGGCACTGGCCTTGGTCTCAGCTTTAGTAGCTGTGCTCTCAGGTTGTGACCCACTCAGCTCAGAAGCTGTGGTTTGGGTATCTTTCTCTTTTGTTGTAAGCAGTGTGTCACGGCTGAGCGGTGACTCCTGCCTTCCCAGCCTCCTGGCAGGCTTCAGGCCTCCAATCTCCCCTCCCATGGGAGGAGAGGGGGAGGAAGATGACGAAGGAGATGGGGGAGCAGGCCCATTCTCTCCTTCCATCTCTAGCAGACTTTGCAGGCTGTGCTCGCAGTGGAAGGACTCTCTCCTGTAGTCCCCATGCGCCACCTCCAGGCTATGCTTGCGTAACGACACCCCACCCGTCAGAGGAGAAGGCGACGACGACGATGAAGAAGATGAAGGCAGAATCGGTGCCCCTAGCTTTTCCGCCGACTGCACCCGCTGCAGCAGGGGCGACCTGGGGGGCTCTGCACTTTTGGGACGAGGGCGGGCAACAGGAGGCGAGGAGTGCAGCTTGGCGGGAAACATCTGCGTGGTGTTGGAGCTCCCTACCGTGTGGCCACTGAGAGGTGGGGGAGAGGACGTGGTCGGGGAGGGGGTGTGAGCCAGGGGGGACAAAGGGATGTTGCCGGCAGATTTGCAGCGCGCAGAGCGGTACTGGCGGTGAAGTTTGGGAGACAAGCCGTGCAGGGAGCTGGGCCTCATGTGGTGAGAGGCTGCTGGGGAGTTTGGGGTGCTGGATGCTGGGGAGCTGCTCTGGGAGGAGGTGCCTGAGGAGTGAAAAGAAAAATTAAACTTTTTGTCATAAAATGTTGACATTGTGTGTCTTTCCAGTCAGGAGGTGAAATTCTCACAATAAAAAAAAACAAGAAAAACAACCATGCTCACTAACAAACAAAACAAGGAACCACTTATTAGTTACATTAGTCCACAGTGCCACTAATGGAACCTCAGAACCTCCAATGGGTACCTTTAAGTTACTACTTAAAAACATCTAATATACACAGATATCAGAACCTTTAATACATCCCCCGTTTTGGGGTATATTATCCCATACGAAGCGACCAATTTCAGGCTCAACAGAAAGTAGAACAGACACATGTTTTCTAGACCTTCCATACTAACCCAGGTAAGGGGATTCAAGAGTAGAGCGGTAGGTCTGAGTGGGTGAGCGGGCAGAGAGGCTGTGGGTGGGTGAGCCTGGTAGACTGTCTCCAGATGAAAGAGAGCGGTTCAAAGAGGAGAGGCTCCGGCTGGTGTGGAGCAGGTTGGACTGCTTGGTGATTTTCCTGAACAGGGAGCTGCGCTTTTTACTGCAAAGACAGAAAATTAGATGGCGAGGAGAATTAAAACATGTAAAATATAAAAGATTCTTCTTATTCTTCTAATAAAAGGCATCCATTTTGCAGAAACGCACTCTTGCCCCTCCTTGGCTCCTGTCCTCTTGCTGCGTCGTGCCATCTTGGATTTATAGCTGGACTTTCGGGCAGGACCCACTTTTATAGATGTGTTCTCAAATGGAGTAGTTGTAACTGTCACCTTGTTTCCACTCTGTAATATTTATATAAATCACATTATTTCATAGCCAAACTTTATGTGAACCATCTCATAAAAACCATCAAGTGTAAAAAAATTAGGTAGGTAATTAGGTATATTAGGTAGTAAGGTAGTACTCGCCTTCAGGATAAGCTCAACGACCTCTGTATGGACCAGACCGTGGACTGATTCCCCATTTACGTGAGTGATGAGGTCACCAGCACTAAGTCCAGCCTCCTGGGCGGGACCTCCATCCTCCACATGCTGTGGTTAAAACAAAAGACTTAATGAAACAGATTCAGTATATACACAGAAAAGCTGTTTAGCTGCTTGCTAATCAAGGCATCAAGATAATCAAAACACAATTCAGTGCTCTCTCACCCAGACCATGTGATGTACACTGTAGACATCACTGTCTCCCATGTAGACTCTGATGGCTCGGAGAGTAAAGCCATACTTCTTCCCAGAGCGGTGGATGGTGATTGGAGAGTGTGGGACGTTGACCATGGGAGAGTAGTCTCTGCTGGGAGAAGAGTCACGGGAGGACGGGTTGGACGAGAGGGAGCGAGGAGACATGGGGCTGGCAAGAGGGGAGGCGCTGTGCTGCTCCACTGAAGCAAGAGGGATGGAGATATGGTTACATTACAGGATTTATCCCTAAATATGTTTTTTACAGTTAAATGCTAATGTCATATAACCAGGGCATTTACCTGCAGGAATGATGACAGACAAAGCAGTAGCAGAAGCAGATTTGATAACTTTGTTTCCAGGCCGCGAGTTACGTTTCTCTCCTTCAGCCGAGAGCTGCTGGTGGCGAACCCTCCGGAGCACCAGGTCTGTGGTGGCCCCTCGTGGCCCTTGTGGGTCTGGGAGCCCGAGAACAGTAGCACTGGCTGGTAGAAGCAACGATGCATCAGCCGGTCTCAAAAGCTTTTCTGTGACACGAAACCCACTGGTAAATAACTGCTCCTTATGAATTGATCTGATATAAGTTTAGGGTCACATGTGGTGTTGCCTCATCCCTCCTTACCTCCAGCTGTGAGCCCATTGCTGTCTTTATGGAATGGTCTCAAATCACCCTGAGAAGTGATCTGACCCATGGCTCCCTCCAGAGAGGTCCCCCTGGCCTTTACTGGAGGCTGCCTGCTGGTGACAGGCACCTCAGAGTCCACTTCCAGAGGAGAGGCCAGGCGGTGTGTGTCCATGAGGGCCGAGAAGCGTCTCCGTGTCCCGGACGGTGGGCTGGAGTCGCCTTCGGTGAAGGAGGACTCAGAGCAAGACAAACGCTTCCTGAAAAAACAACTCAGTTATAATTTGGTTTAAAGTTATCCTCAGTGAATCTGTTCAAGTATTTGATATCAAACAGACTGAAACTATCTGTCTAGATACTCAGTTCTTTGGACAGTTCATTGTGTGGTCGGTCTAACTATCTTTTTAATAAACCAGACCTGTTTCCAACTATATTTGACAAAACTCTTTACTGTTTTTCAGAGATGCACTCACATCTCAGGCGATCCAGTCCTCCAGCTCTTGTCCCTGAGGGTGAAGCTGCCCAGACTTTCTCTCTTGGCTACTCGATCCTCCCTGGGGACCTTGTGCTCCCGTAAAGTCACTCCAGGGGGTTTATGCTCCAGCTGTGACAGATGCTCCATACTGCTGTACACCTGCAGGCCCACACAATGAAACAAGTCAGACATTTTGGGGGCAGTTATTGCATTATTATTTCCAATGATGAATAGGCTTAGTCATTTTGACACTTGAAAGGCATCCATTATGTCGATAATGAATGTTTTAACGTGACTGTCCGGTCTGACCTTGCTGAAGCGAGGGGAGCAGGACGAAAAGCGATGAATCTCCACAGGCTCATCGTCATTGGTATCGTCCTCATCGTATGACTGCACATGATGGTAGCGCTCAGATCGGGCTGATGAGGAAAGGTAACAAATTATCACAATTTTACAATGGGAAAATATTCAGTGAAGGCAAAGACGGTGAGGATTCAGAGGACCCGCAGCTGTTTTGAAGTATGAGATGCTCAAAGGGATCCGTGATCCACTCCTGGAATACCCAATAGTAGACTTACTGTCAAAATAACTGGTGTCTTCCTCAGACTCAAGGTGAGGAATGAACTCTGCCTTCTGTCTCAGCAGGCTGTTCCAGTTCACCTCTGTGAAGAATGAGTGCTGCTTCACTTCAAAAGCACCGCCTAAAGGGCAGAGGAAGGGAGCAGGAGAGAAAGACAGACAGGTAATGACTGCAGCTCCAAAGTAAGTTGAGGCACTTTGACTCAGACTGAAGCTGACTTATTTGGGTAAGCTGAACCTGCGAGCCCACAGGCATGACAACAGTTGGTGTTCTAGGTCAGTGATTCCCAAACAGGGGTACATGTACCCCACAGGGTACCTCTGCAGTTGTCAGGGGGAACATGGAGAGATTGTGAAGTAGCTCGGCTAATTTGAAAAGTATAAATTACGACAGCCACGCAGTATAAATTACGCAGCCACTGATTTAGGCCAAAAGAAATACAACAGAGATCAAAAATTGAAATGAAAAATGACCGTGACTTAACACTGATGTAGGTGACTGACCTGTACCCAGGCGAACCAGTGGATTGGTCTGCAGAAGGGAGGAGATCAGGTTCTGGGCATCAACAGGAAGAGCCTCATCCCCTTCTGGCCACACTATGTCATCTACCAGATACAGCAGACAGAGAGGAGACACATTCTTTAATGCAAAGGTGAGAAAAGTTAAAAAAAAGCAGCAAAAACCACTGAACACACCTCTCACAATTTGGTGTGTCCCAACAATTTGATCCCTCACCTGTAATGACCTGTCCAAAGAGCTCCTCTGGAGTGTCTCCAAAGAAAGGCACGCAGCCCACCAGGAACTCATACAGGATGATGCCCATAGCCCACCAGTCCACTGGCTTTCCATAACCCTGGCGAAGAATAACCTCTGGGGCGATGTACTCTGGAGTTCCACACACCTGAAGGACAAACAGAGACACACCCTGTTTTAAAACTACAGGAACAGTATATGGTTGTTAAGTGGGAGACAGCTGACCCTGAGCGAGAGGCACATGTGTATGGAGCATGTGCATTTCTGCCTCGTTAAGTAGACCACCTCAGAGATGCCAAAACAAGATGAAAGCCCCGGTGAGGGTTTTCATGTGCAGATGGGTATGCCCTGAATCCTAACAGATTTCTGGCCGCCACAATGCATATACATGAAATAATGAGGCTTAGATTCAAAGCACGAGAATGAAAGGCCTGAGAAAATAAGCCTCACCTAAAAGAGAAATGGAGTACAATAACTGAGGAAATACTGGCCCATTGTTCTGCCAACTGTTAACGGTCTCATTTTTTGTCAGGCTTCAGATATGCCTGGCACACAATGACGGGGAATATCTTTGCATAGAAATGGAGACATCAAAGGATGTTTCATATTTAAACTTTACTTGGATCTTACTGTAGTAGAATAGTATGCAGTGAAATACAACCAAGGAGACCCCATTTACAGTTGCACTGTATACGTGATAATCTTAATCATTTGAATTTATTTAACTGCACTCACCACTTACATTTCATTAACAGTGAAAGTCAATTTAAATAGCTTCCATGTAAAATTTCCCCGTGATGTTGTAGGAGTTATTTCAAATAGATTTGGATTTGAATATAGAGCTCTGCTATCATTTGTATGTTGTCTTTGTTACCTGTTTATCCAGGAACTCCCGAGTATCCTTCTCTATGTGTCCTTCATACAAGTTGGTGGTCAGACTCATCAGACCCATCTTAGAAAGGCCAAAGTCTGTGAGCTTGATGTGGCCCATTGAGGTAATCAGGAGGCTGAAAACGTAAACAGACAAGTGAAGCTCAACGCATACAAGCCTTTTTTTTAATATTCTTAAACAGCAGTGAAACAGTCTCAGTCAAAACTAACTCCGCCTTACTTGTCAGGCTTGAGGTCACGGTGCACAATGCCATAGTTGTGTAAATACTCCAGCGCTAGGACAGTCTCTGCGAAGTACATGCGTGCCATTTCCACAGGCAGAGCCCCGATGTTCTTCAGCAGAGTGGCACAGTCTCCACCTACCAGCACAATTTATTATTTGATTAGTCTCGCTGCTGACATTAGCAGTCACTGTGAATGTCTCCCAGCACCTCTTGTCCAAGACCATTTTAGTTTCCACTGGGGCACAAGAGAATGCAAACATCATGCAATCAAGACTATGATGAGTTTGCTTTAAGTCTTTCAGCATAGTATATTTACGGGTATTTTCATTGGCAGTCACAGTATATTCATGTATCTGACCAACGAGTCTGATAGCAAGGCTGGGAAGTTTTTCACCATGCCAAAGTTGTGCCTCTATGAATGACTAATCACTAATATCTTAACAGAATATCTCAACAGTTATTGGTACTTATTGTTATGTAAATATCCACAATGCCAAAAGGATGAAACTTCCTTTTTATCTAGCGGTCAGGTAAAAATGTCAGCTTGTCTAATTAGTGTACTTTTACTCTTCCTATCATCCTCAGCTGGAGCGCTAATGAGCAAAAGCAACCTAAACTAAGATGGTGAACCTTATACCTGCATAATATCAGTCATGTCAACACTGTAATGGAGATCATTTTAGCGTACGCTCAGAGCACCTCTGTGCCTGATCACAGCCTCATAGACCAAATTTCTTTACTTATTTTTTTGTTCTCCGCAGTCTCTCTGGAGCTGTTTCACCACCACCCAGAATTCATTTGAAGTGAATTTTTCATTACATTCTGGGAGAAAAGTATTCACTGACAGCACACTCAAAAAACAGCTGTATTTAGTATGCCTGCTGTCTGCCCTGAGTGTACAAAGTTTTATATTATATTTCAGTGTGAACACACTACGTACTCAAAACCTGCTTAGACTGATTATCTAGAGTAGATTTGGAAGACTTTTTTTATGCTAAAATCAAATCTAAATTCATGGAAGTTGACATGGTTATATCATGACAAATAACATACCTCTACATAGAGTAACAGGAGGTCAAGATGACTGCAGAATCTACCCAAAAACATGTGTTTTTTCACCGGTTGGCACACCTGCTCCAGTGCAGCCCGCATGTACCTACAGACATGCAGATAATCTTACCTTCGACATACTCCATGACCATGCAGAGGTGCCGGCGGGTTTCGAAGGAACAGAACATGGAGACGACAAAGGGATTCTCTGCAAAGGTGAGGATGTCTCTCTCCACGAAGGCCTGCTGGATTTGGTTCCTCAGGATCAGGTTTTGCTTATTGATCTTCTTCATGGCAAATCGCTGGCGCGTCTCCAGGTGACGCACCAGGTACACAGCGCTGGTGTGAAAAAAGACACACACACATATGCACACATTAGTTTTACTCTAAGGCCTCTGCATTTTTTGTGAAAGTGTTTGCATCCATGCCTGCCTTGCAGATGTAAAAATGATTCCCTTCCATGTCAACACATCCTCATTAGTAGAGTGAACAGGACGTCCT
The DNA here is from genome assembly GCA_023238725.1 of Scortum barcoo. Taxonomy (NCBI): domain Eukaryota; kingdom Metazoa; phylum Chordata; class Actinopteri; order Centrarchiformes; family Terapontidae; genus Scortum; species Scortum barcoo. Next base: position 20,415,317 of record CM041547.1, read on the forward strand.
AATGGTCTACTCACCCGTACGCTCCATTACTGATCAGCTTGATTGTTTGGAAGTCTGCCTCTCCCGGTGGTTTCATTGCTTTAATCTTACCCTGTGGGTCAAAGATTAAATATGATGACTGCTTAAAATAAAATAATTAACATTGTCTTTCAAAAATAACAAAAAAATCACTTATTCTTTTGATACTGCAACATTCAAATCATCTGTACAGAAACTGTAAGTCTCTTCAGTTCTATGCCCGCTATACCCTTCCCTCTCATCTAATCGTTTTTGTCTACTTTGCTTAATTTTGGCAGTTGGATGAGTGCCTAATGCTGCAGGGATCGCCCAGAGATTCAAGGAGGGGGGTATCCTGTTTTTTGTACTTCAGCATAAATGAGCTAAATTAGATGGATTAAAGTATGTATGCCAAGTCATTACTAGATGAGGCAGACATTTTCACTGAGAGCGAGGACACTGTGGCTCTGCTGAATTAAAAAAAAGGGGTGGATGAAAATGGGATAGGGATGGACTGAGCATCAAATGGCCAGACAGAGGATTAACTCGGATCTCACCTCTGTGGAGTCATCTGTTTCAGGTGTTAGCGGGCCCTCGCTGTCGTAACTATCGAGGTTTACCATCTCTGATGAAAAAGAGTTTAAACAGCTGTCAGTTCATTTATTTTATACTGAAGTTAAATATGCATGTTGTGCAAAGTTTCTGTCCCTCCCTCACCTTCAATGGGGTCCCTGGTCAGTCCCAGCTGGCTGATGATGTAACGAGGAATGTCGGTTTTCATCAAGTGACCCTCCTTAGCGTGGTCCTCTGCCGCCTCCAGCAGGTGGTAGAACTCCTCCGGATTAAACTCCTGGAAAGCACAGAGACATGAACATGGTGTCATCAGGTGGAAGTTTTGGAGCTGGTCCATTAGCATTAAATTAATGACGTTAAACTCTGTGATGAGGGCGGGGAGAGGGATGATTGGATTTTTGTTTGAGAACTTGCTTCCAGATAAGTTGATCTGAATGCAATTCAGAAAAATGTTTCCATATCCAAGTCAAGACAGACGGGCTGCTTCAAGCAGTTGTTACATGATTCACTGCCTCTGGAGGGGCTCCAAGTTTTGTTTCTGGAAGACACCATAGCTGCAGTCTGTGCTGTCCAGCCTCAGAGACCTGGGTAAATTCTGAATACTGCAATTCTGAATTGCATTGAAAGCTACACTTTACAAGGTTTATCTCCCATTTAACCACACACCCGTCATTCAAATCAGTCCAAATCATTAGGTCAGAGCACAGGAACAGAGCAGCAGCTAATGAAATACAACAAACTCCTCAGGCCTGCTTGCCCAGGGTTGTATTTGTGCCATATTTATAAACTATGACAGGACATTTTAACCACAGAAATTATGTTTTCTTGCGTCTGCATTATCCACACTGCTGCAACTGGCAGCTTATCCAAAGCAGGTTCCCAATGATGCCAAAAACATGCAATGGATCACACACACACACACACACCTCAATCCAAATGCAGCAATAAGCAGAAAACAAGGGCGGAATGTGATCGATGAATTGATTCTCCATGTCACTGTTTCAGCTGTCGCTCATAATCAAAAACGACGTCAGTGTGGCATGACTCATCAAGATGGACGCAGGAGAGTTATGAAACCCATTCGCACGCGGTTGCCCAGAAGAACAGCCAGATAGAAGACAGACACGAACACACACAAACACACACACACACGGGCATCCTCCAACTTCAAATGACACCATGGTCACGGTCTGTCTGAGTCACCCTGGAAGGCAGCCCAGCAGCAGGGGGCCGCTGTCTGGTATTAGTCGTACTGTGGCAGGGCAAATTCTAATCTAAATGCAAATGTCTTCGACATCCAGACTGACTGGACCTTTACTTCAGTGTCTGCTTGTTTTGATTTTTTACCCCTGCTGTGTAATACGTCTAGTGCTTAAATGCTTATAATGCGGTGACAAATGAGTTATTGCTCGTGTTTATTTAAAGAAAATCAATTTGTCTTAAGTCACGAGAAGGATGTGAACTATCAAATGCTCTGCGATGAAGCAAGGGACTGGAGGAGGATTGGGAGCTTCGCAGTTGGATTCTGATGGGCAAATACTGAAAAGTGCGTGCGTTATCTCACCAGACACTCCAGAAGCCTGGCAGGTCGGGAGATGATGATGAGAAGCTTCTTCGCCAATTCTGTCACAAAGGCTACCTCGGAGCTCTCTGAACGCTCGAAGGCCTGACAGAGAGAGACATGCAGACAGACAGAGAGGCAGAAAGAGAGAAGATTAACATTAACATTTATAAAAGCCATCTGACACATCCATATCCCGAATAAAACAATCATGTTAAGGCAGTTCAATTAAAAAAGAGAGACAAAGGCAGGACAAGTGATCAAAAAGCTGTGAGATGTGAGGATATCTGATCATGGAAAACGCAGAAGATACAATCAAACCACAAACAGGCAACCCAGAGCGATCACAGTGATCTAATCAAGCTGCCAAAATGGGGTTAGTGATGAAATTCCCTGATACCGGCTCTGATATCTGCTCTGGCAAATCATGAGCACAATTAGCCTCCATTTACTGCAGCCGTTTCAATCACATCTCTCAGCAAAGGCATCATGAGTTTGAATGAGAGTAGAAGACTGAATCTATCTGCCCATAACTCACCACAGCATCACCATCAGCAGAGGATATGTGTATTTGTCCCTGTGTCTGTTTAGGTTAAAGCTCATTTCACAGATCTTTACAGTCTTACAAATAAATGATAACCAAAGTGGTTTCATTACTTTGTTTTGAGTGCTTTACTGCTGGTGAAACCTGGTGAGACCCAGTGTTCACTCTCCTTTTAGCTCTGAATTTGGTCTCCACCAACTCCCGAAGGATGTTGCTGGCTCTTTAGCTGCCAAATGCTTCATTATGTTCACCAGCTAGTCGGCAACTTTGTATCCCTGCTGTTGCTGGTGCTGAGCTGGTAGCGTATAATAACTTTTTTGATGGAAACAGCTGCTGGCTGCTGCTGCTGGAAATATGCTTCATGAGAGCTGTGAGAATAAATCAGAACAGTAAAGCTGCAAGCTGTGAACCAGAAATAACAAGCTAAATAATGCTAAAATGCGGAGTTGGGTAATAAATTTTTGTAGGTTCATGGCTACAGGCAACCACTTCTATATTACGTGAAGTCGGTTTTACAATTGTTAGTATAAAAATGTGAATTAATGCAGCTTTAACAACAAAACTTGAAGGGCTGAACAATCCTACCTTTTTTTTTACATATCTCACAAAATAAAATCATTTTTCTTCACAACTTCCAAAGTTGGGAACAATCTTGTCAAATATAAGTGGATGAAATTACAAAGCCGAGCAGACATATGATGCCAGTTTCAGTTCTAAATAAAATGTATACGTTGCTACAGACAAAAATGTATTGAGGTTCAACACTCAGCTCTTACATGAGTTTGTTGGCATTGCATCTTTTCTAACTCACATCATGAAGCAGCTTCTCCAGGTTCTCCTGCAGCTCGAAGAAGTAGACAGAGGTGATGAGGCCCTCGCGGGCTTTGGCCAGGCAGTCTCTGGACAGCTCGGCGATCTGGTGATGAATGAAGCTGAGGACCCCATCGGCCAGTGGAAGAACGTTTTCAGGAGAGAAAGCCTGGATGAACTCGGTCAGCCTCCCTTCCATCTGTGCTGTGGCCTGTCAGAGAAAGAACAATAGGGCGCGTTAGAGAACAGGAGCAACTCGTTCAGACAGAGATAAAGAGGAAAAAATGCTGATAATGGAGAGCGGACGACATAGTGACAGAGATTAAGTTTAGGAAAAAAATGTATTTCTTTAGAGGACCCAGAGGTGTGTGACAGAAAGTTCAGAAAGCAATTTCATTTGTGGCTCCGACATTGTGGCTCTGCTGATTTACACTGACTTCAGTACATTGTCACTTTCTCCTTTCTTCTTTGACTTGTTTGAGAACAAGCCCAAAGAGTGTTCACCTCAGATGAACTCCAAACTTTAATGCCCAATTTCCTAAAGCTCGATTTTTATCACTGTGGAGGCTTTCAGCCCATTTCCTTTTGTTACCAACCTCAGCCCGCCAAGGGAGAAAAAAGAAAAAAGAGGCACAGGAGGAAATCTCTTTTATTTAACTGTTCGTGGCTACGGCAGCATTTAGAAGTGCAGTGAATAAACTTAATATTCTCTCTGACAGGGTGAACTTATCACGACTTGGCAGTGTCACATAATCTTGTTCGCTATGGTTTAGCAGCCCCCATGGCTCCTTTTTTTTACTGCACTTGACTCAATGATATCAAACATTGGTACACACAAATCTTTGATCATAAATTATATCCCTTTTTATTTCTCTAGTGTTCTGACTTGATAGGATTAGATAGTGTGGTTTGAAAGATAGGTTTAACGCTCTGTAGGCTTATGGATTTGTTCATTGTTGTGTGTATTCTTATGGGATGTGATGTGTGTGTCTCACCTTTGGAAAGCGCTCTTTGTACACATGGTTCATCATGACTATCTCATTATCATAGCAGGAGGAGGAACGTCCCGGACTGGAGGGAGAGTCAACAGAAGAACAAGGAATACATCAGAACTGGCTTTTTCACCCAAACTGAATTCAGTTATATAATGTGTTCATTGTAATGAAGAGCATGTCTGAATTATGTTAAAGTAAGCTTCAATTAGCACGTCCATAAAATGGTACATATATGAAAACAATTCTTAAAGTTAGACAATGTAACTAACTTTGTCAAAACAAATAATTCCTTCTCTTGAAAATGACATCTTGAGTTAATAATCAGAAAAACGCATTATTGCTCAGTTCAGCAACACTCAGGGGTTTGCTGCTACACCCTCTTTTTGTTTGACCCTCAGCTCATGGCAGCTAATATTAACGACCATTGTAGGCTTTAAATAGATATTGCTTTGAAATGAGTCAGCTTATTGATTTTCTGTCAAACATTTCATGGTAATCGTCACTTAAGCTCATTTTAAGTGATGTAAAGTAATAGAACTGAAGCCTATGTAGCTGTTTGTTAAGAGATAATGCTCATAATAAAGCATAGTATACAAGACAAAGAGGCAGGAAAATATCTGTTATAGAGAAATATCTAACTACAATTAAACATTAACGCACATAAGTACTAGTATTTTATTGATAAATTATTTTTGTTTGTAAGAGGAATGTGTTATTTCTTCTTTAAAAATGTACACAGTATCACCTTAACGATGAGCTGATATACAGTATTTATGCACCACTAACTAACTAAGTACCAAAGTACCAACTTTCTCTATGTATTGGTTCATTTTAGGTGCCTGTCAATCTAAAGCATAGTTCAGACATGTTCGCTTTAAAACAGGAAAACTCAGGAGGTTATATAAAAGCAATAAAAACATCAACCAGGGGCCACCCCTGTAAAGCTGCTTTGAGAGCGTCCTTTTAAAAAGAGGATAGTGCTTTTGGGCAGCTGAAGCCGGCGCTTAATCTCATGGGTGCTGCTGCTGCTGACCTGAGACTCCGAGAGCGTGGGCGCATGTGGGGAGAGCAGCGGCCCCCGTCATCATCTGTGATGCTCTCGGTGCTGCCAAAGTGTTTGGATAAGAAGTGGAGCTCATCCATGGTGGGCTGGAACGGCAGCTGGTGCAGCCGCTCCTGAGAGGAGCTGGAGGACTGGAGTGAGAGAAGAGGAAGAGGAAGAGGAGGGAAGGCAAGAGCGAAGGGTGGAGGAGGAAGAGGAAGCGGACGAGGGTGGGGACGAGGATTTGGACGTAGAGGGAGAAGTTGGCACAAGATTAAGGGAAATAAAGAGCGTTAGAGTGGGTGGAGATGGACAGATCAAAGAAAAAAAGTGCCAGAAAATTTGTGACAACAAACTGAGAAAACTCCATCATATGATGTCCAACAACAGTCAACTGTGGGATAATAAGTGAAGCGAGTGATACATCAGTTGTTACAGTGTTTGCAGACTTAAGGTCCCTGTGGACACAGCTGATGACAAACTGAGAATTGAAATGTTAATGAAGTCGTCCAGTGAGCCTGGGGTCAGACCCATGAATCTGTCTCACAGTCAAACCTCGCCTCACCTCCTTATTTGCCTTCATCAGAGCAGTGAGACTCCCCCCACTTACTTCACTAACCGGAAGATGGATCACTGATCAATCACAGGTGACAGACTTATTGAAAGTGGTCAGACTTAAAGGGTGGACGGAACAAGGCGGGACACTCCATTTTACTTTGTCTCTTTCATGTATGTCAGTGTTTTTCCACCGATTCCATTGACTGCTCTGCCTGTCCATTTGTCATGGTACGTTGCTCATTGCTAGAGTGTTTCGGCCGTGACACCTTTTGACTTGGATTTCCAATCAAGGCTGACTTTCTGTTCTCTTGTCCCTTCAGCCACAGTAGCTATTGTGACCTTTACATGGAGCTATCACAGGGTTATAAACAGCTGCGTTTGATGGATCCAGGGGTGTAATTTTATTGTTTATCTTCACAACCTCACAAACTTTCAGTTTATTTTGGGGTAGACAAATAGAACTGAATTTGTTTGTGCGGTACATTACAGATTTGATGATTTCACTCAAAGATGTAAAATATTTGGTGAATAACATTTGAAAATGGTCATTGTGAGTCTTTACAGCAAAGGTGTAAACACCATGTTGTGGTTATGTTCCAGATTAGCTGTTTCTCCCTTTTTTCCAATCTTTGTGCTAAGCTAAGCAAACTGGCTCAACACATGAGAGTCTTATCAGCACTCTCATCTAACTCTCAGCAACAAATTGATTGAGCATGTTCCCCAAACAAACTATTCCTCTAAGCTAAGGCACTTTTGATGGAGCAGGGAAGTGAGGAGCAGACGTTTCTCTTCATAGAGGGGAGCTGAACAAAGCACTGGGCACCGCAGCTCAGTCTAACTCAACGTCAGGGCATTTATTTCAATGAAATATCTCTTTGTTTCTAATGATAGAAAATCTGGCTAAATTTAGCCAGACACTGGAACAGACTGTGCTCCATCTTGTGCCAGCTTCTCCTCTCTAAGCCACGTTTGTCATGACTCTCGTCCCACAGGCCTGGCACTCATCACTTTCCCCTCCTGCCCCCCTCAAAATGGAGAATAGGAACCAGGCTTCTGACGTTGTTCTTACGCAACTTGACACACATCAAAAGACAGGAGGGGAGGAAACTGAAGTGACAACATGCTGGAGATAAGTTGAAATGTATTCTGTGTGTGTGTGTGTGTGTGTGTTTAAGTGAAAGACAAAAGAGAGACGATGATGCTTGGTTTATACTTTAAATAGCAATGTACTGATGACAGTGGAGTTAAATGCAGTCTTGGCATTGTGAGAATCTGATGTACCCCTATGAGCCCCTTTCCTAAACCAAATGGGTTTTATGAATGGATTATAAGATAGATGTTATTTAAAATGATCAATTACACAAGAGTTGGAGTTGATGTTGTAACAATATTTTTTTCATTCAGTTGAACTGTGTGTCCATAAATTGTGTCCATTCGTTCACTAAATCGCTGATTTACGTGATGGGAGGTGAGTGAAGTTACTCACCGTGGAGCTCGGCGTGTTAGTGCCATATCCAGACGAGGGCAAAGAGGCCAAAGACCATCGCCGCCCATCCGCTCTGCAGAGAACACAAATGTTACGTTGCTTAAAAGCCCAACGTGACGCACAGACTTTGTCATAACTGAGAAGAAAATGTTGACCTGAAATATCTACTCTTATTGTTGCTACCAGTGAAATAATAAATCTGGCTGTTAGTCAAAATCCTGACAGGCTATTTTCACACTCTACCTGAACTCATCTCAATTTTAGCTGCACTGAGAAAATGTCATTCAGCAGCCCAGTGACTTATAACATATCTAGTTTTATCCCAGGGGGCTCTTCTCACTGAGGAGAGCATAGAAGACTCATTCATTGTGCTTCTGTGTGCCTCATCCGCACAGTGACAGGCAGACAGATGATTTGATAAATGAGGACGGAGGATTTACAGGAGAGCTGGCTTCCCAGAGCCCCCACTGCCAACACTGTGTCCGACTGGGGAGAGGCAGAGGTAAATAACTCTAAGTGGCCTCCTTCACATACATCTACGCCCATAGAATACAAGAGGGTGATGTATTGCATGTGTTGATTTATCCATACTACAGCGTGAACATTATGTCAGACAGTCAAAGGGAAGGTTGAAGGACACTAGTGTATAAATAAAATACCATTGTAAGCTACAGCATTGAGATTTTTCTTAAAATGAATTAAAGGCCCCAGCTTAGTTCACAAAAATAGCACAGTTTCTATATATGCATGTTGAAATGTTTGAAACAGCAACCCACAAGCCTTCTACTCTAAACTCAAATGTAAAAACAGATTCATGGGAACAGATGCACACATTCATGGCCACCCGTCCACACACACCAACACACAGTGTCACCAGAGCAGTGAGAATAAACACAGAGGCCCTGTGAACGTAATCACTTGGCCCTGTCATACATGAGTCAGCCTGTTACACTGTGAGAACCTGCGAGGGCAGCGGGAGTCTCCCCGCTCCGCAGGATGTGCGAGACCTCGTGCACACCTCGCCTGTTCTCCGACGCTCGCTCGGTCCCTCCCCTCCCTTTTTGTTTCACGCTGACTCGACCTCTGTCTGTCTGTCCCCTCTGTCCTCTGTCTCACTTTCCTCCCCACCTCACAAACAAATCAGAGCAGACGTGCGCGAACACGCTCGACACGTGAGGCGACGTAAAGCAGTCACCTTCTGGAGGAGGCGAAGGAGAAGTGCGCCGGGTTGCTGGGAGAGAAGTTTCGTGGGCTGTCCAGAGGACTGCTTCCTGGGGGGGGGGCAATGAGACATATACAGTGGATGAGACACAAGAGAGGGGGCAGAGCCGACCACAGGAAAACAGAGCACAGTTTAAGCCTTCTTCACACAGATTCCTCATGAGGTGTTGTGTTAAAGCTTTTCTGATTCTGTGGTTCAATGCGACTAATTGACCATTCCTAATTTTTGGTGAGGTTTTGGGGGTTAAAATGCTGTGACATTGATTTAGACTTTTTTTTTCCAAATCATAAAAGCCTGTCATTGATTTTTAGACGGATGAATGCTTTGTAGCCTAAGCTTTTTACTCAGTCTGCCTTGTTCTGTGGACAGTAATGTGGCTGTTTTGATTAATGGACTGAGAGATTTGATTGGGGGACTTTTTCATAGATGAATGAATCAAGACAGCTAATTTAAGGTGGCAGGACATAGCCTGTACAATATACACAATACAGAGCCCTGTCTTCTATCAGTCTCTTAAGCTTTGCTGGTAGTTAGAAGAGGCTGGTAGCATTCTCATGACTGTATGCTAACTATGAAGCTACACTAAGAAGTTAGTTTAGCTGAGCACAAAGACTGTAAATAAAGGGAAACAATTCACGTACAAGAACAAAAATGATAATTTGGTATTTAACAAGAAGTTAAGTGTTAGGCTGGAGTGCTGTAGTCTCCATTGGTCGTCTGGCAGCCTCAGGGTGGTGACCAAGAAGTATCCCAGCACATTTTCTCTTATACTTGGGTTTTTATATGAATTTAGATTCATATAGTGATAGTGAAAATCTTATTGTATATCTCTGTTTAGTTGTATATTACTTAGTTTATATTTTAATTGTATAATTTATAAGGTCTTTATGTATTTTATTACTCTAGCATATTACTTATTTTGAATTTTATTTTAGATTTTTATTTCTTAATCTATTTTTTTTTGTTGAGTGTCTCTATTCTTGTTAATATTTTTTAGCACTTGTTTGGGGAGCCTGGGATTTAAGAATTTCATTGACAATGATTGCTGATGGAAATTCTTGTGTAATGACAATGACAAACAATAAATTCTTGAAATCTTGAAATCTTGAAAAGCCACTTTTCCAAAATGTCAAACTAACTAACTCAGTTCCAGTTTTTGGAATGAGTGATTAACAAAGTTAGCCTGTCTGCCATCAACAAGTGACAGCTGAGGTGTGAGGTGTTACCATGCGTACCGAGGTGTCCAGGGAGGGGCAGGGGGGAGTGTGGGCGAGGCAGCGTGGGCGACGTGGTGGTCAGGATGAGACTTTTCCTGTTGCTCGTACGACAGCTGTAAAGAAAGAGAAGAGAAGAGAGAGAGAGAGAGAGAGAGAGAGAGAGAGGCACACGCATCAACATGAGAGGATGCTGCAGTTGCCGTGTGACCTCATCAGAGTTGTGTTTGCAAGTTGTGTCCCTGTGCTTGTTGCCATGCATGGATGTGTGCATACTGTGGCCACGTGTATAGGTGCAGAGGGGCTCACTGCAGGAGCACAGCAGCGATAAAGAGGATTCAATTTCCTCAGTCATCCGTCCCTGTCTGCCTTCTCTCAGCCGAGATAAGAAATGAGGGGAGAGAGTGCGGAGCAAAGTGGGAGAGCTAGAGAGAATAGTGGCAACAAGAAGGGACAGAAATCGTAAAAATGAAAATAAAACAGTGCAGAAACATCCACTTCTCCATGACCTCAGTTAATTACGTCTGGGGCATTTAATAGCAGTGACTACTGCACTGAGTCACCTCATATCTGCCTGTGGACTCCACACACATTCATTCTGCATGTGACAACACTGTATCTAACTCACACACCATTAGCTAGCAAATTGAGCAAGCCTTTTTGTATCCAAGCAGTCCCTTTATTTTGTCAGAATTCTCAGACAACAACATTGTGGAAGTGCAATTCAATTCAAAGGCATTTTTAAAAAAACGTGGGACACCATGTGATTTGGTCTCCCAGGTAGTGAGGGTCATAAATAAATGTAAACAAAAACAAGTGGGAACAAAGGGAGTGCAATGCAAGCAGCATCTCATCTTTGCTGGCAGATGAAGAGAAAGGTCCCCCCCTCAGCCCCTGTCACATTAGGTTCACATGTGAGCAGGATGCACCACCACTACACACACACTCTCAGTGTAGAGACGTGAGCTGACTGAGATGGGATCAACACAGTGAGCTGAAGATACACAGAGGCAGACACACTGTGTGAGGTGGGTGGAGAGGGAGACACAGATATACCACTAATACTGCAGTGTTTTCTACAAGCCTACTACAAGGAATTTTACAGCACAGAAAACAAATTACTAATATTACACAATAAACCTGAGGAATAAACCTGCCATTGTTACTTTGCTGGACAGCACTGTAACATTTCTGCTTTGTTCTCCACAACCCATTCTGTTCGTTTATGTGACCAAAATGTAAATTCCTAAATGAATCAAATAAATGAGTAATGGAGAGTTTTAACAGTTGGACAGTCAGATTTGCAAAAACTGAAGGTTGTATTTCACAGTTTTAAAAAAAATGAGTGTGAAAAACTGTGCTATTGACAAAAATCTGAAAAGCTTTCTTGGTCTTCTAAGACAGCCCCTAACTTCAACTTGTCAATTTGAATCTGCTTCGAGCAATGCCAGATCAGGAAGTCAGATCACTTGTGCAACATCAGTCAAACTACATCCTGCATTGAGCAAACAATCTGCTGAAAAATGATAAAAGGTTACTGAGGTTGAACTGCACTGAATATCTACATACTGAACTTGATACCATACACAATGCTTTTAGCCTCTAGCTTATTTGTTTACATTCCACTACATTTGCATACTGGTCATGCTGCTTTGGCTACTAGCAATTGTTGTTTTCACTGCATGACAGTAATCACCTGTATTCCTGTTTATATTGAAGGAAAAGTCTTTTTTTTCCCTTTTTCTATGATTTCTTAACAGATCTGCAGATCTTTATTGTCAATCAAGATCCTCCCATCACAGCAAAGAGTGAGGCAGCAGTATGTGTGTTCAGACTGTATCATCTCTTAATATCCAAATAATATATTTGTATTTGTTTACAGCCCAACTGTACTGTGGAGTCTTTGAGATGACCAGAGAAAAGAAAAACCCTGTCCCACAGAAAGACATGTGGCAGGTGATTAGCCATTGGAGTATTATCAGTAGCCAATCACACCCGACTTTTTCAGCCGTCCATCTGCCCATCTGCTAATACCACTGATTGAGTTTGTGACTCATGTTGCCACCTGAAATATTGCAGTAAGGCCACAAAGCAGAGGCGGCACCATCTCATCAATCTGTTTTCATTGTTTAAACTGCACACAGGATGTCCTGATCGATCAGCTCTATAACTAGCCTTATGGATGTTGATCGCAACATGCCGATAGGCTGGACTCAACGCGCAGGTTCCGATAACTGCTGTTGTGCCATCTCACACTTTCTCAACTGGATCAATCACATCCTTCCGTTGTTCTATAACCTTAAACCATTTTCTCTGAAGCCGCAAGAATCTCACCGTTAACACGCTCCCTTTCTGATCCCGGTGATGCCCACCCTCTCAATGAGTGCATGTGTGTTTGTGCAGGCTATGTGCGTGCGTGTCTCGGTGTGTGAAGCTCGACATAGCTTCACTGGCTTTCAGTGCATCAGTAATTGCCCCTTTCGGAGAAAAGAGAAAGACAGAGAGAGACTAAAACAAAGTCACACTGTGTAGCAGGACTGTTCTTGCTTAATGGATTCTCAGTGCCGCAGGAAATCAATGGAGGCCGGCTGTAAACACACAAAAACACACAGCGCATGTGCCTTGAATCCCCACAGCTCGAGAGAAGAAAACGCCGTCATTATTCAGCGCTGCGTGTAAACGTGTAGACGCTAAACACCGTGTATTTACTTTACACGTCCGGCAAGCATGCAGCTGCCAAGTCCAAATTTCAGAGACGGCGCAGGGGCCGGGGGCCTTTTCTTCTCGCTCAATGGTCATTCGAGATCAAGGGAAAGGGTGTTGAGGGGAGGGAGAGACGCACTCGGCTTCTCTCTGTAAATCTGGACTGTGCAGGCTGTTTGCCGAAGGCCCGCGAGAGAGGGATGAAGTGTGAGGAGGAAGGAGATGCGCGGAGAGGTGGTACGGCTGTTAGCTTGTACAGTCATGACATGAAAGCCTGAAGAGGGATGCTTATGGAAAACAGCGCAACTGCAAATTCCGTGAAATGAAACTTGAAAGCGAAACAAGTGTGTGGGGGGGAAGTGAGAAAAACAAGAATTAGAGATGCAGGTTGAAAGCGCTCTCAGTGGTGCTCATCACCCACCCACACAGGCGCAAAGTAAACATGGCCCAGTTTTTTTTCCACCATCACCCCGCACACACACATGCAGATGTATATTCATACTGCACAAATAAAGCAGAGCACATGGGGGAATAACGCTCACTGTAAGCATAAGCAGATGACACAGAGGGGAGATGCAAGGCTCTAACAAAGCCAGACAAACAGGAGCCTTCATCCTCCGCATGTTCATACTCCTCCTTCTACTTCACAGCAGGGGGACCATTAATATTTATCAAACCGAGCCGCCCATTCACATGAAACTGTGCAAATGTAGCGGCAATGTACAAGTCAGATAGAAGCAGATCTGGGGCACGGAGGAGGAGGAGGAGACGCTGGAAACACAGAGGCAGAAAGCGAGGCTAAAAGCAAAAGCGCTTCAAAGGGAGGAAAGGGAGGAAGGGAGGGACGAAAGAAGTGCTGATGAGGAGTCCGGGAAGAATGGTGCGTTCGACTGAATGAGAAATGGTCAGAGACGGAAATGATAGCGGTGAATAAATCACTGATGTGTTGGTGAAAAAGATGAAAGGGGACGATTCAGAGAAGGGGCGGCAGAGGAGAGAGGGAAGCAAAAACAAAACAAAACAAAAAAAAAGATTCAGTGTTTTCCATTTGGTTTTCTTAGTAAAAATCTACATTTGCGACACATGTATCAGCCCCCCTTTTTTCCTGTTTGTATATCTGTATAAAAGTTTTAGAACAGCATTAAAAGACTGGAGCACTTTATTCCAGGAGCAGAAACTAGAGGAAATTTAGTTGGCGTCTACAACCCTGGAGGGAATGAGGGAGAGGAGGGAGCCACAGTCACATGACGGCTTGTTGCTATGCAGCGTGCGCCAAGGAGGCTTCTGATAACGCCGACCAGGGACCGCAGCGAGGGAAGAGAAAGAGGCGACATACCACTCAGTATAGATGTCACTCAAGTTTCACTGCTCAAGGGAGGGTGGGAGCGAGGGAAGGAGGGAAGCATGCAATAAATGTTTTTGTAGTATGAAAAACTACAAAGTATGAAAAAAAACAACAAAGAACCACATTATAATAATATAAAAACACAAGGAGCTGCTGCAACAGGCTGCCACTCTCAATGCACCATCTATTATATCATCTGGCAGATGTTCTCATAATATAAATATATGTGTGAGGGAAAGTAACATCTTATACTTAGAGTGATAACAGTGGCACAGCAAATTGCTGCCTGCTTGATAATCAAGATAATGTTAGCTCAGTGAGCTGGTTAAAAAGGAAGACTCCAGCTGACTTGTGCTAAAAACAGTTTTGAGTCCTGTAAAAGAGTCTCAAATATGCACTTGATGGCTACATGTTGTCATGGTAAAAGATGAGGCTAGAGCTGCAATGCAATGACAGTGTAGATCAGACTGCTGTTTGATTCTCACTCAGCCTCCATTTTTGTTCACATTTTTCAAACAGCGTGTTTTCACTTTCACGTTGACAAAAGAAAGGCCCGTATTGGAGCAGATAAACAGTGTGTTTATCCCATTTAGGTTTTGGAGAGGTTAAAATGCTGAGTATCTCTCTCAGCACAGCTCCACACACACACACACACACACCCCTTCAAGCATGTGGAGAAATCCAAAGCTTGACAGGCCTGTCGTGCCGAGTTATGGCTGCTAAGCTATGACTGGATAGTCACTGTTTAGGAGAGGGTTTAAGCAAACAGTCTACTTACAATTATATAACACGGAGAAAATCAGCAGCACGTTTCAGAAGCTGGAAGCAGGGAACGGTTTTTAAATGCTTACAGAAATAAGTCAAACAATTAATAGATTCAAATAGTTAATTTTGTGTTTATTGATTAAGCAATTAATCCAAGAAGAGTTTCAGCTCTAGCTCTACGGTATGATATCGGCCTTAATTTAATGATGGATTGGTACCTATTTTGCCTCCTCTGAGGCTTAAAGGAAGTCAGTCTAACAATATTGTCCACCGGGTCACGTGAGCAGCAGTAAAAGGCAAGGACAGCAGCTAAAATGGTCATAGTGAGGCCCTGAGGCGCAACACTGTCCTCACTCAGCTCTGTCACATCTCCACTCAACTGCACCGAGCATTGTGTTAAATGTCAAAATCATTGCCTGGCCTCATACGCAGTGGCCAGGAGAAGAGTCAAACACACACGATGACCCTCTCCTCCACCTCTCTCCCTTCCCCGGTTCCTCGGCTCTTTGGGGTCCCAGACATCCCTGACAGCACTTCAGAGCCACTCAGCTGGGATGAAACACCCCATTTTCTCGCTCTTGTTTTTCTTTTTTTTTTTTTTCCTGTAATAGGCTCAAATCTTCTGTCTTAGTCTGGGGAGCTACAGAGCAGCTGACAGTAGCAATATCTATCAAGCGCGGGTAAATTTAGTACCGTTGAGAAGCCCGCATCCTCAGAAGTGTTTTCCTGTAAGAGAAGCCCTGAGAGGGAGGAGGAGCAGGGGGATCAAAGAAAGTCCCATTACTCTGAGAGGAGAGGAAAGACGGGGCCTTTTACTGAAATCAGCAGCTAATGGGAGGTGCAGCGCCTCCTGTGTGAGCCTGTGTGTCCCGAACCCTGCGCTCCTCTTGGGGGGACAGCTGAAACACTTAGAAGGAGAGAGTCTGCAGTCTGACTCAGGTGTCACGGCCTCCTTCTGACCTCCTTTGGTTTGCTCATAATTGGTTAAAGTGGAGTGTAATGGCTTATTCTAGTTACAGAAGAGGAGACTTTGTGGTGTGTCGGTGAGTGTGTGCAGTGCTTGTGTATGTGTGTGTGAGTGTGTGTGTGTGAGAGATAGTTTGATTAAAAACTGGGTGCGATCACATCTGTGCGTGAGCTGTTTTCCCCACAGCACAGTGCACCTGAGCCAAAGAACCTGAGGGAAACACACACACACACACACACACATACAATATTCTCCTTTGTAATCACTGCATATATACAGTATTCAACTAACTCTCTGCTTTCCATTAGCATCCAACCAAATGATAGCTCACCATGCCCCGCCCTAAGTTACTGTTGCTACGCCTGTCAGGCTTTCCATTTTGACTCAGCACATAATGCAGTCACAAAGGTGGCAGATATACCACTGAAATCAATTGAATCAATATCTTGTTGATTTCAGACAGAGGAATGACCTCCCTTTTTGTTGGCTAACATGACACCTGACACCCACAGATTTTAGTCAGTATTCTCACCAGTAGAGGACATGTAAATAAAGAACAGCATTTTTCCTATAATAACTCTACAATGTAGAACTAGCAGCCCTAATATATTATTAAGTATGATGATGTCCTGTTATCATACTTATTTCACTCTAACACAATCCCATTTGCCTGCCTTGCCTTCATACTATATATTTTGGAACTGTTTCACTTTGAACATTACAAGCGAGCAGTTGGATGGAGGTGAATTGATGTGTTGAGCAAATGTAACTCAGTAATCACTTCCTTACACCTTTGTTCTCCTGTGTTTTGGAAAGATTACAATTAAAACACCATGCTCCAGACTCTTTAAACACAGAGTATCTCTCTTGCTGCAGCTGCAAGTGTTCCGGCTTCAGCTTGTGGTGGAATCCAAAACTTGACAGGCCACGCCGTGCCTAGACACAGATATGGAGACATGATTGGACAATCTCTATTCGGGACCGGGGTTTCATGGAGGGTCACTCAGTGAATTAGAAACGCTCATCAACCTCACAACTTAATGTGCCCGGATCTTTCCTCACTTGTACACGCAAAAAAATACAGAAAAAATGAATGAAAGAAAGGAGGGAAGAAAAATCTAAAAGAAAGTGAAAGAGAGAGACTAAAGAATGAAAGAAATAAAGAAGGAAAGAAAGAGTGAGAGAGAGGCAGTCGAGGTCACGTAACCTTAGTGAGCTGGTCCCTAATGGAAGTGCAGACACAGATATCACCCCAGGGCCCTGCACTCTCTGTGAGTCTCTCCTCCTTTCACCTCTTGCACAACCTCTTTCTTTTTCCACCTCCTTCACTTTCAGTATCTTAATCACTCATCCCCTTGTTCCTCCCTCTTTCCTAGCAGCGACTTTGGATGTTAGATTTTCAGAGACAAGAGGAAAACGTTTGAAACGATCTTTAACTATACATTTTACTCGTTTTGGGCACCGAGCTCGCACTCCGCACCTCATCCTGCATTTTATACACATTGCAGGATTTTCCAAGCGATTCCTCTTGGGCGTGGGCACTTCTGTAGGAGTGTAGCAGAGAGCTCTGCCTTATTTCCATCTGTCCGCCTGGCTGTCCGGGCTCAGGTGTGCCATAACGAGAGTCTCTGCTGTAATAGAAGTCAGTTTAATCCCCGATCAGCGGGGGAGAATGAAGTCACTCTGAGAAACTCAGCACGACATCCACTAGTGCCGCCGTTGGAGAGGAAACCCCCACTGCTTGAATGTCAGCTTAAATTTTCAGCCTGTTGACATCAGAGTGATTAAAACTATCAATTATGAGCACATAGGAACACCAGTGCTCATATTATTTATTTAAGGAATGCAATAATGTGAAATTTTATTGATCCCTGCAGGGAAGTTTTGTGTTTTCTTACTTCCAAAATGCAGTTGCAAGTATAGCTGGTGGGGATTCCTCTTGCAGAAGAAAACTTCTTTCACTATCAGGATTCAGAATCCAGAAAAATCCAACTAAAACTTGCATGGTTCTGACTGACTCATCTTTGACTCACAAAATCATTGACTGATCACCTCAGAGGGTGAATCAGTCTACCTGCAGGTCTGTCGGAAATATCACTATGATGACTCACTGATGCACATTTTCCGTAACTTGACGTTATATCCACATCATGATCAAAAATCGTAACAGGCTAAAGATACACTGTAGCAGTACATAAATGATGAAACTCAATCTCAAGGTTCTGACTAACTTTCAATTTCATCTTTTTTTGGATAAGATGTAATTTATGATGATAGTTTCTAAAAATTTTATGTGGGCACAGATACCAATGCAAATACCACAGTACCTGAAATGAATGCAGATTTTTTTCCAAATTCCAAAATTTGGACGGCCATATAACAAGACAAGGGGCCCTGTCTTAAATCTGGTGCAAAGTGGCCAAAGCACACTGCAACTGTCATTGTTTGTTTCTGACTGACGCAGTTTTCATTTTCATGCCCATGCAACTACGTTGTGTAGGTAGCAAATGTTCTTGTGACCATCTGTGTATCTGTGGGTGTGTCTACACCTAGCTTTTAAAAAGGAAATGGAAGATGACACTTAGTTTCATTCATGTTACACCCAAAACACACCTATGTTTACTTACTTAAGAGACTTAAATAAAGTCCCTTTGCACCTTAGTTTGTAGATTATATGCTTTTAAACGAGCAAAAGTGGAGTTGAACACACCTTAAATGGACTTGCTCCATGCACTTTAGACCCTGCACTACAGATTGTTTAAATAGGTACTAATCCTAATGCTAATTTCTATGTTCACCATGTTAGTTAACCTTGGTCACATAAGAACATTTGCTAATTAGCACGAAACACAGAGTACAGCTGAAGCTAATGGGGATGTCATTAGTTTTGCAGGTAAAAGACAAGTCACATTTATCATGACAATGGCGCTACACATGAAACGTCAGAGCATTACCAATGTGATCGCAATTCATCCTGCCTGCATAGTAATCCATCTAATATTTCACTCAAAAAACCACAAATGCTGACTTCATGATGTCACGTCATGGAAAACTCAGTAGTTCACCACCCAACCATGGTCGTCCACAGAGCCACACTGCTAGCATGACTCAGCTGTCTTAAAACAGATATTGGTCAGTTCAAGTGATTTAACATTACATTACACATCACTTAAATAGAAAACTCTCATACAACTTTAAAAGACTTTGTACGTTTCTACATTGCACCCTTTGGAACTTTACCAACATACATACAAGATGCCCGACCCTCGGTGTGACAGTAACAGTGTTCTTTAATACACTAAAAATCGACTCTCAACATGCACACTAAGCAGAAAAGAGCAGACATCTAAAACCAAGTTAAACACATGCACAAACAGTGACCTTACATGCTGTCAATACGAGCCTCTTTGTAATGCATACTGCAGACACTGCAGACGCACAGAGAGAGAGGGGACTGATCTTCGGAGAGACGAAACCAAAGGAAAGAATTACACGAAGAGAGCGAGAAAGGGGAAAGGCACCGCTACCACACCTCACACCAAACAAACCAAATCGTCTGCTGCTCTGTGTGCGTCTCCTGTTGTACCTCTTAGTGCGTCGGAACATGTTGCTCATTGGGTATCTGGGCGTCGCTCTGGGCAACAGGAGCAGCAGCCGAGCAGCGAGGCAGAGCAGTCAGCAAGCAGCAGGTCTCTGGGAAAATGTCATCGCAATGCAACGCGTACTGTAGCTCCCACAACCTTCAGATGTGCGCTGGTGTCTGCGTGCGTGTCAAGTGTGGCCATGTACGAACCAAAGAGAGAGAGAGAGAGAGAGAGAGAGAGGGAGCGAGAGAGAGAGAGAAGAGATGGTGGGAGGGAGATAGGGTGGGTCTGTCTTTTAGAGAGGAACAACAAAAGGCGGCAGGGGGATTGTGGGTCATTTTCTCAAGGCTAAGGTGCCTTGCTATAGAGTGTAATTTTGTGACTTTGCAGTTGTGTTTTCCTCTTTCTTCTCTGTGCCGTCAATGTCCACATTGAAAGAACTTGATGGGGAGTTAAAAGCTTTTACTGCAGGCCATGGATACCATGAATGAACGGAGCATAGAGTGATGGGAGGTTAATTCATCCCAGCAGAGAGTGAAGAAATGACTAAGGGATGATGTCATGGGGGCTGTTACATAACTGTAAAGCTGATGTTGATTGCAATCGAAGATTTTTTTTAAAAAAAGCAGAAGTAATAATGATGTATGCCACACACACACAAACCCTGAATGGCTGTGTTTACCCATGAATGGGTGCAATAGGCAGATTGAATGTGAACTCCACTGAGCTCATCTATAATGGATGGCGGGGCTCATAGCGTTCTACAGAAGAGAGACGGGATGTGATTCGAAGGCGTCGGACTGAATCCAAATGGAAGCTGTCTCAAGAGAGGGAGAGAGAGAGGGTGGGGGAATGATGGTAAAAATGGGAAGTATTGGTGGAGAGTTAAAGGCAACAGTGAGACGGATCGGAGGACACGGGGTCGTACACAAGCAGAGTCGGTCTGCGGCTTCATTTCATGTTTGATTATCCATGATGACTCGGGATGAGGGGGCAGCGTACAGAAGATGGATGGAGCAGGGGAATGGGGACAAGAAGAAGATGAGGGTAGTTGACTGTGACCTTACACACAAACGTGAACCCAGACACACACACAGATTTACTGTTACCCAATCAAAGAGATCATGAAACACCTTAAGGGCTTTATTAACACGCTCGTCTTATTTAATACTTGCTTCATAATCGTCTATACATCATGTGCTGATGGAAAAAGTCTTTGTCTGCACGCTAAATATGAAGCTACTAATAAACATGTGTTATACGTGTGACTTATGATCCTGCATTAATTGATATTTGTCCACCCAGGGCAGCAGAAACATCCTGTGACGCCACCTGACATATATACATATCATATTCACTCTCTTTTTAGCTCAGTTTTTGGCCCCCACCAACTCCCGAGGGACATATCCGTCTCTTTAGGTGTAAAATGCTCCATTGTGTTTACCAGTCGCTAACTTCTCCGAGAGCAGCTGCCTGACTGGAAACCACTGTGATGAGAGCGGAGAGACTCAACCAAACTAATAACTTTGTGGAGGGGACAAGAAAAACAATGAGTAGAGAGATGCTAAAATGCTGAGGGAGATTGTAGAGGAAGGCAATAAGCTGTGGGTTAAGTGCTACAAAATGTACTTTAAATATAAGAAAGTAAGCTCACATATTATACAGCAGAATGGCCCAAACATTATATTATTATGTAGTGAATTATTATTTCTGAGGGATGACTTTGGAAGCAGCATTTTATGCTGTAATATTGGTGGAGCTATTGTTAACTATTTATACTGCCAGGTAGTTTAGTCTATAAAAAATTCACATTAACTCTATTTTTTATCTCAGCCTGCAAAGTGAGTAGACACTGCAGTCAAATAAATGTAGGAGAGTAAAAAGTATAATATTTTTCTCTGAAATTTCCGGTCTCTGTATCACTGTATCAGTGCTTCAGTGTTTTTGTAATTTTTTACATTTATCCACAGAACGCTTTAATGCTTTAATGCTTATTTTGTTTTGCTGTGGGTAATCATTTTGTATTAATAATGTATGTTTGACTGAATGTATGTGTGTGTGTGTTTTTCTGTATTTTCATCACTGTGTGCCAGCTTTGATAGTTCATTTTTCCCCATTGGTTGGCTAATGCTGATTCCTATACTGATGAACTGCCAAGCAGACAAACCAGACTAAGTGTGTATGAGGGAGATAGAAAGAAAAGCAGCTGAGAAGCTGAGGGGTGTAAATGACGGTGGAGCAGAAACAGATTAATAACCAAGCAATGGGAAGAGGCGAGGGCAGATAAAGAGCGAGTAACCGAGCGACTGGAAAAGGCAGAATGGCTTTCAGCACCATGGACAGCCTCCAGAGCTCCCGACTGGCCTTAATCAGACTCCAGCAGACTCCCAGTATCTGTCCAGCCGACCTCCTCCTCATTCACAGAAGCACCACACACTCAACGCCACAAGCACCACTCGAAGCATCCTCGGAGCTTTCAAAACACCACGTGCAAATCGAGCTCAGCAGCCTCCCTCTTGGTGCGAATATTGTTCTTCACTGAGGGACCCGGCCTCTCCCCAGAGTTGAGAGAAAGGGCAGAGGGAGGGAGTTAGAATCATGGAAGGATGAACAAAGGTAACACTCACCTGCTGCTCTTGCGAGGCAGTGGCAGATCCTTCTGGAAGAAAGACAAAGAAAACAAAAAAAAGAGAGATCAGGTACAGAAAAATTCAAATACATACTTTACAAACAACAATGTAGAAAAACATGCCATGAACAGACCTGGCAAAGCTCTTCCAGAGCAGCAGCAGACATAAAAACAGGCAGCGTACACCAAATGACAATATTGTGTAAAATATGTGTGTGTGTTCTACTTTAAAGTCTCCATAAGCCTTTTAAGGGCATCATCTGAAATTTGATGTTTTTTCCAGATTTTGGGATTTGACAAGTGCTACATTAGGTAAAGAAAAAAACATCAAAACAGGCTTACTTAGTAAAGGGACAGTATTGTTGAAAAATCTATCGCTTCTATTAATGGTTAGGAGGATTATTTCACACTATTGTTAAATTATGTAACAGTTAAAATTATTGTTTTTCCAACCCTACATGTAAAAATCCTGTCTTTTAATTTGGATTTATTATTAAATATCTGTAGCATACAGCATGAAAGATCCATGGATGGATGCTAGGCCTGGATTGACCTTCCCTCTTTGTGCAATTTGTATTCCTATGCTAAAATATTATTTGCCTCCAGGTTTGCTGCATGCTAATTTGATTAAACTCAAATTAATTCAGTAGATCCACCTTAGGGCTTATCATGCTACTTGCACTTTAGTGGAGCATGGTCTTGTATTCCCAAACAAAAGTAATGGTCATGATACCACAAACTAGCTCAAATATCAAAAAGTCACCCAGAAATGATGTTTTCAACCAACATTTTTTTCAAAATCCATCACTGTTATCATTGTGAACTGCATGTGAGAAGGCGTAGCAACAGTAACTAAGCCAGTCGTTAATTGCCACACAGTGAACCCGGGGCTTTTAGAGCCCCCTGGGGTGCTTGGGCCCTGGAGAAGCTTCCCAGCTGGTCATCCACACTAACATGGTAATAAATACTCATCCAGCTTAACTTTGCATTATGTATTTGCATATATGTTTGTCTTAAAATCAGTGAGTCTGTTCATTTCATCCAATGCTTTTTGCCAACCTCCCACCCCTCTCTCTATCTTCTTGTATCCTGCCATCTCCTGAGCCCAGATGGACACAGTACATTGGGCTGTAGCAGACACTCACTGCACCGAATGAAAACAGTGTGAGCAGAGCCAGATCTCATGCCAGCACAGCCTGGCTCTTTACAAAACCCTGCACACTGAGATAGAGAGGGAGGGAGGGGATGGAGCGTGTAAACATGGGTGGAGTGGAAAGAGAGAGAGAGATAGATAGAGAGAGAGAGAGAGAGAGAGAGAGAGAGAGAGATCATGTTTTCATGCCCACAGCCTTACCCTTGAGCCCGACTATCGCGGCCTTCAGCTCCAGTGTGTGTGTGAGCCGTTACACAGCGTATAGTAGCAGATGCAATTAATGCATTAGCCGCTTCACACCACCTCCTGTCACACGCAGGGTAATGTTGTTAAGGTGCTGTTAGCGACGCATCGACCGCCTTCCAACCTTCGCAGTCAACGCAATTATTAGGTTAACCTTCAGATAAAGACTGTGTGTGAGTGAGCGTGTATGCATGTGGACCTGCTGCTATCGATCTCCTCTCAAGCACAAAATATGTATTATACTTTGAGAGCTCTGGATTACAAGGACAAACCTCCAACGCAGCAGAGTGTTTTTATGTTGTCAGTCACCAGCCATAAGGTTAAGTCTATGTCACACACATAACAGTTGCCTTCAGAGGAGATATCGGAGCAGTAAGGCGCCACAATGAACCTAACCGAGTGGAAAACACTCACCTGATACGCAGAATAGAAAATAATAATCTCTCCTTCTCTTCATCTCAAGACCACAAATCGGTGAGGCTACACAGCGACTGTGTGTACTGAGGGTTTACGCATTAACAGAGACAAATCCCTCTTTGCTAGGACAACTGAATATTCAGCCCATTGATCTCTCATCACTTTGTCCTTCATTGATCAGGCTAATTGACCCAGAGCAGTCAGACCCGAGGAGACGATGGCTTACAAGAGCAAGAAGAATCAAGACAGGCGTCTCCAGGATGAGGAGGGTTAACTAAACAAATGAGCCCTGAGTAGACCTGACAGTCCAGTGACATTACAGGGCAGCTGTATGACCCAGTGTCAACACAACAGCATAAAATCTCACATGTCACACAAAATAAAAACTGGGTTTTTTTCATACTAAACTGCCAGGATTTTAAAAATACCAAGCCCAAATGCATTAAATCTATTCATGGAATAGAACAGACTGCTGCACCTCTTTTGTATCTGAATCCAGACCTGTGAACATCTGCTCACTGTCTGTCTGATGTCCCTCTGCAGAGCCCTTTAATGTTCAGGCATGTCTAGACAATAAAAAGAAGCAGTTGGCACATTAAACAAAGTGCAGCCATCCACCGGTGCCTGAAATAATAAATAGGCACTGTGGACGTGAAGCTTCCGTCTTCCCTTCCTTACATGAGGTCTTTCCCTGGTTCAAGGCTTTACACAGCAGACTAGAAAAGTAGCTGCAAATGAGAGTTTAAACTGTGCGGTGAATCTACAGGACTGTGGATTAAATCCCTGTGCTCCAGCAGCTCAATTATTAAATCCTCGAGTGACACAGCCTTTATTAACCCAGTGAAAATTCCATTAAACAGCCCACTGTCACCCCCACTTAATATTATAATTCTTAGTGATCAGTGTCACATATAGTATCTGCTCGAATTTCCCTTCCTAATCCCTAATTCCACTTTAATTTGTAAAAACTCATTTCCCCAATCCAGTGGAGTTTGCCAGTGGTCACTGTGCCAAGAGATGAACTCAGCAGTCTGTTTCTAAATCCGTGTTTATGACTCACGGTCTCAGCATTTCCACAAAGTAAAAGATAAGCACACAATGTATCTTTAAGGAAATATAATCCAAGACATATTCTCCAGCCTGCGTTCTCTGCGACTTAAGTCTCCTGTGGTGTAATTAGCTTGCCAGAATGCGTCACTTCTTGCTCATCGCGTGGCTGCATTTCCCACGTCACAGCATGTAAAAAGATAAAAAAAAAAAAAAACATGTGAGGCTGATGTGTTGCCAGTTTTGGAGCTAAATGCTCTCTGATTCCTGCTAATGAAGTCTGGCGGTGGTGAAGGGTGACTGACAACAGATGGGAGGCTCTGTCACAAACATGACATGCCCACCGATCACAGATTAGAGAGCAGCATAATTCCGCGCTATATTCGCTGCCTTCTCTGACAGGAAGCGGATGCTCTTTTTATCCAGGTTTAGCTTCGTCCTCTGGGGTAGTAGTGAGCTGAGCTTATAAACGATTGTCTGATCCCCTTTGGTCCCAGGCTATCACGGTGATGGAGGCGTGCATGTTTATGTGTTTGTGTAAAAGAAAGGGAGGCCGTGCTAACGTCCGCAAACGCTCTCACTGGAGGATGATTGTGCCACTGTGTTGTTATGTTAATGGTTTATGTATGAGAATTTTGCCTTGAGACTACTTCAAGGGCTTACAGATACATATTAATATTACACTTTTTAGTATCTGTGCTGCGGATGGCCTATTTCTGTCTAACCATGTTCACTGTGACGACAGATAACCTTGTTAATGGTTCAACTCTAGCACTCATACAATGTGCGTGGATGCACTGTATGTGCGTGTACACTCCAGGGGTCTGTTTTTATGGTTGCCTCATGTTTTGAGTCAGCGTCATTCTTGATGCATCATTTGCTAATTCACTCAACCTTAGGCAAGAAGGTACCTAGATGGAGAGGACGTTGGAATTTAAGTTACTTTTATAAACTTTATTTAAATCATTTTAATGTGAACATATCTCTCGCGTTCCCCTGAACAACTGCGCAGACGTCAGTTTAGCCATTAAAAGTGATAATAATGTGATTTGTCTGCTATTCTTCAGCTATTCAGCAAGGAGAGGTGGCCTAGCTTGCTGGCGTGTGAGTCAGTCCACCACCCCTCCCTCCGTCCATCTATGCATCCATTTGGTCAGCCATTCGAAAAGCTAGGGGGTAAACATTTCGATGCAGGCAGTAAACCATAACCTCGACTTCAAAGTCCAGTGAAATCAGTCTCCTGGTACACAGAAACCTATAAAGGTTCTTTGCTCTTGCGTCCTTCAAGTCATCTTGCCTGCACTGAAGGAATAAAAAAGCCCCTGTAATAATGAAATGGCATTAGCTGAGCAGCATGCCTATAAAGCACAGCGCTGCTCAGTCAGGGGGAGCCGGCAGGTCCAATCATTTTGTGGACACGCTGCAAAAGAAAAATGGTAGGGGAGCAGGCCCGGAGACGAACAACAGGGATCAATCAAGGAGTGTCCTGCTGCCAAGAGACAGTGACCAGGCCAGTCATCATCTATAACCGTGACTGACTAACCGATGGGAGTGTGACAGATGGAAAAGGCAGAGGGGCTGATGGGTGTGGATGAGGCATGAGTGTCATGCATACTAGATGGCCTGGTGCACTTTGAATCTGTGCAGCCATTTATCACATATTATGTGAACGTCAAGCCTGACACTGACTGGTGAAGGAAACTTGTGAATTAAAGTGGAACTGACAAAAATGTATTTTTACAAGAAAAGAAAGAAAAGAAGAAGAAATTAGTATTTTAGTTTGGTTTGACATGTTCTTATTTGATCAAAACTACAAAAAAGGTATGAACAAATTTTATAAGTATTATTATTTTTTATTTATTTAGCAAGTATCACTGTCTAAAAAGTGCAACACTGAGAAGAAATGCTACAAAAATGTCCAGTAATTCCACAGTGTCTCAGTATCTCACACATCAATGATCTATTTTCGGTTATATTACAGCACTTGCGAAGTTTGTGAAAGTTTGGGAAAGAAAGGCTTTTGCATAATTTGGAGGAATTTTTGTGGAAAAGATTTTCAATAACTTCACACTTTTGCAGTGTAGTGTATGATTAAACCCTCGTAAAAACACAGATTTGTGAAAATTTTAAATGGAAAACACAGAATTTAGGAAAAAATACAAATTGATTTCATTAGGCCCTTCATGAAGGAAATCCTGTCTTCAGTATAATATCGACTGAATAGGACGCTGAGATGCTAATGCTAATGCAATGCTAATAATAGTATGCTATGGTAAATAGCTAGCAGATGTTGCAAAGACACAGACATTTGAAGTTACAGAAGTTGATAGCTAATGTCGTGTGAAATGTAAAAGAATAACTTGTGTCAACCTCCATGGGCCATTCAGGACTGTGATACGATCCAGTCACAGCGAGTGGAGATAATCACATCCAGAAGCCTCAAGCTTAGACTGCTTCTGTGTGTAAAAACTAAATGTCCTCCTTTAAAAGGGAAAACATTGGCACAATAGCTGCAGTTTCATTCAACTACACAGCAAAATCTGTAGTGTTGTTTTTTCAGTGTTAATAATTTTGAGTTGGTGGGTGGGATTTGGTGTTGTCTTAACACTTGTAGTGATCAAAAAGCTCTGCGAGCGTTGTCAATCAAGCGAGTTAAATGTTAACACCTGTGACTGAGTTAGATTCACAACATCCGATTTAGACGTGCACGCCTTTTTCACCCACGTCAGTTGGTAAAAGGAGAAGACGGCAAAGAACGTGTGGGGATTATACGGCTTAACCCTCATGTTATTCATTTCATGTTAAACAATTTTGTGTTCCCGGTCAAAAATGACCGTTCCATTAAGACTCATCATAAAAACTATAATAATACATATATTGACTATTGACTATGATATATGACTATTTGTTGTGTTAGATTTTTTTTATCAACTTAAAGTTCTTGTGAACATTACAAGTTTTGAATTTCTATTTGTTATTCATGGCCTGTGTGCCTCATTGATCTGAGCTTCATACATCTTGAATTTGAGTTCTAAAAAACATAATTTCTGGAAAATCAGGCACAGACATCACCCGTTTATACTCATTCACACAAACACACAACTACACATTGTCAATGATATAGGCTACGTGTTAACACTCACTAACAATATACCGTTTGAATCAGGCAAGGTAAGGCGCATGCAACAGGCAGAAGTGATGGGATTTACGGCCCTTTGAAGGGAGGGAGTCAGATCTTAGGTTCCGTTCCTTTCCAAGAGCCCTTTAATTTATTTATTTTTTACATAGTCAATGCAAAGATGATGAATAGCCACGAATGGCTATTCTGTGGCTATTCAAGATAAGAGGTTAAATGAACGGCTCTCAAATAAATCAGTTCCCCTCGTTCATACCAAAGAGCTGTTCTGTCTGTCATTGTGTTTTGTATTTGTTATCAATATGTACTTCCTTTTTCAAAGTTTTGAAAATTTGGTCACAAAAAAAAAAAAAAGAATCAGGTCATTCACGAACGTAACATCACTAGCAGGATGCAGAAATTATGCAGCGGACATCTCGCTGCCTGCTCCCTTCTGGACGTTAAAATACTTTACAATTCATTAAAGAGACTTGGTTTGTTCTGCTTGAGTGCTGTTCGTTGCATCACTTTCCTACAGGGACCACACTGGGTCCATCTCAGTCTCAAAGATTAATTCCTTGTACATTTCTCCACTTACTCTACAAGGTGCAGTCTAAAGATGTGGCAATGTTGCTCAAGGTGAAGTACCAGAATACCAAGAAGTACCTCCGATTACTGTCAGGGTTCACCTTTTTGGATTTCATTGCTCAAGGTGAATAGCCATCTCATAGTTGCCCTCACAACAAATATACACAAGGATTTATGTATTTAGGATAGTGGTTTTCAATTTGGGTATCAAAAAAAAAAAGCTTTTTGTATTGTACACACTGGTGTTGGTAATGACCAAAATGCAACATTCTGATGCTGCGGTTACTGCACAAATGAAAGCGTTACGTAGCTTCAGAGATATTAAAGAGAAAAGTTTGATCAGTCATCCTTAAAGAGCAGTTTAAAAGTGTTTAAGGGGGTGTAGGTAATTGCATCTATCCCCTCAGAAAGTGTTAAATTGGTCTACATTGTGACAGCCATCACTGTCTCAGAGTGTTTTATCAGAAACATGGGTCCTCCACTCTGCAATAAACAGAAAAGACATTTTCTGGTATCCTACACCCTGTTATAGCCAATCCAGAGAGACCTAGTAGGAACTTATTTTCTGTTTACAGCAGAGCAGAGAGACTGGGAGATCTATGTTACTGACAAACAACCTAAAGCACTGACAGTTGTTGGAAAGTAGAGCTATTCAACACTTATGTTCACAAATGCAAATCACTTACTGCACCTTAAGATTAGCATAATGTATTTTTAAATCTGTTTTCATGATTATCTTCCTGCAGTCAAATACAAGTCTGGGCTTCCTGATGCTACTGAACTTGATGCTTTTGATGAAACCAACACAGTAGTTGAGGAAGACATTTTTTTCTGAACTAATAGAGGCCAATCCAGATCTATGCCTGACAGTATGTGACAGAATTCATGATACAGGTAGGTACATTTCTCTGTTATCCATAAATCGTTAAAAAAATAGATATTGATTAAGTCACCTTAAGTGAAAAGTGAGGACTAACTTATTTTGATATTCATGGAACAAAATCATCATTTAGAATTGGCCAAATCAATGGGCTATGAAAAAAAAATGCTATAAGTCTACGATTATACTATTTCATTTCTTGGCAATAGCTGTGTTTAAAGACTTAAGTGTAATCCTTTAAAATCTAACTGTATTCTTTACTCCATCTTATATTTGAAAAAGTGTGTAGTTATTTTTTGTAACCTGATTCTGATCACATGAAATCTATTAACTACCCAGCTCTGACACTGGAGGAAGACCTCATTCTTGAGATACAGATCGATCGATTAACAAAGTAAGTGGAACATTTTTCAGTTGTATGTTTTTGTATTTTAGGAATATGGTCTTGACCTGTTTATATGAGCAGTATCATCAGAAAACATCTATTGTGGTTTGACTCAGTATAAACTGATTTGGAAAATGAGGATGCCTTCCCGTAAACATAAGGAGAAGTTTGCCCTGGGAATTATAACACTCTTTCCTTCACTAAAGGATCCTTTTTCTCCAAAGGGCTATGTAAGTTTAAAAAATGATTTCTTCCAGAAAAAAACACCAGTTTTACTGACAATGGTTTTGGGATTTTAGTTAAAATGACTGATGCATTACAGATCACAGATATCAAAATAGTGTTGACATTTCTACATTCTTGTATTTGTAATTATAATTCACACCACCTAAGTCTAACAAAATAGTTGAAACTTGAGTATGCTACAAAGTTCAACTCTGCCATAAAGATTGTCATTAGGATGCAAAATGACATCAAATGAGTGAAATGCTTCGTCTTACAATCAGAATGAATTTGGTCAATAGGATACTACACATGAATTAGAAAATAGCAAACCTACTTTAAAGTGATTATCCTTTTATTAATACTGTTACCACATTTTTTATAAAAATCAATTAATGATAAGACTTTTGTAATGATGTTTTATAAATATCTTAACAGGAGCACTTCTATGATGCAGAGAAAGGCACTGGACATTTAGCATGGCGCCTTAAGACCATGTCCAGGAATACAGTAAAAAGACCAGCAAAACAGCTACAGTGACTCAAACAAAAGGACCAAAGCACAGAAGATTGGCAGCTACTTTGCCTGAGCAGCTTGATGGAGATGCCTGCAGGGAAGCCATATCATTTCTCATTCACTCTCATGATGAAGCAAGTGTGTTTCAGAAGATGAAGATGACCTTTCAATATCGCCAAGATCTACTGCATGACCCACAGAGAACCACAGATGTCCTTAAAACATTTCCACGGTTTTTAGATGTCAAAGGGCTGGTGAGTTGTTGCTTGGATAAAAGTACAATACTCTGACCTTTTTGAATTTTGTGTATTTATATACCCATATGATCAACAGCTGAATCAAGACTTCCTTCTGCTGTTTGGAGCTGAAACAGCCTCCAAGATGCTTGAGAAGTGGTCCTTGATCTCTCATCTAAGATTTGTAAACTGATTGGGGAAAGTTGTATATCAAGACCTGACAGATACCAAGACACATCCATTGTTCTCTAAAAACCAGAATTCTTTACCAGTTGTTCTATGATGACTTTGAGACTGCTAACACACTCGGTTCAAACGTGGTGCTCTGTATTTTGTCCTCAGAAATCTGCCACCAAAATTTAACTCTGCCTTAATTAATATTCATTTGGTTGCATTGTTTCACACTGAAGATTTGAAAAAATATGACTTTGATCCTATTCTAGAGCCACTGATTAATGACATCAAAACACACAAGTTGTGGCCTTGATTTGCCTTCTTCTGCTGAATAAGTCCACGGCACTATATGTCAGATAACTGGGGACAACTTAGGGATGCATGCAATTCTGGGATTTACAGAATTATTCAGTGGACGTTATTTTTGTCATTTATGTTTGATAGAAAAAAATATGATGACCAGAATGTTCACAATGAATGACCCCAAGATAATCTTGCGTGAAAAGGAACGTTTTGAAATGCACTGCAATGAGTTGCAGTCAGACCCACAGAAGTTTTCTAAAAAAGAACTCGACTCATAACAGCCTACAGTTCTTTCACGTTTGTCATCATTTTTCTTTGGACATTATAAATTACATTCTTGAAGGGGTGGCTCAGTATCCTGATAGAAACCGAAACATCACTTTATGATACACTATCCCTCTTGTATCCAAAAAATTGGACCACTAATACATGTGTGGAGCATGAGATTTGAGGCAAAACACAGGATTTTTAAAAAACACTCTTAAAAACTTCAAAAACATCACAAAATATCTTGCAAATATCAATCAAATATCTATTGCATGTCATTGGGAGTTATCACATTCAAAATGTATTGAGTATGGACCTATGAAACCTATTAATGTGGACAATAAGGACTATGGTGATGTGTTGGCTTGAGCTTTGCATTTGAGTCTGTATCGCAAGACATCCATGCAAATAACTGGGTTACAATCAGTGGGACAGAGAACAGGGCAGGATTAATAATTTGCAGTGAGATTGAACATGAAATGCCTGTGTTTTGCAGAATAGAAAAAATAATTGTTGTTGACAGTGTTATCTGCTTCCTTTTAAACAAGCTTTTGGTTGACCATTTCAATGAACATTTTCATGCTTACAAAATATTTGAAAGTAATGACAAAGATGCTGTTAAAGCAGACAGTCTTGTGATTTATAAGCCCTTTGATTTACAAAGTGCTTATGGTGGAGATGAGAGCCAATATATTGTTCCATTATTTTCTTTGTAAATGTTTAAGTTGTGCCTGATCTTATTATTGTGCTAATTCCTATGGTGCTGAGGGAAGTTATTTATTTTTTTGAATAAAAAAAGATAAAATGTCTGTTTGAATGATTTTATTACTTGATCACTGTTGCTGGTCAACACATTTGAACTTATGATGTAACAGTAAAGACTGTGTGATGTGTATATTAACTTTCTGCAGCCTTGCAGGTGACTACAAAATTTAACTCAGAATCCATGAGAATTATATAAACTCGGAAAAAGTGTTAAATTTAACACTGTGTGAGTTGAATTAACACTCACGATTTTGCTGTGTATATTTTAGTTTGTTTGTATTTCACAGCAAAAAAGTGAGAAAATTTTACATTTTAATTCAAGTTTTTATACAGATGACATTTTGCATTGTAGCAATTTCATGCAAATCTAATAAAATGATTACTATTTCTAAATAGTTTCTTTGTACAGTGTGAATAACAGTGCATAAGTGTTTGCCACCAAGCCAAACGCCGTGTCACAGAATTCAGCAGACACAAAGATGTTCCTTTTAGTCATGTTGGAGCAATGCATCATGGGTGTGACCCCTGACCCTGACTGCAGGGGAGTGGGGTGTGTCACCATATGGTGCTGAGAGAATTACTGTGTGTGTGTGTGTGTGTGTGTGTGTCAGAAATAGAGAGAGAGTAACGGTTGGGATGATGACACCCAGGGGAGTGACACGGCAGTTGAATAGGACACGCAGAGCCAATCACATGTCAACACACAATTTTATACACACACACACACACACACACACACACACACCTATATATCATAGTAACACATGTAACTGCAGAGAAGCTAAACTTACACATCCCTTAAACTATAAGTCAACACACACACTCTCTCTCTTTCACACACACACACACACACAGAGTTATACATACACCATATCATTCAGCTGGCCTGTATCTATAAAATGCCAGTGACTTTGTGAGTCTGACTCTATGATGATTAATTCCCTTGCAGCTCCTGTCATACATCACAGCGGCAGAGCAGTGAGCTGAGCAGTGGGGATGATGAGACATGAAACCATCAGCACACCTCACTACTAATCCTCTCTTGATTCCTTTATACCCCTCTTCCCTCTCCCTCTTTTCACAGTGATAGGGGTCAATTTGCCTCCGAGCAGCTCAGAGGTGCGATGCAGAGACCTCGCTGACAATTCTTCACCGCTTTTTTAAGCAAATATAACCACCGTATTAAAGGCGCACAGAATACATAAATGAAAATAAATGCAAACACACTTGCATGCACACAAGCCCACAGGAGGCAGCTCTCCGTCCGGCCTGCAGGCTGCTCATCTCTGCTCAGTTCACTTGACTGAATCACACAAAGATGGAGGGGGGCGTATGACCCGTGGTTAAGCAGGCTGCTTCATAATGGATGAACACAGTCATTTGAACACGTCATATGAGTACGCATGAGTGACGATTCATTACCTACATTTTGTCAGAGAGACTGTGTGGCCTGCAGAAGCTAAACTAAATAAAACTGTCCTGAAATGAGCTTTATAGTGATGACACTCACCACCTCAGACAGTGTGCGACCCCTCTGGGAAACAAACAGTAAGAATAGATGGATTTTTACTCTTTGCTTAAAACACCGTGATTAGACAGACTTTTTAATGCTCTTACAGTAATTCTGAAATTAGAGCTGAAACAGCTGGTTTAATTTATCAGTTAGTCAATGGACAGAAAATTAATGGGCGACTCTCTGAATAATTGACCATTAACCATTAAGTCCATTTTTAAGCAAAAATGTCAGACATTTGGTGATTCCAGCTTCTCCAAAGTGTGGAAATGCCACTGTTCTGTCTTTTATGACAACAGACTGAATATCTTTGCATTTGGACTGATGGTAGAAAAGAGACATCACCTTGCACTCGGTGACTTTTGTTGTTCACTCTTCACTATTTTCTGACATTTTAATACCTAATAGAATATTTAAAAAATAACAGACATGTTTATTGATAATGAAAATATCTAAAATCTGCAATACATGTTACTGTACCACAGCAAAGTGTAATATCAATGTATTATTTATAGACAGCTGGTTGCATTCATCTTAAGTGACAGTAACAGCTAATAAACACCATGATGCACACCATACTATGAAGTTAAGTCAACTGGAGAGTCTCTGTGGGAATATTATCATGATATATACCGAGGCCTGTGGCTGCATTCATCATGAGGATCCATAGTGTAATACTGGAGACATGAAACATGAAAATCACAGCAACTTGTCAGTGCAAATGCATAAATAAGCCAGTGGTGAGGAGCGCAGCTGGAAACAATGAGAGAGATGTTTCATCAGAGGAGGACACACAGCACAGGGTGGTGGTGTCCAGCCGATCAGCCTCACCTGCAGCCTCCTGCGCCGGATTATACCCGAGTCATCCATGGTGGGGCTCCTGGCGGGGATTTCCCCTCAATGAAATAATCTCTTGACCCCTCAATAATCTGCGTCTTGACCCAGCAGGGCTGAGGCATCCACAGGAGCACACACCGTTCAGTGTCACGTCGAAGAAGCCCAGGAAAACACACAAACGTCAAGCAGTCCCATACTGTCTGGTTAAAGCGTCATTGAGGAGGCAGCCCCCCTCAGCCCCTCCTGTGACCTGCCCGCTGTGCGCGCTGCGCTGCCTCACGGAGCATCTCCGACATCCAGCCCGAGCTTCGTGCGCTTTTTATCCGTCCAGCCGAGCCGCACACGGTCAGCCGAGCCGGTACCGGACCCGAGTTTCCTCCCTGGTCTCACGGCAAACGTGAGCGTCCCCCCTCATTTGGTCACAAAGGACAGCGTGTGGAGCAGCCAGCCGATGAGCGCACACTCACGCTCCGCGCCTGGGCTGCTCGGTCGGGCTGACACCGGCGCTGATCCGCAGGAGCCTGTCTGCTCCCCTCAGCACCACAGAGGAAGTTCAGACTCCTGTCCCTTTCATTCATCCAGCCGTCTCTTCCTCCGGAGCTGCTGACTGGACGGGGCGACAGCAGCAACGCGATATTTGTAACCCTTCCTGGGATTCCCTGTCGCCCCTCCTCCTCCTCCCACACACACAGCTGAGCCTCTGCTCGGATGAATGGAGGGACATCCGGCACGGGTCTCAGCTCAGGGTGGTGTGTGTTAAACACCCCAGGGCTGCTTTTACTGCAGCGTGGGTGGGAGAGTTCAAGCTCACACTCTGGACATCTCATCGTGTGTGTAAATGTGTGTGTGGAGGCCACATTCAGCACCACAGACAGAGACACAGGACGCACATCAAACCTGCACTGAGGGCAAAGCTGCTGTTCACTACAGAAGAATGTAAAAACGCACTAATCTAATCATCTCTCAGGGAAAGACACCGAAGGACCTTGTTCAGGGTTAAAGGTCATTCATACCCTGTTTACTTACTTTACTTTGCAAACGTCCACATGACTATGATTTTCACTGTAATGTGAGGTGGATGCATTTGTGAATGTTTCAGGAAAATGGAAAGGTGGTATAGTTCAATCCAGGAACTTCCATTTAGGACCTTTAATGTTCTGTAGATTTCTACTTATGGCACCCTCAAAAGTTATTTATAGAAACATTACAGAGGGTTCATTTAGAGGAACCACTGAGTTTCTTTGTTGCTAAACAAAATGGTTTTGGTTGGCCACATTTTAATAATTCTGCAGAATTACCCTGTTAGGAAGTTAACTTAACAACTACTAATAACAAAAACACAATAACCAGTTAGCTGTTTAAAACTACACTGTCACACAGTAAGTCCCTTAGCACTACCAACCTATTGTAGACTGACGAAAAGAGAGACAGAGGTGGTTATAAAAAAGCATCTGCAACGTATGACAACAATACCATGTACAATATAAATAGGTACATTACAAAATATAAAATATGATAGTGAACAAAACACTCCATGCACACAATAATTAAAATGCATGAGAACCGCATATAAAATAAAAATAGCCACTATTTCAATCTCAGTTAAGATGTTAAATATCACTGGGCAATCCTCAACATTTGGAATGACATAATTAATGTTATAGAGACTGATTAAATTTAACCAGTAAAAGCAAAAGAACAGTAGAATAAAGAATTTAATCTTAGCAAACACTTTTCATCTTTCAGTGTCAAAGCTGAGAGCACATTTTGAGCACTTTTTTTAGTTTGAGGAAATAATGTTCTATAATTGAGAGTGTGTTTTTCATCTGTTTGGGGTACTCCACACAGAATGGGAAATACATCTCAGGCAGACGCTGAGGAGCCTGTGGCACATTGTGATGATGAGTCCATCCATCTTAATGCTTTCACAGCAAGGAGGGGATTCCCTGCATCATGGAAGAAGATGGTTGGTAACTAGCTTGTTTTTTCCCATTAAAAAGAGATATCTGAGGAACCCTCTGAAAGAACTGAAGTTGTAGGTAACTTACAATGCAAAAAATGTCATTGACAATGTGAAGAATTAACACACGTGTCTTCTAAGTAGTAAGAGGTGCTAGTAGGTAAATGTTGTTGATGTTGTCTGGAGGAGGCCAGTCTGGCTGTTTCTCCTTTTTCCTGTCTTTTTGCCATGCTAACCACCTGCTGGCTTTACGTGCTTTATGTAACATACAGACATGAGAGTGGTATCGATCTTCTCATCTAACTATTGGCAAGAAAGCAAGTAAGTGTATTTTCCAAATATTTAACTATTACTTTAAGGCTGGGTCTGTATTATTATCCAGTCTTATGTTCATATGCTTCATATTTTCAATAAAGAGGAGTGTTTAATCAAATACATTTTTTTTATTAACAGGTTAATCCAGCCACAGTTATCTGTGCTGAAACTTTTTATTCTTTCACGTTTACAATATTTCTTTCACTATAGTATCACTCAGCTCAGGTGATAAAAGCAGGCCCCTTTAACAGAGTGAGCCTGTGCTGTATAGTTCATTTACCAGAAGGCTCTTCCAGATAGCCTATAATATAATCCCTCAGCCATGACATTTGTGACCCTGAACAGAGGATTATTATGTGTGGAGAATAAATGTGTGTGCACCAACAGTTGAAACATGCCTGTGTTAGTGTAATCTGGTTTAAACTGTACATAGTCACAATATATCTACTATTGTTTATCTTTCTGTAGAAATACATATATAAAACAAGATATGAAATATTCCTAAAGATAGATAGATAGATAGATAGATGATAGATAGATAGATAGATAGATAGATAGATAGATAGATAGATAGATAGATAGATAGATAGATAGATAGATAGATAGATAGATAGATAGATAGATAGATATGATAGATAGATATGCTAAAAAACACACTGGATCACACTGGGTAACACGATGTTTCCGCCCATGACATCACTTCCATGATTGACAGGCGGGTGGCCCTTTGGCAAAGTAATTGCATAAGGCCTTGCTGGGGATTAGGACTTTCACACAGTTTTTATGTAACATATGGTCCAAGCTGCCCACACAGCCATGACCTCATCAGTGCCAGACGCGGCGGGAGATCCGCAACAGAGCGTCCAAACTCGGCCCACGCTGACCCATCCGAAAGGAAATGGGCAGGAAGGCTGCAGGGACGCTGCTGGGCTGTGTTCAAAACGACTGACTAACGCTTGTTTTTCTCTTCTGCAAGGAAGAACCCTTTTCCTCCTGCACCACCAGCTATTTAAAAGTTTCATTTGTCCTGTAAAATATCTCATGTAACCATCACTACTAATAACTAGTAGTACTAACTTTTGGTCCCTTAACTTTTTTCTCCAGCACTGCCAACTGATAAAAAATTCATTTGTTTCAAGTTGTTTTATGTTCTATATCTATTAAACATCATCCTCAGCTGCACTTTGTATTTTAGAACATAATAAACTAGAATGGTGCTGTAGCTCAAAGCATAGATAGATAGATAGATAGATAGATAGATAGATAGATAGATAGATAGATAGATAGACAGGATAGATAGATAGATAGATAGATAGATAGATAGATAGATAGATAGATAGATAGATAGATAGATAGATAGATAGATAGATAGATAGATAGATAGATAGATAGATAGATAGATAGATAGATAGATAGATAGATAGATTTCCCCTGCTGTGGCAGAATGTGTTCAGAGATGCACAAATCTAGTCAGAAAAAAAGCCCCAGTAAGCAAGCTGTTATTTGTTAGATTAAATGGAGCTGTCAGGGCCGTCTGGCTGGCAGTTGTAGAGCCAGCTCATCTAAGTGCTGATGGCTTTGCTTTGTTCTGGGGTCTGTTTGCTGTGTAAACCCTGACAAACAGACAAAACTCTTGCAGCACTGTCAACTCCCTTTCAGGCATACAAAGGCTCGCTGCCTTCCCCCTTCTGCTCTGTCAAAGTCATGAGCGTCTGCCTGTGCCGCAGTGGAGCCGGCACAGCAGGCGGGAGAGTCTATTGATTTCTGCTCCGGCACCGGCTAAACTGAGCTCGCTGTGAAAAGCCAAGTGCAGGTGGAAGTCTGGCCGGGGAGGCACACTTCATTGAGTTTCATAATGTCGTCATTATGGTCGCTGTAGAATGAACTGCTGGTGCTCAGCGGCTGCCGAACACAGACGTGATGCTGCTTTCATATCCTCTTACATAATGATTTTGTAATCCCTGTGAGTTTGGAGGCTAACAGCTGCTCAGTTTTGTTTGGAATGAGACATGATGCTATTCTTTTCATCACTGCATTACTCAAGGACAAACCATCCTAATTACCTCAGTAGTTATATCAAAAAAAAATTCTATGTTTGAAGCGGTTATAATTCATATTTTTGTATTATCTGAGGATCATTTGCTGACTTGTTTGTGAAAGGGGACACTCCTGGTGAGTATCCAGCTAAGAATTAGGTGACTGTGCGGCTCCTCTAAGCTATACTGAGCTTTACAGTGTCTTTGAGTTAATTGTTTGGATGTTCAGCCTGCAGCTTTGCTGTTTTGGTTCAGCACACAGCAGACAGACAATGTTAATGTTAGCTGGTTAACATTGTGGAGCATTTAGCAGCCAAAGAGCCTAATATTTCCCTCAAGTGGTGGTGGAGACCAAAAACAGAGCTGAAAGAGAGGCCTTATTTTTTTGGTTTTTGTCTGGTGGCCAAAAACACATTTCAAACGAAAGCAAATGCTGCTCTGCATCTCCTTGTCGTATGAATAGGCAACTGACAAGTTCACCATATCAACTTATAGAGCGTGTGGTGCTCTGCTGCATTTTCCACCATATCAAACATAGATCACTGACGCTAAGTGAGAAGTTAAACCAACAAAAACAAGATGTTCAGGGAGTGTTGCTCTTTAGAAGTTGTGAATATGTCAGTGCTGTGTTAGGAGTTAGTTCCCGCTGCTTTAAGAGGTAAAAACAGTTATTACGTGTAAAGGCCTTTAGCGGTATGATCCCCACTGTACTTCTTAACCCTGTAAAGCCTGAACCATGAAATAATTGCCAGAGAATTCCATTTTTTTTTAACTGGGTTGTTTATTGAACCTTCTAACAAATAACAAAATGTGCATATATACTTTTTTTGTATATTTTTTGCTACAATCAGCATTTTAATTTATTTTTTAGTTATTTTGTATCATCACACTGATGATGTAGAGGTCTCAGAAACTGATGTATCAAATATGATACATTTGGCATTAAGGGGTTAAATATTACACCTCATTTTCAACAAGCAGGCGAACGAGCCTCCTAAATGTACCCATACACACACGGACATCCATTTCCCAATCATGTTCCACTACACAAGCCAAACACCCACACTGTCTGAAGACAGAAGACTGGACAGAAGTCTCTCTATCTCTCAAGGCACATCCCTGCTGTCATCTGAAAAGCTCAACTGTCATTTTAAAATCCTTCAAACAACCAAAAAGTTCATCATTGCCAAGGGGAAAGTAAGTGCTCTTGATTCTGGTAATGCTGAGAGGGCAGAGATACATAGTTTTCACTCAAAAACAAAGATAATTTGGATTTTTAGATCTTAATTTGAGTTATGACATAATCTTTCCAGTTCTATGGCACTAAGGAGGAAATAACATACACTGGGTTGGTATAAGTTCAGTTCCACACACACACACACACACACACAACGTGAGCAGATGGGAGCTGTGATGCTTTCCAGGTCATAGCCTCAGCTCTCATCCAGCAGCATCGCTGAAGAACAACTGTGCAGATGCCAATCATCAGTGCACTGAGCATCAGCACAAAACATGAGACTACAGTAATACAGTATGTGTTATATGTATATGTACTGTAGTGGTGTTATAAGCACATACAGCATAACTGAAAATATTTTCTTTGCTTTACCACTTTACCCTCACTTTCTTTACCTCTCATCTACGTGGACAACAGAATACACTGCATGAATTATTGCTAAGCTCATAACGTCTCTGTCAGAATGCTTCATTTTCTATAATCGGCGGACATTTCTGTGACCCCAGTTTGTAGTGTTAATTTATTAATTAAACTGTCACAATAACTGTTTACACGTTGCTTTTGGATGATTTTCGGCATTTACATAATGACTGATCTCCAAACTCTGTGAGTCGTGAATCAAGTTCAGCCTCTGTCGGTTCGTTGAGGCTCTACGGTCAGTCTATAAAGGGGAGTGTGAAAGAGAAAATATCCAAAGCTAGCTAGCTAAAGCTTCTGCCTCTATTATTTTACAACAACAACAACAACAACAACAACATCTGAGTCATGCAGCACAAACAAACCGCTTCCCCCAACAGCTCTGTGCTTGCACATGTGTGTAGATAGGACACACACGTTAACACACAGACACACACACACCTGACGCCTGTGTCAAGAGAGACCTCTAGAGGAGCAAAATTACCAGGAAACAGACACAGTGGGTGCAAACAGGGGGGTGCGCTGGTTTGCAAGGAGTCAGGATTGCAACAATTTAACACAAAGAGTGTGTGTATGTGCGTGCTTGTGTCACCATTATAGTTATTATGGTGGATTAGATGAAATTATTGTAGGCTTCTTCTAGCTTTTTGTATCACCCGCAGAGTCCATTTTTGGCTGCTGTTGTTGCTTGTTGTTTGGTTTCCAGTTGTCCTGTGATATTAATACACATTCATGTGCGGCTCTATGAGTTCCTGATGGGAACTTCTCCTTTCACCTCCAATAAATCACCAGTGTGACTCCTTGCGGTAAGAGATGGCAGTGAAACAGAGACACCAAATGGCCACCGTGCAGTATTTC
Organism: Scortum barcoo; assembly: GCA_023238725.1. Classification (NCBI taxonomy): domain Eukaryota; kingdom Metazoa; phylum Chordata; class Actinopteri; order Centrarchiformes; family Terapontidae; genus Scortum; species Scortum barcoo. Next base: position 20,456,796 of record CM041547.1, read on the forward strand.
ATGTTGCTTTGTGTGCCTGCAAGGGAAATTAGGACTCATCAGAATGTATAATAATGTTTTTTTTTTTTTAATTCAAATATGACAATCAATCATCCATCTAGCATATATCTTCTCATTTAAAGGCAATAATCTGGAATTACAAATCTGTTCAGGTCAATTCATTTATGCTTGATTGATTCCTTGGGAAATAATCAAGTTGTGGTGAGGATGCCAAGAGGACGCTGGAGCAATGACTGGGTATATTTCAGGCTCATTCAAAGGTAAACGTCAATTCCTGCGTTACGTAAATTAGAGTGAGCACTGGAAGCACCTCTTAAACTGTGAGACGATTAAAGGGTCGTGGTAAGGTCCAAATTAAACACACACATACACACTGTACTTGTGCCTAATTAAAGTCAAGGTGTCAGACGATGTGATTTACAGTCTTAAATCAGAGGTGTTTAGTGTTTGTCTTGTTATTCTTGTCTGAGAAGATTAAGGTTATGAAAAAGTTTTCAATGCTCTTGTCCGTTGTCTGCCTTTCTTTCTCTAATAAAGGATTAACGTAAAATAAATATATACAGGAATATATATCTATACATATATGGAGAACAAAAATCTTTCCATCTCTTTCTTTATTTCCTCTGTATTACTCTTTCCTTCCTGTCTTTGTGCCATTCTTTAATTACACACACCCACAGACTGACGTCACCAATTAGGAGGCCAGACAGCAGCATCAGGCATTGTGGGTAATCCTTGTGGCCACCGTGTCTCATTCTGAATGAAGAGGCAGCTCTCCCGCTGGCAGCCCAAAGGCCCAGCCCAGCAGGACACCCCTAAACCCTCCTCAGCACCGCATCGCACACTGCTGCTCCTGACGAATGGGTGCCATAAGAGGATTGCTCTGTTCACTCTGGCCAAAACACACACACACACAAATTAACTAATGCACCACAACAGACAGAGACACATACACACACACACCACAGCCACAACCCAGTGCACACAAAGTCAGCATCTACAGACACATAATGAGCAAATAATATTAGAAAAGGTGCAATGGGAATAGGTCTTGCTCTGTTGGGCAAGGCAAATGTATCTGTACAGCACAGTTCATACACACAACAATTTTAAAGTGCTTTACAGACACTTTTAATAAACTTTAAAAGAACAAACATAAGAAAGTGTGAGCGCATATAGAAAAGTGGAGGCAATGCTGATATAAACAAAGCTGTTCACGCTAACATGCAGACAATCACTATGCAAACATGCTTGTTAACATGAGATCCCTCCAGCCACTCAGATTAATCCTCTGGGGAACATAAATGACTGGATAAAGTTTAATGGAGGTCCGCTAAATAGTTGTTGGGATAGTCCAGTGTGGACATTGCTAGCCATAAACAGGAAACAGATCATTGCAAGCTTATCGGTAATGAAAGAATCAACTCTGGACACAAGGTCTCTTATTTTTAATATATTTTAAGGTGATAAAAGGTTAATTAATTAATTAATTAATAATTCATAATAACAGCATTGTTGCAAAAGCTTAAGTCAGAGTCTATAACCACGTTTCAGAGTTGATTTCAACAGTTATTTCAATTACATTTTTTAAAAATAAACAACAATTCAGTTACATGTGTCTGTTAGAGAAAATTTGTAGACCTTTAGACAAAACCCTGTCCATTGCATCAAGTGTTGCACCTAAGAGCAGATGTGTTGTCTGCACCTAAGCTTTTTGCAAAGATAATTTAAAACTTGTAGCTACTACTAGTCTCAATACTGTGAATTCAAATTGAAAGATGTCCTGAAGGTCCTTGGTAACAAGATAATTGTTAAAGTGTTGAACACGTGTTTCTAGTTTGAACTAGTTTTTCAAGGATCCAACAGTTGAGAGCCTTCAGTTCAAATGAACAAGCTGCAGAGCTTCCCTTTACAGTCTGGTTTGAAGTGTGTGTGAAGTGGTTCTTCTTGGTTTAAAGCAACATAAACAGCACCAACACTGAGAGAGCCACTTCCTTTGTATGGTAGTTGATGTGCGGAGCGAGAGAACGATAAACCACTGAGAGAAAAAAGTAGATAGAAGAAATGACAGGAACTTTGTTGTATTATTCATCATCACTTAGCTAAAGCAACAGGGAGACCGAATCATCAACAGAGAGAAGAGACAAAGGCAGATGTTATCGGTGTGAAGTGCTTTTAGAGGGTGAGCTAATGAATTGATAAAAGGTAGGTCTTTGTTTTCATTTATGTGTATTTGTTTTAGTGTTAGTGAAATGAATTCTGATTGGGTGGCGCTTCAAAACAGCACTGGAATGAAGCCCAACCAGTGTTTTTAGTCCCTCAGATGGTTGATGAAAAGACACAGCTAAGCCTATTACAATGACGCAAAGAGCCCTGCAAGAGTGCACAACAACATCCAAAAAGTAGCACACAGCTGTAGCTTTGTGCACGGACTGATGCAACCTTTACTGACCGCTTACATATGAACAAAATGTGGCTAGTTACATTTGGGTCTTGTGTGTAGGTTTGGAATATCAAAAATTTAAAACCATGATGTGGACAGACTTGAGAGCAGTGTTGCAGAGAGACTGAAGGGGGAAGCGAGGCGTGTCTATTGATCTGCTCCCCCTGAGGTGTCATTTCAGATGTAGAGTTATGGGACAAACACAGCTGTTTGTCGGGACATCCTTCTGCCATCCATCTACAGCCGCAGAGCCTCTGCTTGTAATACAAACATGAATCTGTCTGGGCACCTGTCATGAGATATATCTTCCCAAAGGTGCACCCACACAGCTCAAGCATATGTAGTGTTTCATTTTTCTAGCCAGTGATTTCCTTCCTACGAGAGCAGAGGAAATTAGATGCGATAACCAACAGGCTGCTTCCCAGAAAACAATAATGTGGATATGAGAGAAATGATGAGGAAGACGACAACGTACAGCTTCTGTGAAGTCAGTTTTCTCCCAGGAACTGATTTTCACCCACTTACATGTAGATACATATCTTACATATAGATATATAATTTGCAAATACATAGATACTTGTGAGGCAGATAATAGAATAAAAAAAGATAAATAATAAATTATTATTATTATTATTGTTGTTATTGTTGTTGTTGTCGTTGTTGGTGGTGTTAAGTATAGTTAGTATAGTTAAGTATAAACCTCTAACAAACACTTTATATCTTCATTAACATTTACATGTCTTTATAACAGTTTGCATTAAAACAGTTAGCATAGTTTTATCTCCATTAAAAGGAAAACAATTTGTGATTCTTCTGTAGTAATCTAAAAGGCATTGTTTACTTGAAATAAATTTATTAAGACAAGAAATCTGAGTATATCCTGTTAAATCAGGACACATACACACTGAGTAGTGCTCCATCTGAATCATTATCACCACTATTGGCAGCATCACCCTGAATTAACATTACCATTGACAGTATTTTCTGTCAAAATCTAATGAATCTGATCTAAAATGCATCCAAAAAGTGATAATCATAATGATGGTGACAATACACCATCATCATCATTTGGAGCTCAAGTTGGATTTTCATTGAGTAAAACTATGAAAAAAACTTAACTTTTATACACTTCAATAACCAACAGTGCAGTTCAGTAACTCAAATACTTTGCTGACAGGTGGCAGGATTAAGTGATAGGTTCCCTAATGGCTAATCTGTATTCAGGATTTTATTCTCTGCTTGGTGCTGACCTCGGTCCTGAAATAAATGGAAAGGTCAGACTGACTTCTGTTGGTTCTATTATTGAGCGTCGTCTACACAGTTTGCACCGCAGTTGGGAGCCCTTGTTCATTCAGTCTCCTGCAGGTGTTGTTGACGTACTCTGGCACCCAGCTGAGTCTGAGGATTTGACGTGCGCAGACAAGGCCGGGTAGATAAAGAAGCATGTGTGGAGAAGGTAACCAGGTGTTTCGAGCCTCAGCAAAGAAGGACGCCATCCATCCTGAGGAGCAGACAGGAGCTCTGACATTTGAATTTATCAACATTTCCAGTTCGTAAAGGATCCCTTCGTACGAGCCGCAGGTATGGAGCCCATCGCTCAGACAGTGGAGGCAGCAGAAGCTCACTTGCAGAGGCGAGGCTGGAGGTTTGTGGCAAAGCGGGGAGCCTCGTCGCAGTTTGTGGGGAGCACCATCATGGTCCTGTCCACTTATGCTGTCGCTACCCTGACCATGAACTTTGGGAAGAACATGCAGGAGCGACGATTACGACCAAACGGCAACTAGCAGCAAAGACAGAAATGGCAGGAGGAGCTAGGATGCACAGAACTTTTATGCCTCAACTCAAACTCATACCAACTTTACGCTGCGAGGATGTGAGAGGACATCCGAAATCAGCCTCTGCAGGAGTCAGGTATCTGGTTCAATCCAGTGTTTTACCTGAAGTGGGAGATGGAAAATAATGAAGGGGCATAAATACTCTGTATGCAGTGCAGCCATGTGACCACAGGGTGGAGAACTGGAGCTTCTTCCTCACTTGCTTGATTTCATCCAGCAGCAAGCCACAGGATCACTGGAGATTGAATGTCTCTTCCGGCTCAAAAGAACAGAACAGAGACTGTATTGACCACAACCTTTCTGATGCATTAGACAGAATGGGAATTACAGATATTTAGATGCTCTGTGTCTAACAAGTAAAGTTTTAGATATGTACTATGGTGGGGTTTTTTTTTCTATCTTTGTTACAAAATTGCCTGTTTATTTTCATAAAATGTCTGAGTGACTATGTGGCAGTGGACTGGTGATGTGCATTTTCTAAATGTCATGTTGTATTTCTTGAACGTCTGTCAGCTAATGGTACAGAAAATGACTTTCAAAAAATGTATATTCGATCGAAATGCTGTCTTTGAATAAATGGAGAAATAGATTCTAGTTTCAAGTCAAGTCATTTTTATTTTTACAGACCAATATCACAAATCACAGTTTGCCTCAGGGGGGTTTACAGTCTGTATAGCATACAACACCCACGACTCGGCTGAAAAAACTCCCCAAATAAAAATGTTTTACAGGGAAAAATGGAGGAAACCATCAGGAGGAGCAACTGAGGAGGGATCCCTCTCCCAGGATGGACAGACATGTAATAGATGTCGAGTGTACAGAATCCACAGTAACATCACAGTGGTACACTTTAACATTGCAGTGTGCAGATTTCTCTTATGATGTGAAATCATTTGCTGTCATCTCACACCTGCAGAAACATCTTGACAAAAACGTCAAAGCAGTCAAAGATTAAACACAAGAAGATTAAAAATAATCAAGTAAAACAGTCCAGTCCAGGTAAACATACAGTACATTACAGTACACTACAGTACACTAACAATTAACTATGGCTTTTAACCGATGTTATTACTCTTTTCTTTTTATAGAAAAACATCAATGTAAGTCATTGCTCCAATTTATCCAAGTGCAAACCTCAGACTCTCAGTGACATTTTAGACATTGCTTCTGAACAAAAACCTTAATTAGCAGCACCAACAATTTGGTATTTGACCAGTGACATTTGTGTCAACTGAAAGGTCACTTAACTTGACCTTTCTTTGAGAGTAGCTTCTACACTCGCAGCAGTAGTGGTTCCTTTCACCATTAAATGCTACAAAATAATGTAAACCACAGCTAGCTGAGATAAAAATGCAGGCTAATTAAACACATAGACAGGATTTAATGAACTTAAGGAACTCCCCATGTTTCCAGGCAGAGGATAATCTCAGGACAATCTCAGCGCAGGATTTCCTCAAGATGAGGAAATAGAAAATCGAGAAGTTTCTGTGACTTTCTTCTGCTCATTTTATCGACTGTTGGCTGTTTATCCATAACTTTGCTTTAAGCCAACTACTTCACCTCTGCTCATTTACTAACTAGTTTTCACTTTACTGAAAATCAGCATCCAAACAGTGACTTTGATTTGATTAAAAAAAGTTACCTGACTTAATAAATGGAGCTATATGTGTACAGGCAAATGAAAAAGTAGTTCCAGGGGTACAAAAGCTGCAGTACACAACTTCAAAAGTTTCCCTGCATTCCAGAAAAGTTTTCAGGCCAGTTCACCGCTTTACACCTTTTTTTTCCAAACATGCAGATGGTTGAAGTGTCTACCGTCCCGGTGAAATAGGTCAGTGGAACAACAAATCAAAGAAACTCTAACTGGCGGAAATGAATGTCTATCAGTTAGCGAGCTGACAAGGATGGGCGACACTGTTTGCCAGCTGAGGGCCAGCCTGAGGCTCACAGCGCAGGCACTGACCCAACCCTGTTAAATGAGAACGGCAACAAGGGTACACAGAGAGCAGCGATGGCCTGCTTTGTCCTCCCTCCCTCGGTTCCCTGAATAGCTCCCGCACAAAGGATATCGTTATTTCTCCTCTAATTACCAGATGGAGGGCTGTTTGTCTGCCTCTCGCTCCTTTGCTCTCACCCCCAGAAATAAAGTGCTCTGCTGTGATGACCCTTAGCAGTTATGAAACAGTCTGGTGGACAACGGGGCCCGAGCGAGCCCTAATTTCCTCGTTCAGCTCACGCACTATGAGTCTGAGTTGAGGCTCCACTGAGAGCATTTCATCTGTGCTCAATCTGTGTGTTTATGCGATGGCCAATCTGTCTGGTCCCTTCACGTCCCTACATGGTTTTGTTGCCAAAACCAATCATGTCTAAGGCGTGTCACCAATTTCACAGTCTTGGTTTTAGGCAGACGTATCTAGGCCACAAGACACTCTCCATCTGCTCTTTGGTGGCCAAAAGCCTTGGGAGGTCACTCAGAGAGGGAGAGAGAGAGAGAGAGAGAGAGAGATGCACCAAGCCAGGGATTAGGCTGGCACACCAGGTCCAAGGGGAGGTGAGATTAAAAGACAGGAGTAATAACACACACACACACAGTGGAAAAACGCACTGGCGGCATCCACATAACCCCATTCTGAACATGCATTGTCGGGCTGTCATGGAGCAAATATGACTTTAAATCTTAAAATGTTTCAGTGGAGGGACTTAACGGCATTCTTTTGGGAAACACACCTTATGGTAGCATTTACTGGCAAGGTCACCCACTCCCGGTTCAGATGACCTACATGGACACAGGTGGCGAAGAACAAAAAATAATTTAAAAAAAAAGCCTCCGGAAAAATAAGCTGAAGTGAACTCTGTCTTAATGATAACAGGAAAGATTACCCCCCTGCGAGTTCATGGTGTTTTGTTCGGCAGAGATTTGTGTTCCCTGTCCTCAGCATATCATGCAGTATTAAATCTCAGCTATACCCTCCTCTAACCCTGTCATCTGGAAAAAGCCCTGACCTCAGTGTGTGTGTGTGTGTGTGTGTGTGTGTGTGCTGAGAGGCGAGAGAGAGAGAGAGAGAGAGAGCTGGGGAGAACAGGTGTGACTCAGCACCACCTGTGAATGATCCACTCCAAATCAAGGGCAACACATCCCTTATGGGGGTCTCTCTCTTTTTTTTTTTTTTTTTTTGGCCTTTAAATCAATTTGAGGATTCAGGGTTTGTTTTTGTTTTCGCTGTTTCTATCTTCAACAAACTGAGATGGAAGGCTGTCAACAAGGAGGATTTGGTAAACATCTCATTGGGAGATTAACAAGGAGGGAGTCTTTTCTGTGTGCGTATGTGAGTGGGGAGGGAGGGAGGGAGAGAGAGAGAGAGAGAGGGGAGGGCTTCCCAGCATGGGGCAGAGGGAGGGGGTGAGCTGCCTGGTGGTGGGGACTGAAATGTCCTTCATATAAACCGGTGACAAAGTGGCGAGCAGCGGCCCCCGGGCAGCAGAGATCACAGCCAGCACAGAGAGAGACAGACAGACACAGAGAGAGAGAGACAGACAGAGAGAGACAGACAGAGAGAGAGAGAGAGAGAGAAAGAGGAGGAGACCGGAGCACCATGTACAGGCGCCGGATCCACAGCAACGCACCGGGGAGACGCAGAGGAAGACGCTCACCGGCAGGAAAGGATCAAAACAGAGGAAACTAATCCGGACCGAGCGACATTTACTCACCGGCAGGTAAAAAATACATGTGAATAAATATAAAAACAGAGGAAGATCTAAAAACTGCTGTGCCAAATAGAGCCAGCAACACCTGAGTCGACAGGTCTCCGCGATGTTGGTCTGATTTCAGGAGGTGTGACACTCTCACAGGTTTATATGAGGATGGTACATTAATGATGCTGAGACAAAGAGAGAGATGTCATGAAGTGGCTTGAGGTCGGTGTAAACTCACTTCACAGGAAAGACTGGACATGTTGTGCAGAAGGTTTTTTTTATTATTATTATTTTATTATTTTTTTAAAAACTGCGATTTTTAACCTGTTTAAGTTCAAGCTTTGGTCAAGATTTGCTTTAAATGATGTGAGCTGCTGCCCGGGCCTCACTTTTATTATGTTTTGCAGGAGGGATCAGATATCGTCTGTTTGGTTGATGATAATCACAACATGCAGTGTTTATGGATTTTTTCTTTTCAAGGTTGGATCAATTGTTCCTGTTCAATTACTGAGGACACTACTTTAATACATACCCCTATTGGAAACTGCATCCACTGCTGACTCTGGCCTCTAACTGCATCTGTTTACGAATCCGTGGTAATATAGAAATGGTGAATGAGTAAAAAACAAAGCTTTTTTTACTGTATATGTGTGCGTAAAATCAGAGGCGCACCTGTCCTGTCCTGTCCATGCGGCCGTGTCCAACAGATTTGTTTAATTCGTGTTATGTAGGTTACACATCGGCCAGCCGCTTGTCAGATTAAACAGCCACGCATGTCATCCAGCTCAGCACGGTGCCTCAGTCTCACCTAATTAGGCTCACCCTGTCTACCGGGTCACCACACGCAGGGCGCGCACGGAGCTCAGCAGCCTCCATGTCTCACTCACACTGCATCACTGTGTGCGGCACAATGATGAAGCCAGGAGGCGTGAGAACAGCTCTGATCGGGGATTTTACATCCAGTGTGTTAAATGTTTTATAAGCTGTGCACCGAGAAGAATTATCCATCATTAATCATCTGTATTAATTGTTGCGCTGTGTTATGTGTCTTCTTCTTGTGGGGTTTGGTTCTTGCTGCTGTCAGGTAAGAGGACTGTGTGTTTGGTCTGCCGCTGTCCAAAGTGCTGAACTCTCTCTTCTTCGCAGGCCTGTTTGCAGAGATGGCTGTCACCTCTCGCCCTCTGCTGTTGATTTGCGCATATTTGGCGGCCGCGCTGATTGGCGGAGGCCGCTCGGAGGGGGTGTGTCTCCAGGACGGCAAGCACAAGGCCGCGCCCAGCCCGGAGCCCCACCTGAGGGAGTGTGGGCTGTATGCTGACAGTGAGTGTGTGCCCCCCTGTTGAATGGTGTGTGGTGACAGTCTGTGACAGACGTATCGAAGCAGATCTCCTGACTGACACTGAAATGTGTTCCCGTCCTTTGCTGCTGACAGATAGCTGCTGCACGGAGGACGACATCCAGGACATCTCCCACGTCCCCTCTGTTATCAATAAGAATGAACCCTGGGACAAGTGTGGGCCCCTGAGCGCAGAGTAAGTCTCACCCAGCAGATGTCCGTCTGATCCGGACCCTTTCAATTTCACCTTAAAGTGTGTGTGTGTAACCAGTAAACAATGGAGAATGGGACAACTTTGTTAAAAGGTGTCACTCATTGTGTCACACACACAGAATTAGGTCTGTGCAGCTCCCCCCAACACTACAGAGCAACATCTTTCAGCTCACTCTTTTCATTTAATGGCCCCAAACTTTCCTGTTTTTGGTCCACTCTCCCAGTCTCATTAAATTGTTAGCTGGTAGCTGCTCTAAAAGCTGAACCAACCGGCGACCATCAAAAGTCTGTTCGACGGACAGCGAGCAAAGGGACAAAAATTTTCCCCAGGAGGTGGTAGAGGCCAAAAACTGTGCAAAAGCAGGAGTGAATGCTGGACTTTAAATTCATCAGGTGGTCAGAAAAATGATGCCAAATGGATGCTAATGTTGCTCCGTAAATAAGCAACTGTTTGCAGCAGTGCTGTGTTTACAGCTTGATTTCATTGCCCGCAGGAGTCCAAACATCAGTTATTGCAGGTTTGAATGGCTTCAGTGAAAGATTTTTTTCCCCCATTGTGTCATAATGACACCCTGCTGAATGAAGTATTTAAACTGCACAAATAATATGTTGAATAAACAGTGTAACCTGCCGGTAGGTGTGTGGTTACAATCAAAACAAGATTTTATTCAACCATACAGGAGACTTTTGACTAGATTTTGGTTAGATTAAGGTATCTTACTGGTGAATTACAGGGAAGTGAGCAAAAAAAAACAAGACAAGAGACAAGACAAGGATGAAGAAACAGTAAACTAGCACAATAAAAAAAAACACTCAAACATACAAATGATCAGATGTGTTAAACAGCATAAAAACAGCTAGGTCATGTCATCTTCACCTGCTCTGTGACGAGCCACTCCAGGTCAGCCCTCCCAGGGTCAAGAAAAGCTTAAACACAGATGTCATTTGTCATCCTGTTAGCACTAACCAGTCCCCTCCCTCCCTCTCTCTCTTTCTCTCCTCAGGTGTGAAGGCTTTCTGAAGCGTGTGTCGTGCTTTTACCGCTGCTCCCCTGACGCGGCGCGCTGGCCTCATCCCCACCGCCGCTCGTACATCCAGGCTGTGCCGCTCTGCCACAGCTTCTGCCGTGATTGGTGAGGCTGCCAAGCGCATTGCCAAGCAAACCTAAATCAAAATCAGTGTCTGCCTGTGAGGCTGCCAAGAGGGAGATTACCAGCCAGAGTAACAACAGCATACTGTGCTACCCATACTAAGAGCTGTCCCCACCCTGTGGTTACATGCTGTTTATTAGAGTATCTAATAAACTGTACATCAGTCTTTTCTTATGAAACAGGTAGGGTACAAAAAGGTGTAACAGTGGCTCCCAGGCTCAGGTTCATAGCCGCTCAGGGGATTCTAAGCAAAATGAGAAACAGCTTCCTGTCGTGGTTGTTTCGCCTTCAGACACAAATAGAGATCTTCACATCCCTGAGACAAAATACTTGTACTAGCAGTGGTTGTTGCCATGAAAAAATATGAAAACTGCTTCCATTTTCTGTGACTAAATAGAGTTTGGGTGTATTTACATTGAGAGTGTGCATATTTAAAGTAAAGGTTCCACATTTGGGATTTTTTTTCACTCCCTTGCCAAGACTTTGACGCGAGGACTGATACCACTCTCATGTTTGTACAGTAAATATGAATCTAATTAGTTACATGTCATACCTCGTTTGTTCAATATGCTAAAAAAAAAAAACACATTAGAGTTAGAGTGAGTTAAATGAAAAATGTGTGTCTCAGGAGGCAGAGCAGGCCCACCTCCTCCTGCCCTCATGCAGAGGAGTCCTTGTCATTGAACACAGTGGGCTGCATGCTTTGTGGCTCGCCTCAGCGTGTGAATGGGTGACCGAGTGGTGAAAACCTTGTAAAAACCTTTGGATAAAACATCTACGTAAATGCAGCTATTTATGTCGAGGACAAAACTGGACGTTTCTGTGCACTGCTGCGAAATGTTCTGGCACATCACTCCTGGTAAAGCAGCAAATTGTGTTCTGTTCTGTTTCCCCTAGCACCAATCTTTATGTTAGATTGCTGACCACCTACTGGCTGTATCTTCACATGTAGAATAAAAACATGAAAGTGGTGTCAATCCTCTCTTCTGACTCTCAGCAAGAAATCAAATAAGCGCACTTCCAAAAATTTTGAACTGTTCCTTTAAAAACCGAGCGCACCTCAAATGAAAACGTGGCTCTCTTAGCTCTCTGGTGTACATCATGAGAAAACATTCAAAGAAGAGAATTACACTTTGATGTTTTGCCATTTTGCCAGGTATTTCATTTTGAGAATTTGCATACCTTTCTTCAGGTTCGACGCGTGCAGGATGGACATGACGTGTGCTCGTAACTGGGCCAGAGACCCCCGAGGACAGAACTGTACTGGAACCTGTGTTCAGTATCAGCAGGTAGGCTTTGATCAGACACATCTGTGACCGGCTGCTTACATAATCTGGAACCTTGTGGATTTTGTGGGTTTGTGGGTTTTGTTCTGTTTTTCTGGCATCAGCGGAAACCAAACATTTGTTTTATTGTTTTAGTCACACTCGCAGCATGGCTTTATGGGTGGTAATTCCTGTCTGTTCACCACTTTGGTCCAGACAACTGTTGGATGGTTCGTCATGAAATTTGGAGCAGGCATTCATGTTCCCATCAGGATTAATTGTATAACCTTGATGATGACTTTACTTTTTATTTTATTCTATCATCAGGTAAAAATAACCTGCAAAAAGACATTTCCATCTGTACTTTGTGCTTAATGTAAGTTAGCAAATCTTAGCATGTTAAAATAAGACCTTCAAGCCTTGATCATACTCCAGGTTGGATGCACAATCACCTTACATTATAAATACTACAATTATATGTACAACACGTTCCACGCTTACACACTAGAAAACATGATGGACTCCCCCTGACAGAGCTCCTTTGTTTGTTGTATTTGGCTGAACAACATGAAAAAGTAAAGCATTAAAAACTGTGTGCAACCACTTAACATTCGGACAGATGTTAAATACCATACATACATACACACTTTTGAGCAAATGTGCACAGATTTCAGGCTGTACACAGACGTCTGCACAGGAGACTTTGGCTAACGATGAAATTCATGTCCCACACGGACACACGGACCCATCTCATTGGCCTTTAGATGATAATTATGGTGAACATTATACTTGCTAAACATCGGGATGTTCACATTATCATTGTGAGCATTTTGCCATGCAGGCGTCAGCATGTGGGCTTGTCACACAATTACAACAAGCCTCCAAAGTAATGGGTGTAAGCTGCGAGCACCTGTTTTAGTATTAGCAATGACATAAACTGTGCATTATGCCGTCAGAGCACGCCTCAGCTGAGATTCTCCTGGTGTCGCAGACCTCGCAGTTCATCCTTTCAGCCATGCGGTGCCTGTGGCAGGTCAGATACTGTGTCACAGAAGTGTCAGAGTGTAAGCAAAGGGTTAACAGCACATGGTGGCGCTGTGGGCTGAAGCATGAAAAGGTTCGGTCCTGCTTCAATGGGCAGAGGCCAGCTGGGTGATTTAAAAAGAGGCAGAGTCACAGAGGGGCTGGTGGGCAGCTAACTATCACACAACACATGCCATGACACCTTTTTTGTCTATCTATCTATCTATCTATCTATCTATCTATCTATCTATCTATCTATCTATCTATCTATCTATCTATCTATCTATCTATCTATCTATCTATCTATATCTATCTATCTATCTATGTGTTCTTTGTGTTCTCTTTTTCTTCTCGTTTTCTCTACCTCTTTGCATGTGTGTTGCTCTTGCACACACACACACACACACACACACAGGGAGACGAAAACACACCCCCAGACACCAGACCTATTAAGTCTCTCTGGTGGATATTAGATGATTACTGAAAATGACAGATTTGTAGTAAGAGAGAAAATCTGAGAGTTGTTTAAGTGTGTGTGTGTGTGTGTGTGTGTGTGTGTGTGTAAAAAGTGCGTGTGTGTGCATGTGTGTGCGCCTCTGAGCCAGTGTATTTTGGTGCTTTGTGTGCTTGTATTGGCCCATTTTCATGTAGGGCGCCACTAATGGCACAAAATAGGCTCCAATAATTTTAAGTAGCTCTCAGAACAGAGTGTTTTAAACAGCTCCTGAATACAAAGAAATGAGTCACCGCATTCGGCACATTCAACAAATCACTCCTCTGCAAACAAGTGCCTCTCCTAACGTTTTTTTTTGGAGGTCACAGCAGCAGAGCTTCATTTTGTTTTCTGCTGGCAGAGATGGGAGATTTCACAGTGGGCCACCTCGTGGTCTGAGCTCACAGCACATTAGTCCACCTCGGGGCTGAGACGTGCCACACAGGGAACTGCAAACATACACAGACTTACTTACTTATCGGTGCCACCACAAAATAGCCTCTCACAATTTTCTCAACTTAGACATTTTTAAGCTTTACATTCAAACGATATAATACACAGATTCATCTTCACGACACCTTTTTCAAATCTTGAAAAGTTGGTGAGTTGGACAAACACACTCAGATACAGTCAGGATTTGTAAATGCTGACTGCAGTAGATGTCAGCTTGCATAGAAACGAGCTTATACATTTAAAGGAACACATAGGCGGACTCACACACACACACATACACACACACATCCATTGCATGCAAAAATCCCCCTGGCACTCTGTGTCTCACTCTGTCTTTGTACTCATTGGTAACATTATTTGCCAGCCAAGGTCTGATTTATCTCAGCGTTAGGCACTCTTTCTGCTCCGGAAAGTGTGGGAACGAGGTTACATCTGCAAAGAGTGGCCATGTCTGCGCACAAAAACACAAATAGAGCTGAATTCTGTGGATCAGACGTGGTGGATTAAATATCTGAGGATATGAGGTTCCTGAACAGTGTGGTTTTATAGAATATCTTCTTTTTAACGCTTTAGATCGCAGCCTGAATATTATAGTGTAAAGATTTTGCGCATATGCAATGAAGCACTTACTTGGTAGTTACAAGGGAAGGAGTACAAATTTGCATTTAGAGGAGACTTAGAAATAAATGACTCTGCAAGTACTTTTTTAAATTACCATGCACATAATAATAAGCTTTAGCCTATATGTCATTTCAAAGTAGCTTTATTTTCTATGTTTTTCACAAGTAATACTACACATTACAGTCAACATATACTTGTGTTTTAATTACTTTGAAAAGAGGTGAACAAGAGACCACTAAGCCCCCCTCTCGTCCTCCTCTCCTGTACTTACATATTTGTCCTGGCACACTGTAAGAATTGTCAAATAAACTAAATAATTACATTATGTCAGGAATTACTTTTGAAATATAATCAAACTCACCAATGCATTTTGTTTAAAGATGTCATAAAAATCTGTCAAATATTGTGCTGACATACATAGATAAGAGTGTTAGAGATTTTCAATTATGCAAGTGTTCAATATCATTACTATTGTCTCCTGTTCTCATTTCTATTCAGTTGCACAAAAAAATTAAATGTACCCTTTTTCTAACTAAGATCTTGACCCCTGGCCATGAAAATGATTGCAATCAACGACTGCTGTAAGAAAAATGTAATGTTTTGCCGCTGCCAACCAGTTTACAGACACAGGT
This sequence comes from Scortum barcoo, assembly GCA_023238725.1. NCBI lineage: Eukaryota > Metazoa > Chordata > Actinopteri > Centrarchiformes > Terapontidae > Scortum > Scortum barcoo. The sequence continues at coordinate 20,471,954 of CM041547.1, forward strand.
CCTCTCTCTTTTCTGTTTCCTTTTCACACCAGGTGTAATGTCATGGGTTTCAGACAGAGAAGGGCAGGATTAAATAAGATAAGGATGGGAAGGACAGAACAGAGCCCCGGGAAATTTCAGTATCTCACTTATTTGATCACACCATGTCGTCTAAAGCCACTTGTGCTCGTACTGAATTAGCTTTGGCAGCAAACCCTGTCTGCCTGGGGAAGGACAGAAGTGCTTGTGTGTGTGTGCGCGCGCACCTCTGTGTGTATTACAGGGTCGCTGCGATAAGACCTAAGTGTCAGACAGAGAGTATGTGTAGTAGAGAGAAATAGCTGTCATCCTCTTTGTCCTTGGAACATGGTAAATATATTACAGCTTTTTCTTCTCTGAGCGCCCCGTGTGACTCAGTCTTAATCCCCCAACAGACAGGAGGATGAAAGGAAGCAGACGTTAGGGTGGGTGGGTGCGGGGGGGTTGCTAGAGAGAAACAGGGAGAATGAGAGAGATATACAAACAGTGTGTGCAGCAATAAGCAAGAGAAGGAGGGGAAAAAAGATGCAATGGGAGGATATAGTGGAAGTGAGGTAGGGGACAAAATGAGCTACAGCAGGACGCAGACTTGTGGCTTGGCAGCACACATTAATGACTGGTTATGAGGCTGTTGCTGGAGACACAGAAAAGCCACAGCCTGCGTGTCACTGAAACTTCACTAATTAGCTTTACCCACCTATTTCCGAGTGTGTCAGCTTACAGCATTTACAGTTAAACAGCTTAAATGTTGAATTGTGATTTGTTTCTTCTTTTTTTTTTCAGCATTATGCAATATCCACCTCTAATCTGTGTCTTATTAGAGAGGAGTGTCATTTTTCTTGCTCCAGAAGACATAACAGCTAATGTCAGCAGTAACTGGAGTTTTTCCTCAAAGTATAACTTTATGAGGACTGAGCACTGTAATGAATTTCCTGTCAGATAGTGAAGATAGTGAAGACAGAAGGTGCTGGAAGTGACCTTTTGCGCTTTATATCTGTCCGTCGACTCCGCGAGGACTGACAGAGTCGTCGTTCCACCGTAGAGGCGGTGCAGAGATGAAGTCTTTCTGATGCCAGTTTGACAATTTCAAGGTCATCGTGTCTTATAATTTGCTCTCAGGGCTGGTGGAGACAAAAGGCGCTTGTGAGAGAAGCTGCCAGGTGCCCACAGCCCCCCTCTCACACCTGGTACCAGGTGTTTGTTTTCAAGGCTGGCGCTGCCCTGAAAGGCCAAAATCTATTATTCCATTTGATGTTTACAAAGGTTAGGATATACATGATGAATGTGGCAAAAGAGAAAAAGCCATGAAAGTGATGTGCATTTACTCCAAAATGCAATATTGGTGGGGGAAAAAAATGTACATATTTGACCAGTCATAAGCTCTACTAACATATGTGTGGAAGTAACTAAATAACTAAATGCATTTACTCAATTACTGTGCTTAAGTACATTACTTGGGTATTTCCAGTGTATGCTCCTTTATGTTTCTACTCTAGTACATTTCAGAGGGGAAATATTGTACTTTTTCTCATACTATATATAACAGCTACAGTTACCAGTTATATTGATTTCATATTGCATGATCAGCTTATGAAACATGATGCGTTGTTATAGATGATTGGCCTTGTAAACCAAATATACCCACTCAAGTTGGAGTGGTGCAGAGCTGTACTTTGTGTGAGTCGTGAGGTCATCATGTAATAACTAGGCTTAAGTAGGGATAATAAAGGAATGTTATTTTTATCATCTTGTGTTTAAAAAATATATAATCTTTTGGGACCTTGGAGGTTTCATAATTGAATGCTCTGAGAGGGAACATTTTGCATAATGAGTACTTTTTCTTTTGATACTCTCATGGACAGCCATCATTTTGCCAGAGGAGCTAGATATCTCTTCACCTCCCACTAATGTGTTGTGTCTGTCTGTGTGTGTGTAGATGTACCAGCATGGCAGGGATCTCTGTGAGAGCCTGTGGGGCGACGCCTTCATGACAGTGGAGGATGAGCCGGAGGACGTAGGAGAGGCGGGCGAGGTGGGGGTGGAGGGCGACGGCGGTCGCCCCTGTGGCTGCCTGACCCTCAGCCCCTCGGACAAGGATGTGATTGCCGCCCTCAGGGCCCAGCAGGACGACCCGGAGGAGCTGGACACCACCAAGACTGGCCTGCCTCAGTACCGGGCCCCTTGCCAGACCAAGCTGCCCCTGCAAGCCAGGAGTGGCAGGAAGGGGAACTCTGTGCTGCGTAAACGCTCGGTCATGGTGGACGACGTGGAGGGGAGTGGGAGCGGCTTGTAGAGAGGAGTGATAGATGGTAATACATTTAGAGATAATTGTCTAGACCCTAATGTACAGAATCTATCTCTCGAAATGGAGTTGTAACCTTGCTCTTGCTCCTGTAACTAACCTTACCACATAAACCTAAGCTCTCATTGTCATTATCATCACATTCTACATATAATCAATGGTTTTAAATGATACTGTGTCAGGTACAAGATAGACTGACAAGCTTCTAACACTTCCAGTGAACAATTACTATTAAAGATGGCACAACTAAATCATACAGCATATTCTAAGAGTAATTCAATTCTGCAAGTGCTCTGACTTCAATAATAACAATATTGATAATATCTCACAATGGCTTTTTTAAAATATCAAAATCAGGTATCTTATTTGCGTTCGCTGACATTATGATATGAGGTGTGTGAAAATGCACATAAGAAATGTAAAGTCCTACAGTATTGGCACTGCATGAATCAAACGAGCCACCACGAACCAGAGGACTTTTCGTGACAGCGTTGTAAACTCGATGTACCCGCACCAGAACTTCACCACCCCGCTACTCTTTTTCAATCATCTAGGTGACTTTTAATCTGCGCATTAGCCAGTCGTTGAATGCAGATCTTACTGTTGTGATGCCGTATCGTGCAGTCTACACGTCATAAAGGTGTGTGATAGTGGAGAAGGTCATGCAGAGTAATGATACTAATGAATGTAACTTAGGTTTTCTAACAGAGACCACTGGCCTGAACAAGAGGGGGGGCAGGGCGTCTGGTGTTCATACCAGCTGAGGTTGTTCTGCTAGTTTGATTACGTATATCACCAATGTACTGTGGGTGTTTCTTTTATAATTACATTGTGTATTTCTAGAGTGAGACACTGTTACATGTAAATGTTTTGTAAAGGGGAACTGATTTGTCCGACTAATGGTGAGTTTGCTGAATTGGGTGTTTCTGTGCTGTACGTTCTCAATAAAGACAACATTTCTAAACGCCGCCCACGAGCATGCCGTAGTTCTTCTGGCTGCACTTTCATCCGCGAGTCCTTAAAACAGTGAAAGACGACGCACTTTACAAGATTTATCCTCAAGTTTTTGTCTGTCCATCTGAGTCAGGTAGACATGGAGAATTTTACTCAACTTACTTACGATTAATTTCACTCACAGGCCTGTCACATGAAATACTCCTTCCTCAGCACCACCCAACATGTTTAGAATATGTCCATTTAAGCTCATTATAAATTAGATATTATTCAACACTCTTCAATGTATAGGTGCGGACATGGTTGCAACATCTTTGTCACGCTATTGAATTGTCAGTATTTGGATCAGTTTGGTCAACTTTGCATTCATACTGCTACCACTGGTGGCAAAACTTAGACTTTTCAACCATTTATCCCTTACTCCTACCTGACTCTTTGTCCATAGTTTATTTTTTCAGCCACTTCAACTCCTGGGGTTGTCTGTTTGGAAATCTTACAGGATGGAAACATTTTATGCTTTTATTAAGGTTATTTAAATTTAGAAAATCTATCAAACTTTTGCCTCACGGAGAGGATTTGTGCTTTTTTTTCATAATGGGAGAAGGTGGGCTTTGGAAAGGAGTAGCCGTGTTCATAAATGGTGCTGTAATCTTTCTTCAAATACCAAAACCCCTACTGAGCAGAGCTAAGTTCAGAGTTTCTCTACACGCCATGCGTCAGAAACCTCAGCGCTCAGAAATAGAAACAACTCTCCGCAGGTACCTTGCTTCCTCTGTGTTCTCTCCACTCGCTACACCGCCGATAGTCGCACAGAAATGCAACTCTCAGCCAATTAAATTCCCAAATGTCTGATTTCTCATGTACTAAGAAAGGCATCCAAGCTGAATAAAAGTATATTTTTGACATTGGTCTTGTTCAAAACTAATTAAATCAACAACTCTACTCTACATCACCTCAGGCCGAGCACTACGCGCTGGCCTGCTGAGAAACGCTTGACTGTGGCGTTGGCACCTAAAAACATGGCCTCCACCTCCGATTACATGAGCAGGCAGTGTCTATGCGCTGTCTTCTCACCACTGTCAGCCCCCAATTTACTGATACAGCGTGACAAGTGTGTTTACCCTGCCGTCCAGACAGCTGTCACTCAGTTTCGCCCTTTCCTAACCATTGCTTTGAGGGAGAAATTCAAATAGTCTCACATTTAAATAAGTATCAGGACGATTTGTTTTAACGCTGTCAAAGTCTGATTTTATTATACGGACCACATTTTAAAAAATGCCTCATAGGCTTGGACCGATTTAAGTCCTTCCAGAGATTTAACTTTGCAGCAATTGAACTGACAGCAAGACAGCATCATCTGCATCCAGCAAGTAGACCCTCCCCATAAATCAGAACCCATGAATACTGTTTATATTAACCACCAAGATACAGGTCTTTATAATGTGGTATATCCCTCTGTAAAATAACCTCATTAAAAGTGACTGATACACGGATTTTACACATAAATCACTCTGGAGATGTTTTTTTCTCAGTGTGTGCCCTCTGCAGGTGGAAATGCAGCACAAGCTGTGTCTCATGTTGATAATGCCACAGACTGCTTGACATTTTTCTGTTAAAAAGGACAGACAATGAGGCACAGTGTGTGCGTATCTGTGTGTTTGGATCGACTGCAGCTATTTCTGTTGCGAACTGGTGCTACTTGACGTTAGCTAATAACACGTCCTCTGTGAAAGTCATCATCACAGCAAATGACAGAGTCCGACAAAGAGGGTCACCAGTGAATGTCGTTCTGCGCACACACATACACACACACACATTTCAGCTGATGATAGCAAGTGTGTGAGCGCTTCAGTGATAAGAAAAATTGTAACATAAATGAGATGAGGTTATCTTTAATTTGTTAAATTTTTAATTTGTTCGACCATCATTCCAGACTTTTTACAAGGCCAGCGTTTGAAACAAATTGTGACACAGACGAGGTTATCTTTTTAATTTCTTGCTGCAAGGAGCTTCAAAGTCCAAAAGACCCTCTGCCTTCTCTCTCTCTCCTTTTCACTCACTTAATATATCACACACAGAGACACACAGACAATCCAAAGAGTTACTAATGCTGGCTCTGTGTGTTTATGTTGTGTTTTGTTCACATCCCCAATCAGTGGATTAGCCTCACATCAAAAGGAAATGAACACTAAAACTGATAGGCCAATATGGAAAATACAACACAGCACTTTAGGGACTGCATAAAAAGCTCTGGTGGAGAGGAGGAGGTGGAAATAATGTTTTACGAATTTTATATTTTATACAGTCCCTTACTGAGAATTGAAAGCATACTGTATTGTAATCCTCAAAACTGTGCAGACAGGCAGGTTTGCATAATGAATTCACTCTCCCAGCATGAGGGAAGACAAGAGAGAGCTGGTTTAAAAAATATTTCCCATCTCTCCACAACAAACCTCACTTCAAGTATTCAAGCAATAAGGGAAATAATTTGGACTTTAATTAACCCTTCTTCAATGACAGTGTCTGTCTAGACTGGTGAGCGCAAAGCAGCAGGGAAAAAGACCCAAATACAGACGGGTGAGGCGGACAGGCTAATTTCAGTGATTTACTGATGGTAGAAGACTTACAGGCACCAGCTCTGGCTTGAAAGCAAAGGAATAAAGTCCACAGCTGCTTTAATGGTGTAGCAGGGAATGAATGGAACTTTCTACAACTTTCTATACATGAACTGAGACACTGAGGAGGGGATGAGATGCAGGTGAGGAGGCGGACAGGAGATGCAAATGCAGAACACATGAGGGAAAGGGGAAGAGGTGTGAAGATGGGTGGGGTCAGTCAGGGGATGGGGGAAGGAAGGAAAGTCCAAGGGCATCTGGTGGATGGATGGAAAATGGCAACATGAGGGATGTGGCTATAGAGGAGGAACAGAGAAACAATCTGTGACGCACCTAGAACAACATCCAAACATCCAAAAACCAGGTTACATCTGACAGATACACACAACAATCCTGCATGCAATGAAAACACTCCATATAATAGAAACAGTAATAATGAACTCTACATGAGCTCAACACATGTTGACCTCCACACACACACATACTCATTTAGAAACCAAAGTGTGCCCTTTACTAGCTGATTGCTTATGCTTTTCTTGAAGTGTGTGTGTGTGTGTGTGTGTGTTTCACTGTCACAGCAAAGAGAGCCTTTGAAAGTAGGCAGCAGCTATTATTGGTGCTGAGCCTCTCTCGTCTGCCTTGTTGCTCATTTTAGCTGCTGATTTGACTCCACTAGATGGCGGTGTGCACCCACCAAACCCCCACCACACTGCCCTGTAACGCGCATGCTGCTTGGTGCCCCACAGTAAGGCCTGTGTGTGAGTGTGGATGTGCTTCCAGCGGCCGCTGCTCTGCTGTAGCGTTAACACTCCAACATATACCATAATGTGACCACGTTTCAACAAATGCAGTCTGAACGCCTGTTTACTACAGCTTAGTATGTATGTTGTATGATGTTACTGACAGCTTTGGTTGATGCCTGGCTATGACACTGTGTTGAATTCATGGGACAGGTCATCAATGAATCATAACTATTTGTTTAATGTATAACCCCCCACACCCCCACACACACACACACACACACACATTAACATCATAAGAGACCTTTAAAATAGACTAAAGAAGCATTCGGCTGAAGAGAAAACACACACATAGCCCTGAAACATACAAGAGAAAGTGGAAGGTCTTGTAATTATATGGTACAAATAGCTTTTTTATTATGACTGCAGCAAACTTTCCTCAACCCCCCCCCCACATCAGCCCTAGTGATGCTACTTGTGGTCCAACTCCTGTAAGAACCTCAGATGGCCGCGGCAAGGTGGGAGGAATATTCATGGTTCTCGAGAAGATAACAGAGGAACAGAGAGCGAGAGAGGCCTGTGTGTCTGTGGGAGGGGAAGGGGGCTCGTGGAGAGGAAAAAAAAAAATCAAACCCACCCAGAGCTCTTCATACGTCACTGTTCGCATCACAGATGTTCCCACAGACACTCAGTGTGGGCTGTGGGCTGAGGCGTGTGGAGAGCCAGTATGGCTTCAATTGGCTTTTTTTTTGGGGACTGCGTGCGCGCGTTATTGTATGTAGGCCCGCTGCGTGCGTAAATGGAGAGACCGGAGCGCCGCAGTTATATTTTAAAGTATCCCTCTGAGTAGGAACTGGGATCGAGCTGGCAGCAGAAACGGTGCATGGCTGTTTGTGAGCGCAGGGAGAGACGTCGCCATCTCTTAATGCCTATTCATGAGTGTTTTTACGGGAAATAAAACTTTCCCTTCTTTCACGGCCGTGCCACTGATGGGCCCTGTTTATTCTCATCACGAACATTAGAAACTGATGAACAAAGCAAAAAAGAAAAGAAAAAAAACAGGTACTGAACTTATGAAAACGTACATCCCCTTAAATATAGGTTTCTTGATAATAAAGTCACAGAAAAAGGAGAACTTGCGTGGGCGTGCCCGGGGTTTTGTTTCCACGTTCACGGCAGAAAATAAAAAAGAAAAACAGAAATAGGGAGTTGTTATTGATGGAAATTAGGCTATTCAAATACGTCTGTCAGACGAGGAGAGGTTGAAACCTTCCTCTTCAAAACAGCTCGAGGTGAGAGTGCGTTCAGACCGCAGCCTTCACTCCGAGGCCGCTTTGAAGTGGTTTTCGCGAGTACTGAGACTTAAAACAGAGAGAGATCTATTTTTTTTCAGTGTAGGCCGCCTTGTCTTGTTTACGTGTACGTCACAGGCTGCCTTCGCAGGACAAAAATCCCCCTCCGCTTTTCCTGAGACCAGCCTGTGCGCAACTGCTCTCTCGGTCACAACGGCTCTCACTGTTTCTGGCCCACTTTGATGGCCCCACAGATTTTTTTTTTCCTGTGGAAGCTCCAAACGGTCCCCTAAGCCGGCGTGGTGAGCAAATTAGTCACCTCTCCGTCTTATATTATCATTATTATGGCTGCTTTGCGCATCTGGGACCCATGAAACCGCTTAGTGACCCCTGGCTAATGGCGCGAGTGCTTTAGTGACTCATTCTTGTCGAATTAAACGCGGGACTTTCCCCCATCCCTCCCTCCTCCCCCGGGTCCATCTTTTGAGCCCCTGGTGCCGCACATATTTGGCCTCTGATGAGTCCCGGCGGAATGTTGTCCTTGGCAGCGCGCACCTCTCCATCCATCCATCCACCCGCACAGATTCTCCCGTGCGCTCCGCCCGACGCCCGATCTCACCCTCCGCGCTGCCAAAGCTGCGTGGCATCTCCAGACGCCCCCGGCATTCCTGGAGCCGCTGTCACTTCCCCCCACTCGTGTGCGATCTTCCAATTACTCTGACACCTCCAATATGCGACTTTGACGCGTGACAGGATGCGCTCTCATGCGGATTCATGTGCAATAACCCTCATGTTATAGGTCGCGCTGCCTTTCGTTTCATGTTTTGAATGACCACAAATCTTAGGTTTCTTTTCTCGTATCACCTACTTCCTGGTGTCCTCAAGCGAGCAAGACCAACTTCCACCCGTCTACCTGATAACGCGGCCGCACTTTGTTCCGTGCGTGTGTGGCAGGTTGATCCAAGCGCCGCATAATCAGAGAAAGAGGAAATTCCGCCGCCCTCATTGGAGCTGGCAGCACTTATCGACAAACAGAAGGAGGGATCGAGATCAAATCAGATTGCATTACCTGGGCGGGGGTTCCCAGAAGTCCTCCCCATGTGACGGAGTATTCACCAACATGCCCCTATATGGACATGCCCGTGCGTAATTAGGAAAGGGGCTTACGTATGCGGGCTACGCTCCGTGCGTAAAAACACTGAAACCAGAATGTGCCTGTGTAAGGACTCCTCACCGGGAGCCACAGTATGCCTGGAAAGAAAGCTCGTATGTCCTCCCCACTCTTTCCTGCTGCCTCTATGTGTGGTGTGTTTCTGACTGTACTCTCTCTCTCTCTGATAAACATATCAAACAAAAACACTCGAGTCCACCGTTTCTGTTTCATTTTAAGACACTTTACTTAAATACACATCACAAATAAAAAAAGACAGTGTAAACATTGGACATCATTGATTCGTCCGGATCAACCGGACAAACAAAAATAATTTACACAATGAATAAATGCAGCATGACATGACAATATCAGTTGGAAAAAAAAGGTACAAATAAACACAATGATCATTCCCATTTTCTACCATTAGTAAACCCGACTTCTGGGCCTGTGTTGCTCAGTGTCTGCTCAGTCTGGATGCTGCCCTGGTGTCTAGGGTTGAATGGTCCTCTGAGCGATGTCCAGCATCCGGAAGTACCATTTGAGTCAGTCTTTCTCACCCTACATAGCCTACAGAGTTTCTACACATAGCCCTCGGCCCTGTGCTGCTGTCAGTGCGGACAACACATCAGCCGGTATCCCAGTGCCGCGCATGCAGAACTTGACTCCAGTGTTATTACTTTTTTATTCAGTCACTTAGTCTCTGGCGCTTAAAATGCCTCCATCTTGCTCGTGAGCATCAGCTGACAGCCGCTGCTCACGTGTGTCAGGACCTTCTGTTTGAGCTGGGCCACCTGGTCCCGGAGCACAGACGCCGTGTTGGACAGGCCCGCGTTGTCGCTCTTCAGCCCCTTCACCTTCTCCTCCAGCCGGGCGATGCGCTCCAGCTTGCGCCGCCGGCATTTGGTCGCCGCTAGCCGGTTCCTCAGCCTCTTGCGCTCCGCCTTGATCCTCTCCTGGGTCTCCAGGTCGATCGGGGACATCGGCGGCGAGCCGTCGCTGCTCAGGAGGTCGGGCACGGTCTGCGGCTCCTCTTTGAGCGCGACGAGCCGCTGCGGATGGAGCCCGGAGCCGTGCAGGGGGTGCTGGAAGGGGTGCGCGCCGTGCGTCGAGGTCTGCGGGTGGCTCTGCTGGTGCGGCGGCAGGTAGCTGATGGTGGCGGTGGGGTAGCTGGAAGCGGAAGAGAGGCTCGTGTTGGGGCAGTAGGCGTTCAGTGTGGTGTAGATGGGCGGCTCGGGCTGCAGGGCGGAGCCGAAGACGCTAGAGGCCGCCGCCGAGCACGTTGTAACTCCACCGGCTCCGATGGACACGTTAGGGGGGGGCATCTGGTTCATCTTGTGCAGCTCGTCCAGGGCTTTCACGAACCCCTCGGCGAAGCCCTCCTGCTCATCGGTGATGCCCCGGTTGTAGAAGTACTGGCCCGGGGTGGGGGTGGTGATCACACCGTTACTGTTTTGGATGATGAGCCTCTCGAGCTCTGGGGATGCGAGCTTCAGGGACCCCACGTCCTGCTGCCCCCCTTGGTAGGGGTCTGTCTCGGCTCTCAGCTGGGATTTCAGGTTGCGATATGGCTCTGTCAAGTTCAAATTCATATTCTGCTTTAGCAGTTTGTAGTCGTGCATTGCTGCATCTGAGTGGCCGTAAGGCGACAGAAAAGAGTCGTCATGATAAAAAGGCTGTTCCATCTTTGTAGACATAAAGTCGTAGGAAAAGTAAGCTTACCAGCTGCTTATAGACACACAGCCTCTGGGTAATCAACAAATGTCAATGTCAGCAGAGAGCATGCACTCGTCGTCTCTCTCAACAGTATCCCAAAAACAAGACGGGATTTCAAAAAATCACTCCGTAAAGAGAAAGACTGAAAGTCCAGTGTCCAAACTCAAAGTGTCTGCAGCTCAGTGTGAGCACTTTAAAGTCTTCTCCACGGTCCGACTGCTGTTCGCTTCGCAATCCAGTCAAGAAGAAAGTTAGGACTGTGAACTCCTGTCTGCCGCTGTGTCTGTCTCGGAGCTTGTTGAGGTGTGTTCAGCTCAGCCTGCCGGTGCCTTCTTTATAGAGGCCCGGACGCGCTCCTGCTGCCAGGGCCAAGCCGCGCTCTGATTGGTCCGAGCGGGCCTCGGTGACCACGCCCAGCGGCTGCGTGAGGCCGTGTGACGCCGATGCCGGGAAGAGGCGACTGTAAACAAGCCTGTAGGCAAGAGAGCGCACCGAGGAGGGAGCGCGGCGTCACAGAAAGAGGAGCGCACTTTATTTATGCTGCTCTTTTTGCGCGTTTTCAGCTCCAGTACGTGGATGTTGTATAAGAGAGGAGGTGAGATGACTCTGCCTGATCAAATCAAAGCTTTTTATTTAATCAAACGTGTTATATTGTAAAATAGAAATGTTTTTGAGTCAATCTAATGTGACCAGAGTCACTCCAAATACTGAATTCATCTGCTGCCTGATGTTGGATCAGCATACATGATTTATAGCCTTTATGAAACGGCCGGGCTGCTGTGATGTTTATTATGATCCATCCCGTGGAGGAAGTCCTGCGGCCTTATATGGGCATTAATGACGTTCAAGTTCCTCTCCGGGAGAACCGGGAAGCCCCGCCCACCCGGGCCTCATTCCAGCAGCAGTCCTGCTCCTGTTATAAAGCCCATCCATGAGCCAGTGAGTGAGGGACTTTATGTCTCAGCACGGAGGAGAAGAGAGCCTCCATCTGTATTTACTGAGCAGATAGTTTAAAACAATCTGCTCTACACAGCCTAACTCGTCTTTTTTTGTTTGTAGTCGCTGATATTTAGATTCAAATCTTAGTGATGTGTGATCTTAGTGACACACATCACTGGAGCAGAAAACTGTGTGTGATCACACTTCCTGGGATACAGTACCCTTACAGGTTTGTGTTGGGCATGCTGCCCAGCTTTGATCATGAAACACAAGATACTTTGTCCCACATGAACTGAGCCCAGTCAATTATCTCAAGCAGGGAGATTCACGTTCAGTAAATTCTCACTTTGATCTATAAGGCTTGTTTCACAAAAATTACCTTTCATTTGGCTCTACAGGTAGAAGACGTGTGGTTTGCTCTCTATAAGAGCACAGTGCTCAGAGAGTGGAAATGCGATGCCTCAATAGTGCACCTGTTCCAGTCGTGGAGAAGGGAACCTTTGTCTCCTGTTTGTAATTACTCCAACGCCCACACAAACACAAATGCCTCCACCAGCGTATCCCATATCCCTGCGCAGACAAAGCATGTCAGGTAGGATGCTTCATTTCGACAGGAGTGAAATCCTCTGGCTGTACCTGAGGGATGAATCTCTGATCACGTTCAACGTGTTGTTTATACCAAGAAACACGAATCGATGAAAAGTGTTTTGTTTACAGAAGTCTCCTGAAGAGGCCATAAGAGATTACACACCACACATCAGAATAATTTAACACTGATCATTTTACAAAAGTTGATTTTGTTGAATTCAAATTCAAATCAAATTTATTTATTCAAAGCCCAAAATCACAAACATTGATTTGCCTCGGAGGGCTTTACAATCTGTACAGTTGTGACACCCTCTGTCCTTAGACCCTCGAACCGGAGTCAGGAAAAACTTCAAAAAAAACCTTTATGGGAAAAAGAAGAAACCTGATGAGGAAGAGCCACAGATGAGGGATCCCTCTCCCTGGGACGGACAGACGTGCAATAGATGTCACATGTACAGAGAACATCATCATCAAGTATCCTGATTTCATGGGTTTAGTCCATGTGTGAAGGTATCACAGGTAATGGAAATGAGTCCATGAGTCCAGGTGCATCTCTAGATGTCCTCATATGGAGCTCTGGGCCACTCGACCTTCTCTCCACAACACAGACACAGATCATGTCCCCACCAGGCCAGTGAACCTCAGACAGATGGACCACAACCAGAATCAGTGAGGAACCTGCAAGACTGGAGAGAACAAAGAGGACCGGGGCTCCGGCAGTAACATGCACTTTACAGGACACAAGAGTATTCACATTAACCTTTAACCAATTTAACCACTTTAACTACTTTAACCAGTTTATAAGCTGACTCCAGTTTGCACTACTAACCATATCAATTTGCACTGTCTGTGATTTTGCCATGTCTTTGTTTTATTGCCATGTCTTAGAGAAACATACTTTCAATCCTCAGCATGTTCTGAGGATAACCAGTCATCAGTTAGGCCTACATTTAGCTGTTCCATCTGTTTGGCCATTACCTTTAGTAAACTATTTCAACTGTTTCTGTTACTTTTATTAACTATTTATAGACCTATTTTGGTTTTTTATTTGGTTTGGTTTTTTATTTTGGTTTTTTATTTTCCTCTGTGATACAAATGGCTGTGTTTTTTAATTATGATTTCCATTTTTTAGTTAAAAGACAGTCAGTCATGTCAATTATGTGAACTTTCATTGTACTCCATTGAATACAAGTTTACCCCTGGTTGAAAATCACTTCTCTAAATAACAAAATTAAACCCATCAAAGTGTCAAATTTAACAAGAATATCATCATATATGAATGTTTCCAAACAAATTCAGACCCACCTTTGATTATTTCACCTTTGCCATTCTCATCCACAGAGTGTGTATCCAGCCTGGGCTGGAGGGGGGGTTGGATCTTTCAGCAGGTTTTCCCTTTGGCAGTGAACAGTCACAACTACCCTGTAACAACATGTACTCGTTGGAAGAAGCGCATACGAAGATATTTGCTCCGTCAGACCCTGTTATCAGGTTTAGGCCTACAGGGAATGCTCGTGTTAGGACAGAAATGACTCAACGCCTTTTAACGATGTCACAGACAGGAAAATACAACTGTTCACCATCTTCTTGACATGAGTTGGAAAGTTGGCCAAAGTCTGAAATCACCACGTTTAGGGTCTCCATGCCTGATCATAATGGCCTCATCTCAGGTAATTCTCTGGCATGCAGAGCGACTATTTTAATTCTATGCCTTTTTGTCAGTATCCATGGGAATATGAATAAACAAAGGAAAACAACAGTTCCTGGCAGTGTTGTGCCTCCACTTTGCCACCTCCCTTATAAATTCTATTCTCTGTGCAGCTGCCTGTTTCTGCTGCTGTTCTGCCCTGCTCGGGTTTAAGTTTTATTCAGCGTTGCGGTAGAGGTTGACCACAGTTTCAGTGACATTTTGGCAAAGCACAACAGTATAGGGTCCAGAATGGTGAGTGTTTACGGGAACACTCGTGTGGTGGCAGCATGCCCAACCTGCCAAATGTTAGTCAAAAACACTCATGTTACCCAACCAGTGGGAGAGACAAATGTGTGAGCGCCTGAGACAGATGTACAACGTGTTATAAATTAATATGCGATATTGTTTTTGGCCTGAACAATCTCTATTAATCACCCCGTCAATTATAAACAGTAGTGAGGCGAATGTTGGGCGGATTCAGCTCTAAACAATGACATGTGGTGATTAGCTGAACACTTCAGTTATCAGGTTTCAGCTTTTGCGAAAAACAAAAAAAAAAGAAAAAGATGTGGCCGACGTCTTAGTCACATCTTGATTAGTCACATCTCTGTTTCGTCTGTTTAGATTTAGAGTTGTTCTGTGCACTCAAGTACAGAAATTCCTTCCTCTGAGTTCTGCTTTTTCTCCAAAAAATAGTCCGTCTTATCGCCACAAACTGCTCCAGGATATTGTGTTGATGTTTTGTTTTTTTTATGCATATTTTTTGGGCAAACTCTCAAACTGTTCCAGGCAGGACGAGCTTCTTGGCAACAGACCCTGTTTTAACAGTCAGGATCACATGGATGAGTGCCAAAACCAACTGAGTGTTACCTGCTCTTGTGCCTGGGTGGGTTTGGGAAAGGCAAGGCCTGAGGGTGAAAGTAAGCTGTTTACCGTAAGATTAGGCAAACAGTGTGTGTGTGTCTGTGCGTGTGTGTTAACAAGCACGTATAACACTTAGGGTGGAGTATTCACGAGTGCAGCTTTTTTTCTTTTTTTTTTTTGACCACAGTGTGAACATCTGCATGAAGGGATGAGATAAGAAAGATAAGCCTTTTTTTTTAGCTGAATGTTTTTATCCATTGTCTCCTACATCTCTGGAAATGTATCTAGTGATCATCACTCCCATGTGACCCCCAAAATACATCATGTAGAATGAACTTTTGGCTTTCTGTGGTTTTATTTGCTAATCAAGTTGGAAGCAGTTGTTTGAAAGAGATTAAGTCTATATTCTTTTTACAATATTAGCTCATGACCCAAAGGAGAAGTGCATATTTTTCCTGCTCTCTCGCACAATGTTGCCAATTCCTACACACAAGAAAATCCCCTTAATTTCTTCACCCTATAGATTCTGCTTTTTAACAAAGCAGGCTTTCACGATAAGGTGCTTATGTTGGGGATTGAGCTCTCCTCCTCTCAAACCGTCCCATTGTTCCTTGCCACCTCTGCACAACTCTGCTTTTGTCAGAGCCGGGCAGCAGCCTACTTGTCGTCTGCCTCTCAGCAACTTTTGGCCCTTTTTGGTTGGTGCGACGGCTCCGTCTCTGTGACTCAGAGCGGGCCGGGGCAGCCGGGGGCCAATCAGAGGTCAAAGCCCCAAGCTCACTCCTCACTTCAGAGTCTTTCCCCCTGACCTTCACAACTCCTCCAAACACCCACTCAGCAGAAAAGAGTGCGGGTTAGCGCAGGCAGGGCGGGGTGGGAGCGGCGTGGGGGGAGATGTGCTCAGTCAAATGAGGTTTGTTTGCAAAGTGCCCTCTTGACAGTGTGGCTGACTCCTTCATTTGGACATAATGGGGTCTCTCATCCTTAGCGTTGTTGTTCTCCTTTGTGACTGTGGCCACTTTATTGCCAGGTCTATTAATAGAGGGATCCATCATCGTTTACATCACCATCATCCTCGTCAACATCACATGATGGCCTGGTGGTGTTTTCCTGCCCTCCACTCTATTAATCCCAAATGGACAATGTTGATCTATTAACATTGAACCTGCTGATTTTACTGACAGCTTCAATCTCATTTAGCCTTTGTGTGCCAGCTATTCAAAGGTGAAAAGCTCATGAGGCTCGATTGATTCCAAGCCTGTCGTGCATAAGTGGATGTAATATTGCCCGACAGCATGTTCAAGGTTTTTCAGTTTGCCCTGTAGAGGAAGTGAAACTGAAGCTGAAATAGAATAATTATAGAAGTCATTATGTTTTAATGGGTTTGATTTTTACTTTGATTATGAGTGTGTCTAATATGATTTATTTTTATCTTCATCAGCAGCGTGGCTCCAGGAATGGCAATGTCAGGCTGGTTAGTCTGTCCACTGCTCTGGTCCAGAACAAAATATCCAAACAACTCTTGGAGCAATTGCCAATAAATTTACAGACATTCATTGTTCCCACAGGATAAATTACAAGCACTTCGGTGAGTCCCTGACTTTGCCGCTAGTGTCATCATGAGGTTTACATTTGTGGTTTTTGGTGAAATGTTTCACAATTATTGGATGGACTGACATGAAATCCGGTTCATTCTGATCCCCCCGTGGATGATTCCTTAACTTTTCATCCAGCACCATCATCATGTCACAAGTCTAGATCAATCCGGCAAATACTTATGACCAAATACCTGCAAAACTGCAAAGACATTCCCATTAATCTCAGCTGTGTTTAGTGCCGGTCAGCAAATGTTAGCATACTACCATGATAAACGAAGACGGTGTCTGTCTGGTTAGATAGTTAGGGACTGTAAAAACTATTGGGGTGGGGAGGGGTCTATCTTCATTTTGTTAAAAAGAAAGGCCTTCCCAAGATTTTTAAAATTTTCTTTAGACCCCTTCCATGTCTTAGAAAAAATAGCTTTATACAGAGCTGTTAGTGTGGCTGTAGACTTTTCAATTTTTTCATTTTCCGTTTTTTCATTTTTTAAATATGATTTAACATTTAAAGCAGGTTTGACAAATTGCTGGACCGAAATCATTAACAACGTCAGGCTTAAAAGCAGACATAGTATATCAGACTCAGTGATGGACACATGTGAGACTCGAAGCGCTGCCAAAGAAAAATGTAAAAAAAGATCTTGCTCATCTTATGTGAAGAAAGTTGGAGGGAAAAAGACTGCTCCTACGCCCATGCCCGTGGCAGTGTACCCAGGAAGTGCACGACACGGTGATATCTAAGTGAACTGTAGTGGAAAATCTGTGCATCTTTAATTTGAAGACACATTTTACATTATATGCCACTGAATTTTTTAAAATACTTCGTCTTCGCTCTCAGCTGTTACATGCCATAAAATCCATGCTGACACCAAACTCCTTTTATTTTTTGCTATTTTTTCTCCATTTTCCAGTCAAAAAAAGGACAACTTGTCTCTTATATCCCTGGAAGACTGGTAACCTCTGTGTGCATCAGACTTGTCACAACCTCTTGCTCTCTTATTTATGATAAAACGAGGCTAAAAAGCCTGTCAGGCAGCCACATGGCCATCCACGCTAACCGAGGGGTCTCTGAGATCTTCTTTGCAAGGTCCTGTGTCCATCCTGCTCAGTGAACCCGAAACTGTCCTCTAGCAGCTGTGAGTCAGGTGGCTGACCGGAGCTTCAGGGGGCAGCTTCGCTGGCGGGCAGCGGGCCATGTTCTGCAGGAGAAGTGATAGAAAAACTGTTAGTCAGTCAAAAGTGTGGGCCAATGATGTAAGCGCCAGAGGTCAACATGTTTGGCTGTGTCCTATGGCTCCGTTCGACCCTGATTTTTCTCAGCCATCTGCCCTGTCCTCCTCCTTCCTCCCCTCTTTCTCTTTAGTGCAGGAATGTGTAATGATGGTAATGAATGCAGAATGTGCTCTTAATGATCTCGCCCTATTCAGGGTTACAAGTTAAAAGCCACTGAGCCTGTAGCACAAGAGGACATTTAGCATAACAGAGAATGGGGGGGTATTGTGGCATGAGAGAACAATTGGCTCCAGATCTTTCCTTGTGTATGCACGAGCAAGCATGTGCTTGTGTGTGTGTGTGTGTGTGTGCACATCTCAGGGGAGGAGGGCTGAGAGAGGGAGGGATGTGAGATAGCTGACATTTTATCCCGCACAGTCTTGAAGTGGTAAATAAAATACTGCGCAAATTCCTCCACTCCACCAGAGTCTACACACATTTGATCCCGGCGCGTTTGCCGTCTGCCAAGCTACTTTGAGATTTTCCTTTGAGTGGGTCTACTCAGTTATGGTTTGGCTCAGTCACATAGCCACAGCCGCTCTGATTTGTGTGTGTGTTTCCTTTTTGCTTCTTTATCTGCCACATGGTCAAAATGTGGCTTTGGTTTTATTGAAACAAAGTGCCTCCCGAGTTTTGCAATGTCAGCCTCAGTGAAGCTCATGATTGTTGTTTTGTTTTGTTTTTTCAGGCTAATACAAAGAATCAGTTGTGCAGATGTTACTTCCCTCTTTGGCAGATTTGAAAGCTGCTGCTCCATCACTTCTGCCGTCACGACAGTCTTTGATAACCAATCTCTATCAGAAGTGTGCACGTGTGAACAATCGCATACGCTCTGCAAAACTCCCCCTTTTTCCGCTTTTGCCTGTCAGCAGTTGTTTCTTGTCTGTGTTGAGTCTCATCCTCGGTGTCTGGTCCACTTCCTGGTTTCCCTCCCAGTCCAAATAAATACAGTGGAAACTTTGCAGTGCTAGACAGCTGGACGTCATACTGTGGGCAAAGCCAGACTAGGGAATCCCTTCAGGGGGGATGCTGCGTGCTCGACGAGAAGGTCGTGACCTTGACGGGAATCACGTCATCAGTCGACACATACGAAGAGGTGCAGAGTTCAGGTCAATGACAGCGGGGTGAGTAAGATCACACACACGCCCTAAGCCCTCATAAAGTAAGATAAACAAACAGCAACACAATCAGTCATACAACACACATGTGCTTTTACTCTTACTTGTGTCAGTGTGAAAGAAATCCACTGGGATTTTCTCAGGTTAGGAATAGTTCAGAGAAGAGGTGCAGTGCCAGCAGTTTCTGGGGGCAAACACTCACATGCAAGTCTTTTTTTTTTCCTGTCAACATAAAAGACCACAGATTTTCTGATTTTGTCTGCGTCGGCAACTCCTGTTAAGCCTCGGGGAGCCTTTGCGTGATCCTGTAACCGAGCGCTGTTCCCCTACGCCCGGGACCCAGCACGTCTTAAACAAGCCTGGACACGGACGCCCTCGAGTGAATCAGTGCCTGTAAAAATCATCCAACTCCCCCACAAACACCCACATATTTCATCCACTCACCCCTCCTCGCGCAAACACAGACAGCGCTCTCCACTCTCGCTCACAGTCACTCTCTTACTCACATATGTAAATGCACTTTTGCTGGTGCACCGCCGTGTGCGCAGCTTGGACTGAGCAGACAAACACGCACACACACACACAGCTCAGCCTGCCATCAGACGTGTTTTTGTATCTCACCTCAGCTGACAATTACTGTTTGCGCTCTGACAATGATCTCGCGCAGAAGAGATGCCCAGATTAGCATTAGGAGCAGTCTGCAGGTTCTGCTGGGTGGAGGCAAGCAGAGACAACCACAGGCAGCGCAATTAGCAGTTTGTGGTCTGTTGTGTGGCACACTAATTACCTCACATTTAATCTAGTTTACCTTAAGTAGCGCGTTTAGGAAGCTCTACTCCAAATATAGACTTTCTATGGGCAATTTAAGAGTCACGTTTGGTCACAAATCACTGTTTAATTGTTTGCACGGCAGAGTTGTTTACCAGTGTTTCAAACAGAGGGCATATCTGGGGAGATTTGAGAAGCTTTGAGGCTGTCACGATGAGAGAGAAAATACCGAGAATTTCATTTGAAGGAATGGTTTGGTTTCTCCAGGAAAAAAAAAAAAAAAAACGTATTTGCTTTTTTTTCTACCTGGTGCCTGCACACTGCCAGCTGTAGCTTCATATTCACTGTACATACGTAAGGGCTGTATCAAATGCCTCATCAGCAAAAAGTCAGCAAAAAAAAGCAAAAACAAAGCAAATATACACTATTCCTCAAATGTCAAAATTCTTTTAATCTTACACTTATGTGTAATACGTTTGTTTAACTTTCCATCTTACCCAAACCAAAACCTCTCAAATAACACGGCATTTGGTCGATTTCAGGCGAAGCTGCTTCACACAGATACCAAAACACGGTTAAAAAAAAAACAAACTTCATAGCATCAGAAGCCTTCAAATACTTTTCCCTGAAGTCAAGAACAAACAACATCTTCCCCCTTCATATCTCACTCTGAAAGTTTGGACTTAGTCATCTTCACAGTGCCTGTCAAACAGTTCACTGCTTTGTCATTAGTCATCACCGTGTCAGTCTGGGCAAAGTCAGAGGTGTCCTCGTTTATTATCACATCTACCTCCGTAATAAAGTTTGTTACGCTGCATGTTTGCAGAGCTGTATGCATTTTACCCTCTGTTCTCGACAAAAGATAATGAAACACATTTGTGAGTGGAACGATCTCAAGGAACGTACAGTTCAGAGTTGGGATGTTGCCCCAGAGAGCACTGTAGAATCGTGTTCTCCACATGAGAGAAAAGAGAGTCTTGATGTGTGAGGCCCGATGTTTCCTGTCGTGGCTGTTCATGTTTTTGAAGCGCAGGTTTTAATGGGGCTTTTGCTCGATGTTTCACTGCAAAGCGCGAGGACAGAAATAGCTAAACAATGCCTGGCGGCAAGAGGCTCGCATCCATAATGACCCCAGCCTTGTGATTGAAGAGGCCCCTCTAAAAGGCAGAGCAGGTGGAAGTGTAGGTGGTCCCCCCCCCCCAGCACTCTCCTCACGCGCTGCATGTGCACACATAGCTGCCCGACAACCTGCACAACACACACACACACATCGACATGCTGTTGGTGTATGTGCTGTTGTCGATGTTTTTCACTTTACTCCCTCACTCTCAAACGCTCACTCACAGATACACAGTTTCTCTGGTTCATTTCATACCCTCACAAGTTTTAGCTACTGGACCCCCTCCATACACTAAGAGGCTAAAATGACTGCATCACAGGGGGAAAACATCTTATTTTATTCTATTTCTGAGTCTCCCCGTGGCTTTGTGGGCATTTCAGTGTGATTAGTATTCCTATAATTCCCTCTTCCTTTGAGAGACTGATGCTAATCATCAACTCTAACTGCACTCTTACCCAAGTTCCTCTCATTTTATTTCACATTTTTTAAGTGTGCAGTATTCTTGCATCTCAGTCTGAAAACTGTCCCATAAAGCAAAGCAGCTGTAGGGAGCCGCCGACTTTCTCTTCTGCTCTGAGTAATAGCGAGAGTTGTACTCTCCCCATTGACGTTCTGAGATGGCGATGCGGTGCAAGTGACTGTTTGAGAGTATCTCCGTTCATCTATTTGACACGCTGCAACGCCCCACGACACTGAAGAGGGGAATGAGTTTCAGCCTCAGATGTAAAAGAACTTTAAGTGCAGACTTGGCTGGCATCTGCTGCAATCAGACGGCTTCTTCTTCATCCTGCCACAAGCGCTTGATAACTGACTTCTCAGCTCAGCTTTTGCCGTTACTCACACAGAGGACTTTTCCAACTGCGTATACTATGTGCATGTGTCAACTTTCATTTGATGTTATCCGGTTTTGACCTCTGCCAAGACCACGAGTATTCAAAATCTTTGACTCACAAAAACCCTTGACATCTGATCCTGAATATACAGGCATGTGTATGGGGGTTCACAATTTAAATGGAAAAGCCATTTTGGCGTCTAAGTGTGGCATCGGTTAAGTAGGTTGGTTTCTTTGTGCTAACTGACAGATATGCGCAGATGTAGGATGATTGCATGCAGGTGGATCCACACACAGATGTCTCTCTCTGCTGAGTTGGTCAAACACACACACACCCCCTACATCTGTTTCTCTCCCTGCCACATGCACTCACTGCTGTATACTACCGAAATAATACAAGTTGGTTTGGAAGAAATGCTCACAAGACAAAACACAGCATCTCAGTGCAATTCAGAAAGTATGAACAATGATTTGCATTTTCCAAAAACATCTATCATTAACTAACATTGAGCAGTAAGGTTCCCCTTCAGTCACACCAGATAGGCTTAGTGAACCAGATGGGTACCTGGACAGACCAAAAGGACACCAGGGGACAAGAGAGGAGCACCGAGGGTTACTTGAGTTTTCACTAACAAGACCACACCATTTGTAAGATGAAAGTAGTTTTATTTGGATTGGCTGAGGGGTATAAATGGGGTCGTTGAGAAGAGGGCTGTAAAGGGGTCGAGAAGAGGGATGCAAATGAGGTCGGAGAGTGAGATGAAGGGGTTGAAGGCATTGAGGAACCCGAACCAGGGGTCGAGACTCTGGGTGGGGGCACGTCTCTAGTCGGCGGACTTTGTGATCCCCCTGTGGTTCCTAATTGAAGGGAAAAGGTAGTAGGTTAGATGGTAGTATTAACGCTAACTAACTTGTGTCTTAAATGGACAGAGGAACTGTGGTGTATGGCAGGGTCCACGTGGACGTTGAGGAGATGTGGCTGCTCCGCGAGGAAGGTGCTTGGGATGGCTCTGGATCTTCTTGCTGGAGGGCAGTGATGCTGAGGGTTGAGCTGTCCCTGCTGAAAAGGAAAGAGAGAAGAACACGCTGGCGTTTGGGGGGGAGGGTTGTGAGAGCTTGAGGCATACACGGTAGATGAAGGGGTTGGATATAAGCACATCCAACCCCTTCATCTACCGTATGCCTCAAGCTAGGTACTTGTGACTGATAGGATAACAGGCCTGGGTGGTTGGATTGGGGGAGCACATGTGCTGGCAGAGGAGGTACGGTTGGCGAGGTCTTGTTCCTGAACCTCAGTTATATTAACTACCTGAGAGGAGACTTGTAGGTCTAGCAACAGTCCAATATTGAGGGAAATACTCATATTTGTACGGAGCCACGAGTTGGCTGCAGAAAGAAAAAAATATATATATTGAGTCAACATTTTACTATATTGTGCATTTGAAAAGCTATGATCTGCTCAAAGAGAGACAGTTTTGTTTGCAAGATAAGTGTATATACAGAAAGCCAGCACAGCAGACCTTTCTCCTCAAAGCATTAAATGCACTGCACCTGCTTTGAGTATCATTATTCCCCACAAGCTCTCAATATCCTTGTTAATTTCCTTTTACAAACAATAATCCCTTGCAAAGCAAGTGTCATGAACAAGACTTGATAACTAATCCCTGAGCTAAAGTAAATAGAGTCTCTATGCATTGCTGCCACCAAGGCCATGAGCCTTAAGTAGGTCCCGGCTAGAATGAATGATTTGGCCTTGTGCGTTCCAAGAATTCTTTAATCCGTGGTAATGAATTAATTAAAACGTGAAGGAATTCTGAAATCTTGTGCACATGCAATAGTATTTCAAGCATTCAATGCAGTGTAGCCTTGAAATATTTTTTTTCTCTCTGTGGTCACTCTGGGGCTCCGTATATTTGCTTGCTGTTGAGAGTTAGATCAGAAGATTGATACTCTCATGGCAATATAGCTATAGCAGTTGGCTTAGCTTTGCAGAAATACTGGAAGCACTGTTAATATTACATCTTTGTATTAATAATGGATCACATGACTACAGAGAAATATAACTCGACTCTGCAGTTCCCCTCAGCTCTCAGCATCGGCTTGTTAGCATCTTCTAGTGTGTTGTTTTGGTTTTACAGCCCATGAATGTAGCATTTTTGTTCACTTTCACTGCTCTCAACAGAGTTTTTGGCTGCAGCAGGCCGGCCGCCTGCATGTTATATGTCCAGATTCAAAGACAGACTGGTTACCTGATTAACATAGAGGAGTTTTTAGCAGCTAAAGAACCATGTTTCCCTCAGAGCTGGTCGAGACCGAAACAGAGCTGAATGTAGCTA
Source organism: Scortum barcoo (assembly GCA_023238725.1). Lineage (NCBI taxonomy): Eukaryota > Metazoa > Chordata > Actinopteri > Centrarchiformes > Terapontidae > Scortum > Scortum barcoo. The sequence continues at coordinate 20,495,866 of CM041547.1, forward strand.
AAGGTAGAGTGAATATTGTTTTATTAATCTGGTCTAATGAAACTGGTATAAAGACAAAGGTATAAATGAACTGTGAACAAATAACAAATTACACGCTGTTATCACAATGAAGATTAAAAGAGAGAGTTATTATTCAGTCATTACTGTCATCAACAACAACACCATCATCGAAACTTTCGCTTCCTGGATTTTTTTGGAGGAAAAGTCAAGTTGGTCAAAGGTCAAGTACATAACTTTATTGTTAAAAACACGGGGCCTTTGGCAATCACAGGGGCTCTGTACACTCATTTAGTCTGCATATAGCGAGAAACAGCTCTGACTGTTCATGTTTACGATTTACTAAAGAAATCAGTTATTGCAGATGTGTTTTAGTTAACATTAACATACCGTAACCTTAGTTTATTTGTCATTGCCACAGTCTTTTACTGACCTTAATCGTACTGTAGTTGATATGCACAGACAGTGTAAAAGGTGAGAATTTATACAACGTTGGCATTGGCAGTTATCTACACCCCCGCACCTCCACACCCCCCTTCTGTTGTTTGTTGAACTTGTTTTCCATCCTTCCCCGACCCCTCTGTGTACCGACTTCTTTCTCTCTTCGCTATCCCCATCTCACCCTTAACTATCCCTCTTTACAACATGCACCTGAGCTTCAACTCCCTCAAAATAAAAAACCCTGGCCCACCATTTCTGGTCCGCCCCCTGGATAACACAAACCACCTTGCCAATAGCCTTGATCAGAGGCACCATGTGCGCGCAACCACATTTGCTCACAGCGGGGGCAGCGCTTCAGACTGATGCATGCGTGAGTGCAGCCACTTTAACTGGGCTATTCAAAGCCATGTGGACCCAGCAGGTGCCTCTTCTGCCCTATTTTCTGCATACACAAGCCCCCCCTCTTTTTACTCCACTTCTTCATCTTCCTCTCTCTCCCCTTTGCTAACTAGCCTTACCCATCCACCCACATCCGCGTATCAATTAGGAAGGATCAGAGAGCAGAACAATGTCCTGAGGCGAATCATCTGCAACATCAAACCTAATCACATTAGGACCGACTCTTTCACACAGGTTGGTGCTCAGCATCAGCTGGATGAGCGTCTCATGTGGCGATGAATAGATGCTATCTAATGCCTGTCAGACACTTTTCAACTACCAGCTTGCATATGGCAGCGAGGAGGAAGCAGCATTGAACCTAAACTCTATTAGTATTGATTGCAACATTTGCGTCACTTTTTCATTCAGCTCAGCTTGCTGTGGCGTAGTCATGCCACGTCCCAGCTAACCCGTGTCCTTCCTCACAGACGCGGCTTCCTGTGTTGCTGCGGTAGTGGTGTTTTCACACAGGATGTTGAGGGGGCAGAGAGGATGTTCGAATTCTGATCGCATCCTGTGGTCGTGTGTGTTTGTGTATATTCCTGTCTGTGTCTGTTATTTAATTCAGAGGAAGACGCAAATGACGGACGTAAAAAAACAAACTGTGATAGGCTTCCAGCGCTCACCAGTGCCATCAAAGGACATACAGCTGTACACATTATTAACGTCTCACTTTCCACAGGTCAGCCTTTCCAACTCCTACCAGTTCATCACATCCGAGGTGTTTTGTGGGTGTTTTTTATATAATTTTTCTGAAGAACATTATCTACTGTGAGATAAGGCTTGCACTTCTTTTACTTCTTTTAAATCACCTCATAAAAAAAAACATTTTTATAGACTTGCTTTTATGTGGTGTCATCTTTTTACTGTCTCTCTATCATCTTTTATCACCTTTTTATTGTGTCTTCATTGCTTTTACTGTTTCTGTTTTATATTTAATTGATTTTGTCTTGATTTTGTTCGTTTTTGTTTTTCTGTTGTTATATTGCTTAATGATAATCCTGCTTTTGCTTTATCTTTTGAAGCACTTTGTAAACTCTGTTTTTAAAGGTGCTGTATAAATAAAAGTTTCTATTATTATTATTATTATTATTGCTATTACTGTAGAGACTTAACTTTTTTGTCAGAAAATAAGCAGAATAGCTTCAGAGGTCCTGGTTTACAGCTGTGTGTGGTGTACGCAGATTTCTTAAAGTCTGAGGACAATCCTGAAGACTCGATAGAACTGATAAAGACAGCACAGATGTTTAAGCCTCTGTCAGTCAAGAAGGAGCATAAACCTTATGACTGAGTCAACACACTGGACACCACACTGAGCGACTGGTTAGTAACCACTTGGGGTCCTGGTGGAAGACGTCCCTGTATATCCTGTGAGAATGTGCCTGTTTTTTTACCAAAACAAATATGCGTGGTAACCAGCAGCTTACACCATTAATGTGCAATGACATTTGTACTGAAAAGGCCAAAAAAGGAGGAACAAGAGCACAGTTTGGGTGAGATCCTGGAAGGAAAGTTGAGGGCAACGTGACCTGAAAAGCCTACAGAGGGAACTGGAGGAGAGTGAAGCTACCTTGAGGTAAAGCTCATCATCAGCAATGTCAGTCGCAAACATCAAACATGTTTTAAGTAGTTTAAGTAGTTTGAGTATGTAGGGCGGTGAATGGATCTGAAGAATTCAGATTAGGCTACACATCACACACTGTGTGATTTTACCTGCCAACTGACAACACCAGCTGACCTGACCTGGATCAGACCTGGTCCAGGTCACCACGCCCAAAACAGTCATAATGTGTGTCCCCACCTTAAACTGAAAGATTAAACAAAAAAGGGCTCACCTGCTGTGACTGTTTCAGTGAGGTCACATGGTGAGTACAGTATCAACGGTGAGTATGCAGTTTAAACTGGTGTTTTCTCAGTCAGCTTATGTCAAACCTTTAAATAAAATTATTTTGTGTGAAGAACAAGTGATTCACTGCATCACTTTTGGCGCTTTTCCATTACACAGTTCTAGCACCTACTCGACTCAGCTCAGTTTCGGCCATTCGCCATTTCCATTAAAATAGAGTACCACCCTCAGCGTGGGTGGGTCGAAATCATAGAAACGCGGCTGAAACTCCAGTGGCGACGTCATTTGTTATGCGACACAAACACAAAACAACTATGGAGGCCACCAGACAAAGAAAGCGTCTGCACCTCGAAATCGTTGCTCCACGGTTTTGATTTCTGTGCAGCAGCCATCTCTGATCGTATCGTGTTTGCTGTTATTGTGTTTTAAAAATGGCGCGGTTGACTCTTATGAACGAAGTCGCTCTCCTGACTCATCTAGTGACGTCAGTCAGCCCTGGCCAATCAGTGGCCTGCCGTCTGCCGACATCACATTTTCAGCTCGACTCAGCTCGCTTGGAACCCCGGCCGAGTAGGTACTAGAAAAGTACCTGGTACCAGGTACTAACACGTAATGGAAACGCATTGTACAAACCGAGTCGAGTTGGTCGAGGCCGAGTAGGTGCTAATGGAAAAGGGCCATTTGAGTTTTCTAGTACTGGCCTGGTCAGCTTTGTTGCTCACATGAGCCTGTGTTACTAGCCTGATAATTCTGATATGTATCTCAATATAGTTTAAGACAGTGCTTTACTTAGAAAATATCATGATTTTGGTTGTTTGTTCAGTAGGTAAATATATCAGCAGGTGTAAGATGATTGCCACAAAGTTTTGTACAGACATTCATGGTGCCCAGAGGATGACCCCCACTGCCCTTGGTGATCCTCAGGCCTTTCCTCCAGTGCTACCATGACGTTGACATTATTGTCTTGAAATGCCTCAACACCTGCTGGATGAAATTTTGATGAGACATTTGTGTCCCCTTTGAGACAAACTGTAACTTTAAGTGTTAACCGTTACATGCACCTATAGACAAAAACTAAATAAGCCCCCACAGCGGTGTAATCACCCCCCCCATCACTATGAAATAGGCGAAGGGACCCCACCATAATTACTGGCATAAAAACAAGCAAGACAGACGGACAGAAATGCAGACAGACAGGAAAGGACAAGTAGGCAGCAAGAGAAGGCCGACAGGAAGGATGCAGGCCCACAATGGCTCGTCTGCTCGAGTTCCAGAATAATGGAGAGCGCCATGCAAAGAAAGGAAGAACCAGAGCCACAGGGTCAGATGGTACACAAACCTCAGACTGGAATACTTCACACAGTTTCCATTTTAGCTGTCTTTTTCCACCGATGCCATTGTTACTGAGCGAGACCTGAAATGCCATGTCTAAAACGCCACAGACAGCCCTGGTTAAAACAAGAGGAAGGTCATGTTTTCTTCTGACAAAGGGCCATTGTGTCAGCGGTGATTGTGTAGCGTTGCCTGCAGATGATAGTGGAGGATTTTTACAGGAATGTCGAGAATGTCTGTTTTAATGCATCGCTGTTTGTTTGTCCGTGTGTGTGTGTGTGTTCGTATCGCCTGTGTGTGTCATAGGGGAAAACGTGTGTGGGTGTACTCTAAGCCCTAGGAATAGCATTTGCGTCGTAAATGCTCTGTTTAAAACAATCAATATCCACTCTGGTTTATACACAATAAAAGACTATGAAGTGTGTGTTTTGATGTTTGTGTGTGTGTGTGAGGCTGTGCACTTACATGATGGGAGCCCTGATGCGGCAGGGTGAGTATGCGTGAGCGTGTGTGTGGGCTGTAGGGCCACCCTCTGATCGTCTCCTTGGCAGCCGCTGCGCTGAAGTGCTCTCTGGGTGCTGAAGAGGCCTCCCAGAACGAGAAGAAATGCGCACACACACACACTCCAAACTCTTTATCCGAGCTGACAGCCTCTTTTTCTTCTCTACACTTGGGTTTGGGGCGGCGTAGCCTAGATGCATCTCTGCAACTTTGTGCCATGTTAGGATGCACACGTGCGCGCACACTCGCACGCATCTATGTACATGCGCCTAACCCAGCTCCCCCCCTCCCTCCACCATTCGCCTCCCCTTGTGTTTGATGTGGTCTTTGGAGAACCATGTTTAAAGAAATTCTTCTCCAGTCTTTGAAGTCGCTCTGTGTTCCCCACTCTCTTTCTGCTGTTTCCTCTTTTATCTTCTGACAGTTTGCGAGTTGGGAGGGAAACAGGCCAGTATGGAACAAGATACTTGCCCCACATACACTATTTACCATGTGTTGTACCTGCGAACTTAAGAAGTTTCTTGAGTAGAGGCTATTGTTTCCTGTAAGATATGAGTATACCCCCCCCCCCCACCCACCACCTCTTGCCAAAACACTGCGGTCTCTTTAAACAAATGCCTCGGGAGCAAAGTTTTGATGTCATTCCAGGCTTTTATCAAACATCATTTGTGAAGGATGCGGCACTCAGCCACGTCTGGTATGCTTCAACAAAAATGCCAGGTGTCATTAAAGCTTCTTGCTCCACAAAGACACAATTACTTCAAAGCATTCATCTGTACATCTTAGCTCCACTCACTTACACTTAGAAACATTGTTCACAAGAGGGGATGACAACGCAAAGCGGCAAAACTCTCCCATCAAATGTGCAGGAACAAACGACCCACTGGTGCTGATATGCCCTATTTCCAAGATGAAAATTATGACACATGTTTTGCTGGGATAAGTTAATATGAGAACTGAAATGCATCATGTGATGCAGATGTTGCAACACTGCGATGGCTGTTTCCCTTGAACTGGGTTGTTATGCAAATTCCCAGCTGGCTAAAGACAACACAGCTGCAATAGCTGTGTAAACTCTCAAGCTGGCTTCAGATTGAGAAATCTGCATAGATTTATTCTTTCTCAACGAAGAAAAACTTTAAGTAAAAGCAAATGAAGCAGTTCCCGTTTTTTGTACATCAACCATCATCATGCAAGTCTAGCATGAGTACATAAAATACAGTGGCTATAAAATACAGTAGTCCAGTAATTACAGAAATGGCCTGTGCACTAGCAGGGACTAATTTGTTTCAGCTGACTTGCGCTGACCTCCCTCACCACAATGAGTTAGCTCATCTCACAGGTCAGCGGTGCCCACATCAGTGTTTACAGAGCACAGATGCCATAGACGATTAATTATGCCTGTGATCTGCGTTAGGCTACATGAAAACAGGACAGTAACTGTGCAACTCATTACATGCAGAATATCGTTTACAGCACATGTGGCGGGCTGGGAAATGGGGCCGCTCTATCAAAAGTGCACAGCAGAGTTTCTGTTTTTCTTAATGAAAGGAGCTATCTCAAACCACTAGTCCTGTAATTAGTCATCAGTTAGAGAACAACATGCTTCGAACTCGGGGTCAGGTGGGGTCCAGGTGGGTTTTTTTAATCTGGTGGATGTGAAAGCATAAGAAGAGATCAAAACAGCATCCTTTTACTAGACTGCAAGAACAGGTTTGTGAAAACAGAGTGTGAAAGTGTGTTGTATTCAAATTCATATGACAATCGACCTTTTGCTAACCCCTCCAGCGATCGTCCAATTGTGGCCTAGCAACTATTCATCAGGCCTGTGAAGCACTGGGTTTCTCGGTATATTGAAGGTTAGCATGGGGCTGTAGTAAGAGAGATTTACAAGAGTTTGACGGCTGGTTTAATTTTTTATCACCTTTCCAAAACTAAAAACACCAGAGCTAAAGAGTAAGCAAGCTGCAGACGTTACTATGCTTGGCTAACAAAGGCAAGAGGCATGTCATTAGCTAAATGCATCATTATGTGGGGTTACGAGTTCCCTCATAGCTGTTATAATGAATGAACATATATAATAATAAAACTCTGAGGTGCAGAGTTTGCAGCGACAATGGTGGCTCAAGCCAAACTAGCTCTCATTAGCATTATATCTTGTATGTGGCCATCGAGAGCACAATGAAGACCCTTTTTTCAATTGAACAGCGTTGTTCGACACATCAGTTGGCATCATCTTCGGCACAACTGGTAAAATCTGTAAGCGACAAACAGCGGGTGCCAACTTTTGGCCACATTATCATTAGTGAGCCGCCGCTGCTGCTGCCGCCACCAGCGCCATCACCCATACCCTTCTTCCATGGCAACACAGACAGACAAACAGGAAGCAGCTGTTGCCAGGGAAACAGCCAGAAGGTCTGCAGTGCTACAGTGTGGCAGAGAGTGTGAGTGAGGTAAGAAACGAAATGTGGAGGGAAAAGGATCGCTGTGGTGGTGGAATCTAATTAGCTCTGTGACAGAGGATAAAAAAAGGGGATATTTCCAGCATCCAGCTTGCGTTGATAGAGTGAGAAAATGTGTGTTTTGTGTGTGTGTGTGTATGCCTTGTAAGGCATGCGAGAGTGTATATATACTCTCTCATCTGCGCAAATACTGTACCTGCGTCTGAGCCTGGGAATAGGCTGACTGACGCACAGAATGACAGACAAGCTTTGGAGTCCTGGCAACCCTGCTATTTCTCCCTCCCATCTTCCTCCTCTCCCGCTCTATCTTCCTCCTCCTCCTCGCACACCCCCACACCTCCTTCTCATCTCTAATCCCTCTGTCTCCTCACTGCCATCTCTCCTCCACGTCTGTCTTCTCCCTTGGTATAAAGTGATTGCATATGGATCGTCACATAATCCGATTCTGTCACTGAGAATAGCTTTGCCTCTTTGGATCACTTATCCATATAAATTAACAGCTCGGGCCCAGAATCAGTACCGTAGTGTTGCCGCCACCGCTGCTGCTGCTGCTGCAAAGGCTCACTGTGGGGGAATTAGTTTCACGGAGGCTGACACGGCTCTCACCTGTGAAATGGTGTTACAAAGTGGATAGTCTGGTTTTTGGATCAACATTAAAGGAGTCGCTGGCTCCTCCTGGTCTTTACTCAGCGGTGACATGCAACGCAAAACCCCTACGAGCTAAATTTAAGGCCACCTGACTTTGATCTTGTGCCGAGAAAACAAACAGGAATCTATCAGGAGCTGCCCACTTTAAAGCTTTTTATGGTTTGAGTACACACACACACATGAACACACGAACACGTGCACACACACATTCAAGGAGAGCAAACAATAGACGTGTGGAATCAGATAGCACAGAATGGTCTGCCAAATACAATACATAGTTTTTTCATGTGATCTTCATATCACCACGCCATGTGTTACCTTTCAGTCATTTAACTTTATTAAATATTGTTTCACAAGAGACAAGCAGTTATACTCATGCCCTAGAGAGGTGAACACAATGCAGAGTTTCCAACAAAACAGGGACGCGGTTCCTGGATTTCCCACTTGTTTTGGCAAATGGCCTTTTCCTGTCTCTGTAGTTTTCCATCTCGCAGCCGTCCACACTCTCGCTTTCCCTCCGCTTGTCCTGGTCAAGCGCCCCGAAGCTTTCACAATGGATTTACGAGGAAAGACCCTGAGCACACGGGCTGTTGTGGCAGGATGCAGAATCCAGTTCTCTCTCATGGCACCTTTGACTAAGACAGTTGGAGCCGGCAGCAACAGTTCATTGTGAGAAGATCTGATAAAGATCTAGTTGGATGAAATAAATGAAACACCTGACAGTATACTAGGCTATGGCAATGAGACTACAGGAGCCAGGCCAGTCCACCATATGCTTCTGCTTCTCAGACAGTTTCAGACACCTCCTCCTCCCACACTTCTCCAGCGTTGGATTGGGGACACTGTGTCCCATAAGTCCTGTAACTTTCCGAAACTCCTCTGTCAGGCTGGAGGGAGGTAATTAATTAATAATAACCACAAAGTACAGCTGAGGCGAATGGGAACGCCATCAGTTTAGTCAGGGGGTTACCGAAAGTTGTTACAATTCAACCTGAGTGCGACAAAATTTACTTGCAGCCCATCCAGTAGTTACATATAATAGTTTTATAGTTAGATATTTCAGTCTGGACCAAAGTGATAGACTGACTGACTGACTGACATTATCATAATCAGACAATAAAAATGACCAGCAGCTCTCTGACAACTCCACACAAAGCTTACATCCGTCCCTGAGGCAGCAGTTATTGCAGATCACCAGAACGTGACAGAGTTCATGTTATTTTGCCTGCCCCCTCTTCATTTAGCTCGATCTGCCTTTATCTGTTTGTTTGATTATCTGGAGTAATTTCCCTCTCTGAGACACAGGCAGACCTGACACATTCTCGAGTCATCAAGTTTGAGTTGTGTACGTCAATGAGTGATATTGCTCAATCACCTAACAAACCACAAATCGAGGAAGCTGTGACCTCACCGGCACCCAAGCTTGTGTAAATTAGCGCTGGGAGAGAGCTGTGTAGTGCAAACCTTAGAGAGAACGTAATGTTTTGCCCTAAAGCAATAAGAAGTATATGAATAGCCTACTTATGTTTTTTTTTTCATTAGGTGGGGTTGAACATGTAGTTTGTTTGTTTTTTTTGTTGCTTTTTGCTCTGTTTTGTCATCAGACATTCATCAAATGTGTTGACTGACCTAAAACCCGCACTCAATGCTTGGAATGAATTTACCTATCCAGTGTATTTCTTAGCTTCTTTACTAGCTGATACAGTTTGCGGACATATGAGTTCACACTTATGCTTCCTGTGACGTAACTCCATTTGCATAATCTCAAAAACAATCTTGATAACAGTAAAAAAAAACACGCTGATGACATGAAGTGACGACAAAGGCGCTCTGTCATCTTTAGCTCATCTTTAGCTTTAGGTGGATCTGACCATAGCACGGATACGGATGAATTTCATGACTCAAACTGCAAAATATAACGCAGAAAGGAAGTGATATTTTTTTTGTTCTGTTATTATGAACATTTTATGAGCAGTTAAACCAGTGTACAGAAGTATAAATGGCGATAGAAAACAAATTCACAGAAAATAAAGGAATCTAGACTTTTTGTAACAACTTGTGGCGTTACAAACAGGTCTAACTCTGAATTCATACATATTTTTGGGACATAAACAGATGCAGACAGTAGTGACACCCCTACTCCTTAGACCTCTCTTACCTGTGGTACCTCTACAAACAGGCCTCCTGCTGACTGGGTATTCGTTAACTTTAGAAATTCCATGAAAACCATACACACTCACTACTAGAGTTTATGCTTTCAGTTTGCGTCATTGTTGTTTTTTAAATCAGTTTATTTTGCCGGATTTTGAGGCACTTTGGGTTTTGTAGAACTGCTGTGCAAACCAGTTTCCTGTTGCGAGCAAATAAAGTAGCTGACAAATCGATTTGCGCCTCAACCTTGAATGATTTCTCATGTTCTGGGCCATTGCCTAAAAATATTGATTTCCTTCTTTCCAGAGAGCTTGGTTCCTGTTCAGATTCAGCAAGAATTTTTTATCCCATGTAAGATTAAATTGCCTGCAAATGTATCTTCTGTATATCCTCAGAGCTCACACACACTAATATTGTTATCTACACTACCACTATGGCTGTTTGATTTGTCTTTGTACTCAGCCTGTGAGGGTGTCGTACCAGCAGGACTATTCTTGTAACAACTTGGTTACTCATACCAGGTGAAAACCCCTCTCTCTTTCCCTTTCTGTGTGTGTGTTCTCTGACCAGGTTAATGTCTGCGTTCCCCCTGTTGACCTGGAGGACCACACGAGTGTCAGACCACCGCAGTGATGATGTCAGACCACCAGAGATGTTAGGGGGAAGGAGGAAAACAACAAGGAAAAAAAAAACCAAAGAGGTGAGGAGAGGAGCAGAGAGGTGAGGGGTGGGGGGCTCTCGGTGCAATTCGGTGAGCGTAACCGAAAATCAGCCGTGCAGAAAGTGCTCCATTTTCGAGTGCTTATATGAATTTTCGACACAGGCACGGGGAAAGACCCAACTTTTCATGTTCTATATCACTTCCTCCATCGTTAAGCACTAAGCAGAGTTGATTATTTCAGGTGATTTATCCCCCATCTGACAGCAGATAATGAGTTATGAGGATTGTTATTTCACTACACGTACAGAGCTTATGGTGATTAACCAGGCAAATATAACACAGCAGCCTGAGCCGATATAGTGACGAAGATATTCTCACATAAACCCTCCCGAGGGTGTGAATGTGTGCTTTATATATCTGGGTGGCTTGTGTTTGTTGGTGATGTTGTGGATTCATAAGGGCAGAGGGAGAAATCCCCCATGAAGAGCCAGGGGAAGTCATATTTTCTCCTTCACGTGGTTGTCAATCACTGGACGTCACTGCTCTGGATTCCAAACGCTGCCATAACTCAAAGCAAAACCGTTAATATGTACAACCATAATAACCATAATAATTTGTGTACCTGTGTGCCTACCATGCATCAGTATTTTACACACATTATTTGCATATGTAGTACGGGTTTCAGACTTGGATGAGTCGTGTGGTTTGTATCCTTGTGATTCGCGTGGGTGAGTCATGGGTGAAAACCCAAAGCCCCACTGTGGTGGCCGACCCGTTCGCGGGGCCTCTCCATGGACTTTCTGAACAGGATATGGGAGAGTTGGAATCACTGCTGTGGAATCTGACTGCTTTCAGTTTATGGCAAACCGGTCTCACTTCCTCTGGCTGACCCTAATCTGAAACTTGACTCAGATAGAGAAGACACAGTTGTCACTGTGCACTGAAACCAATTTCTGTGTAGAATATAGGTGATAATGATCAGAGGATGTCACTGTGACTGAACAAGCGACTGTCGGCAGCAGATTGTATCTAACTTTTTAATGTTTCCAGTTGATTTGTTCTCAAATGAAAAAACTGTAGTCTGAAATATACACTTGCCAGCTAGATATTTTTAAATATTATTGTGTTAAAAGACTTTGTAATAATTATTTTAAAATCACTGGGGGCTGACTTTGTTCAGTATTCTAACCTACACCCCTGGGCATCAGCATCATCTCCAGCTGATTATACATTTAGAAGAAATGGAAATAAAGGAGCAACATTAGTTGTGTATTGCAGGGTAAAGCTAGTTAGCCTTTGGACTATAGGTGTGGTACACCATTGAAAATGAAAGATGTTACTGAGATCGTTATACCCCCAGGTTGGTTTGAAATACTTGGCATACTTGGACAGGTAAAATGGTCATCAGCCTCATGCTTTCATATTTCAGTTCATATTTTCAAAGAAGAATCACAGATGAGACACGGTGTTAAGTTTGTTGCTGGAGTGTCATCCTCCCTTGAACAAATAAATTGACAGAGCTACTTACGTTACTCTAAATATATACTGATATACTAGCACTGTAGCTCCCACACAGGTGATGTTACAGGTGTTCTTCAAAACCTGTAATCCTACAAAATAAAATAATACGGTTTACCTTTGGAAGCAGGTTACCTTACACTTTCAGCCATACAATAACTTATTTAAAGATCATCACTCAAACTAGAGCCCCCCGCATATCACCTTGTCAAGCTGAAAAATTCAAAGGTTGACACACCTGTCCCACTTCCTCGTGGTTTCTAAGTTATGATTGGACAATCAATGTATGGGAGAGGGGTTTAGGTAACAGTCAATTCAGACCTGGCTCAATTTATCAATTTCTATTAGTTCTGTTACTATCTATAAGTAAGGGGATGGGTGGTTGACAGTGTGTGTGTGTGTGTGTGTGTGTGTGTGTGTGGTATCTGCACACTTACCAAGAGGGGAAGGAAGCATAAAGAAAGCAGATAACAGATGAAAAAGGATGGAAAACCTATCTAGATAAGACTTTATTGCTCCGGAGGAAATGCAGGCAGAGCAGTGGGAGCTGTAAAGAGGAACGACCTCTTTTAGAAAATGACTTTTTACATTCTTCATCTTCCCTGCTGCTAAATCACAAGGCTCTGCATTAATGACCTACACACGCACAGATATTAAATTCATTATGGCAATCATGTGCCGTATCCTCCCTCTCTCTTTCTTCCTCTCTCTCCTCCTCTGAATCAGCCACTCCAGTCCGCAGCTGCCAGCTTCTAATGGCTTCCAGATCTCCATCTCTTCCTCTTCCTCCCTCTGTTCCCCTTCCCCGTCTCTGTGTTTTTTCTGCAGCGTCTCAGATGAACGGGCCAAAGTGGAAGTGGAAATCCGCTGTACTTCAGCCAGTGAGTCAGCTAGCAGAGCGCCCGTTTGAAGGAAAACCACAAGCAGGGGTTTAGAGAAGTAATGGATTTTGTTTTTCATAAATCACAGTAGAGGCTGTTGGGTTTTTTTTTTATATTTCAAACCGAAGCTCTTTGATGAGTGCATTAGTTAAATATGTGTGTTTATGCACAAGGGAGCACATTCAGAGAAACGCTGTTGAAGTTATTTACCTTTACTGGAAACTGAAAGAAGCTGTGTGTAATTGCTGTGGGACAGGATTCGTGCTTTAACATAACATAATACAGTAGGCCTATTAATGTGTGCAAGTGTGCAAAGTGTGCGTGTGTGTGTGTGTGAGCTAGCTGTGTGTTACGCAGACATAGATTTCCATAGATTTCCACTTTCCACTGAAATGAATTTCAATTTTCAGTTTCATCGGGAAAGTGATGTGTTTTCAAATTGAACGCATGTGTGTGTGCATAAAAGGGGGGTTTTCAGGTTTTACGAAACTCACAAAGCAACTACAATGGAAGTAGAAAGGGGGAGATACAGCAGGGGCACCGTGAAAGCTGCTGTTATGAATACAATGTGTGTTTATGACTGATGATGGACAAACGCCTCCCGACAACAACTGGCACGTCCACAAATGGGGCCTGACAGGTGACACAAAGGCAATAAGTCCTATATGACACATCCAGACTAAGCCAACATGGAGGGCACATACGCACATATTTAAAGCCACATATTTCGACTGCACTCTCATCCCGCTTTTAACTAACTGTGTACAGGTACAACCCAAATAGGCCGACCATCTCCCACAGCTGACAGAGGCGAGAGACACTGGTCCGCGAGAGCAAACACTGCTTTATATCAAGAGCTCGATGACATTTTAATGGTAACAAGCATCTTTGTGAAGCAGGCCAGTTTTCTGCGACTGTTTTGATTACTCACTCTTAGTCATCGTCATCATCAGCAGCAGCAGCATCAAGGCCTCATGTGCCACATACCACGACGGCCGCACTGGCACAAAGAGCTCACTAAGACTGAGGCCTATCAATCAAGTGAGGTCACCGTGGTCGAACAGAGAGGAGAATGGGACGGACTGCCTTTTGTTGCACGTTGTTGTGTTGCGGCCACTGACATCATCTTTTGTGGAGTCTGTCATTAAAGAGTGATAAATATCCTGTGTTTGTGTGTGTGTGTGTGTAGAGTAGCAGCCAGCAGAGAGAGCCCCTGGAGCTAAATGGCCCCGAATAGAGGGTTTCAGGGTGTTATTGTGCAGTGCGCTGGGGGCCCTCTGGGGAGAGTCCCTAACCACAAAATGATGTCGATGATCAGTTAGTGGAACAGAGCGCTTTGAGGACGAATGAGTGGTCACACAAAAGAGCTGACACAAAAATAGTAGAAGAAAGTAGAGCAATAAAATCTGTGGTTTTTCTCTATGAGAATTTAAGCACTTTCCATTATGGTGTGCTCCTAAAACTGCTGCAAAAGCTCCTATATTTGAGCCCTGTCATCGTTTTACAAGCATTCGTCAGCATGTTATTGTCACACAAGATGAAGTTAGCAAGTAATAAATTCTCAGCATGGTAGCAGATATCCACTGACTCATCTCACCCACTGTATTTGACCCAATCGCGGCGGCTGTTTACCTTTAACACACTCGCACATGCACACTCACAAGAACAAACCTGAGTGACAAGCCGAGCGTTTCAGCCAGCAGCGGTTCAAGTCATTGCATGCTTATTTTTTATTCATGCTGTAAGTCTTAACTTGTTATCTCCTCGGGTTTCAAAGTGTGCGCCAACAAAGGGAGCTTATGACGGTGACAGCCGCGTAGACAGCTGCGAATCCGGCAGCAACGTTCACTGTGAGGCACTTGTCAAAACTCAAGAGGGCCTATTGAAAGCATGACGAGGCAATCTGCCGTGGAGGTATTCAAGCTCTGCGCTCCGATGCCAAAAGGGGGGAGCGTCGGTAGAAAAGAAAGTGATGACTCACCAAACTTCCCAAAATCCCCCTCCCTCCCCCTTACTGGTTTACGGGAAAAGGAATGCTGGGTTTTTTTTTGGTTTTTTTTTCCTCCAGTCCCAGACGTTCATCTTCTTGACAAGCTGCAGGGTCAGGCTTTGGGTTAATATTTGTCTGTGGGATTCATCCCTCTCTGTGGGGGCCAATCCGGCGAACGGGTTTAATTATGCGAGACGGACATTTGAAAGTTTGTTAGCAGTGCGGGGGAGGGCATGAGTAGATGGAGTACTCAGCTGTGAAACAGATAAGCCTTTGTTCTGCATCATAACCAGGCCTTTTATACCTCTGATTTACACTGGTGAGGATGGGATTTACCAACTGCCAAACTAATTCACTGTTAATCTAAGAGGGATTTGAGGATCAATTCAAATGGGCGGTTCAGTCTTATGTTTCCTAAAGAGATTTTAATAGACCACACTGTTTTAAGCCACTTGAAGAATTTCATAAGCCGTTTTGTGTGGCTTCTGTGCTATTTAAAGACATTCCTGGAGACACAAACAAGCCATTTACGAAGTGGTTAAATGGTGTTTTTATGGTATTTAACTTGGAATCACTGTGTGGAGGAGCAGGATGCAGTAAAAAACACCTCAGTAATGTAACACAATCCAAAACAATAGCAGGCCTGTGTGCAACTTATAAGGTCTGTACAGTATGTGAGAAAACTATTTTAACTCAAGAACTCAGAGCTTTGAACCGCCTCTCATGGTCTTCATCAGTCATGTGATAGCAAGTGGTCTTTGGTGTGTACTTGGCGTGGCCCTCTTGTCCTTCCTATGGCTGTCCACTGACTCCCGATGACCTTTGACCCTTCACGCTTACACACTTGATGCAGTGTTGGTCCGGTGTTCTCAAACAGCTGATGCTGGTTGTTTCAGGTGTTTATCCGGACTCTTGTCCAGCTGCCTTGCTCATTCACTGATGTTTGGTTTACCACATGTGATGTCATGATGATGCCATACACTCGTCTACCTCTCAGCGAGGGTCTTGTTTTCAGGGTACACCAGCAGATCTTACGATGTTCACTCGGTTTTGGTAGGTCTGCTTTTATTTCATGATGAGATTTTCTTCAATGACACTTTCATTTCATAAGCTTTTTTATCTTAGAGTATCATGTTTCATGACAGACTTGACAAGGCTGCACGTGCGACCTACCCAGCTGGCTAACTATCTAGGCGGGGTTGCAAGCTTAAATCATTACTCAGTTTCAATTTAGAGCGACAGTGCTGATGGCTGAAACCTCCATTAGCTGGTTAATTCAGAGGTTCTGCAGCAGTGTTTTGAATCTAAAGATGTTCCTCAAAGAAAGACACACAACTCTCAGGACCAAAATAACAGGCAGTCTTTCTCTTTGTGTCCTCTGTGTGCTAACATTATGAAGTAAAATGGCTCATTATAAAATATGAAAAGAGGATAAAATACCATTTTTAAAATAGCACTAACTAAGCATTAAGAGGGCATTTCAAAATAAAAAAGTTTCAGAATGAAATTGAGAAACCTTCAAATTCTATGACTATAAAGACATTCTAGGATATACTTTTGAGTTTTAATGATTTATTATTGAATCATCTTATTACAATTTGGAACTCCATATAAAACCACATTTATAACCAGAAACTGATGATACATGTGAATGATACTAAATCCCCATGCTAAATATATAATATGTTCAACTTTACAGCGCTATTACACCTGTGCAGTCCAACAGTTTTGGTGATCGTTTTGATTATATGCAAAGGAAGTTATTTGCATTAGAAGCAGAAATAAATCTTGATCTTTTGAACTTCACCAAACCTGTCCTGTTTGTAGCACCTTAAAATGTCATCGGCAAAGACAATAAAACCCAGGCTGACTAGAGGTGAGTTATCCCGCAACTAACAGAAACAGTGGCGTAACTGTGAGCTGGGAGTGGGAGTGAGATCATCCGACTCTCTGTGGTTAAGGAGAGCAGTGCTGCAGGCGCTCTGCTGGAGGAATTTCAGTCTGACCCCGCAACGAGAGTTGAAAGGTCATGGGAGTGATTCGACGAGGCTCTAATCCTGCATGACAACTCCCTTTTCAAACACCTTTCAGACTAAACCTTTATTCACTCTCCTGTAATTATCTCCTTAACCACAGGTGCTATCGCTTCTTCTTTGTGTATGTATCTCTTTGTAGCGGCAGTGTGTGACAACTGCATGCCTTTTGCTGTGTGTTGACCTTGTGATAGCCATCGCCTTCGAAGAGGCTTTGAAATTGTGTTCAGCATCCGACTCTGCGTCTTAATCATCGCCTAAGCAGAGATCACAGACGTGACAAAAGCCCAGCGCAAGTTTACACAGGATGATGGATTTTTTAAGAAATGAGACAACATGTGGGGTCGGCAGCTTTCACTCTTTCAGGTCACCAGCCGGCTGTGTCTCATCGCGTGTCAGTGTCAGTCGGCTCTTCCATCACTTGGGCGTGTGAGCTGTGGGGACAGTGAGGTTCACCTGTGTCCAGATCAGTCACTATAGGCGCCTGTCTGAACGGCTCAGTCTCAGTCGAACAGTAGCTTTGTGCTGACAGTGCTTAAGACAGATGGGTGAGCAACAAGTGGGCACCCAGCACAGTGCATGCATATAGAGACATACACACATATATACAGTACAAGACCAAAGGAAGCGGTTTGTCCAAAAAAAAAAACAACAACTCATGCATGCAATTTTTTTCTGTCCTAAATCATGTGAATACAGCAGGAAAATAGAAATATACATGTGAGCACTCAATTTGACTTTACTGCAGGGTTATGCTTTGCGATGAACCCAAAAATATGCAGGCCTAAATACATCTTTCGTTTTCATTTTAACTTTGCCTGTAATTGGAATATTGAATTTTAATTTGATTTCCTGTGCATTATGTGCAGAAAGGGAAATGAAATGAAATGCAAATTCAATTATCAGCAGGGTAATTTATGCAGATGCTTCCACTGTGTACGCCTGTGTGTTTGCATGAGTGAGTGTTTGCACTGTGCTTGGGAGGCTAATTTGTTGCCCTGGATGCACCCTGATGAGGATGAGGAAGGACAAAAGATGGTGGGGGGAGGGTGGCTTTTCCACTTGCCCTCCCCCCCAAGTCTCCCCTCTCCTGGCAGTGATGAGGTTAAGAGCGGAATTACAGTCAAGCGCGATGCAGGCGTGTTGATTGCGGTGGACAGGTCCGGTAAACAGTGTCTGCGTGCTGCTGAGTCAGGTGGAGTGTCATTCCGGGTGAAGGGCCGCGGCTTCACTCAGGCCACACTTGTTGACAACCCACTCTCTGCCCTTAAAGCCCGGCTGTGTAATTTAGGCAGTTAGGGAAGGGCATCAATTAAGCAAGGCTGGTCTGCAGAAGGACGGAGAGCGAGGGACCAAAGGGTGAAGATAGTTTGGGTGTGTTTGCAGAGAGTGTGCGGACCAAAAGAATAGGGAAGTTGTGCAACGTTGAAGGTGTGGTTGACTTTTTTTTTTTTTTTTTTGGCATGTGTTGACAACTCATTAGGATCTGGTCTCACACCCAGCAAACGGTCAAGAATGGTGGCATCTGAGATCACTGCAATGGGTGGCTACTAACGGATATGCTTTATATTTTTTCATAATCACCTTAATCCAACAGTCACATGCTCATGTGCGCATTGAAGGAGTTATTGGCGACTGTAATCATTCTGTCTGTGAAGAGATTCTTCCCTAATGTTATTTTAAAATGAAAAAGACGTAACTTTGCAATTACCATTTGTCAGACTGATAAGACCTCATTTTAACCTCTACTGACCTTTTATATTTCAATGAGGACTGTGGATTTGGTTCCCTATCACTTAAATTGGAATTGCATTTGAAACAGATTTTTCCACAACGAGTAGGGAGAGAGGGAACAACTGCAGGGACCTAACCCTTAATACTGGCCTTTTACAGCACTCACTCACTCACTCACATACACACACACAGAAACTTGACAGTTAATGCTACCTTAGCAAAAGTTTCGCTCATTCTCTGCAGCACTGACATTGATGGCTCGCTTTACTGGGATAACAGGCCTTCTCGCAGGCCTGGTCTTGTTAACCACACACCCTCTCAGCATAAATCCATCCAGCCACAGCCAGCATGACCACGCCACCAAGTCCTGTTCCACATGCAGCACCCCTATAAGACATAATATTCTGGTGAAGGGTGTGTGGGGTGTATCTGAAAAGGCAAACAGGGTGGAGGAAAGATAAACCTGGCTTGTGTCGATGAGGTGGAGCGCACCACACGCTCCGCTATTGTTACAGTTGATCGTGGGTGTATAAGGTGTGTTTGCTGGTTCGTGAACATGTGCTGGGAGGAGCAGGCTTAAGTGCTGTGCCACGAACCTGTTATTAGCTCTGCACGGTAATTATTGCATTCATGACCACCAAATAACACTGTTCAGACTCTTTAAACCACACTTCAAGAGCTGATATTTGCAGATATTATATAGTACTCGCACCTGATGACAGCGAAATCAGCTGCTCACGTTATATGGCAATAAAATGAATAAACAAGCACAAATTAGCAGGCTTCGAAGTGCCTGTACAGTACAAACAACTGATGTATAAAAGTTACTTGAATTTGAGTTGGATAAGGACTCAAAGGTCTTAATTTGAACAATTCACAGCAAACTTCATACCAAATTATTCTCAGTAACTATTCTGTGTTCAAATAAATTATGTTTCATTACAGTATATGACACAGGAAATAATACTATCATATCATCCAGCTAGCTCTGTGGATCATGTGTCTGTCATCTGTCATAGACAAAAATATCTCAGAAACTGTGGGATGGATTGACATTCTTGTAGTGCACAAAAAAAGAACTTCTATCACTCTGATCATTCATCAAAATCTGTCCAGTAAAATGGTTTATTTTAAAAGTGATGACATTCCCATCAGCCTCCAGCTGTACTTTGGGTGTTTAGTGCTAATAAACCAGTGTTAGGATGCTAACACACTGAGCTAAGATGGTTAAGGTAAATATTATACCTGCTTAACATTATCGTGGTAGCACTGTTATTGTGAGCATGCTCACATTAGTCTTTTTTGCAGCCTCACAGAGCTGCTAGCATGGCTGAATACAGGGGCGTAACACAGAATTCTGGGCCCTGTGCACAGGCAGTCATTGAGGGCCCCAGTGATTTTAAAACTGTTAATGCAAGGAATTTTTGTGGGTCCCTCCACACCTTTGGACCCTGTAAATTAGTACCCTTTGTCCTGCCCATCTTACATCCCTGGCTGTCAACTCTTGTTGGAATATGGTCAATGTAAATGTGTTCTGGAATGATCCATCTTGACTTTTTTGATAGCTTTTAAAAAGTAAGTACAGTAGAAATCATGAATCATTTTCCATTTTTCTCTTCATACTGTAATCGTATTGTTCACAGAAGACACGGCACTCGTTGCTCCCAGGCATGTAAGCCCTCTCAGCATACTGTCTGTGAGTCCATACTGTGAGATATCCAAGTAGTTGCATCCTCCAGAGTCCCAAGGTCTCACTGGTTGCACTTCAGCATGTCTGTTTTTAGAAGCGTCGTGTCAAAACAACAATTTTCATAAAGTTCTGAAAGTCTTTTTTTCTCATCTTTCAAGTGTACTGTGGCGTGAGCTGATTTTTATTGCCAACTTGCAGACAATGGAGCTGATATGTCTCACGTTGCCCAAAGGAGCAGTGCACCTGATACACTCAAGGGGATTGGCCCTAATCACAAGGACACATGGAGGGACTCTCCCTGAGAAGAGGCACTTGTTACCAGACCACTGTGACTCACTCGCCCTGGCCATGTGCTGCCTGTTTGTGTGTGTGTGAGAGACAAAGAGAGAGAGAGAGAGAGAGAGAGAGGGAGGGTAAGGCATCGAAACAGAAAGCGAGACATGGAGAAATAGAGAGGCAGAGATTGAGATAGGGACTTATCAAGAGCGCAAACAGGCAGTTAATCAAAACTTGACTGTGCAGGGAGAGTAAAAGCAAGCACAGCACACCTGTTTTGCACGACAGTGATGGATTGTGTTGGGGGTGCCTGTCACCACATCCCAGCTGATCCCACGTCCTCCTCCTCCTCCTCCTCCTCAGCCTCTGGTTTGATGTTATAGTGGGTCAAGCCAGAAAACAACAGAATGGGATTCAGTGGCTACAGTTTCTGCTACTGATGCTAAGATACAAATCAGTAACTACGAGAGTCTTTTAGTGCCTGTTACATAAAATGAGTAAAACTTTGCTGTTTCAAGTGGCACAGACAAAACAATCTCTGAGTCACCAGAGAGGAGCTGTACTCGCTGGCTGCATATTCTCTCGTGTCAGAGAAATGTGTTTAACACGTAATGTACGCTATAATTCACCTGATTTAGGAACTGTTTTTTTTTTTTTAACATTTTCTTGGGGCTTTCACCCTCCACTATTCACAGGACAGCTGAAGAGTGACAGGAGAGGTGGGAGAGAGAGAGGGGACGACACACATAGCAAAAGGGGCCCAGGCAGGAATCAGGAATCGAGCCCCGGGCTGCTGCAGTGAGACCCATGCGGCCCCACATGTACATGGGCGCACGCTCCACCAACCGTGAGCCAGCCACCCGTGCGCCCAGGACACACTTTCTATGGGTCAACATCCTGTCTGTATTGCCATGCATGTGTTTCGAAACGAACACTCCCTGCCAGGTTCCAGAGGTGAGGTACTACTTGCCCTTACCAAAGGCATAAATCTGTGGTTTGAGAGAGAGGGAGGAGACAGTTGATAAGGCAGAGAGGGCCATAAATCTCTGTTTTTCCCTCCTCTGTTTCACATGTCTTGACAGCACATAGCTGTATGGGTGACCTCATGTCTGGAAAGGGGCTTTCTGATCAGACTACTGGGTGTTTTTTAACCCACGCCTTCTTTTCTTTTTTTCTTTTTTATTATTATTCGTGGCCTGTCCGTTTCTGTTCCGTGGTTTGGTTGTTTTCCTTTCCCTGTAACACCTGGGAAAGCTGTAGGGGAAATCAACTGCTGCCAGCATTCCAGTACATTCCTGCTCCGAATGCCTGGGCACAGCCACACATCGCTGGCATTCCTTCATTTAAAGGTGCAGCATTTCTTTGTCTCTCCACACCACACAGTTCATTCAGATGCAGGCGTGTGGGGACCTTTTTAGGTACTGGGATTTCATAATAACTGGTTGAGATGAGACCTGAAAATGAGGACATAGGGGGAAAAAGTAAAGTGTGGGAACTTGAAGATCCCCCTGTAGATATGCTTTAAATCACAATAAGATACTGTGCCTGGAATAATCATTTCTGTTTGATGTGTTTTTCCCTTAAAAAGTTTGATTAAAAAAGGGTCCTTATAGGCTGATTAGGAAAATGAGTTTCATTTTCCTAATCATCCTGTTACTGTCAGTGACGGATTCTATGTGGGCACACTATTTTCTGGCAAAGTTTTATTTTTAGCTCTCATGAGAGATTTTTCTGTATTTCTGTTTTTCCATCACTGTTCTCACTCGTCTAAGGTAGTTGCTGGAAAAGCTGATGTCACGTGTTTCAGTGCACCAATCAGGATTTTAAATTCATCATTTGAATTAGAAACTGGTGACAGTTGGTGGGTTGTTCAGTTGCTGTCAATCAAATCTTATCAGACCACACCCACACACTCTGGATGTACTGAGCTTTTTGTGTTAAAATCTTAATGTATAATGCCTGAAAATGATTTGTATATAATACTTTATGTTGGCATGAAATATTAAGATTTGAAATCAAACTTTAAAATACTATCTACTCACGCACTGAAAAATCCAGAATATACAAATTTTTCATCTCAGACATTTCGCTACTCCACACAAAATGTTTCCATGGAAAAGTCCACTCTCAGTGTCTGTTCAGTGGAGGCTTTGAGTTTCCACATGGCACTTGTTTATGTTGCATGCTGGTCCATGCTTTGCTCCCAAAGTAGTTATGACATCACAAAATCCCACTCATGCATGCATGTGTTAAACTGAGATTTAAGGTAAGCGCAGAAACACTTTCCCCTTTCAACAGGTGAACGTGAAAACAGCCTTTGCGCATCAAGCACAAATCATTGCACAGTGAAGCTCAAACCTACAAGTGAAGGTGCAATAAACAAAACACATTTTGAGCAGTTGAGGGACTTTAATTAAACAAAAGCAAAAATGTGAAACATGAAGTTTTTTAACTGCTGTTAAGAGAATTTCACAAAACTATGTGCCCTTGTGTGAATGCAGCAGACAGTTTGCTTGTTGCACTTAAAGAATTTTAAAAAAGGGAACTATCCTCATTTTTTTTCCAAACAAGAAAACCACAAGCTTCAAAAAAAGAAATAATTACTCAATCTTAGCTGCTGGCCCTCCCACCTCCACCCTTCTAGTTCCCCCCAGAGGGATGCAAGTGCGTCAGTGTGGTGTTGGAAAAGAGGAGAAGTAAAGCCTTTTGACTTTCAGGAAGGAAACACATCTGGGGAATAAGGAAAGAGAGAACGGGTGAAAAGAGGAATTAGCGTGGAGGAAGAGGAGCTGGCCAAAAATAGTCAGCCTCCGCTTGAGCCCTGCCTCACCAGAGCCCCTACCACACCTCCTTCCACTCAAGAATTAGTCAGCCCTGACCTATCCCTCAGCGGGTGACTAACTTCTCTGCTGTGCCCCCCCCCCAAGTCATGAACCTAACTTCCTCCCAGGTGTCTTAATCCAGTCCGGGGTTACTTAACTTTATACCCCCGTCTGGCTTTCTCTCTCCTGAAGTAAACATATACACAACTGCCCTTACGGGACTGGAGGCCGAGCCTTTGCCTCTAATAAGAACAGTGTTTCCACTGGCAGCCCATGGGCCTTACCAGAACGGGATAGTCATGAACAAACAGATAAAAACTAAATGGAAGGATAAACAGTACCTAATCAAAGTTCAGCTATTATCAACTGAGAGATAACAGGAGTTGGTGTGGTTGAGGTATGAGTTATAATAACAGTAAGTGGAGGGGAATGGGTAAACATGTGCATACCTCTGGCAAGAAAAACATCTAGAAAAACAGGAAATCTGGCCTGACAAATATGGTAAAGCCAGATGTAAGGGGGTGCTGTGACCAGACTGGTTTTGGATGGGAAGGACCGGAAGAATAGCAGATATGTCATCTTATGCAGGTGTTCAATAAGCTCAGTGGCGCACGGCCACTGGTTGGGTTTGCCAGAGCAAACAGGAAGCAGTGGGCAGCGTTTCAATGTGATTGGTCGCTGTAGTTTGGTCGATGACAGTGACAAAGAATGCAGGAAGCGGACGTGTCGAGAGGGAGCTATGCAGATTACCAAGGAAAGGGAGTACGTGTGTGACAGCATGTTAATAATATGAGAGAGTGACTTCTGACAGAAACCTGCTAAAGTCTTTCATAAGCTGTACATAACAAACCAGTGTGAACTGGTCAGTCAAAGGAGATGTCACATATAAGAAAATACCAAACAATTTTTAAAATTAATATTA
Source organism: Scortum barcoo (assembly GCA_023238725.1). NCBI lineage: Eukaryota > Metazoa > Chordata > Actinopteri > Centrarchiformes > Terapontidae > Scortum > Scortum barcoo. The sequence goes on from CM041547.1 coordinate 20,520,209, forward strand.
TTGATTACTATTCCTTCTCTTTTAAGACTCACATGTTGGCTACCGAGAAACTCTTGTCTTTCTTGAGATTTTACAAAACACCTGTCATGGGCAGTGTAAGGCAGAGACATCAGGCACATCAGGCTGCCTCCTATAGCTACTAGTTAACTAGAGCCATCCAGTGGTGCCTTAAGGAACTTTAGATATAGCAAAAAAGACAACAAAAGGCACTGGGTGATAGGTCACCACTCATTGTCGGGATTTTCCACCTTTAATAATAAAACCAAACAACTCAGCCTGGAACTGCTGCTCTTTCTTTCTGCACAGGAGATAAGTTACCCATCAAAACACAAAACACATTCCTCCTGTTATAAATGTAGGATGTCCATGTGTTTCCCACAAGTTTGGATATATTTTTACATAGTCTTGTTGTAAAAAAATGGTAGGCGTTCTTTCTGCTGGCTGCCACGGGGTGTCTTATATACTTACTCTATAAAAAACATAAGAAACTTTATCCAAATAATGAGTTAAATGTGGCTCATTGTGGCCAAATGATTTAATATCTCAAACGTATGAGTTAGTATATTAAAAGAATGAGTTTGTATAACAAAATAATGAGAAAAATTCTCAAATAATAACGGAGTGTTAACTAAATAATGAGAAAATATAAAATAATGACTTAGTATATCAAAATAATGACTTTGTATCACAAATTAATTTTAGTCAGAGTTTAGTTTAGAGTTATTTTGAGATACCTTACTCTTTATTTTAAGGATGTTTCTCGAGATTCTGATATACTAGGTCGTTATTTTTTTATATACTAACCTTAGTATTTTGAGAAAGTTTCCCATCATAATGATTTACAGGAGATTTGTTTTATCACAGCGGGCTTCCATAATAATAATTATTATTATTGCGGTTGTTGTTGTTGTTGTTTTTGACAAGCTGACCCGCTACACAATCCGTTTCCATGGCAACGCTCTTAATACGGAAGCTCGCTCGGATAGCAGGAGCTGAAAGGCGAAGAGGGGGCAGGAGGAGCAGCAGCAGGAGGCCGGGGCCGGACAATGTCTGACGTGAGGGGGAGTTGAGTAACAAACTTCAGGGGGAAAAAAAAACAGAAGTCGTGAAAGAGAAAGCCTTCGCTGCTGTTACTGCTGCTGTGGTGTTTGCCCGGACACAGCACACAATGAGTCTGAACAAAGCAGAGCTGTGTGACTCTCTGCTAACATGGGTGAGTTTGACTTCAGAGCCCGAGCCGGGCTAACAGCCGGCTAACAGGTGACACCAGGTGCGCGTTAAGTGAAGGGGAAAGAAAACAACCGTACTTTTTATAGGTGAAGCCCGCGCATTGTGGATAAATGCCCACTTTGTTGACCCGGTGTGTTTTACGCAGTTGGCAGGTGTGAAAGGTGTGTGTCTGGGAGCTAACTGTCGCTAGCCAGCTAAGCTAACTAGCTGGGTAAACACACGCTGATAAGTTTGCTGCAGCTCGCCATCAGTGCAAAACTGACAGCGGCGTCAGCAAAACGACTGCCAGAAAAACAAACCCAAATAGCTTAGTGTGTAAGCTGAGAGACTTATGCAGTAATGTTAGGCTGTCCAACATAGTAACTTCTCAAGCTCAGAGAAAATCCACCTGTTTGGCACTTCTCCACACAGACACCAACTAATTTTAAAGGCTCGATAAGTAGGACTGAGGTAGGAGTAGGAGTGTCTGCCTTTTATGCAGTATCATTTCATAGTTATTTTGTTATATTCACTCCAGATATCAAGTTGCTTGTTGGACGCATTAAAGCAGTTTCTTTTCCAAAGTCTGCAAAGATGAGTCAATTAATCAATTAGTTGTCACTTATTGATAAATCAGTGACTGTTTTTATAATGAGGAAAAAGTGTCCCAATTACCTGATTTCATCCTCTCACATGTGAATATTTTCTTGTTTCCTTTAGTCCTCTGTGACAGTAAACTGAGTATTTTTTTGCCTTTTGGGCAAAACAAGACATTTAAGGACAACTCCTTGGGCATTAAGAAACTGTGATCAACATTTTTTGCCATTTTCTGACATTTTATGGACCAAACAATCAATCAATCAAGACACTGGTTAATAGATTAATTGACAGTGGAAATGATCATTAGTTGCATCCCTAATGCACAAATTATCATTTACGCTAAAGGATGTTACACACATTAAAATATTAGACACCCATTACATGCCTAACATATTCATACAGTTATCAGTTTAGTTCTGTTAAGTTTAATGAAATACGCCAGGGCACCAAATGTAAAAGCTTTTTCTAAAGCCTGCTTCTTCAGTGACTAAGCCTTCATGTTTCCATCCTCAGTTACAGACGTTTCAGGTGCCATCGTGCAACAGCAAGCACGACCTGACAAGTGGAGTGGCCATTGCACATGTGCTGCACAGAATGTAAGCACACACAAATGCACAAGTACTTATGGTGATTGTGTTACTGTGATCATTTCAAGTGCACACAGAGTCAGTGGAAACAGCAGCTGATAGAAAATTAACTCAGAGGCTACTCAGAGATTTGCTTATCTGCGTGGTTTACTCTGAATTGCACTTTGCAATAGTCCATTGTATATGCAAATTTTAATGAAGTGGCTGGATTTGTGAGGTCAGCTTGCCAAGCTGTGGCCTTTAAGGCCTTTTTTTTTTAAACTGTCCAGGCCTAAGGATCTTTCTGGCTTATAGAGGAGTATTTGTGTTTTCCTTGTACCCACACGCCCACTGATAAATTTGAGTCTAAGGTCACTTTAACTGCTTCTTGAGCATTATTCCCACGTGTGACATGTGACTTTAATGAACTGTTCCACTCAAATGTCATTGTGCTTAGCAGAAGAGAAGCACAGGGCCTCATTGCCCTGTGGCCTCGTGTGAATCTTGATGTCCAGAGATGTGTCGTCCTTGTCGTCACTAGAGTTCTCTTGTGCTCTCATTAAGAGATCCCTCTTGGTTTAATGAGACATGGCTGGGCAGGATCAAGGAGGAGAGCGGGGAGAACTGGCGCCTCAAGGTAATTTGTGAAACAGCAGGATCTGACAGAATACCCTTACAGCATCCTGGAATGACCAAGATGTCTAGGCTTTATTTGACTTCTTTTTCCCTGATTAAAATGATGATTGTATCTCTGAATTTGGTCTTTCAGGTCAGCAACTTGAAAAAGATTCTCAAGAGCATGCTGGAATACTACCATGATGTAAGAAGATTTTATCACTTTCACTAACTGTTGCCACTTTGAGTGCGCTTTTAAACTTGCTCCAGGCTCAATCCTAAAGTGTCAACTTACTCTCCATGAACAGGTGCTCGGTCACCAGGTATCAGATGAGCACTTGCCAGACGTGAACCTAATAGGAGAGATGGGAGATATCACTGAACTGGGCAAGCTGGTACAGCTTGTGTTGGGCTGTGCCGTCAGTTGTGAGAAGAAACAAGGTGTGTGCTGTAAGGGGGGGTGAAAACCGAGTAGATGCAGCGATCTGTGAAAATAGCACACAGGATTAACTCAAAGTCAAATCATATGGTTCTTTATATCAGTCATGGCCTGAAGACACAAGACACAAGTTCATAAACTGGCCGCGAGTGCTTTTTTTCTGCACACTTAAGGCCATTTTACAAATTGCATCTCAGACAAAAAGCTGAAACCGGGTCTCTGAAAATGCTGCTAGATGCGCTGCTGGTTTGGTTTTTAGGAGGGTATTTGTGTTAATCTGTATTTGGCTGCATCTTCACTGCTCTCTCTTGTCTTCTAAACACAGAGCAAATCCAGCAGATAATGACACTTGAGGAATCTGTCCAGCACGTCGTGATGACAGCCATTCAGGAGGTGAGTGAGCCTCTCGCTTATCCCCTTGGTTCTCCCTACTTTGCATTAATTCCATCTCTTAGTCATGGTTCATTCTGAATCAAAGAAATCCGGATAAGCATAAGACTGAACAGAGTCCCAGAAACCATACTCTGAGATATTTCAAGAACATGTATAGTGTTTCATTGGCACCCACGGGGCTGGAAAATCATTGGGGGGAAAAAAAAAACGTGTTCCAGATTATACCGAAAGTTATTCAGAAAACTCAATAAACACTGTTCTTGTATTTGAGCTTTTCATTGACTTTCCTGACTGCTTTGATTTAGATCTTATCAAAGGAGCCTTCATCTGAGCCAGGAAGCCCAGAGACCTATGGGGACTTTGACTACCAGGTGAAACCCGCAACACTTTCATTCTCCCTGTGTTCTTCACTTAGAGGATCTATTACATCCTTCTTTTGTGTTTCCCCCCTCTCTTTCATTAATCTTTACTCCCTCCTACTGTGAGTATTATGTCATATCCTCTATTCTGCTGGTTCTGTGTTTGCAGTCCAGGAAGTATTATTTTCTAAGCGAGGAGGCAGATGAGAAGGAGGACCTGAGCCAGCGCTGTCGGGACTTGGAACATCAGGTTGGTACACCGAAAGGGGAACAAAGTCTTTCTTACTCGACAAACATTTCCTGAGACTTTAAAGTTAGAATCCTTAAGATTTTATTCCTGGTTGATTAGGAAATACCTGTGGTCATTGGTGGCAACATCAAGTTCATTTTAATACTTCAGGACCCAGAATTTCAGTGGTAGCAAACACTCCTTAAACAGAGACAATAATGAGCAACTGGTGTATCTGTTTATAGTGCAACCAAACTTTGGATCACATTGGATTAATAAAGGAGTCAGGCAGTAATTGAATTGAATTGAATTGAATTTTTTCCCATCATGCTCCCATCCCACCAAGGCAATCTGACTTCATACTGCACAAGTTTTCCACTCACCAGCAGGGCAAAATAAAGTTGGTTACCTTGCTGAGAAGTTGGAGATGTGCTTGCCAAAGATTGCCCCAAATGTTCTGTTGTCTTATTTTGCAGATGCATTTTTGATGAATGATCACAGTCAGTGTAACCTCAGCCGTTTCCTGTGATTGCTTCACAATAAAAACCACCCCATGTTTGGGAAGTTAGACTTAGCAGTAGTAGCAGTAAGAAATTTTGGGTTAGAGTTCGCAGTAACTTAATACAGCTCTTATAATACAGTGTGTGTAGAATGAACAGTGAACGGTGAGGTTGATATCAATGATGATATACAGTGTTACTATCAATCCCTTAAATGTGGATAGGCAATTTCAGTGTGGCAGGAATGGTGGACTCAGTAACTAACAATGAAAATAGAAAGGTAACTCAAATAAATAAATATTGCTGAATACTGCTGACCATAAATAGTATCAAAAACAGGGCCTGATTCCATGAAAATCTTAAGAATTATAGCTTTCAGAGGGTATACTGGGGATTTGGTTTGTTTTATCTTCTATTTGTCCAGCAGCCACTGGCATTATCTCAAAAGGCAAACTAGTCTGTGGTTTTGGAGTAATATAAAACCATTCCATTATCCTCCATTATGTTCTTGACTTTCAGATACTTTGAGGCCTTAGTTTTGTTGTACTGTGGCTGCAGCATGATGTTGAATGTATGTGCCTGCTGCTTTTGTGCTCTGGCCCTTATTGATTAGCCCGCCTGAGACTTTGGCTTGTTTTTGCACCACTGAGGGAGAGGGGACTAATTTAGTATTTTTTACAAGATACATCCCAGTCAATAGTTGCATAACATCAAGATAAAACTGACACGTTGCCTTGGGATGGAGCAGTAGCCAACAATAATTTGTACTGCTCTCAGCCCACCTGTTTGTTTACTTACTTAGCCCACGCATTAGGGATTAGTCATTTGTGTTGTTGTGAAAGCTATTTACTGTTCCTGGTCCTGTGCTTAAGCATGCAATCTGTCCTTAAAGTTCAGTGTAGGGTTTTGCTGTATTCAAACAGGAAAGATGTCCAGCAGGTAAGTATACACTCCCTTTTTTTTAATACTGGAATGCCAGCTTGTCTAACTGTAACCTCACTTCAGCCTGACTCAAACAAACAAACATTTTGTGAGCACTGTTGCAACCCCAAACTGCAGTCTCTCTTTCTCAATCCAACTTCATCAGCTTTAAGTTACATTTCTCCCCCATGAACTAAAATAGTATAAGGAAAACCATTAATGGTCCTCAATGAGCTGTGCATATTCATTTATGTATTTTGTGAAGATCTGTTTTACCCTGGAGCTAATGCTAACAACCCCCCTATTGAGAAAGTCCCATCTGCCTGAGACCATCGCACATCAGCTGACTAACTAGAGTTTGACGACTGAGCATGTGAAATGAGAATAAAGCATGTGTTTTAGCTCCTGTAAGCATGAAAAGTGGTGAGTTTGTCGCTCTGTTTCTGTGTTTTGCTTACTGTAAATCTGACCTGTACCAGTACTGAAAGATGTCATTGTTCTTGATATGTTATTCTTTAAATCAGTGTTGAGGACATCTGTTTTTCTCCTCTTTTCCCTCCTTATGTGCAGCTGTAGTTTTGTCACTTTGCACATCTTCATCATGTTTATCTCAGCAGTCCATTACCTCATCTCCCACTCCTTAACGCCTTTTTTTTTTTTTTTTTTTTTTTTAACAATGTTTGCTCCCCTCTCTCGCCCCACAGTTGTCGGTGGCTCTGGAGGAGAAGTCATCCCTACAGGCAGAGACTCGCTCCCTGAAGGAGAAGCTGAGCCGCTTCGACTCTCTGGACGCCTCCACCACTGCCATCACTGGCAAGAAGCTGCTGCTGCTGCAGAGTCAGATGGAGCAGCTTCAGGAGGAGAACTACAGGTACAGTCAGTACACACACATGGAGTTAGAGCGGCTGAGGAAAACAAGTCTGTCTTGTACTTAATGCATAAGCAAACACTTATTGGGCCTTTACATAATAGACATTTTGACATTTAGATAATTTGCTCAACCTTTAAAAATGTAGCTGGAGATTTTCTAAAGATAAACATGCATGATATGAGATAACATGATGTACACATTCAAATCAGCTTTTGTTAAGTCATCTTACTCTGTTTAATATCTCACCATAGGTCCGTTCAGTTGACTCAGTTACTCTTGTCTCATGTATATCATAGACTGGAGAACAGCAGAGATGACATGCGCGTGAGGGGGGAGATATTGGAGCGTGAGATAGTCGACCTGCAGCAGCGTAATGAAGAGCTGACCAGCCTGGCGCAGGAGGCCCAGGCCCTCAAAGACGAGATGGACATTCTCAGGTGAGACCGGTGCTAGCATTTAATTTATCGCGGTAGCTTGAATAGTGCAGGTGTTCTCACAAGTGAACCTAAGTTTGTACTCAGCCAAAGTGCAGAAAGTCACTCTCAGTGGGCGTTAAATCACAGACACTGAGGGTTTTGTGTTCTGTGCTCTGTAGCTCTCCAACAGGGCATTTTAGATTATGCAACATGAAACTAGGGAAGACTCAATACATTGACAGTGTTTTTCAAAAATTCAAATTTATTTATTTAAGAGCCCAAAATCACAAACATTGTTTGCCTCTGGAGGGCTTTACAATCTGTACAGTTGTGACACCCTCTGTCCTTAGACCCTCGAACCTTGGAGTCAGGAAAAACTTCAAAAAACCCTTTATGGGAAAAAAAGAAGAAACCTGAGGAAGAGCCACAGATGAGGGATCCCTCTCCCTGGGACTGGACAGACGTGCAATAGATGCCACATGTTTTAAAATGCAGTTCATTCAGAATTAAGAGTGCCTTACTCGCAAAGATTTTCCTTATGTGAAACACTGTATATTGTAAATACTGACTGATAATTATTGTTAAACACCTAAATGCCTTTTAATGTAATCTCAATTAACCAGTCTTGTATTGAGACAGTAATTGCCTGTCATTGAAAATAGTCATGGGACGGTCATAATCAAAATATCCCTATGTGGTAATGTTCTATATTGTTACTATCTATAAATTGCATTAAAAGACCAAAACCAACAATGAATTGATCTCTTTAACAAGTATTATCTGTGTAGCCTACTGTAGCTTTCTCTGTGCCATAGAGTCAAAGAGTCAAGAGAGTCATCCACATCAAATGCATAATTTCCTTTTGTTACTGGTTGGTTTGTATCTTTTTAAGGGCATTATTGACAGTATCAAATATGTAGATTTTCACCAGCCTTTTCTTTAAGCAGTAGTTCATCTATTATCAATTTACACTCACAGAAACAACTCCCACGCTGCCCACACACAGACGTGCATTCAGCTCCTCTCTCTGACATCTGTGTTGATAATATGAATTTCATGCCCTCACACCGGCTTGCGTCAGAATTGTTGGTTTTCAGTACTTAAGTACATATCCACACGGATGTATTGTTTCAAACTAAAAGTCGTATTCCTTTGCTGGTACTCAACGCCTCCCACACTGTCATCTCCTCCCCCTCAGGCACTCGTCTGACCGGGTGAACCAGCTTGAAGCACTGGTGGAGACGTACAAAAGAAAGCTGGAGGATCTAGGAGACTTGCGCAGACAGGTGCGCCTCCTGGAGGAGCGCAACACCGTGTACATGCAGCGCACCTGCGAGCTGGAGGAGGAGCTCCGCAGAGCGAACGCCGTCCGCAATCAGCTGGACACCTACAAGAGACAGGCAAGCTGTGGGCTGAGAGGAGGAGGGAAAGTGATACTTGTTCCTGTGTTGACGTCCAAGTGATGTTAAACACAGTCTGGCTCGCGCACGTGTTTGGAAAACCTTTCAGTTTTGTGGAGAGCTCTTGCCAACACAGACTGTTGCTATGCTCTCTGACTTGCAGGCTCATGAGCTTCACACCAAGCACTCGGCAGAGGCCATGAAAGCTGAGAAATGGCAGTTTGAGTACAAAAACCTCCACGATAAGTATGACGCGCTGCTGAAGGAGAAAGAAGTGAGTTGGTGAACATTGTCTGTCTGGAAAGACTGAGCACATGCCACAAAGTGCTTTTACTTTACTGTTTTATCAGCGTGGAGCATCTGTTTGTAGTCACTCTGTCTGATGTCATGGTCATATTACTAGGAAAAGTGCATTAATACAGACTTTATTTCAGCGATAGGAGCCCCGTGTGGATCAACATTTGTTGTGAATATTACGGGACGTACATCCCTGCAGAAGGAATTGTTGCCAGGCAAATATCGTACTATTCTTCAGTGGACTCTCACATCCTGTGTCAATTCTAGCACCTTCTGCAATCTGACAGGAGTGATTAATGTCCTTGGTTACTCGTGGGAGTAATTAAGAAATACATACTGTACTGACATGAAGTGTATGTTTACTTTTGTGTAGAGTGTAAGTCTACGTATAGAAAAACGTGTCGCTTCATGGGGGTCGAGAAGTTACGTAAATCTGATTCACCCCAATTACTGCCCTTAGCCCAAATGTAAAATGACAGTAAGTCCATTTCCATGAGCATACCACAGCCGAACTTACCAAACCAAACTTTTAAAATATTGTTTTGGCATCTTAACTGTTATTTGATTAGTCAGAATAAACATGGGGAGAGAGAGGGATGACAACATGGCTGGGACATTGTGGCCATGTGATAACCATTATGCTGTCGGGCGTTTATTTAAAATGTATCTGTTCCAGACTTGGCAGGTTAACACTGGAATGAGTTTGTAGCCTCATACTACTTTTCAAATACAAACTAAAGCAGTGTGAATTGAAGCTGAAGTCTAGGTCGTCTTTTTTTTTTTTTTTTGTTTCTTAGCGTCTAATCTCGGAAAGAGACACGCTTCGGGAGACAAACGATGAGCTCAGGTGCGCACAAGTCCAGCAGAGGTGTCTCAGTGGAGCTGGTGAGTTGTTGTAATTGCACTCAATTTAGACACAACTACAAAATAATAAAATAATTAAACTTCAATTTGTGGTAGATTCTTTTTATAACAGCATGTGAGAGAACAGTCATTCACAATTTTGGAGCCATATGTGTTGATAGCTGACCATTTATTAACCTCTTACAGATCTGTACATGTAAAGATGCTCTGTGAATATAAAATTTCTCCTGCTGTAACAAAAATAAGCACATAGGTCTACTTAATGCAATCTGTTACCAGCTGACACTTAATCTCTCTCTCTCCACAGAGGGCTTGTGTGACAGTGGTGTCACAGTAGGAAACCTCGCCGCAGAGATCATGCCCACTGAGATCAAGTATGTCTATTATGCTGTATTGGGGTGTGAGAATAAGCCTTGCTCTGCAGGGTTAATGTGTACGTGGTAACCCAATGAAAGCGTAACAGATGAGATTTTCTTCCTAAACCTCTAACAGACATTCGTTGGTGTCACTATCAGTAGCCCACTTGTGCCCTATATTCATCCTCTGTAGTATGAGGAGCAATTGGCGCCCGAAATAGCGACACATGGCAGTGCTGCACATTTGGCCAGGGCGTTGTCGGACAGGAGGCGCGGCCAACTCGACAGACCTCTCATGACTCTCCCACTCTCTGACCCACTTCATCTGTCCTCCACTTCTTTTTTTCCCCTTTTTCTGCTCCTCATATTCCCCTACTGTTCTTACCGTTCTTTTCCTTCGACAGGGAGACAGTGGTGCGTCTACAGAGCGAAAACAAGACGCTGTGTGTCCAGGAGGAGTCCTACAGGCAGAAACTAGTGGAGGTGCAGACTGAGCTGGAGGAGGCTCAGCGCAGCAAGAATTCCCTGGAAACTCAGAACAGGTAAAGGAGGGGGATGTGTACGCTCAGCATTGCTGAACAATGAGCCGGACTTCATGTTAAGTAATCATTCCCCTTCTAGGCCACCATATTGTGTGTTCCTGGACATTAAGCTGCTTGTTTGGCTGATGGTGGGAGTGATATCTGCCTAAATGTCAACTCACCCTCTGGACTGTGTGTTCAACTGAGCTGTGTGGGCTGGACTGGAGGACAGACAGCAGAAAGCCAGATTGTCCCTTGACTGTGTGTGTGTGTATATGTGTGTTTACATGCTTGTGGGCATGTGGACATGTGGGTGGACTGTGTGTGTGTGTGTGTGTGTGTGTGTGTCCATGCAACACCAGGCCCAGGGTGTGGGAAGCATCCTCAGCAACAGTAACAGGAGGAGAGGAGTGGAGTGAGCATGCTCAGTAGATAAAACGCGGTGAATGGCCAGGCAGCACACTTGGTGGAATGGATGAACACTCCCTCCAGCAGATGTACAGAGATCCACATGATACTTTGCAAACATCTTCCACCCACAGACGCAACTCAATAACCTTGTGTTTCATCTCTACCGCCGACCTCCCTTTTGTTTGTTACTCTCTCCACAAAGTTCCTTTTTCATGCTCTCTCTCTTTCTTGTATCTTTTTGTTGTTGTTGTTTTTGTTTCTGTTCCTAACTTTTCTTTTTGTCTTCTGCCTGTCCTTGTCTGTTTCCAAGATTAAACCAGCAGCAGATCTCAGAGCTGTGTTCTCAGGTGGAGGAGCTCCAGAAAGCTCTCCAGGAGCAGGACAGCAAGACTGAGGATGTGAGTGGAGAGACCTCCTTTCTTCCCTGTCTGCCCAGTTTTGTCACTTTTATTATCTTCCCTCATCACATACTATAGTTTTCTGAAACTGATCTGCGAGGTGAGATCAGCCTACCAGATTATTTTTTCCCCTGATCAGAAGATGATAATTGTTACATTATTATTAGTGTTAAATGAATTATTTTCTGTAGTTGCCTGTCGAGCTGGTGTATATCCACAATACTGTGAAATTGAAAGGCAACGACATTGATTTCATGTCATTCTTAAAAGCAATCAAGTCAAAATAATATTTCCTAATTGAAGCAGTAACACTTCAGGCAGCACCCCCTGTGTGTTTGCATGGCACACTGAGTATGTTGACGGTTACTGCTGAAAACACTTCACTGACATGTTTGTTTTCCTCCTTTTGATACATGTCGTGTGGGATTTTAACTCATGTTTGCTGTGCTGATTCACTGTTAACGCCCGCCCCTCTCTGTCTGTCTGTCCCTCTGTCTGCCTGCCACCAACGATCAACTCTGTCAAAATCAGGCCATCGTAAGTACGGCCCACCCTCTGTCCAAGTGGCCCATGATTTAACTCTTTGACAGCTTGACTTTCACAGCTTATACTGTGTGTGTTTGTGTATGCCATTAAATAAGCCACGTATAACAGTTTTGAGTTTTAATGTCCTTTTTTCTTCTTCTTTGAAGTCCTCCTTGCTGAAGAAAAAGCTTGAAGAGCATTTGTAAGTACTCTGCTGCTTCTCACAGATGATTCATCCACATGGATCCCAAACAAAGGTGAACTCACACACTCTTAATGTGTGATCATTGCAGGGAGAAGCTCCATGAAGCTCACTCAGATCTGCAAAAGAAAAGAGAGGTCATTGATGACCTAGAGCCCAAAGTGGACAGCAACAGTAAGTCATTTCTTTGAAAATGTCATGCTGCCTCTCTGAGCACCTGCCAATGTCTGCTATTTCTTCTCTTCTTGACATATTATTTATTATTTCTTTTTTATTTTTCTCCCTGTCAGTGGCAAAGAAGATAGATGAACTCCAGGAGATCCTGCGAAAGAAAGATGAGGACATGAAGCAGATGGAGGAGCGATACAAACGCTACGTGGATAAGGCGAGAACAGTCAGTCCAGCTAACAGAATGTTGTCCACAGTATATGGCAGTTTAAAGGGAAACGTTGGCAATTTTACACATCAAGATTTGTCCAAAGGTCTCACAGAGTACTAAATAAAGCCTTTTGTGGCTCCAAAATGAGCTTTGGGAAATCTTAAAAATTGCCTCAAGTGATTTCCTTTTTGCGTGCACAGGTTATCAAAACCCTGGATCCCAGGCAGCAGCCGGTGACTGTGTCCCCTGACATTCAGGCACTGAAGAACCAGCTGTCAGAGAAGGAAAGAAAAATCCAGCACTTGGAGGTCTGAGCCTTTTTGACACAAGGACACAAATTAGGCCACTCCAGCTCTTTAAATCTCACTAATGCATAATGATCTGTTCCTTTTGCGCAGCATGACTATGAGAAGAGCAGAGCCAGACATGACCAGGAGGAGAAACTCATCATCACTGCATGGTACAACATGGTGAGTGTTTGTAGAAACTCAACGTGTAGAAGGCCTAACAGGTTTTTGTGGTTTTCATGTGGAAAAGCTTTGGCTGTGTGATTGAAAACTGTTCTACCACCTTTTGGTTTAATGAAACTGTGAAAAGAGTTTCAAGGCCAACATGATGATGATGATTATTATTATTATTATTATTATTGTCTTTATCTTTCTCAGGGGATGGCGTTGCATCAGAAAGTGTCTGGCGAGCGGCTCGGCCCCTCTAACCAGGCCATGTCCTTCCTCGCTCAGCAGAGGCAGTCCACCAACGCCAGGAGAGGCCTGACGCGACACCATCCCAGATAAGATTTTCAGCCAGGAGAAGAAACATGCTGAGACAAAGCATTGCAAAGATGAGGTGTTCTCGTGTAGACTTCATCTGAACTCCCTGTACCCTTTTTTTGCCTTTATGCCTTCACTGGATCACTACACCTCAGAGTATTCCTCGTGCTGCTACTGCCCCCTGCTGGCTCCTACTGGTATGAGAATGTTTTATTTTCTCCGCAGAGCCCCAGATGTGAAAGATACTACTGTGTTTAACTCTGCTGTTGATTGGATTGGACAGAGTTAACCCATTCAACAGAAATAGATGGAGTAGAGGCAGTTTTAAGGCCTAAAGAGAGGCCATGTCACCTTTTAAGGTGACTTTTATTTCCTCTGTAGCCTCTTGGACTCGGTTTCTTTAAGGTCTATTTTAAACTTTTTTTTTATCTTATGTTATACAATAGAATAAAATGTGAGCTAGTTTTGTCATGGTCACAGTTCAAATGTGGCAGACTAGAGAAGAGTTATTAGGGTGTTAAAATGACTATTGTAAGGGTTAAAGCTCCATAGATTATAGACTGACAACAGATTATCATTTTCAGCTATCAGTACATCTTTATTTGTTTTGGATTTTCTCATAGCTTTTATTTTTGTCTTCTTGACCATGTGTTTTGTGGTGATTTTGAGCTTTTTTTCTTTGTTTTAATTTAAAGGACCTTGAAAAGATGTAAAGATAATGAAGGTGTGTTAATAGCTTTAGTCAAATTTTTCCCGCTTTGTATTCACTTGAATTATTTTCTGTCAACTTAATGTCAATAATGAGAATCAGCTGGAATTTTGTCGAAGACACACCAAAGCACTTTCCAAGAAGATTGTTCAGTGCCTCACAGATTACTAAAAATACCCCCCTCTCTGAATGAGACTGAAGACTGAGATGTGAACAGTGTCAGCCCCTTTCTCCCGTCTTATTGGCACTAATAGATTTTACTTGCAGAATATGTCACCCTTTCATAATGTGACTTCTGCAAATGATTTTTCTTAATAATGTTCTCATTTGTTGCATGTAAATTGGATCTTTTTTTTTTTTTTTTTTTTTGGTTCATTTCCCTCCCTCTTCCCAAAGATCGAAACAGGGTGTTGGTTGTGGGAAGGACCTAAATGCACTCACCACTTTAGACTCCATAACTGGTGTGAATACAGGCAACTGAAGGCCTCCTAGTTTATCACACAGACTGGAAACCCATTATACAGTGTGATTTAGTCAATACTGATGAAAACACTAAAAATAATGACTCAGCTAATGGTTGTTTACTGCTGCTAGACCTCACTTACAGTTTAATTGAACTGGAAGGAGATGTATTCGTCAGTACGCTGGAATTCTGTCTGTTGACAGGAAGTCGGAGACGGGTATAAAGGTTGAGCCTGTAATAGACTTATCAACACTACGTCTGCCTTTATTCACTACTGGTTCATTTGCAGCACATTGTAGTGTGTCCCATATCAGAGTTTCAGATTCAAGACTTGTACTCTGTCCCTGTGAACATTTGTGCTACGGTCTACACAGACCACAATCCTGCCGTTGTGTGCTCACATATTTCTAGTGATGTTTCATTATTTGAGTTGATATTTATGGTGTTTAAGTCACTACCTTTGCTACACATTTGCATGGTTTGAAGGGGTTAACTTTTAGGTTGTCAGTGTTTGTTGTCATATTAATGGTCTAGTAGATTGTAGCATAACGTACTTCACACAGGGATCTGAGGCAAGTTAAAGATTTGTAGTCTGTTCTACTTTTGCACTACAAATAAATGGGATCTTAAGATAAGACATGTCTGTTGTTCTCATTACCAACACATTTAAAGTGAACTTAAGAAGCGCTTAACAGTCTGTACTGACTAAAGCTTTTCAAAACACTTCCAGAAGGATCTGAGAAAGAAGACTGACCCAGGTTTTATCACCTTGGTGCTTCTGGTGGGTACACTTTAATTCTGTCATGATCTAAAGGACAAACTGATTAGTCAGACTTCTCGCGTCCTTTGTGTAATGGCCTGAGCAACTGAGTGAAATGGTGAAAGCATTGTTTATCTATCACACCACTTTCAACAAGCATGTCTCAAGGACTTGATAAGCAGCTCAGTCTAACTTGGTAACAATGAGTCATTAAACAAAATCAAGTAAAATAGCATGCACTAGTCAGATATGACCTAGAATTAAACTAGAAAATGTAGCAGAAAATAGTTAGTTTAAACTTAAAATTACCTGAAACATACACTTTTGCGAATATTCTACACCTCTATTGACAAGCTTACCAAACCTTATTTTACACACAACTGGTAATGGAGAAAACCCCAGGGACAGGTGTGGTACAAAGTGATATAAAACTATATTCATTCCCAAGGGAACAGATGAAATATGGTAGACAAGGGCTCTACATTTTAACTGATTAATGAGATACCATATTATAGTGAAGGACAAAGGTTAAGTATATGTGCACCTATACATGTTAAAGACACAAGTTTAGTATTATATTGTGCAACATGTTTCAACCCAAGCAGAGCAGTACAGCAATCACACAGTGAGGTTTTAATGTCTGAGATTACGTTGGAAAATCTCCCTTATTTTTCACATAAATCTGGAAATGATAAGAAACTTTGAGGACTGAGAAACATTTAAACACAGAGGAAGTTCTGACATGTAAAATGGAGAAGAGTTATTCAAGATTCTGCACTATTCGTGGGTCAGCAGTCTTCTACACCTCTCATAAGAAATGAGGCCAAACACCTGGACTTTTCAGTTTCAGACCAGTTTTTTTTTTATTTCAGGGGATGGCTGAAAAACAATATTTTAAACATTAGCACTCATTTATTTTTATTCTACATTTTATTTTTTAAAGGAGGTAAGTTCCACACATAAAATGAGAATTTTATATATATTTTTTAGATACATTCCCCATGTTGTGTCACAGATTTTTTCTAAAGATGACAATAAAGATCTTGAAACTTGAATCTGACTTCAGGTCCACTTCCGACGCGGCAGGGGGCGCCGTGACGTCATCGGTAGAAGATGAAAACATGGCTGACGGCGCCTGACGGAGGGAGAAAGTTAGCAAGAAGCGTCGGTGAGAATCTGAAAACCTGCGAGTCTCTGTGTGTGTGCGGCGCGTAGCCGAGCTGAGCCGAGCTCCTTACCCGCAGCAGTAGCTCCGGACACCGCCGGCACATGAAGAGGGGGGTCAGGCTGAGCTAGTTTGTCCGTAAAGGCCTCACCAAACCGGGCGTCGTTAGCAGGTGTGTTAGCCGCAGAGCCAGCGCCTGCTTTTGTTGTTGTCAGGAGGCAACTGATAGAAACCTGCCCGGGAGAGGCGTTTTAACACTTTTAATTTCGCTTTTTTTCTAATAAAAAACACACACATTTCTCACTGGACTGTGAAGCTGTTCAGTCAGACTCCGGAGCTTTTTATACATCATTTTTGGGGTGAAGTCCTCCCGTGTTGCAGCGCTGTTTGAGGGCCGACTACACTCCTCATTACTCGGACACACACTCGCTCTGAGCCGCCGGACTGTGGCCTGGTTCTGAACATTAAGCCCAGGAAACATGGATCCAAAGCGGGCACCAGGCAAACCTCAAACTAGCGGCTCCGGCAGCAGCGGCGGGGACTCCGGCTGCGGCAGCCCGGCGTCCCCCTCCGGCAGCCCGGCGCCGACGGCCGGCAAAGCCCCGGGGCCCGGCGGCAACGTGTTCGCCAACGACGGCAGCTTCATGGAGATGTTCAAGAAGAAGATGGAGGAGGAGGAGAAGAGGAAAAAGGGCACGGCGCACACAGGTGGAGAGGCGAGAGCCACCGAGCAAGGACAGACATCAGTGGACAGGAAGCCCCCTCCCGTGACGAGCTTTGTAAGGGGTTTGGTAGTTGTAAGATGAGATAGTAGTTCAACACATCCAAAATTGAAGCAACATGCTCTGATTTGACAGCCTTACTCTACCTGCCACTTTACTTTTTGCAGTAATGGCCAACATCTCAGAGTTAATTTCCAATGCCTTTTTGTCATACTTGCATTATTTCCTGTGGCAGGATGTAATATTTGTTAGACCAGTCAAGACTAGGGATGCTCCTCACTGATGATGGTTTCGCTGGTGGTACGGCAGGAGACTAAATGTAGACCTTCTGCTCTGGTGTAGTCTCCTTCATTGGCAGTCCATCTGCAAGGGCTCCTATAACGGTTTCAGTCTTCTATCCCCTAACCCAGGTGGGGAAGCGCAGAGGCGGCGTGTTCCTAAAGACCGGCATGGTTGCGAAGAAGCAGAAGCACGACTCAGAGGTAAGTGGAGCTGCAGGTGTCAGTTTGAACTCTACGTGCTTTTGGCTCCGCTGTTAAAAATCACTGTGTTTCCTTCTCCCGCAGGCTGAGCCGGGCAAGAGCGATGCTTGGTCAAAGTACATGGCCGAGGTCAAAAAGTACAAAGCCCACCAGTGTGGCGACGACGATAAAACCAGGCCTCTGGTCAAGTAGGCTTCAGAGGGTCCACCGTGAAGCGACAATGTTCTGAGGGGAGGAAAAAAACTTCTGGGAGAAGCTGCGGGAGGGCCGGCCAATCCTGACCTTCTCATACTGCCAGTTCAAGCCACCCTTCACATCGAGACTTTCACAAACTGCTTAGATTGACAGACCTTTTTCCTCCCTTTTTTGTATTTTTTATTTCTTTTTTGTTATTTGCTGGACTCTGTTGGATTTGATCTGGTGTCAAAAGGTGTTTCAGAAACTTGGTGTTGACGTTCTTGATTATTGTTAAACATTTTGAAAATTTGTCATGTCTGGCTTTAGTTGAGGTTCATTAATAATTGAATTTGATTTAATGGCCAAATCAAGGTGTCGATTAAATCTACACTGCCCATTACTGTGTGGTGTTGTGCCTCCATTTTGTTAGATTCTCTTACAGACTGAAGATTCACTTGTTGAGGAAAAATGGTTTAATAGTTGAAACTTGCATCAAACCACTCCATTGTGAAGGGAAAGAATTTAATTAAAAGCAGGTTCGAATTCTATACAGAAACCAAATCTTTCAAGAGTTCAAGTACAATGAAAAAGTGTACAGCTCTCATTGAGGGGAAAAAGAGGGAAAAAAAGAAGCTCAAATTCAATTTGCAGTTTACATTTCTTACAGGTATCAGTGATAATTACATTATGATAAAAACAGCACCAAATAGACACACTGACCATGCATCAGAGAGGGAGACATACAAAAGGCACACGTTCAGTCCCACCCACCAAACGCATTCAAACCCTCGCACGCGCACACACACTCACTAACCTAAAAATCCCATTCGTTCCTTCTCCCTGTCCACAGTGATATAGGTCTATCTTGTAAACATTGACAAATTGTTATTTGTCATTTTATTTAACAATTCTATGAATAGTATTTAAAAGTTATCAAATTGTTTTAAAAAGTTATATTTAACTGTGGTATTCATGAAAACTTGAGCTGATCTTCTCAGATCAAATATCTTAAGTGTCCTCGTTTCAGACCCGTTACGAGTGGTCTGTCCGAAGTCGCGCTCCATCCTGATTTGTCCCAACATATTCATTAAGACAGCGTCCGCTGGCCGCCGAAATCCAGCTATATCATAGAGTCTTCCTCTTAGCGTCTCCTCCCTGGCTTTGACTGACATCTGGACGGGAACAATACAGTTCTTGAAATGTCAGCAAACAGCAAAACACATTACACAGATTGGACGACAGCTAAAATGACTACATAGAAAAAGGCATGCTGCCACCAACAGATGAGCACAGAACCAAACAGGACCAGACGGGAAAGGACAACCCGGAGAAAAGAGAACACCAGACACTTGAAAAGAGAAAAGGAAGGCAGGGGAGGGAGTAAACGGAGCAGGCTTTGAGGGTGGAGGGAGGGGGGGGGTCACGTTTTACCTGAGAAAGCGAGCTGCAAGTGAGGAGGTAGAGCAACCTGAGACCCTGACTGGAGGCTCTTATACAGATCTGAGGAGACAGGACAGGGGAACAAGGAGGGAAAGGGAGCAAGATGAGGGAAGAACAGATACAGACAGAACAGGGAGGAAAAACAGGACAGGAGGGGCGGGAGCAAGATGGCATAGAGGTGAAGGACAGGTCATGACAGCCAAACAGAGAGAGGGGGGGGGTAAAGGTAGAAGGAGTAGCAAGTTCAGAGTGAAAGGGATTGGCATTATTTTAGCAGGAGTGCAAGAAAAATTTGAAAAAAAAAAGTTTTGGGGGGGAAGTAAACAAAATGGAATAATGTCAAACACGAGAAAATTCACAACCTGACACACAATATGGTGATAAAACAAATGATGCTGTAACACAGAACACGAAACAAAGCCTACAGAGCAACACCCAAACAGACAGCAGAGCACCCTGCACAGCGCAACAGTAAAGTGTAAAACTATTTAGATGATCAGTATCGTGTTCAGTGCCCGCTACTCATTTTAAATGTACATGTGATGCGTGATTTAACTTTCATCAGCAAAGAGCATCCATGCTCCTGGCCTGCGTGCTTCACTCACTTTGAGTCAGGGTAGAAAACGATGCATTGCTACTGGCCGCGGAGCCGCTGGCTGCCGTGCTGGAGCCTGCTGCGCCCAGTGGAGGCAGGTTTAGCAGTGGGGGGAACTGTAAGGGCAGGGACACGGGCACCAGGCCCCCCAGCATCCCAAAGCCCAGGGGAAGAGATGAGGCTGAGCAGAGCAGACCCCCGCTACCTGCCGTGGAGACCTGAGCAGAAACAGAAGGGTTAATAATGTTCTCAGTTCAATACAAACTCCGGATACCATGTCATGAAATACAGTATCTAATGTTCAGAGGGCAAGGGGGCAACACCTCTGCAAGACATCTGGGTTCACGACCCCTCACAGCCCCTTCTCATGTGTGTGTCTTTCAGTTCACCCACATCACATCACAACTCAGCAGCAGAAGAATTACTCACATTCTTTACTGAAGTATAAGCAGAAATGCCAAAATGTAAAACTACTCTATCATAAGTGAAAGCTCTCCATTAAAAACCTTACTTAGGTGGAAGTATGAGTATTATGAGCAAAAGAGTAAAAGTAAAAGGTCTCCGTGTGGCCCTTGTCAGTATACTTTATTACTGATGTATGGCACAAGCAGCTTTAAAGCTTCTGTTGTGTAGTTTCATCTGTAATAATGTAAAGCTGAAGCTAAAGGTTATGATGATATTTTTCTTTAAGCATTTAATGGCCAAAATGTGAACAAAACTGCCCATCACACTTTCTCAGAATCACATGATGTTCACAAATTGCTTGTTTTGACTGACCCAAACTTATTCAAATCACAGAGATGAAAAAAGAAAAGTATCACACAATGAACGACCGGAAATTAGTGAATTAGTGAGTTTGTAATTAATTTTCTGTCAATCAGCTAACTGACTAATCGTTTCAGCTCTACATTGACAAAAACTGATCATGTGTTTTAAATGTGAAGCCGCAAAGTAACTACAGCTGTCAAATGACTGTAGCTGAGTAAAAATTACAATATTTGTTTCTGAAGTGTCGTGGAGTCAAAGTTTAATGTAGCATGAAATGGGAGTGCTCTGGTAAAGTACCTCAACATTGTTCTTACATACAGAAGTGTACAGTGTTAAATGACACCATCTAGTGGTGTGTAGTCATGTAGGTCATTTTTGCTTCACTTGGCAACGTTTTGTTGTCATCCCAATAGACTGAGGGACAGGCTCTGAGACACTTGAAGGAATCAAGACTGACATTTTACTAATTCAGCAAGAATATGTCTTTCTATAGGTTAAGTCCCAGTTTCCATCTACAGCTTTACTGTAGATGTCAATATTTCTTTTCCTTCTTTAAAAACTGCTCTTCACATCAGCTAACACAGGTGCTGTTTACATCTGTTCACCACA
Organism: Scortum barcoo; assembly: GCA_023238725.1. Lineage (NCBI taxonomy): Eukaryota > Metazoa > Chordata > Actinopteri > Centrarchiformes > Terapontidae > Scortum > Scortum barcoo. The sequence continues at coordinate 20,541,340 of CM041547.1, forward strand.
TCAACTAATTAAAGGTATATGGCTACACGCCACTTAGGGCAAAGTGAAAATGTCTACAATAAACTGACCCTTTAAAAGATTAGCTTTATATAATTTTTAGTTGTGACACCCTTTAATCTGCACTTTTTCTGTGGACATATTGAATGAATATGTTGATGAATGTTTTTTTTCTGCAGACTGATTAGTATAGGAGTACTGCAGTCTATGGAAATGTGCTGAATAATTATGCACTGCGACAAGTTACCATTGAGAACATGCTGGCAGTACAAACCTGTGGCAGCTGAGAAGAGACAGATGATGATGGGACTGACACGACTGACTTGGCCCCCTGAGGTGTCCCACCCCCGGGCCTCTGACGCTGGCCTGCGTTGGCAGAGGCTGTTGTGGGGGAGGCACTGGATCCTGAATGCTTGCTTATGGATATGGTGTTAATAAGGCTGGTGTTGGTGGTACTGTTGTTGTTGTTGGTGGGGGTCTTCTGGCTGCCTGGAGGAGTGTAGCTGCCTTGCCCCGGCTTGGTTGCTCCTCCTTGAGCACCTGAGAACGGCTGGCGGAACCCTGCTGGGTTTTTTGGAGAGTACTGGTGTATGGAGGGGGTTGCCTGAGACCTGGGGCTTTGAGAAATGGAGGGTGAGGCTAAGGTGGTAGTGGTCACAGCGGGGTTGGGGGTGCGGGGGGTGAGTTTCACGATCGGCGGGATGCTGCTGTGGCTGGACTTGGTGAGAGTGGCGTGCATAGGGGTGATGAAGTTAGACTGCGGCCGGGGCTGGGACTGAACTCCAGCGAGAGTCTGAGAGAGGGAGGGGGAGGATTTACTCTGGGAGGTCTGCGGCAGGCGAGGCGTCTGGAAGGTTTTGGGGGTGAGGTGTGAGGGGGGCGTGAGGGTGTGTGGCCGAGACTGAGGCGATGTGATGATGAGTGTATCACCACTGTTGGCTTTATTATTGCTGCCTTTGAGGAGGCCGGAAGTGGGGGTGGAGACCCCCGTCTTTAATCCTGGGGGCACAAGTGGAGACGCGGTGGGTGGTGGACGTGGTTTAGGTGGAGATGCTGAGGCAGGCATGTTGGCTTTAGCAACGCCCACACCCAAAGTTCTCTGAGTGTTCAACAATGAGTGTCTGTGCGTCTGCACCGTGCCCTTGATCACCCCCATCCCATCCACCCTCACCGAGGGCAGAGGAGAGGACGTGATGGAGGGAGGCCGAGACAGAGAGGTGGAGGAAGACGAAGAGGTAGAGATGTAGTGAGGTGCATTGGAGCTGGGAGTGCTGACAGAGTTCTTTTTCTGATGCTGGATGAGGGGCGCGGTATGGTGAGGAGGGGGGTTGGTGGCAGTCTTGGGTCCTTCCGGGGACGGGGGGCTGTCCCCGTGGGCCAGGCCCTTGGCAGCGCTGCCGAGGATGGCCAGGGCCTGGGAGATGGAGTCCAGAGAGGGAGCCGTCAGATCCTCGTCGAGGGAGTCGAGACATATGGGCTCAGCCGGTGACTGCGGCGGTCGCTTGGCAACCTGCGCTGCAGGGGAGGGAGTGGCACCTGCTGAAGGTGTGGACCGCTGAGCCCACACAGCCTCCTGAGAGCACAGAACACACAAAATATATCAGAACCAACCTTATGACATGTTTACTAGTCACATCAAAGGATAGGTGCACATTTTAGGTCGGTGGGTTAGGTCAACTTCGTCTTCTAACATTACTCATGAAAAGTTCATGTATGTATGTTTAAAGGCTACTCATTCCTCTTATCTTATCTTCACTATAACATACGGTCACATTTTTAAGGTTGATCAAAAAAGTCAAGTCTCACCTTTGGCTTGGCCTTGGGAGTAGAGACCATCTTTTTCTTCGCTCTGGAGAGAAAAACACACAAGACAGAACATGTTAGATAAGTTACAGTTTGTTAAGAAATCAGTTCACAAAAGTGTTACAGTTTCAGTGATACAGGTTGATTCTGAATATTTGAGACAGTTTCAATACTAATTTTCCATACTAACAATACAGCGACACTACAGGACCCACACAGCCCCCTTTCCTCTCACTCACAAACAGTGCTGTTTTCTTCTCATCTCTCCTCTCATTGCTCAGGTTGTAGCTTTTTAAAGACGGCATGTGCAGACCAACAGCAGGCCTTATATGCAAGCGATGCTACAAAACAGCGCTAATGCTAACACGACAAATTTAGCACCTGGAGGACCGACACACATAGAAACGTCCTCTATAGAGAATTTCACCAGGTTGGTGACGGCCATTTATCACTGAAACGTTAAACATGACAGCCCAATAAACTGTTACTAAGTCCTGTTATTGTTGGCATTGCAGTCATTTGCAATTCAAAACTAAGCAGTTTCCCCTCACAGCTATCAGGCATAGTCAAAACTTTGACTATGGTTAAAAGTAGTTTAACTTATACACTGTTGTACTTAACACACAGTACAAGAAACTTAATTTCTAAGATTACTTAATAAGATAGTTGTTATTTTTAAAGACCTGATCTAAAAATAAAAGAGGACCTTTATTTTAAAAAATGTGATATTTCTCCAATAATACCAAAGAGGAGCTGAGGAGAATCAACCTTCAACAAAAATGACACAGCTTATCTTAACAGCTGTATTTAAACAACAAAAAACCAATGTTGTTCCCTGCCTGCATTGAAATTGAATATTTTTAAAGGTACTGTCACGATACTGGAATTTTCTGGAAACTTATACAACAATAGCTCATAAGAAGTCACATGACTTACGTGTAGCCTGTAAGGTGACCATGAACCATGACGCTCTCTTTGAACAGCATCCTGTAAACACAAACATACAGAAGCATCAGTACAGGAAAGACTGGCCTAGAGTCAGCTAACGAGTTAATAATAATAATAATAATAATAATTAGGTAAGCTGACGCATTGTTGGTTCAAGCTGACGACAACAAAACAGCAGGTGGTTACTGTGAAAGACACACACCTGGCCTGCATCCAGCCTTTAGGCCAGAGAGGTTTCACTTCAGTCTCCATGAAGGCTTTGAGGTAGTCTTCAAGAGACAGCGAGTTCTTGCCCTCCAGCTCGTAGCAGCCCAGCTTCACCCTCACCAGGTTACACAGCAACAACCTGGAAAACCCACACACAATCTTCATTAAAGTACTCCACCTCAGCAGGGTGAAAAGTGATAATCGTGCACTCACAGACACTTGCTCCTCCCTCCCTCGGTGACACTGACCTGAGTTTGTCGTCCCAGACAAACTTCTTTCGAGGGCCCATCACCCTCTTCCCTGGTTTCTCCTCGTCGTCGTCCTCCGACCCGTTCTTCTCTCCCTCCTCTGACTGCTGCCTGCGAACAGAGAAATAAACGTCATCGACCCACCTCAACGGGAATCATGTGAAATATGCTAAGATGGAAACAGATCCTCTGAGTGGGATAATGTGGGACGTGTCCTTACTTTGCCACTTTAGCGATGCAGTCCATGTTGTATCGAGCAATCTGCTCCGGCATCACACTGCACACTGCCAGCTTCAGCTTCAGCAGGGGCGTCCGGAGGCGGTCATCCTGGGCGACGGGAGGAGAGGCGCAGTCAGAAATCACACACACACACGCTGGGCGCCACGCTCACATGCTAAATATAGAATCACATAACGGGCACGCAGCCAGCAAACACAGCAGTAACAAAAACAATGACTTTCACACAGTCACATTTAGACACACCTGCCAGCTCACAGGCTCACTTTTCCTGAGAGATACGACATGGCACAGGCCTCTAAGAATGATTTTCTAATTAATCACGCCACATCTAGTCGGAGTTAAAAAAAAAAAAAACTGCTTCCTATTGAGCAGACTGCAGAAAGTAGTCCTCCTGAACTTCGTTAGAGTAACATCACTCATGCACACCTGTATGTTGAGGCTCAGCTTCTTAAGGCGTTTGAGCAGAGCTTCTTTGTTGCAGGGCACGAAGGCTTCCAGGTGAGAGTAGACGGCTGAGCGCACCTCTCCTGGCTGCTCCTGAACCTGCAACTCAATGCTGCCACACCCCCAAACACACACACAGATTTTCATAGATTTACATTCAGCTCACGTTTGTTTTATATCAGTTTGTCAAAATGTAAAGTTGTACTCACTCCAGTAGGATGTTGTTCATGTCCAACGTGAAGAATTTCTTCCTGCCCTCTTCGTCAAACAGACGGGACGCCTGTGTGGAGAGACGGGCGTTGGACAGACTTGAGAAATTGTTCAGCTGTTGTTAATCCTGTTCACATTTATTAGAGAACGTGTCACCGACTTGGACACCACACCTCGGTGACAATTTACTGAAATGTTTAACCTGTTTGTGCTGAATACTGTCAGGATGGTTTCTGCAGCAGTCACATCAGGATACAAACTTTATTTGTACTGTGAATATTCCAAGTCAGATTTTCATGATATTTACTTTTCATCAGTCATTTTGGGCTCAAGGACATTATAATGCACATAATTTTGGCACATTTTGTAGACAAAACAATTTGTCACCTGATCAAAAAAAAAAAAAAAAAAAGATCTGCAGATGAATAAGTGGTGAAAATAATTGAACACAATGTGTAATATCGAAGTTCGTACCGCTCTCAGGTCTTCGATGCGTTTTGTGAGCGGGCCTGGGAGTCCACTGGGCAGAGGCGGAGGGGTTATTCACACTCCCCTGTGACACTCTGCTGCCGCCTGCTTTGTGTCCCATCCCGAAGGAGCCGTTCTCTCCCTGCAAAGGACTGGAGGGCTGAGGGGAGTCCAGCATCCCAAAGTCCAGGTCGCCCATCAAGTCCTGCAGCATGTCGTTATTGGCCGAGCCCAGCAGCGACATCACGGCCGGGTCGGCGGTGAGGTCGGCCATGTTGCAGTCGTTGCCACCGGCAGCCTTGGCGTGGGCGTTGAGGAGCGCACTGTTGGCGCTGGGCACTTTGGTGGTGGGTCGTGGCAGGCCGGCCGAAGCCAGGTTCTTCTTGCGCATCTCCTCCTTCTCCCTGGTGAAGCGGCGCAGCATGTTGGCCAGGTGGATGGAGTCCTTCATCAGCTTCTTCCTCTTCTTCTTCTCCGGCCGATTAACATTCAGGGCCGAAACTCTGCCGGGGCCGAAACAGGAAGACGTTAACGGATTGCACAGAGAACATGTAGTTTAGAAAATGAACTACTCGGGATGGTGAGGGTGCTAATGGGAAACACGATACCGGTGACCTACTTCCAAAATGAGATCTCGTTTATAAAAAAAAAAAAAAAAAGTGACAAGTACGTTTAAAGGCTGTTCTGCAAACATCTTAGACTTTTAAACTAATCTGCCCATTAAAGGACATTATCACACAGACTTGTCAAAAAGCAAAAATATACTTTACATTAAAATACAGAGGAAATTATGAGCTGATCTCAAGGAAAAAAAGTGAACCTCACCCAGGCTTTGGTACTTTATTCTTTCTGGGTTTCTTTTCCTCCAGAATTCCGCCTTCTTGCTTTTTCCGACGTTTCTTTATCACCCGCTCTTCGCCATCTTTCATCTTCTGCAAACAGAAGATGTATTTAATTTATTCATACAACAGAATTATTACAAGACACGTCGTTTTCAGTGCAGAAAACCGCCATAATTGACCACTTGACATGCAGAATCTGCTGTGTCACTGTGCGTTCATACAGGTGCAGAGAAGAGAGAGCCGACCTTGAAGTGATTATCCTCCGCGCCTGCGTTTTCCCCCTCAGAGTCGGACGCCGCTCTGAACTGCAGAGTGCCCGTGTTGATGTAGAAGCCTCCGTGTTTTGTGGTGAGAGACGCCGGTACCAGCTCGTCATACTGAGGCCGGGAGAAGAAGAAGTATAATTACTGTTAGATTTCTTCTACTACTGCAGTGCTGCACCAACTTTATACCACTGCTTAGAAAAATAACAAAAATGACCCTGCTGTTTGCCCAAACTTATTCCACATAATACTTGCGCTACTGTGCGCACTTTGTACTAATCTTAAATACTGTTTTTGCAGTTAGTAAGGACAAAAGTAAGGATCTGGACGGACGCTTGCAATTAAACTTTACTAAGAGCAACAAATGTTTTCTCAAAGATTTGAAACTTTATACTTTATTTTCTAAGAACTTTCATTTCAGTTTCCTCACTGAGCAAAATTAATTATATTTTTCCAGCAGTATCACATTTCAATTGCATACTGCATTGAGGAACAATACCTTAAAGTAACACCACACTCATAATTTTGTTTCTCTTTCAGTGGGATCATTTGACTCAAAATCCACACAGAAACAGATTACTAGAACACAACTCTCGATCTCTGAAAGGAAAGTTTCAGCCCAAGTAAAAAAAAACATAAAAATTAAAACCTAAAACGATTGTGGGGTTGCACACTTTGTTTTTTTTTTTTAATTATTCAAACTCTGGACTGTTACTAGCTAACTTTTAAGAAACACAACTGGTGACATATGAGTAATGCAGAGTGTGTGTGTGTGTGTGTGTGTGTGTGTGTGGTGGCAAAAAGGGAACTCACCGCCTCTGAATTGTCTATGAAAGGGTCCGTCTCATCATAGCCATAGCCGATGTCGATGAGATCCTGCATCCTGTCCTTCTTCTTTTTCTTTGGCGCTCCACCCTGCAAACACACCACCCAAAAAAAACATTTTTAAATATTTAGCAGGCGTCCTTCTGCGTGCGCGACATCCACACGGTTCCAGCTGTGACAATATAATCGTATATGTTGAGCCTGTAACACTCACATATTTATTCTCAAACTTCCTGGCCAGCTCCTCTACCTCCCGTCTCTCCCTGTCCTCGTCAGCAAAGGGGTCGTTGGGGTCCAGAGGAGGGGCGAGTCCTTTGGGGACTGTTGAACCTGCATGTTTTACCTGAGGAATACAAGGACATTGGCAAAGGGATGAAATCAAACTCACGTGTGAATTTCAGTCTCAAAACCAAGCTTGTGAAAACTTAATAATGTCTTGTGTGGCTCTGGATGAAGGCCATTTAAAAATCTGAGACAGTCTCCCTTACAAAGTGGAGGATTTTGAAGGATGTGGCCACTGTCGCTCATATCACAGCGGTCCTAAAGAGAGCTCACATCCACATCAGAGTTTTAATTACAACTTCTGTAATCACACAACCGTCTCTGGTTGTTCTGTGGCGTGGATGCTTTAAAGTTGTGAACTTTTCCCATCTCTAACTGCGAACACCATGAGACATGAGCGCAGCATCAACCAGGCTAATATCCTGAGTTTTAGTCTCAGACAAGAGACTAAAATCTCTCTTTTACAAACTGTCTGTCTTTTGCAAAGTACCTCAGTTTTATGGAAATGCAACACAAATCAACACCTTTAACATGCAACTCTTTCATCCTCCACACTGATTGACAGTCTTATTCAAACTTTAACTCGGGATCACAGTAAAATGAATCATTAAGTACAAGAATAACAGCTAAAGGTAAAAGCAGCGTCAGTGTGGTGTGCAGTGGCAGCTTTGGGCCCCTCCTCACCTGAGTGAGAGTTGAGCTGAGCAGCTCTCCGTAGTTGAACTCGGCGGAGGCTCTCTCGCTCGGCTCGGTCAGGGGCAGGTTGAGGCGGACGGTGGGCTTCACCTTCTCGGCCTCGGCGTCGCCTCCCTTCGCGTTCCCAAACGGACCCCCACCTCCTCCTCCTCCTCCTCCTACTCCTGCCGCTCCTCCACCTCCTCCTGACCCGACCGCCGCGCCACCTCCACCTCCATCTTTCCCAAAAGTGATGTCGACGGCCTCATCTTCGCGGCGGCGCTTCTTGCTGGACTCCGGCGAGGTGCTGAAGGACGAGATGGTGACGAACGGCACTTTCCTCGGCTCTGCCATCGGGCGCCTCTCTCCTCTCCTCTCCGTCCGACCGGCGGGCACCTGAAACGGGCTGAAACACCGGGGGGAGCCGCTCGACAAGTCCGCGGCTAGCTCGCTGCTCTGCTAGCTGTCCTCCTCCGAGCGAGCGCTGCGGGCAACACAATGACTTTTACCTCCCCTCGGCCCGTGTTAATCCGCACAGCGGCGCCCCTGGCACCGACCCCGCCGCCTACGAGGGACTCAAACTGCGCGCAGTCGCGGTTTTGGGCGCTTCCATGAAATTGGTGGCTGGCTACCGCAAGGAGGATTCAGTAGTAGCCATCTTGATCATTATTATCATTATTCAGTGGCTGGGCGTGCGCATGAAAAGAAAGCGGAAGCCGGAGGAGGAAAAGGAGCAGCGGGGCGGCCAATGGCAGCGCTCAAACACGCCCACCTGACCCGCGAGCGCGAACACGCAGGAGGCGATTGTTCTGCACGAGCGGGATGTCCGGAGTCCCTGAATGCCTCTCTGCTGTTTACTGCGGGCTGAAAGCGCCTGTGGTGCGTTTGTTTGTGTCCCTGTGGCTCGTAGATTGCGGCAGCAGTTCAACATTTCACTCCCCTCGTGTCTCCTGAAGTTAAAGAGGCTCAACTTCATGAGTGAAATTCACTCATTGTAATGAAATCACGAGATACACTGACACAGACATACACAGCTTTTTACTCTTTACCCAGAGTTTGACTTAATATTCAAATGAATATGTAATAAAGTTACTTTTTTAAGAATAGGGATTGTGCATTATTGTTTTGTGCTGTTTCTTTATGATGGCATTTTTTATACATAAGTATAAAAATAAAATGCACTTTTTTCCAAAAAAAAAAAAAACCTTCTGGTCAACCCTGCTTCGACTCCCGGCCGGGGTCCCTTTGCTGCGTGTCTTCCCCCTGTCTCTCTCTCTCACTGTGCTGTCCGTATAAAAACAATAAAGGGTGTAACCCCACCCAAAATAACCTTCTGGTGTATTAGTGGTAAAATTTCATACATGACTCCCTGTAATCACTCTATAAGTCTTGGTTTGACTTTCTCAGTTTATTTGTGTTTTAGGTCCCATGTTCCTGTCCTGTGTCCTCTCTGGTGAAGCTGCTACTGTGGTTAGGAAAAAAGTTAGTTAGTAAAGATGGGGGGGGGGGGGCTGTTTACCACATAACACACAGAAAACTTTGTTTGAATAACACAGTAGAGTTCAGTGTGAACTCAAATGAAGTAATTTCTTTGCAGTAAGATGACATACACTTTAAACTTGTTCTCGGACACTTATACGAGAAGAGATACAACAAGAAGTCATGAAGGCCACAAGCTGTATGACCTGGGGTTACTCACTGGAAGCAAAGGGAGATTAAAAACCTTGTCAGGTAATTTAGTCATTTTAGGGGCCTGAAGAGGTGAAATCCTTACAAAGACGGAAAAAATGCGTTGTTCTTTCCGGATATATTCATTAATGCTCTTATGTCTCCTCATGCAAAGACATCATCACAGAAGGTTGTAATGTGTGGTTATTTTTTTAAGTCATTATAAAATCCCATAAAATGTTGGCACATTGGCGTGATGTTGATGATAACAGTCAGACTTTTTGTCCAGTTTCAGTGATACAGTCTCTGCATGAACCCTGACACCAACAGATCACAGGTGCTGTTGACCTTCTTTATAGAGTCCAAACCATGTATTTTTACCTCAGTCTCCTTCAGATGCACCACTTTAACATTTTCTTATAAACATGGAGACAAAATGGTGAACCAGGAACAGCAGTTTTCTTTCAAGTTGCAGGATTAAAACTGTTTTTTTACTTGTCTCTTATGGCTCCCTGGACTCATCACTAGTTTGGGGGGTAAAACCTAATTGAAAGGTTACAACTTTATAGAAAAAATAAAATCACCATCTTATTTAACAGAAAATTATTGCTGTCATATTTCAATACATCTATATCAATATAAAGTCTGTACATCAGCTCCAAGGACCCAACATATTTCATCCACTTTCCCATGTATTCTGTGGTGTAACTCTCCATCACATCACATCTTCCTCAGTTTCAGCTCATTCCTTTGTGTATAAGCTGTTCTTGTGTTACATGCAAGTTAATCAATAGTCAAGTGATCCTTTATTCACCAGTGAGCAACGAGCTTGTTCATTAAGTTCAGAGCTCTGCATTTTAAGATGGCCTATGTAATATTTAGGGTCAGATGTTTAGGATTGTGTCATGTCTGGATCATCCATTCACCATGTATTGGGCAGACAGTACCCAGTCTCACAGTCAGATCTTTGCATGATCTTTCTACTGCCATTTACATATTACATGTGTATAAATTTTATATAACCTTAAATATTTGCAATTAGATTAAACTTATAAAGCAGAAGTAGGCAACTTAAAAAAAAAAAGTTAACCAAATTGCAGTGGTTTCAGGCAAAACAAATTTTGTAACTAGTGACAGAGGGATTTGGCTTTGTGCTATGCTGAATACAATATTCAGTAGTTGTAATACTCATTGTCAGCTGGATTTGATGCTGATACTGTAAAATTACAGCAAACTGCCTTACAGTAAATACAAAATGAAGTACAATAAAATGAACAGTGCAACAAAGTCAAAGTGTGAAAAACACATTTATTGTTGCCATATTCAATGATTTAAGACCAATCAGAAGTGGCGCCACCCCAGTCAGATGCCTGGGCAGTGGGGGCGGTGGACCAGTCCTCTGTGGCAGGCTGAGTGCTCCAGTCCTCTGCAAGGAAAAAATATAAAAAACTCTTTAGCATTGAGTACACAAATATTTGACATGGCTTTAGAGTCACTTAAGACTCACCAGAAAATACTTCACCTGTCTTTACAGCAGGAGCAGCTGTAATAAAAAAAAAAAGAAAAAAAAAACAGGTTAGTGCCATTTATAGTTTTTCTAGGTTTGAATAAAAAAAAAAGAAAAAAAGAAAGACATTTGGTTAAAAGTAAACAAATCATCTTACCCGCAGGGAACTGCTGGATGGGCACAGATGGCACAGCAACACCCTCGGACCAGTCAGCCACCTCAGGCTGGGTAAACTCAGCTGCAGGGGCGCTCCATTCACCCTGGAACTCCTCCTTTCCAACAGCCTTCTCAGCTGCAGCCTGCTCCTCCTTCTCGATCTGCAATGAAAATGTGCATTAGGGTGCGACTCAACTCACGTAACCAGCATATACAGCAATCTCAATTCAGTACGTTTCTTAGCGTGCACTGGGTTTGTCTTACCTCTTCAGGGTCCCTGTAGAAGTACAGATCAGGCATGACCTCCCATGGGTGCTCCCTGGAGATGGTTCCCCTCATCCTAAGAACCTCCCTGGCCAACATCCACCACATCAGACCCACAGAGTGGTGACCCTACAACAGTCACAGATTGGTTAAAGATTGAATGAAATCCATACCTGCTGTGTCAATTGTTCAGAGGCATGAAGATCTGTGGCAAGATCTCTACCCATAATACCCCTCTGTGGTTCAGAGAGGAGGGTACAGGCCAAGCATTTTTATTTAGCACACATCCTACACCCCGCACTGCACAGACAGGACGGCACCGGGCTCTAACGGTGTGCAAGATGCAAAGATTCACCAAGATAAAGAGGAAACTTGAATTGAGGTGGTCTCACCTTGTTGTTACAGGGGATGGCAATGTCCACGTATCTCAGTGGGGAGTCGGTGTTGCACAGGGCAATGGTGGGGATGTTGACGTAGGAAGCCTCAGTCAGTGGCTGATGATCGGCACGAGGGTCTGTCACAATCAGGAGGCGGGGCTCCCTGAAAGCTGCCTGGATCTGATTGGTGAAGGTACCAGGGGTGAACCGACCGTGGAAGGTGGTGGCACCAGTGGCAGAGGCGAACTTCAGCACAGCTCTCTAGAATGGCCAGAACAACAAGTTAGACTCAAGAGCTCATTTCAATTCTGGTGATCATTTTCATTTGACAGTTTGAACTGTGGCTCAGGTCACTATCAAACCCCAGTCATGGGACAGGCAGTCCTCATGGTGTTAGCGAAAACCCGGCCGGGTCACTCTCGCACACTTCCGACACCTGAACACCGACATCAGTGCCCGGCTTTAACAGTGTGCATATCATAGTTCATAGACCAATGTCCCACTGTGTAAAGTAACATTCACTACAGTGTGACAGGTCGGTAACTTAGACATCACAAAGTGTTTAACTTCACCTGTCCAGTGTTCCTGGAGGAGATGACGCACACATCAGCTGGGTTTTCAATGGCAACAATAGCCCTGGCTGCCAGCAGCAGCTTCTCCCAGGTCTTCCTCAGGTTAATGATGTACACACCTGGTGATTGGGGGACATGCACAGAGTATTAAGACTAGATTGTATTCCTAGCCGAGTTTCATATTGGTTGAGAGCGCCCTACAAAAACTGTTTTACTGCTTAATCTCTCATTACGTCACAGGGAGCAACACAGCTGCTTCCTTGTCTTCCACCACTCACCGTCGCTTTTTCTCTTGTAGACGTACTGATCCATCTGGAAGTCCAAGTTGGTTCCTCCCAGATGGGTTCCTGCAGCCAGGAACTTCAGCACATCCTCCTCCTTCATCTGAAGGACATCCAGACCTCCGGACATCGTGACCACTTTCCCTGCGTTACGAGTGATTGGGAGAGCTAGAAAGATGATGAGAAACACTGGTCAGATACTCCAGAGACTGACCAGGTAACTTCCTATATGACACGCAACAACTTCTTTGAACATTCACAATACAAAAAGCAAGACCTTATAATTAAGACTAATTGACATGATTATAATCAAATTCAGTCCAAAATAGTCTAATTTCTCAAAAACGAAACTTAATTGTTATCATACAAAGACATGAATGTAGGTGAACTATCAGCAAGTAACTGCACCATGTTTAACCTACTAATTTAGTGAGGTGTAGTTTATTACTCCACAGCAGCTATAACTGGCATCTACTTCATGCAGCCGTGTTACAGACGGCCTGTGTGTGAAAACAAACTAAGTGTGCGCTCTTTCAGCCTCATTCTTACGTTTCATATTGTTATGATTACATTATAAATCCGTAAACTTGGACTGAAAAGGGTGATCACTGTCGAGTCAGGCGCGAGGCGCACACTGCGACGGGAGCGCGTGTCAGTGGCTAACAGGTTAGCAGTGGCTATTAGCATCATCCACTTTAAGTTGATTTAAGCCGATAAACGTGTAGACAGAGCGGACTTTTATCGACCTGCTGCGCGCTTTATCGCCAATCTATCTTTATTTAAGTCTCCTTGGCGTCATTTCAAGTTTTATCCCGAAAACAGGACGATTGAAGACTCACCACGAAACAACGCCGTATGGAAGTCTGACCACACGGTGAAAAAGAGGGCGCTGGGAGGAAATGATGTAATATTTATACCAAATTTCCGCCTGTGATTGGTCGGTTGTGTTGCACGGAGCGGAAGTAGCCGTGCGGACTCTCCACTAGGAGGAGTGTGTACACCGTGTTGTGCGGAGGTAACCAGGGGTCGGATGAGTCTCCCATATTAAGACAATGGAGATGGAAAGACCATATTAAGACAATGCTGAGACGTTGACTCCTCGGTGAAACACTGGCCTTGTGTTGCAACTATATTTGCTAGAGATAAAGAGTTCCAGGCAAAGGGGGTATAATATGTACACAGTGACACAACGCATTGAGAAATGATTTCACTGAGGAGTCGTATGTGCAGAAAGTTGTGTAATACACTAATACTCAGAGGACTTTAATAATATCATATTGAGTTGTGTTGGGAGACTGGGCAGACGTATGACAGGCTTATGAGTAGGTTAATGACGTGGTGGTGCAAAACTTAGCTTTGGATGGATGTCAAGGCCATCAGAGGCGATGGGTGGTACAAATAAGGCTGGACATGGTGAAATAACATGTTTTGGAGTTAGTTTACGGGAAAATCCAAGTTGTCAACACACACAGGGTTATTTTGGTCAAACAAATCTTCAATCAAAGCCTCTGGATGTGACACAGTGGTGTACACTTTGTTGAAATGTGGCCTACTGCCATTATATAGTAAAAAAAAAACACAGATTATTAATCCAATTTGTTCCTATTCTTAATCCTATTCTTCATATAATAGAGAGGTTTTATGTAACTGATGCACTGCAGGCACAAAATTTCATGACAAAAATCAAATAGAAATCAAGAGGAATGAGTCTTTATAGTTTAGTAAACACATTTTCTCCAGGTATCTGATCTTTAATAAACTTGACTGTTTCATCAGATAGATTGCCTTTAATAGCTTCACATCTTAGTTTAGCCGAGCAATCATACGCTCCTTGTCCCTATTTCCTATTTGATGTCATGTCACCACCCCCCTCCCACTGCTTATCTCTGTTCCACAGCGCCGTGATAAGTACTTTGCCATCATGTTCTGGCCTTTATGCTGAGCAACAGGTCTTTCTAATCTCATGGAAGTGCCTGTGAACATTTTATGCCACAGCTGAAGCAGTAAGCCATTCCATAGTGTTTTATTTTCTTCAACAGACTAAAAAAAATGGAATATTTTAATAATGATAAACATCTCAGAACAAAAACACACTTGAAACAAATATCAAAAATCTAAATTATTTAATCTTAAGGCGGACAAATGAATGGAGTAAATTCTACAAGCACATTATTTTACAAACGTATCACAATATAAATAACACTGTGTTATTGGAAAGGCATTTACCAGCCTCTTCAGTTTTAAACTGAGCCATGACATAACTGCCGTGGGTTAAGGTGCATTACAGATGACTGAGCAGTATGTGGGACGCTGTCTTGAGTAATGATGGATTGCTCTGCAGTCAGTTATCGCGATCTTATGGATACATTTCAACACTGTGAAAAAGACCCACAGGAATTCTCAGATGTTGAAAATCCCAGTTAAAGTCTAAATGCTGGAATAAGTATTATGGATCAGCATTGTTTCCAACTTGTAGTGCAATACAGAACATCATCGCATACCTATATTATCTGAAAATAGTTTCTCCAGGGTTCAGCCACCACGCAGCAAAGCACATGGGTTCAGGGAGCAAATTCTCCACATCTCTCTCATAATGTGTGTTAGTCATTTAAACAACAAGTGTGTGCTTTCTTCACCCGCCAGTCTACATCTCTTGTTGTCATGAGATATTTTAAGTCACTGAAAGCCTTTGGCACTCTTACGGGCACCATCAAGAGCACGTCCTTCCTCTTTACTCTGTTACTGTCTGTGACTTGACTTTCATCTCTTCAGTCTTTCACAAGCTTTCATCATCTTCCACTGTTCCCTTCACGACTTCAGTCCTACACGGACCATCATCTCCTCATACACTGTCCACGCCATGGCGGCCATCATGGTTCTCCTCAGTGCCCGTGGCACTGCTCCTCTAAAGAAACCCTGGAGTCCGTGTTCCTGAGAGAAAGAGGACAAGATTAAAGAACAAGGATATGCGTCAGATATTGTTAATAGTTTCATGCTGCGCAACTGATGCTGGCCTGACATGACAAACATATTCTGACCCGACAATCTAGAAAGATGAGCGAGATGGTTACCATATAGATGTATCTGACAGCCTCTGCTGTCCTCAGCTGTGGATTCACTTGGACATGTGTTTTAACCACATCAGCAGGCTGAGTGATCAGGGAGGCCAATATACCCGCCAGGATCCCACAGCTGAAGTTAGCCAGGGGGGCCGAAGGAGACGTGCTGATTTCTTGAAGGAAGACAGACAGTAGGGATTTAATTCACGTTGAAAACATTTGCCTGTTTAGTTTGAGCATTTTTAACATAAGGAAACCCCCCCCCCCAGAAAAATAGAGATTTAACAGTATTTTGTCTTTCAACTGTGATTCTGTGAGGTAACGACATACTGCTGGTTTTTACTGAACGGCCACTGGGTATAAACTCACCTTTTGGCAGCACGGCCTTGGTCTGGCTGTAGAACATGACGTAGATACCAGAGAAAGGAACATCTCTGAGGAGAGTGGCCATGAGGCCGGAGAAGAGAGCAGCGGGACCTTCGGTCTGACACACACTGCGCAGAGCCCCAGCCACGCTCCCATAACTGTACCTGCCGCACTGAAACACAAAAACACACACATTTAGCTTAGTTTAATACACACTTGTCCAATAACACACACAAAGAGTTGAAACAAAAAGGTCAGGAACCACTGGTTTAAGTAATAGTATTGGAGCATTCAGGTCAAATCTATCTATCACCCAACCCAAAGTGACTTTTGTTCACACTCTTCTTATCACGCTGCAAACAGGGTACCAAAGCCAAGACAACTCCTCCACACACATACGCATCTCCGTGCTTACTTCAAAGCGTGTCTTGATGACAGTGGCTGGCAGCATGAAGACCCCGGCCACCGTCCGGGCCCCTCCTCCCAGCAGCACGGCTTCGAAGGCCCTCGGGCTGCCGTCCTGGAAGAAGTGCTGTTTTAAAGAGTAGTAGGTGCTGAAGTAGATCCCCACCCCTGGGATGGTCCGTACGAACGACTGGAGGAACAGAATGATGAGAGAGCAGAGTCAGAAAAGGGAGGAGGTGAAGCTGGTCAATTTGTGAACATGTCTCATACACACAGAAGGCTTTCAATGAGAGGAAGGGGGGGGCAGGGTAAAGATGTTCTAACCGGTGAAATGCCTTTCCACAGTCCCAGCAGCCTCTCTGTTTGTACCACGCTCCGGAGCACCGTCACCATCCCCACTCTGCCCGAACTGAAAGAGCAACATTCAGATAGGAGAGGTGATCAATGAATGTTGCTTTCATGTGCTGCATGTGGGGCATAAGGTTTAGCTGAGGTTTGACCTTTTATGTTTATTCTGTCTATTTAGGGGTTTTTGGAAATCATGGTAATCAGGTAAGAAAGCATGTGATGTATACTAGTGATGCTGATAAATGTGTGTGTGTGTGCGTATGTGTGTGTGTGAAGACTCACCCAGGCTGCATGGTGCTCTGCAAAGTCTGCAGACGGGTCTTAACCAGGTCCAGAGGCTGGAAAAGCAGCGTGGAGCAGGTCCCACTGAAGGAGCCACACATGAAGGCTTTGATAGCTGGGTGAGCCTGAGGGGACGTCCAAATAAATGAAATAATAAATAAAAATAGAAATTCCCCAATTATCTTATTGTTTTGTTAGTGATGTATGTTTTTGATATTAAAATGATATTTTCTGGTGCTTAGTTTTCTATAAATTGTGTCTCAAAATGATCCACACAGCTTTGAAGCAAGTATCTTTTCACAGTCAGGAAAAAATTTAAGGTATAGGATAAAGTCGCATGTTTTCATTTTAGTGTTTTCATTATTTTCACAGTGCATATAAACACTGAAAAATGAACTTCGATGTATTATTTGGCTGTGACGTAACAACACCGTTTCCCTAATCTCAACAATCCAGCAGCCTTTCACCTGCTCTCCGTCACTTTATCTGCAGCTCTCACAAAGACTCCCCGCATATCTGCTCAGTAAAAGGAGGGCAATGCAGGTCATCAGTATGTCAGACCGATGTTATCTGTCAGACAGGATGCCCTGACCTCAAGCTGGCTACAAAAAAGCGCAATGACAAAGATCCTCCAGCTCAAACCTCCTCACTAACATCTGCCAAATAAAAGTGTACATAACTGTTCTAGCTGGAAAACTCACCAGTGACAGCTCCATCGCTCTTCAGAACAAAGGTTTTTCAACACACAAAATCTTCAGTGTTCCCTCCTCTTGTCGACCTTCCGCTCTGTCGCCGTGCACTCTGAAGAGTTTGCACCCCTAAAAAAAAAAAAGAAGGAAAAACAAGGGGTGTCCTTTGAGTGATGGGGTCAGCCTGTTGAACAACAGTCTTGTATCTCTCTCAGATGATCAGATGATGATGGAGCATATGCACAGTCCCGCAGTCTGCATGAGAATGATTAAGCTCACACACACAACAGGCTAAATATACAAGTCACTTGACTGAGTGTGTTTCCCATTTATGACTTCCCAACACCCGACGTGCAGCTATTCATTAACTAACCAAAGATCATTGCGTTACATATTAGGATGGATCTGGTGCACGTCACTGCTCACGCAAATGCAATGTGAACACATGATGAACTAATGCAATATGTGTGTGTGTGTGTGTTAAGACATGAGGCACTGGAGTTATCTGGCTAAGGATGGATTCACATGATTCACATTGATTTGTTGTCTTTCAAATGACGTTATTGGGAATAAATCCCATGTCTGCACTGGCTGTAATTTATTAAGACTCCATGCAGAGACACATGTAACCACAGAGGTGTACTGTCCGTAGTCCATTACCGAACAACCTAATAACACCAACAGGACTGCAATGAACGATTATTATCAATTAATCGATTTGTTGTTTGGTCCACAAAACGTCAGAAAAATGATTAAAAAATGTCGCCCGGTGTTCCCCAAAGCCCAGCATGACGAAGATGATGAAGAAACTAGAGAATTTTCACAATTCAGACAATCTGGACACTTTTTCTTACAAAAGGACTCTATTCATTGATTCTAAAAACAGTAGCCAGTTAACTTCATAGTTGACAACTAATTGCAGCTGACAGCACTTTGATAGGGTGCATCTTAACCTGTTAGACAGAAATGAGTGCAGCATGAGGAGTTGTTCGCCTGCTCACATACTAAACTGTGTGAAATCTACATGTGCTGTCATTCATATCAAACACATATAAATCACTTCAGGAGTGCAGCCCGCCTGCTCAGTGACTCATATATCACAGGTAGTTAGCTACTGGCAATATAAAAAAAAAAAAAATCAGGAGGCTTGTCTGACAGCCTCCCTGTGTGGTCAAAAAGCTCCCCCTCCTCCTCTCACAGGGCAGTCTTACTCTTCTGTCGCAGTTTCCCGAAATTCACCGTCCAGCAGGTTGAAAGTGAGCGCGGCTCTTTCTGACCGGCAGCCTCACGTCGAGCAGACACGCAGCTGGAGCTCAGCCGCCTGCGGAGCTCCGCACCGGGACAGTTACGGTGAACACCTTCCGCCCCATTGAGGACTTAAACCGGCCGGTTCCTGTTTGACGGGAGGCGTGTCGTAACTGTGCCGAGGCCCCGCCCACTGCAGGCGCTGCTGCTTTCTGATTGGTCAAATGGCCGTCAAAGCCGTTTAATTGAAAGAAAAGTGAAATAAGGACCAACAGAGTGTGTATGTACACACACACACACACACACACACACACGTATGTTTTTCTCATGACTAGAAATGTTCAGGTTACTCTGGGATAGGTAGGGGTTTTTATGCGTGTATGCTTTCCATGTATTTTTACTTTTATTATTTAGTTTCGTTCTTTCTCAACCTAAGGGAGAAGATTTTTATGAATAAATGAATATGTGCCTTGTCTGTTTGTACTTGGATAGATACCGTTGTGAAAAGTTAATAAATAAACCAATACGCTTTCTTAAAAATTCAATTTAGGCGGAACAAATGTGTTTTTAATGGAAAAAAAAGAACTGCACTCACATAGTTCAGATCTCAGGATGTTTCAGGTTTTCTTGGGAAAACACACATGCTATAATAATAATGTACACATGCAGAATACACCTTAATCTGGTAGTGATTCAACACCAAAGATCATTTCTCATGGAACCGATTATACACTGTGGAGAAGAAATGAGAAAAGTCCACACACATTAGCAGAAATGACTCCTTTATAAGTGAAACTAAACATTTGAAAGAGAAGAGTGTTCATGAAGTACTCACACTGCTGAGTGACTCTCATACTGTCATACTGTATTAGCATTATTCAATCTTTGAAATCATAGAACATAAATCATTTTAATAGTACAATTAGCAACCTAAGGTTTAAAATAAAAGCAGTGTTAAAAGTGTAATATTCTCCTCTGGGTTAAAGCGAAAACGAAATACAAACCTCAGACACAAAAAGTAAACTTGATACAGTATTTCAGTAAAAATACTTTACACCAGTGACTATTTAAAAGAAAGTGCATTTATATTCTAGAAATACTTCAATACTTTACGTGATCAGTATTTTAGAGTT
This sequence comes from Scortum barcoo, assembly GCA_023238725.1. NCBI lineage: Eukaryota > Metazoa > Chordata > Actinopteri > Centrarchiformes > Terapontidae > Scortum > Scortum barcoo. Next base: position 20,561,144 of record CM041547.1, read on the forward strand.
TTAATAACTTTAAATTGAAAACTCATCTAAGTCACGTGATCAGTCATGTGTTCAGCTCGTTACGGCATCACGTAAGAAGACAAACACTATGAAGAAGAGTTTCTTACCCTGACTGGATCTGACTGAGCAGTAAACCGGTTCAGACTCGCTCCTGCTCGCCTCACAGACACAGACCGCCCCCTGCTGGTGATGCTGCGTCACTTCATAAACAAACACTGAGGAGTCCTTCAGTGCGGCTAAAGGGAGCCACAGCTGACTGGAGAAAGTCTCACTTCCACTAACTCATCTAATCGAGGCTAATTCAGATGAGGCCTGCATAGTCCAGCTCTGTTTCATGTTACATGTGTATTTCACTATTCATCTTATTTCTCTCTGCTCTTTTCCTTTATTTGTTTTATGTAAAGCATGTTGAATTGTCTCTGTATTTGTGCTGCACAAATAAACTTGCCTTTCTTTGTCAGTTCATTAATAAAATAACATTGAGATGACTGTACTGTGTGACTGTATTATCAGTAGTATTATTAGATGGGTATTTAAAACAATGGTCTAGACCAACTCAGGAGAACCGACATAATCACAATGTATTTAAGAGTTAATTACGTAGCCTGTAAGTGAAATGTATTTGGGAGAAAGGGTGTTGAGCTGTAAGTATGTTGCACTGTAGCAAACAAAATACACACAGAGGCCTCCGTCTGTGGTGTGCGATCTCCACCTGCAAATCTCACACCTGCAGAGGAGCTCTGAGCAGCAGCAGCTGTGAGTGTGTTTCCGTGCATTTTGGTGAGTCTTATCGTGATTTTGATCTTAAGTGAGCAGAGAAACCTGGTTATTCATCTCCCTCTATACACGGCTCTGATATTATTCAGGCCTCAGAGTTCAGAGGTCCTGGGGTGGCTGTTGCTCTGGCAGCTGTCGTCTACTAATCGCAGGTTTAGAGGTTCAGTACGTAGATCCTCCAGTTCATTTGTCAGTTTCCTCGGGCAAGACACTGAACCAAAAATGGCTCCCAATCGTGAGACCAGCACGCTGAAAAGGAGCTTACAAAAGAGCGCTACAAATGCAGTCAACGTGGATTGTCTGTATGAACTCAGTACTGCCATTCTGTAATCTACAATTATAAAATGGCATCAAAATGTATTTTATAGATCTCTTTCATCATTCCACTGTTTATTAGCATATTCCTGTCTTCTAACAACTTTTACTTAAATTGACTCAGTCTAGCCTAGATAACATGTTTCATGTCAAAGTGTTGTAGTTTCTAATGACATATACATTTCTAAGGACCAGGAGGTAAGAGCAATATTGTGATTTCTAAAACCAGGGTATGGTATGTCTTCTTCAAGTATTTTTTTTATAAGGACAACAAATGATCAGACAACATTGACTGTCTGAAATCATAATAATAAGATCTACATTCAAAATTCTTTACAAACAAGTAAAATCAACAGGACTCAACAGTAATGGAGGCACGGCACAACTACCGCTGCTAAATAAATAATGACTGATATTTCATTTACCAATACAGTTATTTAATAGATTTGACCCAGGATCAGGGTTAGTAAAAGGAATCATTTTTCTATATACAGGCATCTTAGGTCAAAATGATCTCATTTAATCTATCAGTGTGAAAAATGTGTCTGAAAAGTTAGAAGTTAGTTAGACATATACATTACAGATTTGATATCTGATGTACTCATATAGTCATTTAATAGATTTAAGCCAGAATCACGGTTATTAAAGGATTTTTTTTCAAAACTGAAACATCCTCACTAGAACACAATAAAAACGGTTATGTAAAATATAAACTTTATCTTTACAAATAACAAATCATTTTGTTTACCTCCAAATGGTCAAACAAAGGCTTACTGACATTTAATTGATATGAAAGTGTTGTATTATTATTGTTGGGCATTAATTTCTGGTTAGCTCAAAACCATGTGATGGACAGCACCATCACATGTGGAGCGCTCCACATGGGAAATGCATGGGAATCATTCAGGATAGGATGATACTAACTTTAAGATGATAAATAAAAGTTAAAAGTATATAAAAGTTTCAGGTGACAAAAATACAGCAAATACTGCCAAGCTCAGCTCTGGATGTGACATACTTCAGAAAATACTCTCAAAGTCATTTTGAGTTATAGAAAACAAATGAAAAGGAGAAATAAGAGAGAAACAATGCCAACTGGCTCCAGGTTGTAAGTAGTACAGAAAAACTGCCATGTTCAGTTTACAGAGTACAAATACTACAGAAAATATAATGAGATTCAAGCCTAAATTATAAATACTGCTAGTTCCATTTCAGATACTTGACAAATACTGCCAGATATGAAATACAATATAAAATACTTCCAAATGCAGCTTCACATGGTGGATAGATTTCTGTCAGTAGCTCATTTTGATCTTTCCAAAGGCAAACTGGACCCAGATGGGCAGCCAGAAAAAGATGAACTGAGCAACAGGTATTTACAGAAATAGGTATACTTGTTCAGATGGTAAACCCAGTTCTGATCTGGATTCGAGGATGAAAGTATCAGGTCAGATAATGCAGGGGAGTTGGTGCGTTTATGTGCTACACAAAGACATTTGTAATCCAGAGGAGAGGTTTAATGAGATTAACTATGTGAACACACCTGTGTGGGTGGACTGTGGATGTGCTTTAAGTCAAATAAAACCCCTCAGGAGAACGTCTTCTTGTTGCAGTCCATGTTAATGCTTCTCATTCAGCAGATGACCTCAAATCTTTGACATTAATCAATGGCATTACAAAAATAGGTAATTGAAGTATTGTTTAGACATTTCATAACACATACCTCTGCACACTAACGGAAGCATATGTTAGGCATACATTTAGATTCACATAGTGGGGTTCTATGCCCCACCAAAGTTTTCAAATCATTTATATTTTTTCTTTCTCAGATCTGTATTTAACTCTTACACAACAATAATTGAACTTTAACTGCTGGGGATTAACTGAGTAATAAGGCACTCCTTTTATTCAACCACGTTCTTTTTTATTTATTGTTCAATTGTGCCATGTAACTTTGATTTGTGGAAGTGAATTAATTTCATTTAAACCAGGCTTTCCCTTAATCCGACTTTGTGTAATATCCCTCAGATTTGGACTTCAAAAGTACTGTTTCACTTTATTGGCTTTAACTAAACATCAGTGTGAGATAATTACAAAAGATACAGCAGGTCCACATGTAGCAGTTTAGAAAGCCTCTTTAATTGCAATAATACCAACATTTCACAACATGATTTCCATTCCAGAGGAGCAGACAGACAAACATGACAAGAATTGTTTGAGATGCAGTTCTTTTTTTTTGGATTTCCTTTTTTTTTTTTTTCTTAAGTGCGTTGTGAGTTGTTATTCTTAACAACACATTCCTCTCACTTCCCAGCAGTGTGAGCCAAAAGCCGCCATGGCGCGAGCACAGCCTGTGAGGGGTTAACATCGTCCTGACACAAAGAGCTTGTATCTCTATAGAGCCGATCACCTGATATATCTACACAATACCTGGCCACACATGAACTCCCCATGTCTATATAAAACCCTATCAGCCAGAGTATAGTCTACATAGGTTACAGTGATGCGGTACGCCCCTACGTCCTGAATGTGCCTTTGGTTTGTGACAACCTCAAGCTACTCCTCCCTCAACATGCCGTGCTCTGAGAATACAGTGTGTGCTGCGAGTAATAAACTACCCCACCACCCCATTCAAACTTTACCTTGAACATTAACAAAACAAAAACACTGAGTGATAAATGTAAAAATCAATGCATGTCCAAAAAAAAAAAAAAAAGAAAAGAAAAGAAAAAAAAAGAAAAGAAAAAAAGTCAAGTCAACCATCCATCGCCCAGTAGTAGATTCAGATGCATTTAAAGGCCTTAGTGTGTATTGGCAGTCTGTGCACGGACTAAAATATGTGCGTGCAAGGTCTTTCCAAAATTTTCACACTTCTCTGTCAGCAAAACACACAAATGCAGTGGTTTATAATGTCTAGGCTTAAGTGTTTTTTTTTCCTTTTCATCTCAGTGCAAAATTAAGAAATTTCAGCACAGTCACAATCAAATGCCTGCAGTATGCGTCAATGAGTCTCCAATTGTGTTACTAGAAATCTGCCTCCAATTTGGTGTTTCTACATGAAACATGTGGGTATCACGTTATTAAGCCAAAAAAAAAGCGTAGTCACGAGTACTAACTGCAGCTAAACAGAATACATTTCAGCATATAAACCTTCATTATAAACTGAGGCGAGAGCGCGAGCATAATAAACATGAAGCACTTCCATTCTTAACCATTATAAAAATTTCTGCATAAAATACAATTCTATAGATTGAGATATCACTTTGGTCCCCGTCCAGTAATCTGTCTTCATTTATGTATACTTCTTTCTTTGTTTTCTCTTTCTTCAATTAGAAAAATAGATCCTAAATCAGGACTATTATAATTGGAATGTTTCCTTATAAAAATATCATTTTACTTTATTTTTCCCAGAGAACGAAAAGTGAAGCAAAACAAAAATTTGGCCCAAAAACAACGTGCATGTTTGTCAGCATGGTGATTGTCCTGTCATATGTGTGTATGTGTGACAAAGTGTGTTAAGAATGCATAGATTGTCAGTGTTGACGAGAAAAGACTTCAACAACATTCTTATGAGTGTGTGTGTGTTCCTCTCCGTACAGTAGGTGCAGTAATGTGAGCTCATATATGAAATTGGGTCTGTCTGCTTATGATGCAGGTCTAAAAGGAGTCGAGTGGCACTGCTATGGCTGCTCATTCAGGCTTGGGCTCAGAGGTCTCGCTCTTGGGCTCGCTCTCCTCGTCGCTTTCGATGCCAGTGCGGGTAACAGCACGGCGCACGGTGAAGGGGAGTTCGCCGCGCCTAAAAACAGAAAATTAATACATAAACAAAAACAGTGACCACAATAATCCCAAATGACCTTTATATGCAGCAGGACTGGGTGGTAACTCTGGTGGAAAATCTATTAGATTATCATGCCTGAAATACTGTGATGCCACTTCAAGGAGCACCATCTCGCATCTAGTTTCTTGTATTACCTTGCATCCAGACAGATGCAAAATGAAAGTTACTTCTCCCACCTGAGCTTGTTCTTGAGAGTTGTGACTTCGCGGTTCATGGCGTCTGCTGACTCTGTGGCGTCCTCCAGCTCCCTCGCCAGTTTCCTTCGGTTGGCATTGGCCCTCTGAGCCTCCTCCTCAGCCTCCTCCAGCTGACGCTTAAGCTGCTTCATGCGAGAGTTCAGCTTGTCGACCTACAGTTTGACACAGAAGACATTAGATGAACTTAAAAGTAGTGATATCCGTTCTCACAGATGTAAAATCTTACTAGTTATATCTTTAACATCACACTCATAATACTCATACATAAAAACCAAAACAGTGTAAAGCTCCTGTAACAATTCTATGCTCCATAGCAGTGATAAAAACCTCTGACCTGGTCCTTGTGCTGCTCTGTGTTCCGTCTCTCGTCTTCCACCTGCAAGACGACCTCCTTCAGTTTCTTCTCCGTGCGCCTCACGAGCTTGGTGGCACCCTGCCTCTCCCTGAGTCATGAGCACAACACTGGTCAGACTACAACCACAATGTACTGCATACTGCTGGTTGGTGTAGCAAGTATTTAGGTTCTCTATTTATGTTAAATGATGACTAATGCATTAATGTGGACTTCGCATTTTACTGTTGATTGCTAGATTAAATGACCCATGCATAAAATGGTTTGAACTACTACAATAAATCATATATTGCTCAGGTTTGTATGTAAAATCTGAAAAGCAAGTAAATCTGTCAAATTAAGTGTGTTTTCCCTCTGCAGAGAAGTAAAAAGTTGAATAAAAGAAATTAATTTATCACTACTTGGTTGAGACTCTGCAAAGCATTTAAGGTAATAGTTATTTTACTTCCTGATGTGTATCTCTATGTAAAGTAGAATAAATGTACAAACTTTATTCAGTTCTCTCTCATTTCCATGATGGCAGCTCACCTGGTCTCCAGGTCCAGCTGTTCCTCCAGCTGAGCGATCTTTGCCTCCAGGGCGGCCATGTTGGCTTTGTACTTGGACTTGACTGTTCCCTCCAGCTCCTGCAGCTTCAGTTTCAGCTCCTTGTTCTGTCGCTCCATCTGGGCACGAGCCCCTTCCAAACGCTGAGAGGTGCTGCGCTCTGCTGTCAACTCCACGTTCATCTGGTCAGTCTTAAAATAGGTGGTGAGGCATGTTGAGTAAACATTTAATAACTTAAAATTGAGCCACCACTGATGGCAAAAAATCCCTGTGTGTTCTAGACAAAACCTGTACTGCTAATATCCTCTGAACACACCTGCAGCATTGCCTTCTTCAGCCTGTCGTTGGTCAGCTCAGTGTTGCACTGCTCCTCCTCCAGCTCCTCCTCCAGCTGAGCAATACGAGCCTCCAGCCGTCTCCTCTCATCTGCAGCCTGAGCACTGAGAGACAGATTGAAGAAAGGTGGGAAGGAGGTCAGATACACAATACAGACATGGTCAATAACAAGGTGATGCACGCAACTGACAGTTCTGCCATTTTAGTCTGACAGTCTTACTTCTTGGCGGCCTGGTTGTTAATCTCATCCTGCAGTTCGTCTCTCTCCTGCTGGGCCTGTCTCTTTACTCGCTCTGCAGCTGCCAACTCCTGCACAGGAACGAATGAGCAAAGAGCGGTGAGTTAAAGAGTGAAAAAGAGGCATCGGAACAGAGGAGAGTTGAAAAGGTGTGCATGCTAACCTCCTGCATCTGGAGCATGTCCGCCTCCATACCCTTCAGCTTCTTCTCCGTCTCCTTGCTCTGAGCGAGGATCTCTTCTCTGGAAATGCGAGTATCCTCCAGCTCGCGGAGAAGATCCTTCATCTGGGCCTGCGGAGTCACAGAGATCAGTCAAACTGAGAACAAAACTACATGCTATGGATCTGATATTTAAGTGACGACGTGGATGCTGCATATATTTTGTATTGTAGATATTTCAACAGCTGACGCTCACCTGGAGTTTCTTCAGCTGCTTCAGGGCCTCGTCGCGGTTCTTGTTGGCCATGTCGATGCCGGCCTCCAGCTCCTTCAGGTCCAGCTCCAGCTTCTTGCGCGCGGCAACGGCAGCAGAACGCTGCTTCCTCTCATCCTCCAGCTCCATCTCCATCTCCCGCACCTGAACGATGCACAGTTGATTTTAGCTATGTCCTATTACCCAGAACCAAGACTTTGCCACAGGAAGCAGAAAATTGTTAACATATATGAAATATTTGATACCGAGTCTGTGTCCCACTAGTACCTGTTTAACCAGTGACCTCTTCTTCTCCTCGCCCATCTCGTCACGGCCTGCCAGGTCTCTCTCATACTGGGCCTTCATGGCCTGCATGTTGACCTCCAGACGCAGCTTGGCGTCCTCTGTGGCCTGCAGCTCGTCCTCCAGCTCCTCCAGCTGAGTCTTCATCTCCTCCAGCTGCTGCTCCAGAGTACGTTTGGACTTCTCCAGCTCGTGGACCTGCAGGACAGGAATGAGGATTTGAGATTAGGACAACAGCGCAAACAGACCACACAGGCGCAAACACATTTCTAAAACAAATAAAATAAACAAACACTTTCACACTTACATTCTTGCCAACATCATCCTTGGAGGATACCAGGTCCTCCATTTCAGCCCGCAGCAGTTTGTTGTTGCGGTCCAGTTCCTCCTTGATGTCCATTACAGAGTCCAGCTCACGAGTCAAAGCCAGTGCCCGGGTCTCCTTCTCGCGGGCCTCAGCTTCAGCTCGGTCACGCTCCTCTGCGTAGCGAGCAGATATGTTCTTCTCCTCTGCCAGCATCTACAGAAAGTCATGATGACAGTGTCAAATCTTAATCCTAAAATGTCGGTTAATCACTAAAAAATGCATTCTATCTTTCTCTGTGTGTATACAGAGAGTGTGTACTGGATATACATCACACTGTCTCACCTGGTCAAACTTCTTCTGCTTCTTCTCCAGGTTGGAGACAATCTGTCGGAGGTGGTCCTGATCTACCAGCAGGTCATCCAACTCTTGCTGGAGACGTGTCTTGGTTTTGTCCAGCTTCTCATAGGCAGCACATTTCTCCTCCAGGCGCTGGGTGGATGTCTCCAGGTCCCTTTGGAGCCTCTTCTTTCCCTCCTCAGCAGTCTCCAGACAACCTGCATCCTGCTCCACCTTCTTCTTCATTTCAGCAAGCTGTAAGGACAGAGGTGGTGTCATGCAAATGCTCAATGCTGTGAAGTAGATGTGTTCTTGAGAAAATATCCCAGATGAGGTAACAATAGATTATTAATGAATTAATTATTTGTTCCTAAGAGAAAGAAGTCTTCGCCAGCAGACTGAGGGACGTGTTCATGTGTTTATTTCTTACCTGAGCCTGCACTGCTTGAAGCTGCTTCTCCACATTTCTCTTGGCTTCTTCTTCCTCCTCCAGCTGTTCTTTCAGGTTGTTATGTTCATCCTCGAGCTGGCGCAGGCGTGTGCTTTGTGACAGTTTCTGCCGGGTCTCTTCCTGGAGTAACTCCTGTTGTAAACATAGGCATGTAAAGATGAATTATATGTAGCAGAACATTTGATAATTTAATATCAAAGATTTTTCATAAAAATACATTTAAAATCATTAAAAATATATATTTCTGGGACATTTTGCCTTTGTTGGATAACTGAAAGCAAAGATACATACAGGAAACATTTGAGGAATTAAAAAAAACAAAAACAAAAAAAACAATCACAGGTTAAGCCTTTTTCTAAATGAAAGTGACTCCCCTTTTACGTACATATGCTTTGAACATACAGGGGGGTTTAAACAGCATATATGTATCCATACCTGAACATCCTGCAGCTGGGACTCCACAGCAGAGCAGTCTTTTGTTGCCTTGATGGACTTGCCCTCCACCTCACTCAGAACGATGTTTACATTGTCCAGTTCAGCCTACAGACAAAAAAATTAACCACTGAACTGAAACAACCAATCATCCACTGTCTTCAATTTCTATGGACAAATAACAGTTGTCAGATTTAACATTTAGCACTGTTATCACATAAAAAAGGTCCTCAGTCACTGACCACAGAGCACAAACTGAAAGAAGTAACTATCAGTGTAATGGGTGCAGGCATTTACAGCATTGATAACAGAACAAGAAAATGCCCAGCCATATCAATATCAAAGTGTTTTGAAGAGTTATACCTGCACTTTAGCGAGTTTCTCGGCCAGCTCCATCCTCTGGCGCTCACTCTCTGAATGTTTGAGCTGCAGCTCCTGGACTTGGGCTTCAGCCTTCTTCCTGCGGTGCTCAGAATCTCCTTTACCTTGCATCAGTGTCTGCATTTCGATGGCTAGCTCGTTCCTCTCTGACTCCAGAGCCTGCTTGGCCTTCTCCATGGACACTTTGTTCTGCAGGGAAGGACAAGCATTGGTTGGTTATGGTTTATTCTTAAAAAAAAAAGTGTACATTAAGGAGAAATCAAAGCAGGTGGAAAAAGGTGCTGAAAACAGGTTTAATACCCTCTTAGCCTGCTCCAGCTGCTCATTGAGCTCGTCAAAGGCCTGGCCGTGTTTCTGTCTCATCTCAGCCAGTTGCAGTTCGTGAACTTTGGCCTCTTCTTCCAGAGTCTTTTTAAGCTGTGCCACCTCTGTCTCACGCTTGGATCTGAGCAGGAAGAGCAGAGGTTAACTTGCTTGTGTCGAGACTCAAAGTAATGCCACGCAACATAATGGCCAGAGGTTTAACTGGTGGACATTTCCTTCTGCCAGTATCTCTACCTGAGTTCTTGCTGAGCAGCGGTGGAGTCCAAAGTGTCCTCTAGCTCAGTCTTTAGAGCCTCCAGCTCTTCTCCCAGGTCCCTGCGGTGTTTCTCTGCCTTGGCACGGGCCTGCTTCTCCAGATCCAAATCCTCCTGCAGTTCAGACAGCTGAGCCTCCAACTCACGGATCTTCTTGTGGGCCATGTTCTTCTGCGCTGCCTCCTCCTCGATCCTGAAAGGTGGAGTAGGTCAGCAAATGGAGCATGGGTGGAAAATCTTCAAACGATCATACTTTCATCATCCATTTGATTAAACTAATGTGCAGTCCTACTAGTGATTGATGAACTGAGTATATGGTAACAATTAATCAAAACAATGAGTCCCATACAGACCTGGCCAGAGCAGCCTGGAGCTCTTCCTCCTTCTTGGCTAGTTGGGCGCGGAGCTCAGCGATTTGGGCCTGGAGCTCCGCAATCTGGTCATGTGTATCAGTGAATTCACCCTCCAGCTTGCGTCGGTTCTTTTCCAGCTCCTGGCGCAGCTTTTCCTCCCTGCGCAGGCGGTCTGACAGAAAGAAAGAACCAATATGAGATTACAGGGAGGAAAGAAAATGCTGAAAGTTGAAAACTGCGATCACACCTTCTCCTATTAAGAACCAATGGGATTTATAATGGATCTATGTAATCATGTAAGTGACTTTGTCATATTGGTGTTCTCTTCCTACCCTCCAGGTCTGTGATCATGGCCTCGTGTTTGGTCTTGAGTTTCTGCAGGCTCTTGGATTTCTCTTCCTCCTCTGCCAGGTTAGTGGTGAACTCAGAGATCCTCTCCTCTAGCAGCTTCTTCTCCTGTATACATACATGGGGGAAATGTTTGTTATTTTGAGAGCAAATTGGCACAAAGAGTTCAACTGAGCACAGCTGTAGTCACCAACTCCATCTTAGTTTTGTCAGTGCACTTTAATTAAAAGAATGAGTAATTACTAGTCTGATTGACCAATCACAATATCCATCACAATGTTTATAGTTCTTTTCAGCCTAACCTTGTTTAGTTTGTTGTTCTGGTCATCTAGAACCATAACATCCTCTTCTATCTTCTTCAGCTTGGCCTCAAAGGTAACCTTCTCCAGCTGCAGCTTCTGTCTGGCTGCCTCCTCCTCATCTAGCTGCTGCTCCAAGTCCTGTGTGTAGATAAATGGGAAGAGGGTTGTCAAGAAAAATTTAAACAAGCATTTGAAGCGTACAAATGTTTCACTTCGTGAGTGTATAGAGTGAGTGAACTTTTCCTATTTACCGATATATTTTGCTGCATCTTCTTTTTCTCTGACAAGAGTTGAGCAGCACGCTCTTCCTCCTCCTCCACGCGGGCTTCCAGGTCATGAAGGATCTCCTCCAACTCCTGCTTCCTGGCAGCCAGACGAGCTCTCATCTCCTCAGCCTCAGCACAGAGTTCGGTTTCTGCTTGAAGCTGCTCCTGCAGGGCCATCTTCTCAGCACTTAGCTACAAACAGAGAGAGATGAGTTTAATATGTCACACAGTTGACTTAAATCAACCACATTTAAACAAAACATTTTCCATCCTCCATCACTGAATATGATATGGAAGAGCAGGGGATGTATTCTATATTTGAAGACAATTTCCTGACTTGGAACAGAAAATCAACTTAAGACTGAGACCGGTTTTGAAGTTTACCTGTTGCTGTTTTTCCTCCATCTCCTGGAGCTGCTGCTCAGCATACATATGCTTCTCCTTCACTTTATTCAGCTCCTCATCCTTGGCCAGCATCTCCTCCTCCTGCCTGCTGACTTGCAGAAGGGGCTTCACCTGAGGACAAATGGTGGAAATTAAGAGAGTTAGGAAAGACAAAAGGGGAGCAAGCTCTGACACTGGAAAAAGAAAGGTTGCGAAAAGCACAGAAACAAAAATATTGACTGAGATCTTTTAGGAGATGGAGATTCACCTTTGTGAAAAGTCTCCACCACTGCCAGTTCCTGAGTTTAAGATAAGCGGCACAGTTCCTCTGGATCACCTTCATTGCAGTCAGCTGCTGCTGTCTCTTGGCAAAGGCCCTACAAAGCAATATTACACACGTTCAATCATACTTCATATTACCCTGCAATTCAATGGAACCAACTTGACAACAAGTAATAACTTTACATTATTATCATTATTATATCTGATTGTGATATTTTGACATTAATAGAAAGTGGTCATTGTCTCCTCTTACTTGCGGGCCACGTAGCCTCTGCACCAGGCCTGGAAACTGATGATGATGTCTGTGATCTTCATGTCCCTTTCCTCCTCCAGGTGAGCCAGGACTCCTGCTCTGAAGAAAACTTTACTCTGGCCGATCCGGTACAAGTTGGGATCCAGCTCCAGGCTTTTGATCTGGCAGGACAGGAGAGGCACTGATCAGTCACATTGCAGAGGGACGAGGTATTGTGGGGCTTAGCTTGAATTGTGTCGACCTCTTACCATGAGCACACAGGCCTGTTTTCCATCCATGAAGCCCTTGGGGATCGCATTGGGAGTGAGGATTTCGTACCTTGGAGAGGAGCAGACATAAGCATTTGATTTTTTCTTACACATACCTTCCAGAGAAGAATACATAATGCTAACAGCGTTATAGTTTGTTACCTCTGTCTGAACTCCTGGAAGACGATGCGGTTGGGGAATCCCTGTCTGCAGATACGAATGCCCTCTAGGACACCATTGCATCTAAGCTGGTCCAGAACCAGATGGGGGTCCAGTTTACCAGCCTGAGAAAGGGAGACATTTGTTGATTAACAGTGTGGCTTAAACAAAGAGACCAACAGTTCTATTCTGCACAGGAGCTTTTGGCATTTATCGACCAAAAACTTCCAAGAACTATGGCGTCAGAGTACTAAACCAGGAAAAGTCCCTTTTGTGCATTCCTTTTTCCACCGTATTAAAAAACACTGTCGAACTCGCTCACTTGTACCAACATCTGTATCTAACTTTGTTTGAACATTAATAAACTAAGAAATGCACTCACATCAATACTAGAGTGCTCCTTTGTTTTATGAAGGTTGAAGGTTATGAAGACTGACTGTTCCCTCCAACCATAAGTTGTTAGAAAGTACTACCCCTGCAACAGTGACTTTTTCCATTTTATTTTTTTAATTTAATGTAAATTTAATTAAAAAAAATTTTTACACCTGGAACTATTGTACCGGAACTACCCTTAGTGACAAGTTCCTTCAGTCAAAACACTAATAGACGCCAGGATTCATTCGATACCTTTTTCTCATGGTTGGGGATGATGCAACGAACAAAGTTGGGGTTTGTGTTCCTCAGCGTGGCCATGAGCTTGGACAGCTGCTCTTTGTACAGCTGGCCCACTGTGCGGAACATGCCCTTGCGAGTCTTAAAAGCACCGGGCATCTCGGACATGCCAGACACCTTGTCCAGGCCCACAATGCGATCCACTGAATGAGAAACAATAAAGGAAAAAAACAAGAGAAATAGAGGGAAGAGAGACATTATGTAAGAAACCAGCAGGTTTTCATTTAATCACTTGAATATTTAAAATCAGGCAAACTCAAACCAAATGCATGTCACAAGGAAGAATGAATATGACCATTGTCTCTCCACTACCTCTTGGTAGATAAACACCAGGAGAGAGTAGAGGAGGCTCATAATATCAGGACCAGTGAAACACCACACAAACACCGAGTGAATGCGGAGAGGAAACAGGAATCAGGAGTAGGATGACAGCGTGGAGTCACAAAAAGCCGGTGAAGCGTGGTGAGATTGCACACCATAACAGAAAAAAAAATTCAGTGCAGTGAGTGGAGGGACTGGTCGAGTGTTAACACTGCCGGTCTGTGGTTCTCTGAGTGGAAACTATGTGTGATGTCTCAATTAAATGTATGTGTGTATGTGTGTGTGTCAGGAAGGTGACAAACTGGCGGTTGCAGTGGGCATGTATTTTTGTGGTGATTAAAACAACCAAAAACAACCAAACCAAACCCATGCAGTTTATACCCATCGCTGCAGTACCCAAGACCAACACCAGGAGTCCCCAAACAACACTATTACACAAGAGGGAGAAAAGGAGAGTTCAATGACAGAGCATCAGGTGGCAAGACGGCCACAAGGTTTTGCTACTGCACACACAGCTGGTCAAAGACACAGAAACAACCCACAAAAATAATCTTAATCCTCTGAATGTTTAAATCCTAAACACAAGTTTGAACATTTAGGAGAAATGGATGGATAACATAGTGGATTTATGGTGGAAATAAGCATGTATAAAACAAACAGCAGGAGAGGGAGAAACAAATGAAAAAGAAACCTCATCACCTGAGTCTGAGTGTAGAATAGGAAAACGCTGATAAAAATAGGCTCTCTGACAATTCTGTACCTCTGAGACCCAGTAAAAGAAAAAATGACAGACAAAATGGGGCCGTACAGAGGAAGAAATGGATGGAAACAACAAGTGGGATGTGAGAAGGTAAAAACAAAGGTCCACACACCAGACAGTAAAAAGAGAAAGAAAGAACTGTGAAATGCAAAACAGGAACATGAAGCCAACAGTTAATTCCCATATCAAGCACATCCACAGGAGGCAGCAATTCCTGAGTTATAACAACCAAATAAACATCTGTCTCAACTCACCGTCCCTCCAGAGCTCAGAGACGAACTTGTCAGTGGACTGGTTGAGCAGTGTAGCCACATTGTCATTCAAGGGGTCCATGTTTTTCATCAGCCACTCGTCTGCTTTATAGTCCACCTGAGGAGTAACATTAGGCACTGACTGTTATGTTTCTTAGTTATTTAGACATTATTAAAGGTCTGAGAATTGGACAAATGCATGACAGAAAAAAAAAGTACATCAAATTAGGCCTAAGAAACGTATCAATGAGAATGCATTATGATGAATTCTGCATGTTTACCTTGCCAGCATAATGGATGATACAGAAGTCTGCCTCATCCTTCAGTTTCTTGGGTTTGAAGAACTTGGGGTGGGTGCCCTGCTCCTGCAGCACCTTCTCAACAAAGCTCTTGTCTGTGGCTTTGGGAAACCAGCACTCCTCATCCAGCAGAGCGAGGATACCAGGGGGACTGGCCTGCACACCAAAGGGAGAGCACAGATTTTATTGCATGAGATAAAGAAAACCCCTTAAGCACTACAGAGAAAAGAAAAAACAAAAGGGGCAATATCCGATGCTCAGTCATGCACGCTTGGCAGGTGAGGACGGTTTTCAAACTCACAGGTTTCTCGATGAGGTCGATGCAGGGCTGCAGGTCCAGGCCGAAGTCGATAAAGCTCCACTCGATGCCCTCCCTCTGGTACTCCTCCTGCTCCAGGATGAACATGGTGTGGTTGAAGAGCTGCTGCAGCTTCTCGTTGGTGTAGTTGATGCACAGCTGCTCGAATGAGTTCAGCTGGGGGACAAAGGAGAAAATGTTTAACGACACTGTTGGTCAAAAGGTCAATTAAAAACATAGATGAGCTTTAGTATTACTTTTATAAATATGTGTGTGTGTGTGCATGTCTGTACACAGGTCAATTATGCTATCTGCTGCACTGTCAAGGCATGCATAGTTTTCCTCACTTATTTACCTCAAAGATCTCAAAGCCAGCGATATCCAAGATGCCGATGAAGGCCCCTGCCCTGGAGGCCCCCTGCCTCTTGGTCTTGTCCAGAGCCTTGTTGATCCTCATGACAAGCCAGCGGAACATCCTCTCATATGTGGCCTTGGCCAGGGCCTCCACAGCAAACTCTGCTTGCTCCTGGGTCTGGGCCTTTTGGACGTAGTCTCTGCCCACCTTGATCCTGGGCGACAGGATGGCCCTGGTGAAGTCGGTGACATTCATGCCCATCAGGTGGCTCACCTTCTGGGCAGCTGTTGCAGAGGAAACAGGAGGAAGAAAGTGATCAGCACAGCAATGGTGGCATAGACAGAGAAAGAAGCAGTTTATTTCAGGTTAAGTTCTGACTTACCGGTGTTGTCAGGCATGGAGGCCTGATCTGTGTGGCGTTCCTTCTTGAAGGTCATGTTCCCAAGCTGCAGCACAGAGGCCACCACCTTCAACATGCCTGCACAAAAACAGGGGCATAAACATGGCTTTAGGTTGCACTGTCACTAGGAGGTCAATACAGGCAAAGCCCCACTCAAAGAATTGAAAGTTAAAGTAACTTGCTCTCTGCCTTACCAATCTGTTCATCTTCAGGGATACTCATGATCCTCATGGCCTCCAAGGTCTCTGTAAACAGGTCCTTGTCCTGCTGTCCAGGAATTGTAACGTTCCCGTTGGAAAGGAAACGGTAGTTGTTGTAATTTTCAAGGAGGAGATCATCTGAGAGAGGAGGATTGAAGATGTGAGATAAATGGCGAAAGAGAAGTCAAAAATCCTTACAGGGAGGATCACTGCAAATCTCTGCAAGAATAAAATACGAATCGCCCTGTCTTTAAACAGAGAGTCATGTTGCTTACTGCGCAATTTATCTCCGGCTCCTGAAAGCAAGTAGTAGAAGATGTGAAAGGTTCTCTCATCTTTGGCCTGGCGAATGGCACGGGATTTCTCCAACAAGTCTAGTGGTCAATTAGTCAAGGACAGTTTTCTGATACCATGATTTTATTTTTAAAAAAGAAAAAAGCATTAAATTCAAGTTAACCGTGTAGTCTTCAAATCAAACACAAGAACAATGACAGTATCAAGGATACAGGTTTCAATATTGGCACCGACAATGTAACCGTTGACATCGAAATTGATCCTGATGAATTTTCCCTGGAGGAGGAAAAAAAACATTGAATATTTAACAAACCGTATGTGCAGCAGTCCAGCTGGAAAACAAGCAGTTGAAAAGAAGTTGGAATCACAAGAGAGCAAGTCTTACGAATCGGGAAGAGTTGTCATTTTTGACTGTCTTGGCATTTCCAAACGCTTCAAGGATGGGGTTAGCCTGCAGCAGCTGCTTCTCCAGCTCCCCCTGGTGAGAATGAAGAGAATGGCAAAGCAAAATATAAAAAAAATTTCCATTTGCCCACGAAAACCACCACCATTAAATCAGGATAGTTCTCAGCTGTGGATTCAGATCCAACAAAATAGGTCAGTCACTGTGATGCATCATGAGAACCTCGTATTATATATGATCTGCTATTCATTTACTACAATGTTATTTCACTGATTAGTTTGCCACTTTTTAAATAAATATGCTGGCGTCATGGTATGTCAATTGTCACTGATGTACTTACGTCTGAGGAGAAGAGAGAACATGGAGTGTACAAAACATTTAAACAAAAAGCGATTGGGGAAAAAAAAAAAAAAAAAAAGAGGGACACCATATACACAAATCAGCACACACACAAATCGCTTTACCCAAGCATTTCCCCCCACACAAAACGTCATGTTAGTGCCCAAATCTGCAAATACCCAGAGACCACGTGACCCTCATCAGTCCCATCACCTGTTACCCAGAGCAGAATAATCCAGTGAACCCCAAGCATATAACAAACATTCCCCTCTCCTCAACACACTGTAAAATATTCTTCCTTTAAGCTATACTAACTATCAGAGAAAATTCTGCACCTACACAGTACAGACCATGTGCATTACCAAATTAAATTGCAGCCTTGTGCTTTTACTCATTTGGCTTACCATCAGTCATATCCACCCAGCAAAAACATGGACTGACATCAGCTAAAACCCAAAAACTACCACTGCACTGATTCATGGGTAAAGCACATGTCACATGTTGAGATTAAAGAAGCAAGAAGTCAGAGCAATGACACTCTGATTATCAAATTACCTTCAAACAATACAGCAAATTGATTCTGGACTGCTTTTCTGTCACTGATAAATAAACTGATGACCCGTCACTGAGATGTACATTAAGGACACACATGGACATACCAGAGTGTCTGTCCAGAGTGTACTGAATAAAATGTTATAATGTATGATCACACTCACTGGCCAAGCAAAAAAGAGAAAAGCACAGTCAAAATTTAGACTCAGACACACAGAATAGCAATACACATTACGAAAAATTCAACCAGACAAATATCTAAACACATCTCAGGCTAAAAATTGCTGTGTTTTGTCCAGCAAAGACCCCTCCCTCTTATCCTACTATTGTCTGGCTGAATTTTTCACAGGAACACAAATGGCTGCCAATGATCTGCAAACAAACTTCCTCCCAACTTCCTATTGGCCGGCAAGACATGTCACCTCTGCCCTTAACAAAAAGTGACTCCCACATCAGTGCGCTCGAGCATGGAGGGGAGGAACGGAGAGAGGGAGGATGAGGGGTAAGGTCGGGGGTTGGAAGTGGAAGGTGATGACAGAAGCAGGTGGGGAGGAAGAGCGAATGGAGGGAGACTGTTAACTCACATGTGACAGGATCGAGCTGTTCTGTTGATGGGAAGAGAGAAATACAACAACCTCAAAAAAAATGATAGATGTGGTTTTCATCAAACCCCCACTGTGTTGCATCTATCATGAAGCTGGCAGGCCAGATAACAGTAGTGCAGGTTTTCCAGCCAAGTCTGATGTAATGCTCGACTGCTAGATGGAGTTTTATTTCTGATGAGAAGGTGCAGTAAAATCAGCAAAACAAAATATATCTCAGATGAAGTCAGGACCTCTGGTCTATATAAAATGTCAAGAGTGCCAGAAGTCTTCAAATCTGCACTATTGTTTTTCTGTGCCTGCAGAGCTATTATCTTGACTGCCACCCTTTTCCTTGGATGGCAGTTCTTTTCTGATGCAGCTGTACCACAGAAGAACTTGTCTACTGCAGAAAATGAGAAAATGTGCTGTTTGGATACAACAATGTGATGATGGATTAACAGACATGTACATGGTTGATCAAGTGGGTGAAAGAGAGAAAAGAAAATATAATTCCTGCAAGGTTAAAGCACTAGAGGAATTACAGATCCTGTCTCCCTTGAAAATGAATCTATAGTAGGGAGTGAAGTGAGAGATGAAGGGAGTTGAATGATAAAAAAGTGTCACTGGAGGATGTACAATGAAAGAGCAATGGGAGGGAAGATTTGAAGGATGAACGGTGTGGACTAGAGGCAGGACTGACCTGATCTTTCTTGGTCTTGTGAGAGGAGGCCACGTGAGCCAGATACTGGATGACCTTCTTGGTGTTCTCTGTCTTACCCGCACCAGACTCTCCTCTACAAGCAAAACAGAAAAAAAATACAGAGTCGAAGGATTTAGAGATGGGAGGTCTAAAACACAAACCAATGATAGCCAAGAGCTGATAAAAAAAAAATCATTTCTAAACAATGTTAACACAACAGTACAAGTACTTCTGCTTTAATGTGTTATGTGGTGTCTATGTGCACATCTGTGACTCACGTGCAAAGAATGGACTGGTCTTCACGATCTGCAAAAAAAAAGTGAAAATGTTGATTATGTAACTTCAGCAGAACAACAATGCTGCATAATTTAAGTGTGCATATGTTATCACCAGAGCGCATACAGTTTTTATATGTACAACAGGAAGTAGATTGGCCACAGACAGGAAATCAATATCCGGCTTCCTGTGACTGAAGAGAGGCACTGCTGCATTTCTGACTAACCGACTAATTACGAGTCTCCTCCCATAACGTGGTCTGAACATTTTGCTGGAGCCAAAAATGGATAAAAAGAGCACCAATAGGACAGGGCTGTTTGGGTGGTGCTCATGACAGACACACAGCACATCAGGAAAACAGGCCTAAAAAGGGGACTGTGTTTCAAAGCTGAGAGTGCATACAGGAGGTGGACTAAAGAAACACTATAGTATCACTCCAGGAAATAGTAATTAGGTGCTTGTAATGTTCAGCCTTTGTTCTGTTGATTCATGTCACAAAATGATGCATACATATGTAATGTGGTAAGGATAAAAGACTCAGAAAAGCAAGGTGACATATGCAAACAGGGTCTCTGTTTTAATAGGATATGTCTCTGACATAATGAAAGTCTTAAAAATGTATCACTCAGGAACAAACTAATATTATGAGCATAACAAAATGAGTATCTATTGTATTTATTTATTTAATCCCTGTATATCCTTCCAAAGAAAGGGACTACTAAACTGTATAGGAGACACACAGGCCTCATTTTTTAAATAAAACTGTCTTTGCTATAATTGAGAGCATCTGGTATTTTCTGAGGCCAGTGGGGCAAATAAATCATCAGAAATACTCGACTGTCTTCCACTTTAGCTCCACACATAAGCTGCTCCCATGTACCTTATTTAAGTTTATAGAGAGGGTAGTGATACAAACAAACTGCCAATATTACAGTATGTATGTGTACATGTAGTCTCTTAGGAGCCTCGCAGTTTATATCTCTGTGTGGTACCACTTAAGAGCACAGTAGCTTCATTGAATAAGTCTTAAATAGGGATCCAGATTACAAGCTTGGAGACACTAAAATAACTGGCAAAAGTTTGAATCAAAGCAGAAAGGAAAATGTCCATCATGTCTGCCAGCAGACCGTAAATTCCACTTCATTATTTCCTTCTAATGTTGTCATGCAATACTCTGAACAGTTTTTACAGTGGGGACGGTGACTTACCCTGCATCATGCTTCTGTAAGATGTGTCAGTAATGGCATAGATATGAGGCGGCATTTCATGCCTCTTCTTGCCCTTGTACATTTCGACAATCTCCTCTGAGTAGATGGGCAGGTTCTTGTAGGGGTTTATGACGACACAGAAGAGACCGGAGTATGTCTGCAGGACAGAGCGAGGTGGCATTTAAAAAAAAAATCTGCAATTTAACATTGAATAAGAGGAAATAGAAAAGATATCAGTGGTTTTGGGGTTCATTACAATAGATTAAGTCTAATTCTAGAGGTTGGGCATGTGTAAATACCTTATCATGATTTGCAAATAACCATTTAGTGTGCAGGGAGGAATCAGGATCATGGACTGGGTTTCTAGTCCTATCATACGCTAGCATGCAACTACAAGTACTTCAAGTGCAAAAATCTGCTTCTCTACAAAATAAAGAAGATGTACTTGGCACTGATTCAGTAGTAAAAGTTCTTCCCGCATCAACGCTGAGCTCAAAGTTTCTCATGAATTCAGATTTCTTACGCAATCTCAACCCCGCCCTGCTGCAAGTTTAAACTGATGATTGACCTTGGCACTGTTAAACTACAGCTACTTGACAGGTTGGCCGAGTCATATCTCAGATCTCTGTGGTATCTTTTCTGCTTTGAGGCCAACATTAAAACCCTCCTTAATTCTTCTCTATAAACACCACTAAATTTTGTCTTTGTATCTGGACTCATTTCTCCTCCAACCATACTTCAGATTTTTTTTCTATGTGCTGCATTCCTTTGCTTCCCTCCCATCATCTCTGTACTGGCATATCTCCCTCTGTTGTACACTTGCTCTCCCCTGAGAGATGCTCAATCAAAAGACTACAGAGCCTAGAGGAACTCTAACCAACCATAGCCCGGATCTCTGGGGGCTGTGAGGGAGGGGACACTGGGCTGTGTTGATATGACCGGGTCACACCACAGAGTCAAGCAGACCAAATCACTCCCAGCCCAGCACATGGGGATAAATGACATTAATTATAGGGGCAGTAATAGCCCTTACAACACCATTTACATTCCATATCCAAAAAAACATGACTGGACTCTGGAGCCCCTCCCTCACTCCCTAACTCTGGACCCCATTGTTCCCTGCAGCTTCCTGTTTACAAGATAACTCCAAACACAGAGATGGGGGAGAGAGCAAACAACACAGTGCTAGAGGGAACAGGGTGAGAAAGGGGATCGAGAGTGCAGGAAGAGAACGTTTGCATACCATGAACATGTTAACAGAGTGCACATTTTCTTTGCAGTGACAATTTGAACACAATGGGGCTGTCTTACACAATGGGGCTTAATGAGATAATGAGGAGGTTAGACAGGGAGATGAATTGGTTTGGAGGCTGGCCATGGCAGATTGTTTTCTATAAGCCAGTGGGGATTTCATAACAAAGGAAAATAGTTTAAACCATGTTACTGGGGGTCAAGTTAGCCTGATGACTGTTTGGTGGACAAGCGCATTAAGAACAATGCTGAGGGAAATGTGTAATATCACACGTAGCTGTGTTTTTTTTTTAAGAACACAAAATAAACATAATATTTAAAATGTTGATTTATTTAAGTGAGGTACAATGTATGAATCAATGCTTTATGGTAATTTGCGTCAACAACGGCTTGAAACTCACATATATGAGGCCAGAGTAGTATCTCTCCTTCAGGTTGTGCAGCACGGAGGCTTCGTTCAGGCAGGTGAGCTCAGCCATGTCCTCCACCTTGCTGAACTTGGGTGGATTCATCTTCTGGATGTCGTCCTTGTTCACTTTGATCTTCTTCCCAGAGTCTGCCAGCTCCACCACACACTCGTCGCCGCGCTCCTCCTTCACAGAGCCGGCCTCGAAGCCAAGGCGCTCCGAGGGCACCCATACCAGCTTCTTGGTGGCCCAGCCCAGCCTGGTCAGCCTGCGCCAGAGGGTTGTTGACCATATTGCGGTCCACGTACAGGAACTTGTCTGCACCTGACATGGTGGCTGTTTCAGAGAGAGAGAGAGAGAGAGAGAGAGAGAGAGAGAGAGAGAGAGAGAGAGAGAGAGAGAGAGAGAGAGAGAGAGAGAGAGAGAGAGAGAGAGAGAGAGTTTGTAGTTAGTGCTGAGAGAGAGAGAGAGAGAGAGAGAGAGAGTGCTGGGAAATTAAAAAAAAAAAATCATTGACAGGTCAGAAACCCTGATGCTAAACCACAAAAACAGATCAATTCTGATCATCATTTAAATGTCCTCAGTATTTGACAGACAAAAGGCAGGGAGGTTGCCTAAAAAAAGGACTTTTTTCCTGGTCCAGAGCTTTGCTATCCTTTCATCTTCACAAGCAACCTCTGAGAAATCCAAAGGTCACCGCTGAAAGGATGTACAACAGGCAGAGTCTGCTCAAATTAGGTCGGGTCGACATAAAACAAAACCATGTCAAATAAGGCCGTTACTTCTTCACCAACTGCTACTTAATTCAATCTCCAGCTGCTGGACCAGTGCGGGTGACAGGACAAACATTTGCCCAAGATCACAGAGATTTAAAGTTCCTCTCCAGGCAGAGTTGCCTCCAGTTTGTCTGAGCGCTCCAACAAACACAACTGTCTGTTTGCTGGTGGGAAGCCTGTGAGGGAGCTTGTCTTTGTTGTTGGTCCTGCTGGTTTGTGAGGGCGGCTGTGTTCAGAGGGGGGAGGAGGGGAGTGGACTGTGGGTGATTCTGGAGTGATACTGTAAAACCTGGTCCTTATCAGAGAAATAGTTCCAGGGACTAAACCCAGTAACTAAATTAGGAAACAAGTCGCTTTTGTACATTCCTGTTTGCGTTTTTTTCTGCTTCAAAGAAACCTTAACGATAAATGATCAGAGATAAAGAGTAAAAAGCAAGTTTTGTCTGAGCACTGAGAGCACAGTCATCATGTTGTTGAAACAGTAAATCACAAAGCAGTCCTCATGTGGTCAATGTTTCTTGGTTAGTTTTCTGATAAAGTACAGACATGCATTAATATGCTAAAATTTAACGTTTTGCTTCTCTTGGTAGCCTACCATTACTTTTTATTTCCCCCTTTTAGACTTTGATATCAGGTGTATACTTTTATTTTAACGTTAGTAATAACATTCGAAGTCCACAAGCTTGATACAAGCCAGAATAAATGAGAAGCAGTGATCGTTTGTGTTTAACCAGTGACCGGTGACGATCAGTAATGCAATCTCTACCTCAAATATTCAATTCAAAGTCAATTTTATTTATATAGACCTCTATTACAAACCACAATCTGCCTCAAGGGGCTCTACAACCTGCACAGCACATAATAGACCAAATAGTCCAGGGTCATCAGAAACTACTGTGCCAGGGACAAACAGTGGAGTGAGGTTCTTGTGGTCACATCGACTGTAAAGCTCTCCACTTCCTAAAAAGGTTTCTGCAGTGGTAACTGCGGGTGAGGCTCCTTGAAGTCAGGTGAACAGCAGTCTCTGGCAACTATGTGTATGTTAAAAAAGGCACATGATGATCCACATCTTCTGCAGGCCAAAGGTCGGTAGCAAACTTACCAAGAAGCTTCTACACAGCACACAGAGGACTGGCTTTAAATAATTTGGCTCTTGGTATTGTGCTGCAAGAGGCGACAGGCAGATTGAGTTGGGACGTTAACTGTCAAACTAAACAAAGCTTTCCAACAAAATTTGCAGTGAAAACAACGGTTGATGTTAAATGCACTGCACAGAAGTTCTGCATCAAAGATGACCACACCGCCAAATGTAAACAATAGGCTGATTGGATATACAGACAAAAAGCTCCGCACAAGTTGTTCTTGCTTTAAGACGTCTCAGAGAGATCACATATAACAGCTTGTTGACAAGGAGTGCTGTAGTTTAACCCACAGAGAAAGTGACTGGACCAGTATTACCAGTATCCAGGAAAAGGTACGACTGTGTGCTTGAACCAACCTGCCCTGCAGAGAGACTCTGGGCAATTAACTGAACATGATGTGCTCTCGCTGACATCGTGGGCACCAGAATTTACAGTCTCAATTATCATTCCAACACAACGGGAGCATGACACCGTTTTCCTGGCACCACCGGGGTTGTTAGCTTCCTTCAACGGTCCCTCGTCCCCTCCATGGAAAACTGGGAGCTGCTCTATGGAGCCTTGTTTGCATATGCCATTTTGCTCATATGCAAACACTAGGAAAATCACAACAGAGGTCTGGTTCAGTCCAGTCTTACATTTATCATCATATCTGAAATAATGTATTAGCTAGAATTGCTTAATATGTCCATGAGGGTAATTTGGCAGTGCAGTGTCCTCCAGTGGGACGAAGCTCTGGTGCCAAATTCTCATGCTCAACATTACACAACACCGTCTGTACACTGAGAGAATACTTGTTTTCAATGGTATTATTAGTCGATCAACTCTGATGTAATTTCATACCTCAAAACAGTCTCACAAAAATTCCTTAATATTTTGTTTTTTGTGTTTTAAATGTTACTTTACCATCTTCTTTATAACTCAGACAATAACGCAAATGAAACTGAATTTTAAAGGGCCTATTGTGATATTTGTTTGAACTGTGACCAAGATTCAAATCGAGCCAGACTCTTACAGTTGACAGAGCAACCTATCAGGGTTCTCCTGTGAACAAACTACATAGTAATTGTTTCTAAATTATCTAAAACTATCTTAGTTAGAAGAATTTTTAAATTTTCTTTATTTTTCTTTCTAGTTATCACCGTCCTATAGACTACTACAAATTTTCCCCAATATGTTGATATTGTCAATATAGAGGCCTGGTCGATTAATTAGTCTTCTCTACTTCTCTACTGCAAAATTCCTTCGACTATGCTCCCTTGACAAAATGTAAACCAAGTACACAGCATTCCTCAGCTGTATTGAAGAAGGTGACAGACCCCTGGGAGTCTTTAGAAGGAAGAGAAAAGTAGAGGTTGCTGTGTTTAACGGGGTTATGTTGGCCCTGTCTGTTCCGGCACATTAACCCTGATCTGTGAGAAAGAGAGCAGACGGAGAGCTTTTCTTCTCATGACCCCTGCCTCCCTCCGTCCCCCATAAGCGCTGTGTTAGGCTGTGCTACAGCCGACGTCCATCACAGCACAACCCGCCACCAAACTCATCTCATGTGCCGACCTCATCCTGTAACAGAGCATGGGGCAAATTAGTCCGGCTATACCTCTCAGCTGGCTTCACACTCCCTTCCTCTGCCTTCAGTCACCCTCCTCTCCCTCTCCAGAACCCCCCCTCACCCTCCCTTCTGTTTATCCAGTCTTTTCAGGGTCGCATTCCTCCCATACTAACCCTTTATCAGGGAGAGACAGCAAGTAAAGGCATTCCACAAATTTCTGTTCTCCATCCTCCATGCCTCCCCCTCTTACATTTCTTTTAGACCTACTCTCCGGCTTTCCTTCCTGTTTTTCTACCCTCCCCTTATTGCCTTCACATCAGCAGGTCATGTGTTCCTCCAGAGGTTTCATCACTCGAGGGAGATCAGCATCACCTCACCGTGGCAGCACACCCAGAGCTGCATGGATCCATATTGGTCCCTTTGTATCAGTCTGGTTACGTTCCCATTATCCTTTAAAATTCACTCGACCATTAGTCTTCTGGATCAGTTAGCCCCCGTGCAGGGTTGACTACGAGCCATGACTGATCATAATCCCTGTAGCTTTGTTGTTTGGCAAAAACAAGAAGTGAAACAGAACAGGCTGAACACGCCCCAAGTGCTGGAGTCGTTTTAGCTTTAGTATATTTCACCAGTATACTCAAGGTAAAGGGAAATATGTTGGCCCCCATGCAGACAGTATCTGAAACACTTCTAACAAATACAGAACACAATGGGGTGCTTCAGTCAAATGGTTTAAGCCTCTATTGCTTAAAAATAGACCTATTCAGTCCTATTCATATTTAATGCTGCAATATAGAACTAACCATAATCATATTTATGTGAGTTGCTGACACTTTCGCAGGAATTATCAATGAATCTGCTGATTATTTTCTAGATGAAGTGCTCAGTATATAAAATGTCACAAAACAGTCCAATATGCCCAGAAGGTCACCCTCAAGGTGATTCATTTTTTGTCCCACACACAGGCTAAAAACCAAACATATTTCATTTCACATCAAATAAAACTCAATGTAGAAGTTGAAACTTGGAAAATATTTGGTATTTTTGTTTGAAAATAGCTGCCTGTCAATTTTCTGATGATCAACCAAGCATTTCAGCTCTGATTTGGACATAGTCGAGTCTGTTGATGTCTCCCTCAATCTGACTCACATGCTTGCCACAGATAACTCTGTGACACACTTCAAACTACGTCTCCAGAGAGTGGCACGAGGACTAAAATTACTCTGACAGCTATTCCAGTTTGATAAGAGCTGTTCTATATAGAAAGTGGAAAGACGAGGAGGGAGAAAGAAAGAACTCCCATCAGGCAGTGTTAGACTTAGGCTTTTCCTTATGGAGGCTGACAGTTACAGTAAGAAATGGACATTGACTTTGAGATAAAACAGAGTGTGTTTATGCTCATAACGCCTCTCCTCCCCCGACTTGGCTTACGCCCCTGTTGCCTCCCTGCCAAGTCCTCCAGAATCCTGTAAGAATCAAGGTTTCCCATTTCTTTGTCACTTTCCAACACCGCTCGGCTATGAAAGCATTCACTGTCTGTTTCGCTGAGACCCGTTTACGACGGGATTAGCTGGTCTAGATATTCATAACGAGGATCACTCATTAACTGGATACATGACAGTAGGTACAACACACGGTCGCCTCAAAAACCAACCCATGGCAAAATATCTCATAACTTCATGAAACCATTAAAAAGGATTCTAATCTAAAAATGCCCAAATGAAAACAGCAGTATCCTGTCAATGCATGAAAGAGGAAGAGGAGCCATAAAACAAATAACTCAAGGAAGGCCGGTTTTAGAAAACCGGCCTCATCATAGAGACCAGAATGTGGTTACAAAGAGGAAGTAACGCAGCAGCCAGGACTTTGAGAAGGACATGGAGGAGAAACTGGGAGAAGGGAGGAAAAAGAAAAGAGCAACAGAGCGTCCTTTTCAGTCTTGGTTGTCCCGTTTCGAAAGCAGGTCAACCTCAGTCTTTATAAAACTGGGGCCATCCGTCCGTCAGTCAGTCAGACTCCCTCTCATTCCTTTCCACCTCACTGCCTCTCCCCGAGTTACAGTAAAAACCAGGAGTCGTGACAACCCCTGCCACAGCGAGGCCATGTACAGTCAAACCCCTCCTGCTCCAGCTAAAGGGAAACCTAGAAACCGGCTGTGCTGTGTTGATGACCACATTGACAGGAATATTAATAGAACGACAGCATAGTCAATACCGCTGTAGTCCCACCAACTGCTTCCCATCACAGCATCCTGGCCAAATTTGCTCGTCCCCAGCTGTCCCCTTCATGCTGTGGATGTTGTTTTGCACCTTTTTCACCCTTGTCTGTTTGACTTCAGCTGTTTATATTACCCTTTCCAACAAATACTCTCCGCTGTCTATTTCTGGTGTCAGCGCCTCTTGTGTCTGACCACTCTCATCCCCTTCGCAAGTTTAATGATCTACTGACTGCGGGTCTTATGAAGGTGAGAGCGGGTGCCTGACAGAGGCTGAAAAGGGAACAAAGTCAGCCAAAACTCCTTATGACCTCGCACGTCGGCTTCCTCTCTCCCCTTCACCCTCCTTCTCTGAAAGTGGGAAGGGTGGGGCAAAGAGAAGAGAGGGAGGAAAAGAGGAAATGACAAACTGAGAAAACTATTTTGCCATTTGTGGAACTTGTGTGCGAGCCTTTCAAGGAGGAGGGAAGGCGGCGTTTCCTTGAGCGCATGCTGAGCGGCTCTGTGGACCGAGAAGTAAATTAAGCCCTTGCTGGAAAATAACCGCACTGAATGACAGATCTACATCACTTTCCACAATACTTTTCACATTCCTGCTCCAGCCAGGATCCGATTTCACTTTCAGCAGCAAGCCGGGCAATGCCATCTACCATTTACAACCAGCGGCCCCAAAGAAGTCTTACTGAAGCCCTCAGCAGATCACCTACACCTGTGGTCCTGACCTTTACTGTCTCATGTGCCCACACAGATGAATGCCACCTGTGTTGCTGTCATAACCGTGTTTTCAGGGTAATAGAGCAAATTCCACATCTATCATTCAAACAGTGATCTGATTACATAATTGAACGCACAATTGACTGGTTATTTGACCAAACAGAGCAGGTACTGCACTGCACCAGTTTGCCACTCCGACAGTATTGACCATTAGATAAATAGATAGATGGTTACATAAGCCTTTTAAAACAGCCAGCGAAAGAATGCAGAGGGGAGTTAAGATACACATTTCAGTTTGTCAGCAGCACGTCTTTCTGTGGCATGTTGCATTGGCACAACTAGGGATATTATTTCAGACAGACCTAGTGCAGAAAATATTACTACTTAACTTCTCCTATGTTCTCATACTGCCCCCCCACCCCTTCAGCAGACAGTCCTCTATCCTCTACTTTCCCCTTTTGGATTATAGTGTGGCTCGTTTGAGCTATATCACCTGTTATCTCTACCTACGACACTCCCTTTGAGTCACTAACAGACAGTATGTTCAAATGATAATCCCATAAAACAATGTCTTCACAGACCTCGGGGAGCCACATGCTAGTTTGACAAGCCGGACATCTGGTGTGCGACACAATTTGGACGGACATGGGAATAAACCATCCAATGGGGAGACAGAAGGTAGACCCATTACGCAGCATGTTTCAAAGTCCACAGTGCCAAAGCGAGTGTCTGTCGAGAATGTGTTGCACAATCTCTGAAGTACTAACCACTTCTCTATGCGGTCACACGCCAGGTGTGCGGCTCACACACACACACACACACGGACAAAGTCTATTTTGTACGTCTATGAGCAGTGATCGGCTGCTTTACCACTACCACACCGAATAGACCTCTCTTCTGTTTTAAGGTAATTATGCATGACTTTACCTCACATTGCATAACCTGTATTCACACCAATGAGTCAACAAGTGTTAAGAACGTCACTATAAAGCATCCAAATTAGAATAACCTTCCAAACACTCCCATCAACAAGGAAGTTGTGTTGAAGTAAAGGCGGCTGGGGACCTAATCATTAAACTGGTGCTCCAGAGAGGGCGGGTCTGTAGGTCAATCATCTCTGATCGAGTATCATCATTTATGCTTCAAAACTGAAAGCAGTAGAAATCATCACAGGAGGCACGGTCAATGTCCATCCACCAAAACCAGAAATCTCAAGGTCTTTTTTGTGTTTAGTCTGACTCAGAGCACAACCACTTCCTGGTATTGTTTGGCTCTATTGAAACTTTACAGGTGCACGCTGCGAGGGGGAGGATGAGGAAAGGACAGGGTGGTGGCAAAAAACACAAAGCAGAGGAAAAGAGGCAGGGGAGGGAAAACACAGACAGGGAACAGAGATCACCAAGAAAGGTCCAATGAGCAGACTGGCACAACGAGGAAATGTAAGAAAGAAAAAAGGAGGAGCGGTGAAAAGAAATAGGAAACCCACAGCAGCAGACACTGCTGCAGATATATCTGTGACCACAGTCAGTCAGTTAAAGTATTCTGACCGAGGAAACTTAATTATGCTGTTCACGTCAACCAGAAGAAATATGTTTGGGGAGAACAAAAATAGACGAGACGAAAAATATATCTGTTTGGAAGAGCTGAATTAAAGGCCACCATTAGTGATATATGGTACAACATACAAACAGCTGTGTATGATACTGTCTGCATCACAAGCTTTTGAGATGAAATAAAAAAAAAACAAACAAAACAACAACCACGGTTAATGGAGAATCTTAACAGTCTCTGCTCTGACGGGAATGTTTTTCCCGCATGAATGAATCTCAGCTGACTACGTAGGAAATGGCATGACGCTTTACTGCCTTACCAATCATCGACGACCTCTGTTACTAGCACAGAGCACTGCAAGGAAATGCATGAACAGTGTACTCAGAAAAGAAATGACACGCTCCTCGTCAACTCTTTTGATACGTTACCACAGATGTTTATCATTGGAGAGGGGTTTGGCTCAGATTTAGATTAATCTATTTCTTTTCTAGTCAATAAAATGCCACAAAATATTTTTTGAATATATTTAACTTAGACTCACTAAAAGAATAAGGAACCCAGAAAATACTCATAGTTAAGAAGAAAAAAAGAATTATTACTATCAAACTGAATAGTTGGTAATTATTGTTTTAACTGATGGTTCAGCTCTAGCTCAGACACAGCAGGGTTTCTTTTATAGCTGTTCCCAACCTGTGTTTTCTTGCTTTTCTCTTCTCTTGGCCTGACAAGCCGAGTTTGATGGATATTTGAGCCCATGAACACTGGGAGAAGGTCACAAACAACAGATAAAAGATTAGAAAGACCTCACATTTACTAAAAAGAACCACAAGACTTTAAGACAACTGCGGGTTGCAGTGTGCCAAACTTTTTCACACTACCCTCCCCACTTGCAATAAAAAGAAAGGGGCCTGCGAGACATCTGGCTCAGACGGGACGGCCGTCCTTCAGTGAAATCTAAACATCCACAGGCATGTTCACTCAGACGGTATAATTTTGAGAAGATTGAACAGCCACGCACAACCAGCTCCCGGTTCACATTTTAAGACGTCTGTGTGTGATTTTTGTCTTGCCTACAGTACATAACTCTCCTGGGGGGGGGGGGTCAGCCACGAGCGTGGACAGTGCTGACACACAAATAATGGAATGTAACAATCTCTGCGGGGGGCTGCATAACAGCACTGAAACTGGCAATAAGTGCGAAGAACTGGCCTTCAGAGAAGTTATTTCACAATGCCAGATCTTAATTCATGACTCAAATGCAACAACAGGACATGACATACCACATGTCACCAAATTTGCCCCTTTTAAGGCTAGGTTCACCGATATGTGTTTCTCAAGCACCGCAGTGGATGACGAGGACTGCTCTATGAATGAGGTGGATTATCCAGAGAACAACACCATGCTACATATGACTATAAGAAGCACACATACGTCTCTGCATTTCAACTACTATAAGTTACTATTTCAGCATGCTATCATTTGTAAGAACATTTCTATGCTCGAGTGTCAAAAAGTTATTAATGAGGTACGCTCACATAGTGCTTTAATAGCTTTTTGGCAGAAAACATCAGCTCAAAAAATGTGTACGGTTCTGATTACTGCAAATGAGAGCAAAGAGGTGCTGCTCCAACTCTCTGAGACCACTAACACTTTGTTCAATAAGAGGTTTTGGCTGAGGGAGCGCCAGATTTGGGAGAGCTTCAGTGACCAGTTTGATTCAAGGTTGAGATCATAAATTTTTTTTTGGCAAATACTCAGCCGTGCAACTTGCTGTACTGAAAATGAGCGGGGCGTGCAAGCATACCAGAGTCTGTTTGCTTCCCAGAGTGCAAACACAATGATGTGCCATCTAATAGAGCAAACACAAATTGCACTGACAGAGCACAACACTTAGGTAGGTGCACAAAGACACGGCTTAGTAAGGCCC
Source organism: Scortum barcoo (assembly GCA_023238725.1). Lineage (NCBI taxonomy): Eukaryota > Metazoa > Chordata > Actinopteri > Centrarchiformes > Terapontidae > Scortum > Scortum barcoo. The sequence goes on from CM041547.1 coordinate 20,592,983, forward strand.
GATCACAATGTCACGCCCTTCAGATCGAAAGAAAGTCTGAGATTGTAAAAACCTCTGTCTGCCTGCGGGGGTGAAAATGTCAAGCATGTTGATGTGACATGCGCTTCTGTATCATGCTAAAGAAGTTAAAGTTAGTTTCCTGAGTTTATCCATGTAATAGCTGGACACTGAGCTAGGCAATATTGTGGAAAATAAAATAAATAGAGGATTGTTCTACCTAAAAGTCTTTTAATCCACATTATTTACCTCAAATACTTTTAAACTTTGTCTGAAACTCTAATCTCAAGATTTCTTAATATTATGCTTTTAAGTTATTCACTTATTATCATTATGTTTCTCCATATTTTGATCTACTCTGTACATACAGCATTAATTTGTGCTTGTCCTGGAAAAAGGATGGGATGGGATCTTTCCTAATCTGAATAAAGGGAAGATGATTTAAGGCTGCCCTGATTTGTGACTGTGGGCTGCATAAATAAAATAGTCTGCACTTGGCTTGATACTGATATATCCCATAAAAGCGCAATGGAAAACTCATGTTGCCTTGCTGATGTTCATTACAGTGAACCACACTGTAATTAGAAGACAAAACTGGTTATTTTCAGCTGGCACTCCTGCGTATTTCAGGAATCACTCTGACTAATTGATAATAACAATCGAAGCATAACCACCTCTGTAAAATGCTTTTTCCTGCTCTGTCCTGAGCTTACAAACTTCATTTAGAGACACTGCCATCACATGAATAATGCAATGCCACATCCAAAAAGGTGTTTTATGAACAACTAGAATATTTAAAACATCAAAGTCTCCATTTTGTTTTCTCAGCTCCTTTATTGTGCTTTATTTTAATTTTGTATATTTTTATGTGGCTCAGTTATGTAGAGCTGCAACAATTGACAGAAAACTAATGGACTATCAACTCAAACTATTTTAATAATGTGCTAATTGGAGTTATTTCCCCAGCGGAAAATTAAGTATTATTATTTTTTTTTTTTATGTTCTCAAACGTGAACATTTGCCACTTTTCTTGGTCTTGCATTATGAAAAACTGAATATTTGGGGATGTGGCTACTGGTTGGACAAACCAAGACATTTGGTGAGGTCATCAAATATTGTGATGGGCATTTACCACAGTTTCCTAATGTTTTATAGACCAAACAAGAAAACAATTGGCACATTAATATATAATCAATAACAATCATTAGATGCAGCTCTAATGTAACATATTCCACTGTTGTAATTTCTGCCAGCTCTCTCTTTGAAAACAGATAATGTATCAAGAGAGTTCATGATTAAATAAAACCTACATAAATCAGTATTTGATGCATAATATATATTTTTTTTAATCACAGAAACACACAATGATTCATTCAGATTTTCACACACATCTCATTAAATTTTGCTCCATCTCGATCATCCACCATGTGAACCTGCAGTGAACTAAATCACAGTCAGATGTGCGGCCGGTGTGTTGGGGGGCCCTTGAACAGCCCCCGGTGCAGACAGCCTGCGGAGGAACACGGAGGCTGAGCGCCCGGTCGCACGCTGACGTCATGCCGCCAGACAGACACAGTTACCCGCCACACACGGCGTCTGCGTCCGACCGCCACACACCCAAAAACTTCAACCGGACCCCCCCGTTAACCACACGCTCCCCGGGGCCGGTGTGCGTGAACCCAGAGCCCGCTTTTTCCTCCCCCTCCCCTCACCGGCCTGTGCTGCAGCTCATTCACGCGGATCACTTCCTGCCTCTGCCCCGGTACGGCCCGCCGCCACACCGCCGAGCCTGCACTTCACAACCCCCCCACACCACCTCCCTCTCACATTAAACACCCGGGAACACGTACGGGAGTTTAGGGGCAACAATAAGCGCGCTCCGGGGCAGTAAAGTTGGAGAAAGCTCGGTGTAAATCTGTCTCCACCCCGCGAGCTGACTCAAAGTTTCAGCTTCCTGGTTCACTGCACTTGCCGGAGTGGAGATTGAATGAGTTATGAAAAGAGCAGAGAGAGAGAAAGAGGGAGGGAGAGAGCATGGCGGACAAAAAGCAATGATAAAAAGTTGGGTATCTTACCTGCTTTTAGGGTGCCTTTCAGATGGGGGGGCTAACAACAACCGGGGGGCTCAGTCAGCGTCGCCGTGAGTCAAACTTCTTCTCCAGTCGACGGCAGCTTCGCGAAGAGTTCAGGCTAAACTACAGCTTCCTCCCTCTCTTTCTCTGCTCACTCACTCTTTCTATCTTTTTTTCTTTCTCTCTCTCTCTCTCTCTCTCTCCTTCCTCCTTGTACCTCCCTCCTCCGCCGGCTGCTCACTGGCTCGCGTAATTTTCAGCCAGCAGGAGCCGGGGTGCGGTCCAGGACGAGGCGGGCTCCCCGGCACCGTCTGCGCCGCCCCTCCAGCCAATGGCAGCCCGGCTTTGGATGATGCACAGGCCGTTGGACCAATCGCGTTGGAGAGGTGACAGCGGCTGGGCGGGGCGTAGGAAAAAAAAAAGCTGAACTTGAAAGTAAAGGGGGGAGGAGAGTAGGGGGGCACAGATAAAGCTGTGTTTAATGAGAAAGGTATGTGCATACTAAGGATTTTTATGACCATATAAGTACCAGTCACTCTCAGGATGGACTGCATCACCCAGGGTCTTTTTCATGTGTCAACAGAGTCTGGTCTGACCACTGTCTGCTCTGAAAACAAGGAGCACTGATGGCTCCGACTGTTTGATACTGTTTCTGCTGCAGGGCTGCCAAACAGAAGACAAATCCCCTGCACACACAGACCTGTCTCGACTGTTTTATATACTGCTACTCATATCACCAATGTGCTGTGTTACATCAAATATTTTCACAGGAGAAGTTTTTGTATTTTATGATTTCAGCCTCATTTTATTTTAAACTGTGCACCTGACTGTAGGATATTGGAATAAATATGATATATATCCTTGGTCAGATATTAATAGTACGGCACTTTATTTGTCAATGTAAGCTGCTGTCCCACATCCAAAAGGAGGTCTGAGGTCAGCAGCAGAACAGGGCCTATGGAGCTGATAAAAATCTAGCAGGGTGGGTATTGACCTACAGGGCCTTGGACCTCACACTGTTGAACAATTTAAAACACGCAGCGGTCATGTCACTCTTAAGGTCAATAATTTGATCCTTGTGGCCCTTGGGAAAATTATACAAACTACTATATATAAACAACTTATTCTGACTTGCCTCAGTGTTAACAGTAGATTAGAGAGATTTTTTAAAACAAACTGGATTTGGTTTTGTAAAACCAATTCTACACATAAATGTTCAGATACATGAGTTTAAAACTCTCATGAAAGTTTCAGTTTCATTTGGTTAAACTCTTATAACTTCTGCCTGTGCACCTGATGTTTACATTTATTTAAATGCACCTGTGCATCTCTGAGATCAAGAGACCTAACAAGATATGAAGTGCAGTACAATTATGTGATTTACTCTCATAGGTTCCCATCACTCAAACAGGTAAGCCCAGATTCATGACCAGGCATGCTCACACTACATGGGAACTGTTGCAGGTGATGACTTGATTAATGTGAGGGAAAGAAACACTTGTTCAGATCATTCCTGACATTTCTTTTCTTTACCTCCCAAAGAGACCTGACTAATCCTTGGAGGTAATCAGCAATGAAGAAGAAGGGAGAGATATGTGGAGATAAGACGTTTATGTAGCGATGATTATCTGAAAAATGAAAGTTTAAACTGATGTATAAAATGAGAAGAGATGGGAAGAGGAAAGGGACTGTGCAAGAAAACTGAGCAAAATAAGGATGAGTGAGGATGTTAAAATGCAGGTTCTGCGGCACCACAGCCAAAGTCTACTCAGAAGAATGGAACAGTACAAAGTGAACCTGTTTACTTCAGATATTCGCTCCCAGGAATCAGCAATCTAAGCCCAGTTTACGTAGAACTGAAGGCACAGGGCCAGCACACATGCCTCGACCAGCAGGGAGACATTAGCAATGGAAAATAAATATTTTTCAATCACTCAGTGTGAAACGTAGATAGAAAAATCAGCAGCTTTTATCATCAGAGATTTGAGGATAATTTGGAACAGTGATTCCCAACCAGGGGTGCATGTTTTTAGCAAGTACGGAGAAAGGTTGTAGAGTGGCTCAATAAATTTATGGCTCAATAAAAGTATTTGATTTATGATTTGGCTGGAAAAATAAATATCCCCTTATTGAATCGGCTGTAACACCAAGAAGAGAGTGAGAAGAGAAAACCAAACCAGAACTAACTTAAAATTGCATGAAAAAATATTTTCCACTTGTGTATATTTGACAGTGTTAAATAACACTGAGTTTAAAATGAATTAAAACAAGCACATTTGAAACATGAGGGTTGGTGTTGGTGAAGGGGTTCTTGAGTTCTTATCTGGGGGGCTGAAGGGGTAACTCTGAAATCAAAGATTTAGAGGAGTTAATTTAAGTTCATTCTAATCTGCTGAGATAAATCTTGACCCCTTTATGTTTTGTCTTCCCTTCTACACTCGGAGGGTGATGCCAGATAAGAGGCAGCGATACGAAACATATGAGGCTGCTCTGGGGGCCCTTTAACAAGACCTGATGCAAGTATTGACGCCATTACACACACATTCAGCACACCACACAAAGGCAACTCTTAAGCTGATTTACCACAAGAAGCCTCGTCATAGCGGGGCTTCAGGTATGACAGGAATCCACAGACAAACACAGGAAAATCACATTTTCTGTTCGGCTTGTGATTTACGTCCTTCATGTGTCATTATGAAAGGAATGTGTCTCTGTGTTTTCCTATACGTTTAGCAGCCGGGCATCACATGTATGCAGAGCAAAACAGTGAACGTCCAGCACGCCTGACTGGAAAATTCAATACATCTCACACTCTCTCGCTCTCGCTCCCAGGATGGATGGGAAATATCCGAAACTTCAGCGGGGGAGGTCAGAGGTCACAACCGTCACTTGAGCGGGACCAGATGCCGAGTGAGAGAGACGGGGAGGCTGGAGTAGGGGAATGAGTGGGAGCAGAGGAGAGAGGGACTTCTTACTCAGAGGAAAATACTAAAATAAATACAATCTAATTCAAAGCTAATTTCAAAGCTCATATTTAATACAAAATGGGGAAGTACACAAATTTCACAACAGTGGCACAAGACACAAAACAAACAGAACCAGGCACAGAAAGAAATGTGGGATTAAAACGCAGGCATGAATTACCAAATATGGACACTTCTGACCTCACTATCTCCCTCCCTCCTGCTCTCCTGTTCACTGTGACCTAGTCTCTCTCTCTCTCTCTCACTCTCTTGCTCACTCTCTCTTTTCCCTTTTCTTGGTTGTAATAGCAGCAGGGTGTGTCTGCAGTTCAGGGTGTGTAAAGCCATTATATCATTCAGCCAGAAAGAAAAGGACCCATTCAGCGATGGCACGTTAAAAGGGTGCCATGTTAACTCGCTGACCAGCTCCTGCTGTGTAATTACATGTGTGTATTCATGTGTGCGGGTATGTGTCTTGGTGAGAATATGTGTGTGCATGTGCGTGACACACATATACCATACACACATACTATACATCCAGTGGCTCGGATCTGTGTCAAATTCGCGACTAAATAGGCTGTTTAATGCTCCCGTCTGACCCACATCCCCTTACCTGACACACACCCAGAGAAAATTCACAACACACGCCTGAATGTGATCCCAGTGTAAACACACTTATACCAGCAACCAAGCCGTGTGTTGCTTTCAACATCATTTCCCAGTCATGTACAACCCCCACACAAACCTGCTAAGACTCTTTATAGAACATACTTCAGTTCACACAGCCTCTTGACATTATAAAGCAAAGCGTTTGTTTGTGTGTGTCTAAAAGGACAGGACCGCAGAGAATAATTAAGAACACCTCCAGCTTTTAAGATAATGCAATAATGAGGTTATGGTAGAGTGGCAGGTTATTTTTTCTGCCCCCCCCTGTCCTTTAGTCTCTGCCAATGCCCCCGTCCTCCTCCTTTCCTTAGTAATTAGCACACAGGAAGGAGCGATAAGACACATGTTGACTCACAAAACTCAGGAATGTGGAAGGGAAGATACGCAGAGCTTTCCCCCTTTTGTTAAAGTGTCCCTCTGCTCATTTTTGTCGCCTGTGCTGGTGAGACGACACCTCGCCAGGTCGGCGTGGTATCGTAAGCCGTGTGTATGTTGCATGGGAACAAGGATGGAACGATAGGAACAGCAACAGTGGCGGCTTTGTTCGTCCCAAGCTGGTATTTGCCTGGAACAGAATGGGGACCTAACAAGGTGCAGGGCAGCATGTGTTTCAAATATAAATACAGCTATGTATTTACTATAAACACAGAAAGCTCTCAGGCCTGTGCCAGATCTGGGTGTTGTTACTGAGTTGCTCACTCTCCCACACACACATACACACACATACACACACACAGCAAAAGCATTTGGACCAGTGACAGGGGTTTTTTATTTCAAACAAACACAGAGCAAACATTAACAGTTCCAAGCTCTGAGAAAGGCGGGTAACTTGGGACAGAGTCGAGTCACTAGAAGAAATCTGCAACTCTGCCTTTCGGCCCGTTTTGTTCAGCAGCAGCCGCTGGCTTCCCCTGTCTTTTTTTGCCTTATATGGTCACAAGAGTGGTTGAGTAAGAGAGAGAGACAGCGAGAGCCAGGATGGAGGTGTGGTCTATTGTTTTTAGCGGAAGAGGTGTAGGGTTACATGCTGCTCTTGAACCTTTGGAGCTTGTCGTCATCTATTCAGTCACCTCTTGCCTTCATCTGAGGGCGGACAAAAAGGATGAGCAGGCAACACAGGGGGGGGGGGCGGTTGTGTATGTGTGTCTGTCTTTGTCTGTCTGTGTGAAGGTGGAGGCAGATTGATTCATGAGGCCTAAAGACCAATATCTTATAATTTAGGGGCAGAGGCAACAGGCAGAAAGCTGTTGATCTACAAATGGCAGATCATTAACCAAATCTGCTGTCACGCAGTCCCAGACATCTCAGAACTATGCAGGAATGCCTTTCATCCAGCACACAACAATTGTGTTTGTACATCTGAATCACTTGCTTCACTCACACCTGCTTATGCAATGCCTGTGGAATTCCCTCCCCCGTTAAAAAACCACCGGGTCTCTGCCTCTGGTTGCTACCGAGCGGCTCTGCATGAATACATCCCCGGGCTTCATCTGCGATGATCTAATCCGAGCTAGGACCGCTAAAAGTGCAGATGGAACATGTCAAGTGATGTGCACTTAATGAGCAGTCTGGAGGCCCTCGCCACAACTCTGTCAGCTGCGGGCTCTGTAATGACATGCCAGGATGGGCAGGCAGGCAGGGGTGGGAATGTTTTTCGGTTAAAGCGAACTCGTGAGAGAAGAAGAAGGCGACAAGTGGGGATGATGACATGATGACTGGAGGGACTCTCTGAATGCAGGTGCTCTCCCGTCTCAGTCAGCCTCATTTGACCTCATTTACATGAGTGTTTCTCGCAGGCAATGACACAGAAATACAATAAAAAACACACACATACACAGTCTCTGTAGGAAAGAGTCAGGAAGTGTGTGTGTGTGTGGCAGCATCTTAGTAAAACAGGTAAAATACTGGAGAAGTTTATCACTTCGATCTTATCTAAAACACTACATTTCCTTGTTGTTTAGAAGGTGCTGTGCAAATAAAACTTCAGTGTTAATTAGTTACTATGTCAAGTGATAAAACACCAATTTATTACTTTTGTTTTTAGATTTGGGTACCATAGCAACCTCCAAACAAGCAGACAGTGCTAAAGGTCAGAAAGTAGGAGTCTGGAGGGATCGGAGGCCTGTGTTGGCATTATGTTCACACTGTTCACCATCTTTAGACTGATGAAACTGAAAATGAGAGGTTTGAACGGAGCGACTCAGCAGGCCAGAGTTAGTTAACTGAAGCGCGTGTTCGCATGGAGAGAAAGGTGTTTCAGTAGAGGATGTTTGATCAGGTGCGAAACTCGTAGGCAGTTTAAAGTCGTGATTACAGAGAAAGAAGGCAGGAGGGGTTGATTTGGGGATGAGGGGGTGACAGAAGGGAGGTAATTTCAAGGGCCACAATAAGTGGAGGGTGGCACGTAGGCATCTCAGTTAACGCTGATGAGAGGGTTGTGACGGCATGACTAACACCTACATGTTCAGGCAGAAGACGGAGAGATGGACATGTGAGGGGATAACTGAGAGCTACTTCAAGTTCATCGTTCAGATTTTGTTTTATGCTCAGTGAAAACCTCCTATTCATTTCCCTGGTGAGAAACTTAGTAGTCTCAAGAACTCCACTTCCTCCCGTTAAACTCCCACAGCCTCACCACCATCACACCACTTCTGCGTCCACCCAGTGTCGTCAAAACCACCAATGCAGGGAAAGTACATATCTTACACATTGCATCAGTTTCATTAGACACAATAAAGCTTTGACCCATGTCTTCTCTTCCACCACAGACAAAAACACAATTAAAACACGGAGCATCTTTTGACTCCTTTATTACTTCACTTGGTCATGTTCCTGGTACACTGAGTTCATTTCAGTAATAAAACTAAATCAAACTCATTTGCAATTCCCGCTCAACTTAATTTTCACAGTCAGGACCCAGAGACAAACGCACAGACACGCACAGACACGCACACACGCACGTCTTCTTCCTCTCGCACATTATTGTTAGGCATAAATGGTGTAAAATGACCATGTGTGGCTCTGCGATGTTAGAGAAATGCCACCCTCGTGTGGGCAAAAGCAGGACCTACAGGTAACACTGTCACAAACCTCATTCAGTATGGTCAGGCTTTAAGTTAAACCTCTCCACCACTAAAACTATATATGTTCATCCCTCATGTTTATACAGCATAAGTGCATTACAGCAATGTCTTTACCTTTCTACAGACTTTTACAGCAAACCGTTACACACTGGCTCTGGTTCTCTAGTAGTAAGAAGGATCTGTCACATCATAAAAGAGAAATTAAACTGCTGTGACGACTAAAAAAGGTTGTGAGGCACACACCCATCACCAGACAAAAGAAACGGGGAGACGGGAGACAGAGATGCAAAGCTGAAGCAGTGTGTCTTGCGATGGGTGTGAGCATTTTGAGAGTTTGCCAGCTAGGACTGCGGCATGGTTTTGTTTATCTGTTGCTAAACGGACTCACAATGGCGGCTACGGACTGCCAACCGCGCCAGAATCATACAAAAACAGCACCATGACAGTAGTGCACGGTGGGGCGGGGACAGCTGGTTTTATTGTCCAATGATCTTGCTGACAAATGAGTCCAGCTCATCATCATCTTTGATTCCCACAAAGTGGTCGACGACGTCTCCTCCCCGCATGGCGATTACTGTCGGGACAGCAGACACCTGGAAACAGGCCAAGTTACATGTTATAAGACAAGACTAATAGCATCATGACCTAACAACATGTAGTGCATCAGGTACGTTTTTTTAAAATCAGAATTTAAGTAGGTATTTACACAGATTTTGTGTTAAGATGTAAACTAACCAAATGTCAGTGATGCCACAAAAATACTGCAGGTCTCACCCCGTATTCGATGGCCAGGTCCGTGTGATCGTCTATGTCAACTTTTGCCATGGCAACGCGGCCTTTCTGTTTTGCAACGGCTTTCTCCAACCTTGGCCCGAGGATCTTACAGGGACCACACCACCTAAAAGATAAACCGCACAACATTTAACCACAGAAGGACAAGGGCATGGAGTACGACTAGTGCGATGACTAAATCACTATGAGTTGCTGAAGATTTTTAAACACAGAGCAAATCAGTTCAAATCATGTCTCAAGACATTTAACTATAAAGCTAATTAAAAAAAAAAAAAAAATCAATAAATAGTTAAAGTGTGGTTATGAAAGGAATATGTATGGGAATTGAAGAAAATGGAAACAATAACACCATTGACCTTTTTCACAGCAGACATTGTGACTTATCACAGCAGGAAGCAAATGTGGAACTAACAACATTAACAATGGCTCTGTTTGGTTTAAGCGTCCCAGTAAGCCGAGACACTGTGACAGTGATGCAGCGTGCACAATAACAGGAGCCCTTTCCAATCAACTATTTATCCTTTGTCGTGTCCTCACTCCTCTCTTCTGTGACCCAGAAACCCATCGAGGTCCGCCACCAATGAGGACGTTCTAGTCTGTTAAAATGTGTCTCAGAGGAGTGAGTCTCAGTGTGTGATTGCAACGCTGTAGATTTGGCAAATTATCTGTGTGGGCAGGAATAAACAGCGCCAACTTGATGTGTGGTGTGAGCCGTGTGTATGATCTGAATAAAGAATGAATCATAACAAAACTTTGTCCACTCTTTTTTTGGGCATTTTTTCCTTTTATTTTAAATTCCAAAAGGAGCTTGGCTCATTCAGGAAAAGTGAGGTCCAAACCTGTCCTGTATCAAGCTATGTCGTTAGTATTGGTCCTAAAATGTCGTCCTGAGCCTGAAAATGACAAATTTCGTGATCATGTGGTCTTTCAATCTAGTTTTAAAATACTAAATAATTAACTTCAAGTTAACAGTCTAAACCTGTACAACAAGTTGTGTGACTGGAAATGTAACAATTGGTCATGAAAGTTTTACCTTCAACTTCAGTAACTCAGAAAACCTGTGTCACCAGAACACCAGATCGATAGTAATGATAGAGGCATCAGTTCAACACAAAAAAACTCTCCAGATGATATAATGTAATAAACACACACACACACACACACACACACACACACACACACACACACACACACACACACCAACCACAAGAATGCATCTTAAACTGAATTTGTGTCAACTAATCTGAAAGCTATGGAGATTTAGACCACTTTATGGGACACACTATATCTGGTGGCTGTCTCAGTACCTCACATGACTTGAGAGTGGAATCCCTATGCTGACTTGTGTACATATGTATTTATTTTTAGCACCAGGTCACTCGCTCTGTACGTTACACTTCTTGTCATTTAAGAGGCCAGGCAGCTGGAATACAATGATCCAAGGTCAGTGCCTGAACCCTCAAACAGCAGTGACACATGAGACTTAATACAGATTTTTTTAAAGACCTCCTGATTTAAATTGCTGTCTTCAGTCCTGGCCACTGAAAATCAGAGCACTGCTTTTGAAAACATCGTGTAGAAAGAATCATGAAGGTGACTGCTACGACCAGCTGAAAGAATGATCTGAAACTTTTACCATCCCTCCCTGGTGTACTCACTGCGCATGGAAGTCAATTAGCACAGGCAGCTGGCTATTGATGACCCTCTCTGTGAAGTCCTCATGGTCCTGAACGTTGAAGGAGACTTCCCGCCGGGAGGTGTGTGGAAGACCGCGAGGCAGAGTGCGTGACGGAGAGAGGAAGGAGGCCCGAGCTGTGGCGGACTGCAGGGAGGTGGAAAAAGAGGAGGCGGCGGATGCTGATGTTGGGATGTAGCGGATCTCTTTGGCGGAAAACGACCAAATTCTACGTATTAGAAGCCTGTGAGCCATCTGTGTGAAAGACATGAGATACAAAGAACAGAGGAAGAATGTGGATTAATAAAAGCCATTGGGATTTCGGGCCAGTTTGACACTACTGAGGGAAAGGCAGAGGGGCTGCACACTGTACATTAAGAGGGGACAGATATGTAAAGCCAGCATGTTTACAGCCACTCTCTACATGCTGGATGTACTGTGGGTGGGTGTGTCCTCCTATAGGATTTATGTGTTTTGCTGAAGCATAAACAAGAGCCTCTCCTTTGTGAATACAACGTCATGGTAACCAGCATTGGGAACCAAAAACTGCTACAAGTTTTATCTGATTTACAATAAAAACAGGAGCTTTGATCCTCTTTATGTTTAACATTAAGTGGTACAAGTTGGCAACAGTTATTTACCAGATCTCAGGTTAGAGCTGAAAGAATGAGTGTATTAATAAATTGTCATTAATCTGCAACAATTAAAATCAAGACAATTAACCACTGTAGTCACTTTTTAAGCGCAAATGCCAGAGAATCATGATATTTGCTGGTTTGATGAATCATTGCTTCCTATGATAGTAAACTTAGGATTTTTACCATTGGCTGGACAAAAAAGACATCTGAATTAATCAACTTGAGAATTTTGATTCCCATTTGTTTCTTGACCTTTTATAGGTTACACAATTGATATATTAATTAGCTAAATTAATTAAACTGGGGCTGCAACTAATTTCATTACTGATTAATCTCTTGGATATCTTCTTACTTACAATGAACTTTTAAGATTTGGCTATGGATTGACTATGGTACAAACTAAGATATTTGCTAAGGTCATTATTTTGTGATGGGCATTTTTCACTGTTCTGTAACATTTTATAAAAAACATGGTTCATCAGTGATTAATCAATTCTAAAACTTATCGCAGATTAATATTTTATAGCTTCCAATAAAAATAATTCCTTTAGCTGCAGCTCTCACTGAGATGTCAGTGAAGCCGTGGAGACCTTTACATTGGATCAGCACCTCTTAAGATCTGACAAGGAAATAATAAAAGTCACCACAAACAGCTGATCATCTGTAAATTTACACACACACACCACCTCTTCATTCATCACTTCAGTGGCTGCAGGGCTGAGCATTAGGTTTGTTCAGGTCTCCTCTGGGACTGATCAGGTGCTGTCAGCTGACACCATCACTGTAATAACATTAACTCGTGTTTCCATCAGGTAAAAGCAGGTTAACATCACGAACAGACCATTTCTCAGCTTGGACGTGTTGCTCTGCTGTTACAAAACACACAAACCAAACTCCACACACTCGACATTTCCTCGTCACATTTCCTCAGTGACACCCTCTCCTCTCCGGGTCAGTTTGTGTCGGAGTTGTCTCCGCAGCCTCTCCTGTCTGCTGCTTAGCAGCCTCCATTAACCTACGTTACGTATGACTTTGCCCTCTTCGTCCTCCTCCTCCTCCTCCTCCTCTTCCTCCTCCTAACTTCTCCCGCCGCCGCCTCCTCTCGCTCGGACTCAGTCAAACGCGGAGTACACACCCCATAAAGTCACACACAGCAGAGACGAAGTGAAACAAATGACATTTGCTGTGTTTACCTTGATGTCGTGCCTGCGTTGATCTTGGCCTCGCGGACCAATGAAGCACTTCCGCCCTGCTTCTGCGGATGAAGAGCTTTTTATCGCCGCAGCGCTGCGAGTGGCGCCCTCACCGGACAGATCGGGAAGTGCAGCGCCGGGAGAGAAATCAAATCAGGAGTGTGTTAGGACTGCAGTGCTCGTTGGGGAAAAGTAACTCTGTGCATTTACTGCATAAGTACATGTGTGAAGTACTTATTCTCAGTGTAGGAGTACATTTCCTAAAGTACAATGTTTAAGGACAAATTTGAGGTAGCCTTGAATACTGCCTCTCATGCCACTTTATACTTTTTTATACTTATACATTTAAGGGGTGAAATTCATAATTACTTTAGAAAATTCATAATTTAAGAAATGGTTTGCTAACTATTTCATGGTTTTAGCTTCTCAGTTGTGAGAATTTGCTGCTTTTGCTTATTTTCAGTCATTATTAGTTTTTAATTTATGGACAAAAGCAAGCATTATGAAGGCGTCATTTTGGGCTCTGAGTAACTGTGAGGACATTACAGGGTTTTTACAAACCAAACAATCAATTGATTAATGGAGAAAATCATCAGCAAATGAATCCCTGATGAAAATCAAAGGAATGGTTGAGGGCGCAGGACAAATCATTAATTGCAATAATTAGGTCCACTTCAACCAACATAATAACATTAAGTAAGTAAACAACAGTAAAATCCTGTTTTTACATTAATGCATGAGTGTTGATAAGTTAATGATATGATAGAAAATACTACAACAGGCAGTGTCACTTTTTCTGATTATATTTACATACTTTTACATTTCAATGCAGGATTTATCTGTAAGTATTTTTACAGTGTAGTATTAAATAAAGGATCTAAATACTCTCACCACTGCCCATTCTTTACTTGAGATCTCCTATTTTTTCTTCACTACCCCAAAGACTGATATATTCTGCTTTTTACTCCACATTTATCTTCATCTAAAGTTACATTAAGGTTTATGTAAAAACATATGATAAGCTTATAAAAAACAATTATAAACAATATATTATTAAAAAATAGAAAAAACTAAATGTATAAAAAGTAGACCATCTTTTTTCAGTCTGCAGCCTTTCATTTATTTTATCGATTTTTATCTTTTTTTTATTTCATTTTTTCATCTTTAGTCTTTCAAAAGTCTATTATGTCTTTGTTTTGATTGACTTTTATCTCTGTGCTGTTGCTGAAGCGCTCCGGGATGTATGTGTGTTTGAAAGGTGTTTATAGGTGTATAAATAAAGTTAAGTGAGCTAAGTGGCTGCTGGCTGTAGCTTCATGTGAGACCAGCAACTGTAAACCTTAGTAATAAACATGTTTTATTTTGTTTGTATAAACCATACACAAACAGAAACAGAAACAGGGAAAATGTCACAATGTGGTTTTATTTAGTTTTGTGCAGTGACTCTTTATTCATCAAAGTGTAATGCTAAGCCTTAGTTGCTTATAATTTATGAACATAAACAATGAACAAGTAATACATTGTGCATCTTCAGTAAATAAATAACATCACCTGCTCTCCACTCACGATTAATTCATAATTTATTGAGATGGAATAGTCGATGGGCCGTGCCTTTCATGTCCAAGAGGGCAACAGGATGAAAGAAAGAGGAGGTGGGTGGGTTGTTTGGAAGAGAGATGGGTGTCATCCAAGGCTCAGAGAAAAAGAATCAGATTGAGCAACACACTGGACACAGAGGACTACAGATGAACCGTCAGACTGGGACAACATCGCATGAGAGAAGATCACTAAGGCATAAAAGTCATTGTGGTAAAACGTGCAGGAGCAGATGATGAGCAGGAGCGCGGAGGAAAAGCTTTGTTTCTCTGAGTCATCTTTAATAAGAAGCATGGTCATTTGTCACGGCAACCACATGCATCCTCTCCTAAGGATGAAGAGTCAGATTCTTTTGGTGGTTTAAGGCTGATATGTTTTGCTCTGGGGTCACACCGCTGCTTAACTTCTTCTACCTCCTGTTTTATTGTTGTTTGTGCCACTTTTTGTCACAGCAAAATCTACATGACCATCATTTGGATACTTTGGTGTTTTTTCTCAGTGAAGCTGTGCAGAAGATTTCTCACTTGGACTGTTGTGGATGTGTGTACAGAAAGTGAACCCTTTCAAACAGGATGCATAAAAGCACTGAGAGGAAAGTTGGAGTTTCGAGACCCTCTTCCGTTCTTCGACCTCCTCCGCTGTTCCGCAGCATTGGGCCGCCTGGGCTCTCTGCCAGCCTGCCCCCACACCGACGACTCCACTCCATTTTCTGCAGGTCCAGAGCTGTGCTGCCTGCAAACACACACCCCATCGATGCTTCAATTACACACACCTTCACGGACATACAGACAGGCCGCCGTGCTCTGACAGGTATGAGTCCATTGGGGTGCAGTGATGTCCTCGCAGAGGATATTCAGTCAAGCACAGTGTTGAATATACTTCATCCTGAAGTGGATACATACAGGAGAGCTGTGTTTAGGTCAGGGGGCTTTGCAGACACACGGTCTATAGTGTCAGCAAGCCATCAGGCACAAAGCACGCAGCAGGACGGACAGCTGTTTTCTCATCTCTGTCCACCTGCAAGAGCCGATGGCAGAGGCAGAGGCAGGCAGGGCAGATCGGTGACTCCACTTCAGACATCAGAGGATCCTGCGATCAAAGAGAAGCAGCAGCAGAAGAGGAGAAAGAGGAGCTATAAGGTGGACTGTGCAGGGATACAAAAATACACAGTGCCACAACTTCCTAAGAGAGAGGAAGACGCCAGGCTCTGTGAGTGGTTACAAAGCCTGGGCATGGCAGATAGCAACGAGAAGGACTCCACCGCTACAGACAACCAGCAGCGTCTATTCGTGTCCAGATGCAGGGGGGCCACGGGCCACCGAGAGCAAGATATGGCAGCGAGCCACAGGAGAGACAGGCGCCCCCATTTCCTACCTCCCATCTGTCAGCCGCACTCCCTCCTACATGTGCCCCTCCTGCTCCCTGAAAACTCCCCCCCGCCCTCACCGTGCACCTACCCGCATGCCCCCGTCTGGTCCCTTCCTGTGCCGCTGCTGCAGCCGCTCACATCGAAGAGGAAGTGAGATGCTGACCTCTTCAGGTCAAGAGGCTCTGAATCTGCACTGATATATGTCTTTCCTGGCTCCTTCAAAAATCTTTTAAAAAATCTTTAAACACATTAAAGGCATCAGTAAAAATCTGTGTAAGGTTATTCTAAGCATTCTGCCATCGTGATTGTTTGTATGCTTTAAATCTGTTTTTTAAATTAGATCAATCAAGAGGTGGGCACAATAAAAAGAACACATGTAATGCAATCGTGGAAAACATCTCTGCAACAAACTGACCTCTGTAGGCTTGCTGAAGTTTTGTTGAGTAGTTGGTAGATCTGTTGTATCTGTTTGAATCATTATGTCATGTTTTTTATTCCCAACATATCACATACACATGAGTAACGCAAACATCTTAAGCAGGCAGATTCCCAGCCTGGGGTACTTGTACCATAAGGAAGTACTTCTGCAGTTTCCAGCGGATACGTCAAAAGAATAGGGTAGAAATTAAGATTTGATTTTAAGTTATATGTAGACATAGTCAGCTGTAACATTTATTGCAATTGTAAGAGCATGACAACTCATTAGCAAGTGAGCAGAGCAATGTAAATAATAAACAAGTCAGCTGGAAGTAATTGGAACATGCTTGAAGCGTCCTACTTGTGAAGTTATTACAGCGTTGAGAGAGATGTTTATTTCAGGCTCTTGGTGTGTTTGTTCTGCCCTGTTTTCCCGCGCCATGTCCTTATTCGTCCAGCAGAGGGCGCCGTCCTTAGGGCAGACAGCAGGCGTTGGGGGGATGTTTATGAGGCTGTGGCCGTTGGGGCCCGAACAGAGCGGCACTCTGTGTCCCTGCTGAGGTGGGATCTGTGTGTCAGGGCCAGAACACACGGGCTTCAGTCCCTCTTACCGCTCGCCTCGCATACCCCTCCTGCACATGTTTACCCTCGAACGCAGCCCAAACTGTTTGTGAGTGAGGCTCTTTTTTCAGGGCAAACCCCCCCCCCAGCCCTCTTTCCGCCAAATAAACATTGCACCGGAAATTGCAGGGATATCTGGGATTTTTGAGGGGTCCCGGTGGAAAGGAGGAGAGGGCCAGAACAAGGGTGCTCTCTGTTACACCTCGGAGGTGAGGGGAGGGCGAAGACGCAGAAGGAGGTGGTGGTTGGAGGGGGGGGGGGGCGTGAATAGTGCGTTGGATAGTTGGTGGGGTGGGCAGCATCAGTAAGGTGTATGTCCACTGATGAACAGGTACAGGTGACCCAGTTTCCTCTGACCCCTGCGTGTGTGCTAAGGCTGACCTCGCCCATCACCGAAAGCACTCACCCAGGGCGAAGGTTGAGAGCAAACGATACTCTGTGACGCAGAGCAAACTGTCTCCTGACAGATAACGACTTCTCCGGATCGCTGTTGACTGCTGCACCTGATCGTCTCCTTCTCTTGTGGCTGTCTTTTCCCCCCTGCTGCCCCCGGACCACACAAGCCTGCAGTTGGGAATAACAACAGCTATTGATGAAGCTGAGGTTTCATAACAGCCCCCTGACAAAGCATGCATGAATGGCAGGGTGTGGGTTCTTTTAGGTACACAGAGATCACCGCCACTGCCCCCCCCCCTCCCGCCTTTGTGTGTGTACGTTTTGTCCCAGCTCACTCCCCATAAATCCAGACGTCTTTATTTGATAATAACAGCCTGGTGGCATACCCAGTGGAAAAGCACACAGTATAAAGCCTGTTGTTGAGCACATTGCACCAAGAGGATGATTACAGTTGATGACCTTGTATTTACTTCAATTAGTGTGAAACCGTATCCACCGTGATGTTTGAGTCTCCTCGCTGTTAAAGTCCTCTCACTGGTCCTCTTTTTTTAAATGTTGTGACATCTCGTTTTGTTTACGCTAACCACCGGCCTATAATTGAGATATTCTGACTGTCTGTTCCGTATGTAGCTACACCATGTCTTGATTATAGTATAGTATATATGTGTATATTTGGGAAAGTATGAATTGAAAAAATAGATCTTTCTCATCTGTCCTTGAGGGCCTGAAGGTGTGAATATCTGAGCTATATGCTGTATTTACATTATAATGACTTTGCAGCCACACGTGAGCATGAAATATAGCAAATGTGGGCAGGAATATGTTTGGATGTAGACATGTGTATGGGATGACACACCTGACAGCTATGTGAGTTATGTGTTTTTTGTGTGTTTGTGTGTGTGTGTGTGTTTGTGCTCTCCCTTTACCCAGCTCCGCTCCTTTACCGATCTATGTTTCAGTGTTTGGGAAGTCAACAGTAGAGTTCCTGTTCTTGGTTTAAAAATAACTTTGGGACTTAAATTCCTCACCCCCCCCTCTCATCCTTTCTTACTGGCACTCTCCCTGTGCTTGTTTTTCTTTCCCCTTTCTTCTGTTTTGGAACAGGCTGTGCACTCTGCGTCTTTCTTTTGCTTTCAGTCACCGTATATCTGTCGGTACTGCACATACACACACCTTATACACACACATGTACACGCACAGAAGTTATTTGATGTGAGTGAACACGCCACGGGTTTGCTTCACTCGGTGGTTGTCTTCTTTTTTTAAAACATATTTTATTGCAAGTTCTCGAGACACAAATAAAGACAATGATATAAAATAACCAGACAAAGAATAAAGAGCACAAAAATAACATAAATACTGGCAAAAGAACACAAAATAGAACAGAAAAGCGGGGAAAAAATAAAAAACAACACTGTGAGGCTGTACTTTGTGTTTAGTTCAAAGCACCACTGTGTCTAACATGTGTGCACTGATATGCTGATGCATATATAATGCTCACCATCCTCTCCACCTGATGTCAGTGTGTGAATACACATGTGTCAGCATGTTGACTTTTGCAAATTAGCACTGAACACTAGAACAGCTAATGTGATATAATACATTTTGCAAGTATTTGGTCATAAACCAAAGTATCAGACAAACAAGTCTTTTGACCTGATGGTGGTAAAATGACAGTCAAAGGTAATCCAACACCACTGTAAGTATAATAAAGGTATACTCCAGTTCCTTCTAAGATGTAAAATATATAAAAAACAAATGTGAGATGAAGAAGTCACACAGGCCACATAACATTTTACTTCCAACACAACCAACACACAAATATGAATTAAAGGACTTTTACTTCTTGCGCTCATCAAGCCCTCAGGATAAACATTCAAATAACTGTTTGGGGTTAAAAAGAACAATGACTTGATTAATCAAAACAGGAAAACATATTATCTTTTAACACACCTCTTTACACTGACACTGTGTACTTTACATTCAGTGCATGTAGGTATGGTTAAATTAAGACAACTAGATAATATATAATATACATTACATATACTGTAATCATTTCATTACACTTTATTACAGTATCTCCCTCTGCGGGGTTATCATTGTTGTCTTTGAACCCTCCTCTTTGCTGTAGCAACATGCCAAATTATTTAAATTGTTAAATTCTTACTGTCTTAATGGAGCTCTGGATGTGCACCACCTACTGTATGTACACATGAATAAAACCCTGAGACAGATCTATTATTCTTCTCTCCATCTAAGAGGTCCAGAGTGATATTTTCTGGAGTGGACAGAGGAGGGAGCTTCAGGCTGCTTCATTACTTTGACATAACAAAGCTTTGCAGCTAAAGATATTTTTTTAAAGTGACTTGTTGTAGGTCCACATGCAGCTTTAATTTCCTGAAATGACATAAACCAAGTCTCCTGACACAGATCTTAAACCTGCCCCGACAATTAAAAGTGCTCACAAGTGTTTTTTTGTGTGTGTGTTTGTACACATTCACGCTTGTGTGTGTGTGTGTGTTTGTAGGCTCGCACCACATAAAGAGCCAGAGGAGTGTCGCAGCAGGTGCGGCAGGAGCGCTCTTAAACAAACACTCCACACCTGTCTTCCTCTCCCTCCCTCCCTCCTCTCCACGTCCATTCCCTTCATGGATAAACACACTCCTTTCTCACAAAGCTCCCTTCACGTTCAAACCGCCACCTTCCTGCTCCACTCACGGTGTCGTGCTCTCTGTGGCAAAGAATCAGATGTGAAAAGTGAGCTGCTTTTGTTCCACTGACCTCACTCTACTATCTTGTTCTACTTTCTTTCTCTACTCCCCCGCTGCCTAATATTTCCCTGCCTTCATGCATCCCCGCCCTCGCCTGTCTGTCTTTCATTTCCACTGACTTGTTTTTGAAGGTTTGATCTGTTTCTCACCTGCTGTTGCTCGCCTTTTCCCCCCCGCCATTACCCTCCTCCCGCGCCCTCAACCATTCCTTTGACTTTTTAATAGTAGTGACAGGGAGCTTTTCCAGTGAACTCTTAAAGCAGACCTGTGTCACTTTAACCATTATGAGCTGACGTTCGCTGTCAGCTCAGAATGTAAAGGTCACGGCGCGGGGCAAGTTCCCGGTAGCCAGTGTCTCGTATCCCCAAGAGCTAATGAATGCCTCTACTTTGGTGTGTTGGAAATTCTGCATGTTTGTTTATTATGTCTAGGATGGAAGCCACCGCGACCGAACTGGAAAGGACGTCGCCTTTGATGAGTCAATGGAACTTCAATGTGAATACAACAAAAACAGGTTTCTCACTCTGTGTGAGTGTGTGTTGTGAGGGTGGGAGCGCACAAACACACACACACACACAAGCTTCAGAGAATCCAGTGGTTTTTCTTGATTTTCTCTCTATGTGTTGGGCTTGTTTACACAGGCCTGTTACATCACCTCTGCACGCTGACAGAGAGAGACGGATCGTGTGGGAAGTGGATGGACGTTTAGTGAATACATAATTTTGCTCTTCATGTGTAGGCCTCTGTGTGTGTGTGTGTGTGTGTGAGAACATTCTGTCTACAGTATGCTGTACGTATGATGGTATGTATTAGCCACAATTTGTGCTTATCGTTGCATTTGTGTTGTGTGTTTTTCTGCAATATAGATACCAGTGACCCTTAAAAGAAAAAGGTCAATAACAACATTTACAGTTTTTATGATGTCATATCCAATCTTTAAAACTTCTCTGACCATCTGAATGAAAAAAATGTTTAGTCTGTTGTATAGTAAAAGAGTTTTAAACCATTTCTCAGGTAATGTATTTCATGTATTCCCTAATTTTCCCTCTGGGATAAATAAAGTATTTTGATTCTGATTCTGATTTGGGTAGCCATATGGTGACCATTTCCCCTGTTAAATATAAGCATGTCAGCATTGTCACTCTAAACATGTTGCAGTGCTGATTATTAGCATTGAGCTCACACATTGAGCACCACTGTGCCAAAGTGAAGCCTCACAGGGCTGCTAGCATGGCTGGAGACCCTTGGTCTTGTAAAACAAGAATGTTGTAATTGTGTATTTGATGTGATGTGTAATTTAATAAGTAAACATAATATAACAGTAATATCAATGAACAGTTTGGGTTTTATTTGGTTCTCTTTATATAAAGAACAGCCATAAACTGCAACTGTAAAAACAAGTTAAATTTTTTTTTTATTATGTAACAGACAGAAGAGACTATGAAGATCCTGGAAATAAAAATAAATGGATTTTAAGTGTTTTTTAGAACATTGCTGGATATTTATTTTTCAGAGAATGGGATGCTTCAGGTTAGTGCCTCAATTGTAATGGTAATACATTAGAGGCCCGACATGGAGCTTTAGTGTTTCTGTGTGAAGTGTTTTTGGAGTGAGTTGCTGATTTGCAACTCTGAGTATGTTTGCAGGAGCTGTACGCAAGTGTAAATGTGCATCCCATGTAGCACCGACCTACTGAATGCACCACACTACCTGTGACCATTCGATTAAGTGCAGGGGGTGATTTATAGATGATGATGGGGCGGGTGATACCGCCCCTGTTGACGCAAACGACTGCAGGCATCCCTCTGCTTAATGATACATTCTAGGGAAATTGCAAGCGAAAACAACAATTTAGCCTCCCACAATCCCTCTCACTGAAACCCAGCAAGCAGTTTAATGCTAGTGTGTTTGAGAGTGCACGGACGTGGAATATGCACTTCACTCTCTCACACAGGGTGTCAGTGTGCATGTGAGCCACCAGCTCAGGTACCAGAGATGACAGGTTTCCTGTGTACGTGTCCGCGGGGACGACAGGAAGATTATCCAGGCGGCCTGGCCTCCGCTCTGTACTCTTCAGTGAACACCTTAAACCAAAATGTACTAAAGTCTCGTCTGTTTACATGGCTGAAGCTGCTTGTGTATGGTGTGTGTGTGTGTGTGTGTGTGTGTGTGTGTGTGCAGAGAGAGGCGGCCTGGGAACCTCTGAGTAGGTAAAAGGGATGTGGGGGCTAAAGACAGGATATGGAGGGAGAAAAAGAGAGTGATGGATTGCACGGGAGATTATCATAATCATTTTCAACATCACGATCACTCAATCATGTAGTTCTGTCCAGCTCCAAGGAACACTCTGCTCCACTCGTACATGTACTTTATCTGTCCAGCTCTTGTCTAAAAGTATTTTTATAAAGTGGAGGAAGGAAATTCCCAGCTGTTTTCCATGGCTGCCCCCAGTATTAATGTAGCACAGACTAGCAGCTGAGTATATTTATTTTACTTTTCACAAAGCAGCAGCCGGACAGAGGTATGCGTGTGAAAAGAAGTTTAAAGCATCAAAAATATTATTTTCGCTCAAACATAAATAAATAAACACCCAGAAGCCAGGTCCTCTTTGGAATGTAGTAATTCTGAATTTTTATGAATGACTGCATTCATGCTTGGCCACGCCCCCTCCCCTCCTCCCTCATCCTCAGCTCTCCGTGTTGGAGCTCCAAGCTCCGCCCACTCACCCCCTCCCCGTTGGAGGGGGGGGGGGGATACCTTGGCCGCGCGCCTGCCTCCTAATTGGTTAGAGGAGGTCCGGGTGGGCGTGGCTGCCATAAAAAGCACGGGCCGATATAAAAACAAGCGTCAAACTTTGATCGGAGAAAATGTACAAGTGATGGGGGACGTTTAGGGACCGTCGCGCGTGTCGGATTTACTCTCTGTGGACAAAAGCTTTTTTTTTTCTCAGCCGGGGGGAGGATTTATTGTTACGCGAGACACACTGCTCTCCTCTTCCTCTATGTGAAGCAGCTGACAGCATGGGGACACTGCTGTTACTGGCTGTCTTGCAGGTGGTGACAGTCGGCTTGGTGAGTGTGTGAAGTTTTCATTTTTCTGTCACGGCCTCACGTAAACACCGCGGAATGAGACTCACGCGCCTCTTACTGCAACAGCTGGATCTGAGCTGGTCTGGTCACGCCATGAGGATGATCTTCTCCTCCATCCATCCATCCATCCGTCCATCCATCCTTCATCCACTGTGTAGTGTTGCATGTCAGAGTGATGGTCTAATGAAACCCTACCCGCTGTTCTGCTCCACACCAGTAGTTAATGGTGCTCACACACTTACTTTCTCCTTCCATGACTTAATATTTGATTGTGATGTCTGCAGGATCTGTGGTTGCCTTTACTGGTTTCAAAAATGCGGTTCGAGGACCACCAGAGGTTATAGAGGGATGTTTCAGAAAGTGCTCAAAAGTTTAGTCCAGTAA
Source organism: Scortum barcoo (assembly GCA_023238725.1). Classification (NCBI taxonomy): domain Eukaryota; kingdom Metazoa; phylum Chordata; class Actinopteri; order Centrarchiformes; family Terapontidae; genus Scortum; species Scortum barcoo. The sequence goes on from CM041547.1 coordinate 20,616,705, forward strand.
AAACAGGCTACAATGTAAAAGTACAACAATGCAATGAAAAAGCCCCTGAATGAAAAGTGTATATATTACTGTAATTATGGTCAGATGTACTCAAAATATACAAACAAGTGCCCTGTGAGTGTTATACTACTCTATATTATATGATATCATTGGTGATGTATTCATGCGAAGGTAGCATTTCACTCAAGGTGAAGCCAATTTCTGTTCTACTATTTTATTGTGTACTTTAATCTGTAATAATGCATTATATTCTATAAGATCATCATGTGTTTTGCACGTACAGTCGAAATCTGTCAAACACATGAAGGGGAACAAAAAGTGCGAGATTTCCCTCTTACATGTGGTGAAGCAGCATGATATGGAAATACTCAAGTAGTGTACACGTAGCTCAAATTTGTCCTTCAGTACAGCACTTGAGTAAATGTACTTTCTACCTGCTTATATGTACAGAAACTGATGAAACATGAACTGATGACAATGTTTGAAGGGTTTCTTAAAAATGAATCCACTCATTCACAAACTAATATGTTCTCTCTGTAGGTCCAAAATTACACTAAAGTAATATTATCCAACAGTTAGACAAATGGAGATAAAAATACACTTAAGGTCAATATGAAGTGACTGCACACTATAAATATCTGCAGGAATATTGGGTGACTTTTGGTTAGGGAGTGTTTCAAGACCCCAGGTTATACCCAACGATAATGCTAAAAATGGAACGCAATTGTCACTGCATTGTGTAATGTCATGCCCACCCTGAGACCCACAGGAGTGAGGCGAGACGGTGGCACACCAGGACCTGGCCTGGGTTCACACAGTGGCAAAGTCAGGAAGGGATCACTTTTAGGTGATCTGACTGCGGACAGTCGGTCTGGCAGCTCTCTGTGATCTCAGTGCCTGCTGGGAGCTGTCGGAGTGGCTCTGGTGGGTGAGTGTGTGTGGAGAGAGAGGGGCTGAGAAACAAAAGATGTAGGAGCAGGAAGGTGGTGGTGGTGGGTGGGAGTTTGGGTCAGAGAACGTACCTTTCATCCCCGCTCGCCCAGCGAATGCCAAGAGGAAGGCGACAGAGGGTTACAGATATCCCTGTGGGGCTCGGGACAGTGCTGGGTATTCAGCAAATGTTTAAGCCCCACACACTTTGAGGAATTTCTGTGATCTGTGTAACATGAGTCAAACTATTGTCCTGCTTTGGCTCCTCCTCACATGGAAAATGTACTGTACAAAGTCAGTTTGCTAACACTCAGGTTAACCAGAGTGCACTCTGTGTCCCCTCTCCTGTAGGTGACTGCTGACTGTCCGGTGGTGTGTGAGTGTCCGGTGGGGCCTCCGTCCTGCCCTCCAGGGGTCAGCTCAGTTCCGGACGGCTGCGGCTGCTGCAAGGTGTGCGCGGCTCAGCTCAACCAGGATTGTCATGAGGGACGGCCCTGTGACCACCACAAAGGCCTGGAGTGCAACTATGGCAACGATGTGGGCCGCACCCATGGCATCTGCAGGGGTATGTACCACAGAGGTGGTAGAGGCAGAGGGAGAGAGATTTTGAGGGTTAGACTCAGGAAGACGTTCTGGGTTTAGATTGGGCACAGAGTTTGGGGTTTAGCACGGGGGTTGAGTGAGGGAATGTGTAACTTCAGGGTGGGGAACCTGGCTCCCGAGCCAAGCGGCTGGAGCCGCTCTTTGATAGGGGCTCCGGGTTTGAAGGCCGTGCCACGTTTCAAGAACAGAGCACCTTCATGAGCTGCGACTGAAACCTGGCCAACTCCGGGATTTATATAAGTAGTTCAGTGTGTACACAAACAGCCCCATGAAACACACAAACACGCACGCACAGTGGTATTTTTATACGCATGTTTATTTGGGGGTGTTTCTATATAAAGAGGGGGTATCCGGGGTGTTGTGCGGGGAGTCCCTCTGAGGGAGCGGAGGGGAAGGACATTGTAAACAAGTCAAAATTCCTCTCTGGTCTAAGAATAGAGCTGGCTTCATAAATCTGGAGATAGTATGTCTCTCCCTCTCTCTTCTTATCTAACTTTTATGCATATTAAAGAAGCATTTACCCATAAGCTTCTTCCTGTCACTAATGTTTCAATCATCTTCAGAGTTTTCATTGATCAAGAATATTTGATGTCTGAACACTGTTTTTGTTTTTCTTTCTGACTGACTTGTCTGTCTACTTCCTTCCCCTCAGCAAAGGCAGAGGGCCGCTCGTGCGAGTACAACGGACGGATCTATCAAAACGGTGAGAATTTCCGCGCTGGTTGCAAGCATCAGTGCACCTGCATCGACGGAGCGGTGGGCTGCGTGCCCCTTTGCCCCAGCCACGTACCCCTGGCGTCCCCTTCCTGTCCCGCTCCGCAACTGATCAAGGTGCCGGGCCAGTGCTGCCTCAGCATCGACTGCCACAAGGGGACCACCGTTGTGCCCCCAGTGCACCGCAGACCCCAACCTCCAGCTTACCCGCCTTACCCCTTCATCCCTTACCCGGCCTTCCCCTACCCAAAGCCTTATCCCAAACCTTACCGGAAGCTGTACCTTTACAAACCCAAGAAGGAGAAGGACACCCTGGGCAACGAGCTGGTGGAGGTGGTGGGGCGCAAGTGGGACAAGCCACGTGGAAACAAGCACCTGGCGGGTAAGAGGAGGGTGCCGCCGTGTCGCCTCAGAGTGCCGTCTGTTTCCTCCACGCAGTAAAGCATCATGTTGATGTTTTAGCCATTTTAGCCTCCTGACGCACAAACGGCCTCACTGTGGCCTTCCCCTCTGCATCTGCGAGTGTGTGTGTGTCAGCATTTATTTATGTGAGGCTTGTTTTCCACTGGCTCCTTGCACACCAGAGGTGCTCTCACACACACACACACACTGCTCTCACACAGCACATACCTCTGTCACCCAGCTTTCCCCTCTCTGTAATCACCCTCTCTATGCGTCAGTGTTGCCTGTTCAGTGAATGAGGCCAGTGTGCTTTGCATCTCTGGACCTCTCCTTTCCCCTCTCGCTCCCACTGGCCCTTCTTCCCCCCAAGCTTTTACGTTTGCTGATCTTGCCTCTCTTTCTCTGGCTCTCTGTGTTTTGCATCGTCCATTGTCGCTCTCCCCTCACACATCCTGTCTTTCATCTCTCCTAGCCTGGAGGCAGGTGGGAGATCAGTGTGTGGTTCAGACTACTTCCTGGTCCCAGTGTTCCCGGAGCTGTGGGATGGGCGTCTCCTCTCGTGTTACCAATGACAATGCCCGGTGTAAGCTGATCAAGGAGACGCGTCTGTGCAACGTTCGGCCCTGCAGCTCCATGTCTATCCCTGTCAAGGTGAGGAATGCTTGTGGTGCTTTTAAGGTTCTCATAAAGGGATGGATTGCAGTTCTTCCCCTAATGGCTCACAACTATGCAGTCCAGTCGCCATGCTAAATGGATTCAGGCAAGCATTGCTCTCAAGGGGTCAGATTGGTATTAATATCATGGCATGTATACAGTGCCCGCCCCTGAGTCCCTTCTGTAGCTGGAGCCCTTTCTGGTCCATTCTGTCTATTCACGGTTCTGTTGCTGTGTGGGAAACATCGCCCGCAGGATGACGCAGAGCTGATTTAGACCAAGGTTCCCCTTTGCAGCTCCAAGCTCATGGTTGTCCCTCTTTAAATTACTTTAAATTTTAAAACAATTAGTTCAGTATCTTGGGAAATAAGTAGTATTTCCCAAAATGTTGAACTTCTTATGAATCTTTCCAGTGGAGAGTTAGATGAGAAGATTGACACCACTCACATGCATGGTAAATATGAAGCAACCGTCAACAGCCAATTAGCCTAGCTTAGCACAAAGACTGGAAACAGAGGGAAACAGTTAGCCTGGTTCTGTCTCAAGGTCATAAAATCCCCCCACAAAAGTTAACACATTATCTTTATTTAAAAAAGTGTGAACATTTCTGTGCCGGATGATCTCTTTGCTGGGACCAGCAGTTTCCTGAGGTCTTCCTGAGGTGAAGTTTTCATTTTGCATAGGTTTTTGACTCTTCTTTAGCAATAACACAACACATAATAAGTTCTCCATAGGCAAAACTCCCAGAACTTGTTTGTGGGGGTTGTGTTTGGAGCTGCTCCCCCACACTGAACCTGCGACGCTGTGGCTGTCAGCTGCACTCAGTGGCTCTCTGTGATGTGATTGAAAGAGCACTCAATTCGCCCACTCTATTGCTCTCTCACATTTCATATTGACACCCCCAGAAACATTCTGCCTCCCGCCCTGAGCCACTCATGCGCCTGATGGGTTGTTATGCACCTGTTTCTCCCTGCTCTCCCGATGTTTGCAGAGTCGCTGTGGGTGTTAATGTGTATCTGTGTCGATCCTTAACTATTGTTGGTATGTTCCTCTCTCTGGCACTCTGCTGTTCTGACCTTTATTTTGTTTTTCCCCATCTCTGTACTCAACTGGATGGGCTTTGTTTGTCATGTTTCGGAGCTTAAGTGGTGAGCTGTTTCATTTTGCTCTGCGGTATGGCAGTTCTGGTTCCAAGCAAACGGCAATGTGATCTTTTAACGCTCTCACTGGTCAGCAGTGTCCAACCTGCTCTACATTTCTGCAGTGCGGATCACAGCTGCTGCCAGGGATGTCATGTTGATTACTCAGTGGATCCACTACTTTGGTCCAATGTCTCTGCAACTATCGGATGCTTTGAAATTCTAAACACACATTAGTGGTCCCCAGAGGAACCTATTGACTTGATGATGCACTGACTTTTCCTCTAGGGTCACCTTGAGGTAGACATCTAGTTGACATTGACATCTAGTGCCATCATCGGGTCAAAACTTGTTGTGCCCAGTTCTTTTATTTATAAAAGTCCTACAAAACTAATGACAGTCCCATTATCAGCCCCCCTTTTCAGCCTCGTTCAGCTCCTGATTTTAGACTGTTAGGTCTTGATAAACTCCTGCCTGAAATTAAATTCACTCTGTCTCTTGTCTTTCTCCCTCCACAGAAAGGAAGGAAGTGCTCTCGTACACATAAGGCCCCCGAGCCCCACCGCTTGTCCTATGCCGGCTGCAGGAGCACTCGCGCTTGTACAGGCCCAACTACTGCGGCGTATGTAGGGATGGCCGTTGCTGCTCACCCCGTCGCACACGCACCGCTAGTGTGACTTTCGCGTGCCCTGATGGCGAACGCTTCAACAGGTCTGTGATGTTCATCCAGTCCTGCAAGTGCAGCGACGAGTGCAACCATCTCAACGAGGCCGCCATGCCTCCACAGCGATGGCTCTATGGAGACACACACAAGTTCTTAGACTAGTGGTAATGCCCCCCCAACCTACATTCCCTCAAAAAATAAAAAAAACATTAACTCCCCCATAGTGATCCCCATTATAGAATAGCTGTCCTTAGTGTATCTATGAGTAGACGCAAGCGAGGTGCACACGTCAGAACATCTTTTCTGGAAGATTATTTGGGGAGGAATGGGGAGAAGAAGAATAAATCAGATGGTCGTAAAGAGCAAAAGTGACCAGTCCCTGCTTTAGTGTAGATAAAAAGTTGTTTCTGGCCTCGCCGGACTTCAACAGACTGTGACAAAATCTTTATGGAAAACGTGGATGCAACCAGCCACTGTGTTGCTGCCATGCACCAAATGTCCCCTGAACTTTTGAGACTTTTGTTGGGGATGCTGGAGCAAGAGCATAAATGTTGGTGTTTCTTTTGTTGATGGTGTGGATTCGCCTCACAGTTATTGAGCAACAGGCCTGGCTAGCCAATGGAAAGCTGCTCTGATGTCGCTTTGGAAACAAGTGGAATCATGTGTCTGTACACTCCAATAACTTAGTACTGATAAACCAAATGAAGGCTGGTGCAGAAGACTCGACAACGAAGACTGAGATTGTGACAGCAGAAGATGGAGGAGCATCTCAGATGTTCCAACAGGAGCGTGGCGCATGTCATTTTATGGTATTTATTCACTGATATTTATTGTTGAGACAGACATGATAACACAGTGCCCTGCCACCAGGGAAGGCAGTGCTGCTATGTTTGGAGCATCAGTGTGGCTGAACAGGGATCTTAGAGGGACAAAACAGCTGAGAGCTGTCATGAGAGGGAGAGGAGGACTCCCACAGATCCGGGGCTTGACCCCGGGGTCACATCAGAGGTCACAGCGGTCAGAAAGCCATATCTAATGATGGATGATGAGAGCTACAGGAGAAGAGGAGGTATGTACTAGAAAAAGACAGAGTTGAACCTGATGGGTTGAGGCTTTGTACGCATTAGTGGGGAATATGTCAAAGGTTGTTTACACAGCTGGACTCATCCCCTGCCTTGCCTCCACAAGAAACTGAGACATTTAGCAAGCACCAGAAGAACAAGCCTGGGATTCTGGCGCCAAGAGGCCGACCTCCTGATTCTGTCAAATTACAATCCTGACTCTGAGGGGCAGTGAGAGAAAATCAGCCACTCTCTGGTTTGCTATAAAAAGCAAATAAAGTGTACTGAAGTAAACATGTAATTTGTGAGTAGTGGGTGGAACCGCTCTGGTGCCCAATCGGGCCTATAATCAAGCAGCATGCCAGCTCACTGAAACGAAACAATAACTCATGTTTAAGTGGTGTCTGTTTCTGAGAAATGCTGTTGAAGGCAGTGTTGTCAGTTGACATCAGCGTCAGTAGCAGAGCTTTATGGCCCTGCAGAGGACGGGGCCTGGGCTGCCAGAGGTCATTAAGAACCTATTTCTGAGGACATTTTGAGGGGAAGGAGGGGAATTCCCTTTATTCTACCATTTCTGTGGCCAAAATCCTTTACAACGACTGAGGAACCCAATTATGTTATACTTGACTGGAACTTGGGTTAAAATTCACGCACCTTATGGCAGCCTTGATTGATGAACTTTTATCTCTTATCTCATTCAGAGGGTCATTTCAAACGGATTTAAATCTTTACTGAAAACACATTTTTAAAAGGGTGATTCGAAATTGTCTGAAACACCAATTTTTTATGTCAAAGATTTGTTTTCTCTTTAGCCATAAGATAGTGGCTTAGATCGTATTTCAGTTTTGTGTGGAACTGGAAAATATTTGCATTTTCTACCATCTCTCGGCTACAGTAGGCTTTCTTACTTAAGAGACTCTGCTGCCTTTAAGACTTTCAACATTATTTGGAAGTTTTAAACTTTACAGGTTTAAAAAAGTTTGGTATTTGTTCGCTATGTTGCCATTGCTATTTGCCTATGTAGATGCTGTGGTTTTGGTACTGTATGTCTAGTTTTGTTAAAGGACACTATAGAGCAGCTATGTACAGATGCATTGTTACCTATCTTTGTAGTTCTATCTGCTGTATAAGGGCCAATCCTTTTACCGAGTTATACTGAAGTAGTACATGTATAGTTTAGCACTGAAAGAGGCAGAGTTCAGATCCTTCATGATCACTGCGTGCCAATTTCGAAGCATGATGACTGTATGTCTACTAGTATACATTAATACCATCTGTAAAAAGGCTAAAAATTAGTCCGTCATGTTCCTCAAAACTACTTCTTTTGGAAACAGGTCATGTATCACATTTGATTTCAGCGGTGGAATGACTTCATTTTGCATTTTTCAATAAAGACATTTTCACTCCTTCACTTGGTGTTGACCATTTACCAAATTAATTTCCCTATCATGTAAATTACCCAATGTTGAGTTTCAATTGATGAAATGAAATGAAACTAAGAAACTCAACATGTTACTCTGAAAAGTTTACAATTACAGTGCCATAGCATGTAGCATGTTGGCATGCTAACGTTTTACAATTAAAGTATACTGCTAAGGCTGACGGAAGTGTTGTTAGTTTTGCATGTTTTTAGTCTTAAACCAAAGAATTGGACAAATATTTTGAACTGACAAGTCATAACAAAATTTCATGAAGTATAGGTCTGTTTCAAAGTGGAAAAGTGGCAGAATCACACCATCAGTGTACCAAAACAGTTATCGGGCTTCTTGTAGTGCAATGTTCATTGATCTTTGCTAAGTCACCACATGGCATCTGCTTGTTTAACAGACAGTCATACAATTTGTGACACATTGGGATTGTAAATTCTGTGCAAAATCCTCAAAACAAAACAAAATCCTAAAACCTCAAAACAAGATAGCAGATACTCCTTAAGAACCAAATATTTCATTACACTGTGTGCTCTTGACACCTATCAAAATGGGAAAATTCAGCACTAGGACTCCACTTGGTGACTTTGTTTATTGGGAGGCATTCAATTGGAAATGCAAAGAATGAGCTGCCATATGAGCCAGAACTTCTTTAAGTGTCACTACACAATTACTTTATTACTTTGTAAAGATCAACTCTTGCAGTGGGGAAAAATCCAAACAGACACACAACTTCCTATACAAACTACTTTGAACATTAAAAAAAGGGCTAAAAATCACTTTTACATGTTCCTCAGAACTACTTGTCTATACGTTTCCCTGAAGCTCTGCTTAAGATTGAAATCAATGAAAATTGGGTAGACATGAACACGACACCAATAGCCTAACAAGAGACCACAATAGTAAAAATGGCATTTTATAAAAAGTTTTAATTTCATTAAGCAAAACAAAAAGAAAAAAAATAGTAAAAGACAAATTAAAATCAACCATACATTTCTTCCCAAAAAACTGACAATAAAAATAAATGTTTGGTGAACATAGGGAACGAGCAGAGCTTTCAAATCAACAGTGAAGTAAGTCTACTTCCAAATACAAGACACCAAGATCCATGTAGAGGAGACTTCTGCCAGGCTGGAGGACTCATCTGGACTGTTCGACTAAAGAGGGACAGAGGAGGAGAGACATGAGTCGAGCGTGTCAAAGATCAGCCCGATGAGCAGCAGCTGAGCATACCAACTTTTCACCAACGGGTTAAACATGTAAGGATAGTTTCCATTTGATGAGAGCAGTTACATAGCAGCACCAACTGCTGTCTCTAGTTGCCAAGAGGCCGATTACACCATCTGATTATCTGTGGTGCAATCTTCAGATGACAAGATCTCACTGGATTAAACAGCCCAGCAAAACACAGCACACCAAGCAGCGATAGCATGTTGTTTACATAGTAAAGTGCTTTGAGCCCATTAATCCACAAATTACAGTCATTCCAACAGATCAGCCCAATTTTATTAAGGACATCAAACATCGCTGCATTTCAGCAGGCGTTCAGAAATGGAAAGACTTACTGTAAGAGGAGATGTCAATCTCATCTGGCAGCTCGGCCACGTTGACCTCAAAGCGGTCCTGCACATCGTTTAGAGTCTTGGCATCGGTCTCGTCAGACACAAAGGTTATAGCCAGGCCCTTGGTCCCAAACCTACCAGCACGGGCAACCTGACGGGTGCAGAGAAGGTCAGAATGAGTTAAAGCCCAAATGTGTGTACCAATAACTCAATACATGACACAATAAGAAACTAATAATCACACAGATTATGGCATGCCACTCAGGTATACTAAGAACGTTGCACGGATGCTACAAAGAACAAACATTAAGGAGGGAAACAGGTGTGGGTATTTTGCCACACAAATTCTCACCCTGTGCAAATAGGTGTCAGAATCTTCTGGCATGTCGTAGTTGAAAACGATATTGACCCGCTCAATGTCCATTCCTCGGCCAAAGAGGTTAGTGGCCACCAGGATCCGCCTTTGGAAGTCCTTGAATTGCTGATAGCGAGACAGCCTGTGGAGTGAGAAGGGCCGGGAGAGCAAATTAAAGACACAGCTGCTGTGGGCATTACTGGTCTGTATTCCCTTTTGAAGGCAATGATGTGTTGAGTTAACTGATGAGGCCTCATGCTCCATAAACATACTTTACATTCGAAGCTCAATGGAGCATATGTTTATGAGTGTCGGTATGCAAGAGGAAGGTGTTTGTGTGTGTGGGTGGGTACGCGCAAGTCTCACCTCTCCTCCTGAGCCATTCCCCTGTGGATGGCAATGGCAGGGAAATTCTGATCCACCAGAAGCTGGGCCAGAGCAATGCAGCGCTGGACTGACTTAACAAAGATCACCACCTAGAGGCAGAGCAAAGGCACTGAAATACAGCTGCTAAGGCAACATGGTCCAGCAACATAACAGCTTCAAAGAAATAATTCAGCATCACAGGAAATACACCCTTTCCAAGAGTGTAATGGGAGACAGATCTAGACATAAGACGTGTCTGTATATTTAATGCTAGTCTAAGTCTACAGGCAGCAGTAGCTGATCTTTGCACAAGACTGGAAACAGGGGGAAGTCATGTAGAAAAATGTAATAGAAGTGTGCGCTTTTTAAGGCTTCCTGGGATCTTCAATAATTTGTTGACAACTGCTCAGATTTAAAAAAAGTCAAAGGCGGATCCTGGTGGCCACTAACCTCTTTGGCCGAGGAATGGACATTGAGCGGGTCAATATCGTTTTCAACTACGACATGCCAGATTTAAAAAAAGTCTGGCAGATACACAATCATAAAAATATGTAATTTTAACACTTCTGTAAAAAAACAAAAACCAAAAAAAAAGACAGTTGATCTCCCTCTCTCAATTTGATAATGACACATTACATACAGTTACCGTTTAATATATGTGTTTGACAAAAAAATGTAATGCAAAATGCCACTAGGACACCCAAGCTCCATATAATAGCTCCATTCCTTTACCTGGTTGAACTCCAACACGTCAAGCAGGTCGAAGAGCTTGCGGTTCTTCTCGCTGTCCTTCAGTTTGGAGTAGTACTGTTGCAGGCCGTGGAGTGTAAGCTTGGTCTCGTCATCCACAAATACTTCCATGGGCTGCAGAGGAGAAGACAGTGGTTAAATTAGGTAAACTTTTTAAACTGTTCAAGGAAATTCTAAAGCGACTTCCATTGATCACTTACATCCTGCATGAATTTGCGGCAGACTGGTCGGATCTCCTTGCTCAGTGTTGCACTGAACATCATGACCTGCTTCTCATGGGGTGTGATCTTAAAGATCTCCTGTACGTCACGTCTCATGTCTGTAATAAAAAAAGGCATAAGAATGAATGTTGGTGAAAATCTAAAGAAAACATATTTTAACATGTACATAAATGTCTAATCAATGAGAACTGAGAATAAATATCTACCAATAATTAACAAAAGAACAAACCTAGCTGCTCCAACATTTTGTCGCATTCATCCAGGACAAAATGCTTGACGTTCTTCAGAGTGAGGATCTTGCTCCGGGTGAGGGCGAGGATGCGGCCTGGTGTTCCAACAACAATATGAGGACAGTTCTTCTTCAAGACCTCCTCATCCTTCTTGATGGCCAAACCACCAAAGAATACTGCTGCCTTTACTGTGGGCATGTACTTGGAGAACCGCTCGTACTCTTTGCTGATCTGGAAGGCCAACTCTCGCGTGTGGCACATAACTAATACAGACACCTGAGGAGGGGACACACAGAAACACTAACTCAGACACAATATCTAATCTGTTTTGTGCAGCCAGGGGCATATTAAGCGGCGAAAACGACAAATTTTGGCCTAACCCTTTGCCAATTCAAGTGGACATGTAGGTTCTACTTGATTCAAGCTTCAAGTTCTGAATAACTCGGCATAAGCCCAAACGAACTTTGGTCTGTGCCTTTCTTCAAACTTAAATCTCAATCAATGACGCCACAATTGAAATGTATCCCTGTGTGTAATGGATCAAATATCAGGTTGTGACTAGATCAGAGCAAGTAAACAAAAGGGATAGCTCAGTTTTTGTTGAAGAAAATCTACAACATCCACCTTCACTCAATGCAATACATAGACCATGTGTGCTGAACATATGCACTGACCTGTCCATCAACAGGCTCGATCTGCTGCAGTGTGGCCAGCACAAACACGGCCGTCTTGCCCATACCAGACTTGGCCTGGCACAGGATGTCCATGCCCAGGATAGCTTGAGGGATGCATTCATGCTGGACTACATTAAAGCAAAAAACAGACAGAGGTTAAAAAGAGTGTCAGACATAAAGCAGTCATGCTAGTATAGTTAAAATTAGCATTATGGAACAAATGAAGTAGGTTCGACTGCAGCAAATCCTTTAATGTAGCTAGCTTTACTCAAAGTTTTAACTGTGCTCACTTACACCTGAAAATCTGAATTTTTAACTATTTGAGGTTAACACAAGAGTAAGCACATCTAGGATTTGTAGTACAGCACTGCAGGGTCATTGTCTTCACAGAGATAGAGATCTAGAACTTCCAGTGACTGATAATGACCCCCTTGGTCAAACTTAATTGCAAATTTTACAAAAAGGTACACAAACAATCAAGACAAACAAGACAATCAAATGTCCCTCACCTTCAGATGGATGCTCAAAACCGCAGTCAATGATGGCACGGAGCAGCTCTGGTTTGAGCAGAAAATCTCTGAAACCAGAGCTGTGGATGGATACGTAGGAACCCTTCACCTCCTTCTTGCCTGCGGGGGCTGCGCTCTCAGGGGCTCCCTGAGGCTCTTCATCTTCTTCGTAATCCAGCAGCTCGGTGTCAACATCGTTCTCGGCCATTGTGTCTGTCTAACAAAAAAAAAGAAACAAAACACATTGCTAGATCAGATCACCATCCACCATGCCTGAATGTTCTCATACCACCTCATAGGGTTTACATGGGGGGGGCTAGTGATGAGGACCACCTGTTGTTGCCTTTTCTTGTACCAGACTTCACCACACGATGAAAATATCATGTTTGCACACGGTGGAACCGCTTGTTCATTTATGTCCGTGCATTACTAAATGAATTTCCTCGTTTTACATAAAGATCGATATTAGCACACCGCACACTGAACATTTGCATTGTTGTGTACACCCCGCAGCTCAATTTTCAAGGTGAGGCCGGTAAATGATACTACATATGAATGAGCGAGAAACTCGACGAGGTCGCGCATATTATACCAGATCTACATCCGTAAACGTAATAACTCAAACTCATAATATACAAAATAAGAGACCGTACCGGTGGGCAGTATCGGATTAACCAGACGCCGTCTGCTCCTGGGCCGTTTACGACGCCGGGCAGCTATTGTGTTGCATAACCACTGCTAACGTGGCGAGCTAACATGCTAACACGGCAATGACTGCTAATTGAGCAGCCACACTACACGAACAACACAAACATACAGCACAAAGGTAAGTATAATGAAACCGTTCGGCGGAGTATGAGGAGGCTGTACATTCAGTAAATATCAACAAATAAGATGGAAATTGTTGGCTAAGCTACCTGATGCTAATACATGCTACAACATGCTAGCTAGTGAGTATTCTGAACGAACAATGAAAACATTTCACTCCAGAGTCGCTACTTTAATTCTTCAGCGAGTTCGATCTGATTTGCGCCTTTCTTTCCATCAGACAAAACTTTTTTTAAATGCCTAAGTTTCTCTATAAAAGTGTATATTTGCTTCTTACCGTCCCGTTGTACGTTTCTTGTCCACCTACTGATCAAACCGCATGGACAGGCCTCAGTTGGCTTATACGACACACAGGAAGTTCCGCCTCTGCCGGAGCGCGGTCATGTCATTGGTGGATTCGGACAATGACCGACAAGAGCGACCAGCGATTGGCTGAAAAGTGTGCCGCAGTACAGCGCAGTTAAAAAAAGCGGGACACAGCAGCGCTAGGCTGTGTTTGGAGGCCAACAAGAGACATGTAAAAGAAAGACATCTTAGGGAAAAATAATAGTGTAATAATATACATGAATTAATATTGTACTCTAAAGAATATGTATTCTGGATCAGTTAAGTCTAACTACTATAATAACAAATATAAATATGTATATATGTACTTTAGGAGAGACATCCTTGCCACAGAGTCCAGCACCTAAACAAGTGAGGGGTCTGCATGTCCTCAGTTTTACATGTTGACCCATAACCCTGTAAACTATGGTTTTACACCAAAATATGAGGACAAATTCTTTGTGTATTTAAACCTACTTGGCAATAAACACACTACTGATTTGGATTCTGATTAAATATGCTAGATACATTTAATGCTTTGTCACAGAAATGTATTTCCATTATAATTTTCAGCTTGCCAGCTAACAAATACAACATTTAAACAAAACAATTTCATAGCAGTTGGGAGGATTTTCGCTCTTGGTGCAGGCTGGCAGTTGGCTCTAGCCTTCAGTGTTTCAGTTTAGTTGAGTTAACACACACACATCCTGCACCAATTAATTACAATTTTCATTTTAGCAGCGGTTTAGTATAGTAATGTATCTGATGGTAGATGAAGTTATCTGTTGACTGGAGTGAACTCTGAACAATGGTTGTTCACTACACTCCGGTGGCCTCAGGGAGAAACTGCAACACAAAATTAATACAATTGTTATTAATACCAATGTGCACAAGTCATTATCAAGAAATAACATGTTTATTGTTAAGACTACAACTGCAAATTTTGAAATCGGAATAATACGGATATCAATACTGATTATTATTAGTCTTTAGGGGTATCAATATCGATATTCATACTCCTGTTAATACTAATTGTAATCATTTCTGTGTAATAATAGACATTTTGTTATCAAACAACATCAACCTTAGGTCCTGCAAAAAATACTACTTCTGTGAATATTTTACATTTACAGTTAAAGAGCTGTTTCTCCATAATATTAATCAACAGTTCAACACATGCAGACATTCACCCTCGTTTCTCTCACTATGTGTTTCAGAAATAACAAGATGCCTACAATAAATGCAACAATTTCTCTAACAAAGATTATAAATAAGTTACAATATTAATAGTCATGGGGTATTTTGCATTTGTGGTGTATAGTTATCGTTTATGTAGAATTTCTTTTGGCAAATGAGTGTGGGTTATTTCTGTGTGGTCTAAAAATCGTTGTAGTACAGAATATGTACTATGTGGGATAAAAAGTAAATACAACAATAATTGTTATATCCACATTAAAAAGATCAACAAGAAAACTTTTAAAAGAATGACTTCTAAAAAAATGTCAAAAGCATTCCAAAAGCAGATCCCCTTAAAAAGTATAAAAACATATCAGTATACAAAAAGGCCTTACAAACAAAACATCATTGTTAGGATACTGTTAGATACAGTGAGTTTGTAATTAGTTTTATATCTGTGATTCCAGAGCAGAAGAGAAACTCCATTGTGTAGGAGAGAAGTATGGGAAACTGTCCGACTCCGGCCGGGACTGATCCTCTGAGTATGTAGTGGGAGGAGGGCTAGAGCGGCTCAGTAGGTCCCTGACATGGGGAGGCAAAGAAAGAAACACCCAGTCCTCCACCAGGAGTCCACCTCCATGCAGACCTGAGCAGAAGCCCAATTCAGCAGGCAGTTCCTCCAGACTGTTACTACGCAAGTCCAACCTGCACAACTGACTTAAAGCTGCGATCCCCCTGGGTAATGAACTAAGAGAGTTGTGAGCCACATTTAGGATGCGTAACTCCAGACAGCTATTGAATAGCTCAGGGGGAAGGCTCTCTACCCTGTTGCCACTGAGGTCCAGCTCTGTAAGCAGCTGCAGTGCCTTTACCTCTGCAGGCAGCTCTTCTAGCAAGTTACCAGCCAATAAAAGCCTACGAAGGCGTCGAAGAGTGAAAAGTGCCGGAGGAAGGCTCTGGAGCTGGTTGTTGGATAGATCTAGGAGCTCTAGGCCTCGCAGCACACCGACACTTGCCGGCAGTGCCAAAACACGGTTATAGGCAAGCCTGAGGCAAGAGAGACGTCGCAGGTGAGCCAGGCTGAGCAGCTCCTCCAGAGTCCTCAAGTTGTTGTGCTGCAGGTCGAGTGTCCGCAGGTTGATGAGAGCCAGCAGGGCAGAGGGCAAACGCTCCAGCTGGCAGTCCTGCAGCAGCAGCTCCGTCAAGTCAACCATCCGCTTCAAGCCCGTCAGCACAAGCAGCCGGGTGCCCTCGTTGTAGATCTCCAGCCTCACCAAGCTGCCTGCCACCTCACACACCTCCCCAGGAATCCGCTGTAACATGCCTCGAATCACCAGCACCCGGAGGTGACGTAGTTGGCGGAGGCTCCCCAGTGCCCAGCTGCGGCCCACCCCGCCATCGCTGCTCAGGCGGCCACAGAGGTGGAGCTCATGCAGGCTGCGGAGGGATAGTACCCAGCTGGGGATCTCTGAAGCCTGAGTAAAGGTGAGATGGAGGACCTCCAGACGTTCCTGGAAGACTCCTAGTGCACTGGGATCCACAGCTGCTGTGCAGTGATAGAGGTGGAGCTCCCTGATGTAAGAATAAAAAATAAATGCCTTAATCAAATGTGTAGAAAAACAACAAACAAGTGTGTGTACATCACAGATTTCAAAGTAATCCACACACTAGGAGCACTGATCTGATGTGAATTGTTTAAAAATAGGAAAACATGACTGCATCGCCATAAAACTCACCTGAGTGAGGCCATGTTGGACACCTGCGCAGTAAACCTAGCATCTGTGATGAGCTCCAGTTTGAGGACCTGGAGCTGGCTGAGGGTGAAGAGGGCTGGAGGGAGGCGAGGCAGGGCCACCAGCTGCAGTCTGGAGCAGCCGTCGGCATCCACATTAGTCATGGCGTGCAGCTTCTCCTCGCCCCAGCGCCTCTCCAAGCTTTCCTCCAGCAGCCTGCTCTCACTGACAGGGGACAAAAAAACGGACAGACGCTGTGCCAGCAAAGGGTCATACTGGTCCAACATGTGTAGAAGAAAGGCCAGGTCATTTCTCAGGTCAGGAACGTCTCTCAGGGAACACAACTCTTTCAGTGAGTGGAAGGAATATTGCTGTAGAGAGCTGAGAAGACAGATAAAAAAACGTAATGTATAATGTACCCCAAACACAGCATTACAATCTAATCCTATTATCAGGCCTCTGGTATGCTCAACTTCATGGACCCTTTGAACAATAACTGCCTTTGTAGTCTACTTTAAGTCTCAACCAATTATTAATCAACCATTTTACATGCTTGCAAGTTTAAAAATCTCAGCACTGTTTGAGGCAAGAAATCTGTCATATGGAACAATGTTATATCATTAGTCATTTTCTTTATTCTACTGTTGTTGATATGAGCAGTTGATTAAGTCTTGGATGAAAACCTGTGTAAAAAGAACAAAAAAGAAATAGAACAAGCATTGTTAAGTTTGTTGTAAATGGCCAAAAATCTGAAAACATATGGATGGTTCTTTGATGTGAGTTAGAGCTGCAGTAATGATTTTTTCAGCCACTTTGGGCAGGCAATGACTTACAAACATAATGATGACTAATAGGTTCAATATTTACTGACTTTCAAGCTCTGTATTTGTCCCCACTAACTCCACCAGCTAACTTTTCCTATCTGAGATTTCGTGCTGGGAAGGTTTGGGGGTTTGTCAGAGCTTTATTTGCTGACAACAGGTGCTTGTTGTTGGAAATGAAGTTGGTAAGAGCAGTGAGAGTGAACCAGACTTTAAAGTTGTGGGCCATAAGATGAGACAGTGAGCTGAAACATATTAAAAACTGAGGGAAACATTTAGTAATTTCATTGTTTGTTAATCTAAATTTATTGATTAGTTCAGCTTTTTGTTTTATTTTCTAATCAAAATATTTGGTTTATAGGTCCTGTAACTCATATTATCCCTGTAAATTGTACACAAATGCACCGACCTGTGTAAAATCCAACCGAGGGTGTAAAGGTTCAGCAGGCCGTACAGCCCCAGAAGGGTCACATAAGCCACCAGCAATTTGTGTAGAAGGGAAGAGAGCACATGGATGCACTCAAAGGTTGTGTAGCCCACCAAGGTCTGCTCCTCGGGGTGACAGGTGTGGGTGAAGGAGAAAGAGCTGAGAAGAGGGATGGTGTAGCTCACGATGAGCGTTACCATCAGCAGTTTGAATATCGTCTGAGCCAAGTAGACCTGGAAAGATGAAAAAGCTTAAACGAAATCAGAGTTAATCAACCATCAACTTGTGTTCTGTAAAGAAAAGGACAGGTCTCAGCACTTAGGCTGTAAGACAAAGTAGATGATATTTTATATACATCTTCTAGACCGGAGGATCTCTCACCTTATAGATGACATCCGAGCTTTCGCTGTGGGACCGAAATTTTCTGACCCTTTCAAACAGCGCCCTGGCCTGTTCCCCATCACTTTTATCCAGACTGATAACCTGCCTGGGACTATCAACCATGAGTGAGGGCTTGGAGGAAGGATAGTGCAGTGGGTGTCCGAGGGATACAGAAGACATGATGGAGTTGCAGGAGTGTGTGGAAGGGCACGGGGAGGGAGGGGCGGCAGAGGAAGCACTATCTGACCTCTGCAAAAGTGGGCTGTCTGCGCCGGAGCCCATGCTTGATCGTCTCGTGCGGCTCACCGGGGGTGAAGATGAACTTGATGGGGGATGAGCCTGGGGTGGTCGTCTCTCCTCCACCTCCACTTTCTTGGAGATGCTCTCCTGCCGGGCGGCATGGGACAGGGCCTGCGATGTCCAGGGTGACTCGCAACACTTAGCTAATATAGCCAAGAAGTGCTCTATGCGGGACGAGGTGTGGGGAAAGTGTAGCCAAAAGGAACCACTGGCCACCAGTACTAGAGACTGCAGCAAGGCCATGTAGGGGAAGAAGCGGGAGCACAAAGGCAAAGCCTCATGGTAGCACACCTAAAGAGATAAATCGCTAATAAATTAATATAATCTATATATAACTGTTGCATTATTATCAGTGGCAAATGTAGCTCAAGCTAGTATTACAGTACCTGGCTAATGTAAACATACTGCTGGTAGACCAGGTGCGTGCGTCGACCCCGGGCCATAGAATGAATGTTTGGGCTGATGTTATGTGGGGCAGGGGTTGGGGGCTTTGAAGATGGAGTCGGTGTCACATCCATGCTAGCTGAAGCACTGTGATCACTAGTATTTCCAGTGACAAGCGGATCCGAGGGAATGCACACCACTCTGTCCCTGGACAGCTGCTCAGTACATGCCAGGACAGACGCCATCAGCATCAGGACCACCAGGTAGTCCATGAAGACCTCCCACCAGGGCTTCAACAGTTTAAATCTGCTTTGATGTTGGTTCAGAGGCGCCAGCTCTGACAGCGAAAACATGGCGACCTCTGGGACCTACAAGGATGACTGTACAAATCAATGCAAAATGGTGAAGAAGGGACACACAAACGGATGCAGTGATGCACAACGATAGGTCTGGCTTTCATCATCAGTGTTGATGCACTAAACCAAAATCTGTGGCTCATTAGATCCGATGGCACTAGATGGTAAAGAGTGAAGAACACACTGACCAAATGTTAGCAGGCGTAGTGTTGGTGGCTCTACAGGGAGATAGATACTACGGGCCACCATTTAACTAGTAGTATATGACACTCACCTAAATACTATGGAGTCTCCACATGTGATAACTTCTATCAAAATATCTAAATCCTATTGAGTCATCAATTTAGGTGATAGCAGTTGAACTAGAGTACTAGACGACTGATCCAGGAACACCCTGATCAGGTCACAGACTAAAAGCTATGTTTTGAAAATCCAAAAAACACATTTTCTAAATCAGCTCCTTACCATGAATGATGAGTTGGAGGGGTTTTGTTTATGTTACAGGAGCAATTTCTATAGTTGTGTTTCTGTTCTTGCTTTTGAAAAAGGTAAAGTCAAGTTTTTTCCCCGCACCAATCAGAAATAAGCAGTATCTAACTGTGATGGCAGTTATGAGATCCTCGCACACAGCACGAATTCAAACAGACAAGCAGATTTTTTTTTTTTTATTCAATTTTTTAAAATGTTAAACATCTAATAAATAATAGATAAAGAGGTTTATCTTCCAAACCTGCATATTTAGTTATGAATATATAATCTATAATGTATGTATAATGTGTTTAATATACAACATGTAATATATAATATACAATGTTATTTAAAAATACTTAGGATTTAAAACCTAATTTTCGGGTATTTAAGCAAGGGTTTCAAGGGTTACACGAAAACTTTTAATGGAAATTCCATGAAAGAGGCCATTAAAAGAGGCATTATGAGGTGTAATAGCCTTAATATCAAAATCAACTAGACGTTTAAAAATCTTTTGAACAGTGCGTTCACAGTAATCCCAATGAAACAGTACAAACAACATTTGACCAAATTTCCATTGTAGGCCACATCTCTGAAGTATACGTCTTGGCAAAAATACAGATCAGAACTTTCACCTACCCGAGTAAACAACTTGTTCTCCTGCTTTTCTCTCTCTCCTCTGATCAGCTCACAGCCGCCTCACAGGAACTTCATTCCGGCACTGTCTGGTTCTGCCGTGAAAAACTCCTGAAACTTACAACAAACTCCTCCTCAGCTGGCCGACACACAGCTTTTCACCAGTTGCCACGGCAGCAGAGGATGTGTGGCTGAAAAATCTAATTCAGCACTGGAAGTCCGTTCAAGGGCAAGCCTGAACTCTTTAACTCCTTCAGAACTGACTCGGGAAAAACTTCAGGAATATTACACAAAAGACAAAAGACAAAAAACAAAAAACAAACAAACAACATATTAGCACTGTTTAATAGTTTAATTTCTAACATTTCATCATATCTTCCCATTTTATGGTTTTACATTGGATTCCTAATATGGATTAAAATGATTAGTTATTAAAGTTATTCTGTGCTTAAGTAATGATGTGCAAGATGACAGTATAAGTTTGTCAACTTAAGTTAAAGTTAAACTTCTCTCAGTTTCTTGGATAAAACACTTTAAACCAGCATTAACAGATTACCTGTGTAATAAAAATCCTCATAACTGTTTGCTGTTAAATATGAATCATGTGCAAGTTGAAAATTACAAAACTGTGTCCAGCTTTATCCAGCAGGGGCTGCTGAAGTTACTGGACTGTGAGTTACACAGCATCATTTGACTCCAGAGTTTTAAGAAACTTCATGGTACTGCTGCTGATGTCATTTATTTGAATCTTACGCCTTTATAGATGCACGTGTGTAACCAGAGGTTAGAGGTTACAAAAGTCTGGTGAATGCAGAAAGTCATTGAAAATTCTAAGTGTATGTGTGTTGTGTGTGTGTGCGTGTGCATGAGGGTCATATGTGACTCAGTGTGTCTGTTTCCTTTGTATTTGAGCCAAGAAGAATCTGGAGCAAAGACTCAAACTGACAATGAACCACAACAGGAACTACTCTACACAGCTGGTGTGTGTACTCTGTCTGTCTGTCTGTACTGTTAGTGCAAGTGTAAAAAATGTGTGTGTGTGAGTTGGAAAGTGGGAGTGGGGAGCATGGTATGGGCGCAAAGAAAGGTTGTGTGGTGGTTGCAGGAGTGGTGGCAAACGGCATATACTTGTGAAAGGGGCATTTACTGTTGCCACAGTGAGAAATCTCAAGATACAGAGTGAAGGTGTAACCTCAAATAATTTACACCACCATCTACTGCTACATACAAAGTCAAGTCCACCATATACTTTAACAGGGCGACTGTTATACCTAAAATCAGCAACAGAGCATAACCGCTGAAACTAAGTCTGACTGCATTCAGTGGTGGTGTGAGGCTGTTTTTGTTATGGTTTGTATTCTGCCTTGTGTCTCTTGTGCCCTTTGTGTTATCCTGTCTTGTGTTCATTGTGTTATCCTGTCTTGTGTTCATTGTATTCTTTGTGTTTTTCGTGTTCCTTGGATCCTTCTCGTCTCTCATTCCCTGTGTTCTGTGTCAGTTGTTTCTTGTCTCCCATCCTTGAGTTTATCTCCAGTTTTGCTCACTTCCTGTTTTATTTTGTATCCCCTCCTCTCCTGACATGTCTGCCACTTGACTTCCTGCCCTTTTGTGTTTCCCTCCTCTGTGATTATTCTGCTCCGCCCATATTAGTTTCACCTGTCCCCTGTTAGTCTCCTCACCTGTTTCCACTTCCCTGTCCCCCACAGTGTATATATACCGGTCCCTCTCCTTTGTTCTTTGTTGTGTTGTCTGTGTAATGTCACTAGCCCTTGTGTGCTCCTATATTCCTGTCTGCCTGTTTGTTCCTGTTCCCTGTGTTCCTGAAACAAAGAGTCACTACATCTACTCTGCCTGCCTCGTCTGCATCCCTGGGTCCCAACTTCACTTCGCCCTGCACCTACCCTGACAGTTTTACAGTCTTACAGCCTTTATATTACATGTGTGTCTCTGAATCTGTGAGTGTGTGTGTCTGAAATCATTTACATGACTTTCACAAGCGTGCTGATTAGATACATACAGCTTGTGTATGTAAGTGTAAAGTAATAATAAAATTAACTAATGTAGACAGCTAAGAACAGGATGTTATTATTATGTTCTTATATTTATAAGCTATTTATAAACTTATATTTATTTATATATTGGTGTGATGCTTATAAATATACTGTATGTGAAGGTTAAGGTTATGCATGCAGGTATAAGATAAAAACAGGTAAATAAGTAACAGTGGAATAAAGGTAAAGTGACATACATCAGTGAGGTGTGAGTGAAGCGACAGTAAAGAACATGAGAGCTCATCAGTCTTATGGCCTGAGGAATGAAGCTGTCTCTGAGCCTAGTGGTGCGGGATGCTGC
Source organism: Scortum barcoo (assembly GCA_023238725.1). Classification (NCBI taxonomy): domain Eukaryota; kingdom Metazoa; phylum Chordata; class Actinopteri; order Centrarchiformes; family Terapontidae; genus Scortum; species Scortum barcoo. Next base: position 20,639,152 of record CM041547.1, read on the forward strand.
GATACTGTCTGCTGGACAGCAGAACAGTTTGTGGCTGGGCTCTTTAATGATCCTGTTGGCCTTCTTCTTACACTGCTGGGTGTAGAGGTACTCCACCGGCCCATCCTGGTGATATGCTGGGCGGTTTTCATCACCCTCTATAGAGCCTTATGTTTGAGAGCGGTGTACAAGATACAACATCCACTGTACGTAGGCTGTCAGCTTGAATGAGCAAAAACAAAGACCCTTTTACAGGGAAAAAAGGAATAAACCATCAGGAAGAGCAACTGAGGAGGGATCCCTCTCCCAGGATGGAAAGACATGTAATAGATGTCAAGTGGAAAGACTAAATTTAACAATAACATCCCAGTGTTACAATTTGATCACAAAGCTATATAGTGTAAAAAAAAAAAAAAAAACTGAGGAGGATGGATCCAGAAGCACACTGAGCAACTTCGGGGAATGTCTGATATGCAGGACATGATGCACATCAAAGAGACCTTCGAGAGGGCAGATGACAAAAACACATCAGCGGTAGGCGCAGCAATGAAACAGATAGTGACATGATAACAGGTGGGCTAAAATGAGAAGTTAAGGGAGGGTCGGCTTTGTGGGGGACGGTGAAGTTTGTGTGGTGAATCAAGCTCAGGTCCTCTGATGCCGTCAGCAAACTTGATGATGGTGTTGGGGTGGTGGGTGGCAATGAAGTCATGTGTGAAAAGGGAGTGCAGAAGATGTCCAGAGGGCACAACAGTATTGAATGCTGAACTATAGTTAATGAACAGCATTCTTACATATGTGTTTCTTTGGCTGATGTGTGAGGCATTGTTTGTTGATCTGTCATTGGATTGAGTAGTTCAGTAGTTTCTGTCAAACCAGCTAATCAACTTCACCATCTGCACTGCTAAAACTGAGTGGGATGGGAAATACCCTAAAAATTAGTACATACACTAGGCTACACATGATAATAGTATTGTTTCAGCACATATATGAAAGTGACACATACACCACACATTTCATTTTGAAGGTAAAGTGCTGGCAATGTATTGACAATCTCTAAGTTATTGGTTGCATGTCAACTGTGTATCAATTAACATTCAATAACACTGAAACCACTAAATTTTTTGTTTACTTTCTGCTGATGGTCTGTTGATTCTTACTTGAGATCAAGATTTGGATTAGTTGACCATCAACAAATAGTTAACTAAAAATCAGTTGCTTATCTAGTGATTGTTATGTAATCTGTAGTCGATTATTAGCAGACTATTAGTGGGCACTCCACTAAATGTGTTTCAGACACATCAACAAAACACATAAATTAATCTACTAATTATATGCATATTAACATAAAACCATATAACCTATATATAACATATTGACCATTTGGGTTAGGGTTAGATTGGGGTTAACTCTAACTCTTCTGACAATTTGTGGAGTGGTAACAGAAGGACAATCAAAATAAAGATAATAAACAGAGGTATTTTCAAAAATGTCCTTTGAATGACATGCTTACAATAACACTGTTAACATAATATTTTACCGAATCGTAATGACAGAGACCTTCATATATCTCTTCGCTCTATTAAGAGTGTTCGAAGATTGTTTTTTTTCCCACAACCTGTCACTGATTGTTTTGCTGTTCTTGTTTTCGCGAAAGGACATTAAGGTTACATGAAAGGAACTGATTCAACTTTCTGTGTCTCTTTCAGGGAAATATTGCTTTAAAATTAGACAGCGATGCGGTGGTGTGGCAGGCCCAACACTACAAGGGGCTGGTTATCAACACCCTCGGCTTCAGAGTTCTGCTGTGAAAGGTCCTGTGGCTTCACACCTCTTCATCTGCAATGTGCACACGCACACATAGACACGCTCACACACCCAGAGCCATGGGCAGGGATGTTTTGGGTGGGGTTGTGTTATGTGAAAGGACTCACACGTCCATCTCGTGAAAAACATCACAAGCATGCCACAGATCTCAGCTCGACAAATAGCTAATAACTTTACACATGAGAAAACAGTTTGGAAATTAGACACATTGATTGCACACACTTCACATGAAGTGCAATTTTGTTACACATTAAAGAAGACAAAAAAAAATTTAAGTTGAACCGAGGTATGTCGAGGTTAGTTTACTATGTCTAGTATTTTGTAGAGGGAAATTACAAGTTACAGATAAATTTTTTTGTCAGTTTGGATCTAGAGTTGGCTCTTTTACGCTCCAAAGGGCACCCACACACCACATGAAGATGACTATGAATAAAATAATAAGACCATACATCATAGTATATTAAGCAAATTACAGCTTATATTTAGACTATAGTATAATACGTCTTAAGCAAATAAGACGTAACTTGTCAATTAGAGAACATTAGATGAGCTGGTTGGTGGATTTTGTCACTTTTGGACAGAGCCAGGTTAGCTGTCTCTACCTGTTCCCAGTCTTTGTGCTACACAAAACACGAGGGTGACATCTTCTCATCTACCGTTTGAGCAAGAAAGGAAATAAGTGTACTGCTTTGAAACTGTTGCTTTAATTAGCGTTCATCAGGTGCCAAAGGACTGCACAAGCTATGAGACAAGCTTTTAAAACTGTCATCACTTGACAATACTTGATGATGTTGAGGTAAAGAGCCTCACAGAGCTTCTATTTTTTCTATTCTAAGATATGAGCGATGACTGTCTTGGGTACCGTGTCATTCTGGAGTTCTCACACCCCCTTACCTTTCTGTAACCTTGCATTACCATAGCAATGCAAATCTCAGAGAGTTAGCTGCGCGCATGGGGATGCCCATCTGCTGGTTGAATCTGACAAGATGTCATCATCACTATCACCACAGCAATGTCACCACCATCGCCGTCATTTTCAGTCCTCTCATGGTATCATGAAAGTTGATGGAATGTGTTTATAAAATTATTCTTATCACTGGGAGATCTGACAACAAAATAACGCTTTTCTTCAGTAACTCCAGGAGGAAAACACTGCAACTGGTTTTAATCTGAATCTGTGTTGTTTTCAATCTGACACCAATTGATTGAATAGAGTAGGAGGATGTGATAAGCTGTAACATAGAAAGCAAAATACTTGTTTCCTGTTCAGTGGGAGGTGCAGACCGAGTTGACAGTGTTGCGGCTGTACTTTTGAACATGACCCTATGATGTAGTGTGATATTGAGAGTTAATACAGTCCAATGTTCCCATGGCTCTAGTAAATATAGATGTATTGGTCATATATCATGTACATCAAAACGTTTTTTTTCTGTGATCACTGTTTCCATTTTATTTTATATATTATTCATTTTTGTAATTAAAGTAAAGAGACATGATGGTAAATGACATGAATTGACATTATCAACTTCTCACCGTGCTCTCAGACTTTTTTGATTTCTTTTCCCTCACCTAACAGGCGAAGGAAAGTCCTGCACTGTCTATAACCTTCAGACTTTTGCCAAGCAAAGTGAGAGAAAGTTGAAAAGTTCTGAGGAAGTTATGAGTGTAAAATGGGTGGGTGGGGGCAAACTAGTGACAGAAAGATAGAGAAGTTGTTGGCCGTGAGAAAGTGGCACAGCACTTTATTTGTCAAGTCCCCTGACTGAAACCACAGCAAGCCACCAGCCACAGCAGCTACACAGATAAACACCAAAGAGCTGAGACTGCGGCCTAACTCTGAGGCTGCATGATAATGCAGTGTTTCCTTTTTCTGTGATACAGCCAAAAATTCATTTGATGTTAATGAACTACAAAACACCTACAAGTCGAGTATTGAGAGAGTATATGAGTAGGTGCACAAATGGATGTAAAAATATCACTCGCACAGGCCTGCTCTGTTACTTACTTGGCATCAGCATCTAACTTGTGATTTGATAAAAATCTAATCAACTTTATTCTTCATTTAACATAAAAATTTTAAATGAATTTTAAAAAATGTAAAATGTGTGTAATGTATCCATTCAATGTGTGTGTGTGATTATTGCAAGATATTTGTTACCTGCATCACATCTGATTGTGAAAACTATTATTTAAGCTAGTATTTGTTTGAGAGGTGTTAGTACTAAAAAGAAACATTGCATCTGATATGTGTTGGAAAGAGTTGTGAAAAGACATGACGTTTTATGGGAAGTTGGATGGCAGCTGACAGAAATTTAGGAAATGTTACAATTTATAATTTCATAGCAGATAACTCATAATATCATGCATATACTGCATTCCTCCTACGCGATTACCATACATAGAGCTCATAACATGGTAAGTGAACATCAGAAACAAAGCAAGAGGAAAATGAGTTTTTGACGACAATCGTACTCCCTTTTCCCCCTCCTCCTCCCTGAGTTTCAGGTTCCTAGAAAGGCAGTTTTCTACCACCAACAGGAGAACAAGAAGCCCCTGAACCCCCCAAAACAAATGAGACAGAAACCCACCGAACCCACCAGCCCGTCTAAGCTCCCTGCACCCTTCTCGTCTGCTCTCCTGACAGCCCCTGGGAGAAGATTGCCAGCCCCCCACCACATCAACCACAGTGCTCCAACATGCCTCTCTTCATGCACATCAAGGCAAACTCAACTCCATTTTACACTGCTCACTTTGCAAGAATACAGCCACACTAAGAAATGCTATGGTTTCAGTTCAGTTCTCTTTGTGATTTTGATTTTAATCTGAGGTCAGATTCAGGCCTTCTCATGTAACAATACTTGACAACAAACACATATTCAAAAAACACTTTTTAAAAAGATGCTTGAATGAAGTGTCTTCATTTGTATGTCTGCCACTTCTCCAATCAGTAAAAGTCATCTTACATTTCAGCAATGGTGTGAAATTGAAAGAAAGTCATCAAGAGTTTATACGGGGTGTACTCACTAGACCTCTCTGAGTGGACTTGAAAGAAAAGCTGCATCGTACCATTGTAACAAGGCCAATATGGATGAAAACTGGAACTGTTTCGAGTTGTATGATAAAGGGGTGTGTCATCTGTATATAAACTGATTTTGTGTACTTTTGTTTAAACCAGATATGCTTTCCTGATGATGGATGGTTCTGCAGGGGGTACAATTTAAAGAAAAGTGGAGATTGTGAATATTGGACCCAGATATTTGGACTGGTTGTCACACCTCCTCCATTCCAATGTTGAACACCAGAGCCCCCCGAGGCTGTGTATTCAGCCCCCTCCTGTTCATGCCAAACACCCACGATTGCAAACCCTAATGTGGAAAGACCAGTGTTGTGAAGTTTGCAGACGACACCACCGTCATCAGCCAGACTTCAAAATGATGATAAGACTTAATATTGTGAGGAATTTAACAATCTGGTAGGGTGGTGCATAGACAGCAACCTACTGCTATAGAACCAAGGATATTATAATTGAAAAAAGGAAGTAAAAGCTTACACTCCTGTCCATATCAGTGGAGCTGAGCTGAGCAGGTAGGATCCTGGGAATCAGGATTACCGAGAACCTATCATCTCACATCTTCACCGTGGTTAGGAAGCTGCTGTATTCATTAAGGAGACTTTGGAGAGCAAAGTTCCCGTGCCAAGTTCTCGTCAACTTTTCAGAGGAGCAAAAGAAAGCTCTCTGACTGTAGACACTACAAACTGGCATCATTTGTGCATGGTTCAGAGGCCTCTGTAGTGGGTGGTTAAAACCAGACCTCAGAACATATTTGGTTGCCATCAGTCAAACTGGTGATGTGAGATACCTGCAAAGAGCCTGATGGTACTAAAACCTTGAACCTTGATTGTATAAATTCATCATCTGGCAAACTGAAAATGTTTAGTCTGATTAATTGGAAATATTTAGTGACTTTTTGTAACATTCTGCCCTCAACCCACCTGGACTTGCATTTTATTGTTTTGCATAAAGGGCAGAGAGTTTTGTAGTTCATGAGTTTTTTCCATTGTCAGTTCAGAGTGTTGAACTTTCTGTTTATTTTTGTAAAAAACATTGCATACGCATGCATATATAAGAAGTTGTGTTTTGAGGTTACAAGTAAATTACTTTTAACTTGACATAACTGGGCATGTTTTCTAATGTTAACGGGTTAATTTTTCTAGTTATCTTGAGAAAATAGATAATAGATAATTTATCATGGAAAAATGACATTTGTTTGATTTTAACAACCAATTCAAGCACACACAAACCAACACCACAGTTCCCCTATACTAATGAGAACTCTGGGTTGTACCCTACTGGACAGTAACACATCTGCTTTAAGTTGACCGCTGTATATAAGCATATCCCTTTAAATAATTTGCCATAATGTAAATGATCTAATATCAAATAAATAGCAAAAATATTATTAAAACAAAGTTAATGCAGTGCAGTGAAACTTCTTTCTCCAGTGTTTTTATTTTTTATTTTTTAATATTTCTTTTTGAGTGGAAAGGTTTCTTATGTTACTATACAACATCATCTTAGTACAATCACAAATTTGTCTTTAAGAAAACATAGATACATACCTTGATTAGATATTGCAACTATTTATTTGGGTCCGAGGAAAACTAAAACTTATAATCTTTCATATTCACAGTTCCAGATCATTTGTAACTGGAACTTTGAAGATTGCACACCACAATTTTTTTATTTGAAAGGAATATTTATCAAATAACTCAAATAAATCAGATAATCTCTAAAGGTCTAAAAGCACACCATGATGAGCGCCCCTTTCACATCAATAATCTGAGTGAGTCATTAGTCTTGGCCCAGTGGTCGACTGTATTACTGTATGAGGCAGCATTTACTTGTTTTCTGCTGAACATGCGGGCGCTGGCAAATACAGTTAGCCCCTGCTAATGCCATGTTCTTGTAAATGTGCTCAGAGGGCGGATGCTTTTTATCTTGTTAGAAAGAAGGAGTAACTTAGTTTTATTGTAAGTCACAAACAGCTTGATGACTCAGTATGTCTTTTTTGATGTTACCATGTTTTTTAAACTTTACATGTTAAATTAACATAGTGTACTATCATTTTTTCATGCATTCATTAAATATTCCCATTATTTTACTACTTAAACTATAGCTTTTTAAATACAAATTATATACATTAAAAGCTACTTAAATACACGTACAAATATTTTCAATTATTTCGTAATGGTTATTATCATAAATTGAGCGCTTATAAATATAACCTACCAATAATAAAAGGTTTTTATTGTAAAGACTTACCCTGAAATTTAACTCCAAATCTGTTTTGTTTAGAAGCTATTATTTTAAATAAACTATTTTTGCCTTTGTTTTGGTTAGAAACACCATAGTTCAATGCTCTAGAAGAAGTTGGTGGAAAAAGGAAAAAAAAAAGAGAAAATCTCCCCTCACTTGCTGATGGAACTGTGTGGGATGACTGACTACCACATGAGAGCACAAACACACAACCTACACACAGACAGGTAACAAATTGTGCAATGTGTGATGGGCAACTTGGTAGTAAAGGTCCAAATGTTCACATGAGAATGATGAGGTATTAAAACTTTCCAAAGGATGCTCGGTGTATGTTTGACTACACCCACGTTATAGTGGTAAATCCAGCAGTGACACCAGCATGTTTCTCCCACAGTAAATAAAGTTTCATCTTGACTTTCGATTCGTATGACACACTAATTTGCAGTGGGTCCCAAAGTGAACAGTTTACCAAGCCTTGCTGTCGTGTTTTTATTGACTTTGCCCGTCAGAGTAGTAACAGAGGTAAAACCAAGACATGGACTGAAACCAGGAGGATATATTGACCATTTTTCATTTTCAAAAGAGTTTTTGATTTTTCATTTATTTATTTATTTTGTCATATCAATATTTAGAGTATTATCAATATATACTGGATGTAATTTTGTAAAGTTTTGAACTCCTTGGCTTTTTTTTCTTTTTTTTTTACTCCTCCCATGCCTTCAGTCACACAAGTCTTTCAAAATCAAGTCAAATCTCTTTGTGCCATGTCATCAGTCGATGGGTGTGAAATAGAGAAAAGAGGACGTTGCCAGCGACCAAGACACAAGAATCACTCTCAACATTCAGCTGCACTAAAGAGAGGTAAGAGTCGCAATTCAGCTGGAATCTCACAGTTATAGTATCATGGTTATATTCAGTTTATACATTTTTCAATGTTTTCCTATGTACCTACAAAATAGTCCCTACAAATTCAATGTACTGGCACACTACCACTTTTTCTGCACTAGTTATATATAAATATGTATATATTAAATATATATATATATATATATCATTTTACAGAATTACATGATCACAAGTTGACCAAATTAATGACATTTATAACAGAGGCTGATACAAAGTCTCCTTGAAGATTTACCAACAAAAATCAGAAACAAATCGGAAACAACAATGACGTTTCTAGTCTGCAACGTAGTTCTCTAGAGTTGTCTCTTTTGCTTTTTATTTCCGGCTTTCCACTGCCTTGTTTACATTATGATCAATTTAATGTTGAAATCAGCCAATACCAAATCACTTTCAAGAAATCATTTGATAAATATCTTGTGTTAAATGAATAAATTCAGCACCTTGTAAGCACATTTTATATAAATGATTTGTTTAGTTGTTTAATGTGGAGATAATGTATCATTATCATTCTGCTGCTGTCTAAATGTCTAAAAATGGTGTATGCAGTTCAAATGGAAGTGTAAAACTGTACCACAGTGTCAGTTTAGAAGTTTTCTGACAACACCGCAGCAGGGTTATCCTCAGTGAAAGCCATGAGACTTTTGTGCAGGTGGCAGGCTGTATTGTTAAGGAAACCTCAAGCTTTGGCATTTGTAACTGAACATGTACCAACAGGTGTGCAACATCTGAGTGTGTGAGCTTCTAAAAGTGACATGAAAGAGCTCACTTTTCAGACTCCTGCAGGTTTATTCTGCAGGATTTTTTTTTTTTACCTAATCTTCCATCAACTCTCACAGTCACCGTACTGCCATGCCACGCTCGTTCCTCGTCAAGAGTAAAAGGACTCATCCACTTGGCCCATCTAAGGACTCCCTTAGAAAACATCACCAGCCACAAACAGACGCTGGCCAACCGTCGCAGCATGCGATTGGACAGGACAAGAGGTATCCTGAAGATGCGACACAGGCTTTGCCCACACTGTTAGGGGTCAAAGACCTTCTGGCCGAAGCCACCTCACCTTGGGACGGGATCGCAATCCGCTCCCACAGCTCCCCCACAGATGATCTTTGGCCTTCAGGTACTCAATACTTTCTCTTGCTAGGAAAATATTTAGTTTTACTGTGAAATTGCTCTTGGACTACACTCATTGGATGTCATACAATAGTGGTGTTGATCTCAATGATTCAATTTACTTCAAATTACTTACTTTATTAAGGTTAGAAGAAGATGACAGGAAGAGGTGTTGGGTTATCACCACCGTCCTTTTGTATTTTTTTCAAAAGCTCCTGTGGAGAACAGAGATGCTCCTCTGCCCATCTCACCCTGGTTGTCGGACAAACACCAGGCATCTGAAAGAGAGCAAGAACTGGAGAGACTGGTCTTGATGTTACTGAACCACACATCGCACACTGACCTCAAATCGCCTGCCAGTGACTGTCCACTCTGTGAAAAGGTAGGAGGCCTCTGAACTGTGAGAACTGGCACGTTATCACTATTTCTGTCTTTATCAGCTATTACAATGAAAGAGGAAGCCAGAGTGACTAACGATAAAAACTGGCATCAGAACCTGGCAACATGTCAGAGGGTGACGCAACAGAGTGGCTCAGCATGTAAAATAAAATCTGTGAGTGCAGTCGATGCTGTTCAATAGGAGTATAACTACAATGCTTCTTATTGGAGAGAGATTTTGTGAACAAAGTGGCGATATTAAAAAGACAACTGGCTTGTAGTACAAACAGTGAAAACTATTGTGTAAAATGAATGCAAATACAATTTGCTCCATAAATCATCCTAAAAAAATGTAAATATATCTCAAAATCTCCAGCTATGGATAGAAACATTTGTGATATTTAGCAGTAAATAAAAGTCATTGTATGCATTAGTTATGCATATAATAACTATGATAAAAAAAAAAAAAACTGTTGTGCTTTCTTGTGAACAAACTACGTTATGGTGCCTAAATGACTTCAAGTGCCCTTTCCATTTCTTGTTCTCATCAGCTCACATTCACACTGATAACAGTATATAGATTTATAGATAGATAACTGCAATTAGCAAAGTAGGTCAATACATTAACCAGGTCAATGGTTCTGTTAAAGGAATACTTGAGACATGTTTTAGTAAATGTGCTTATTCACTTCTCTGCAGAGAGATACATGAGCCACACCTCTCTCACATCTGCCGACAACAACTCTAAACCTCGGGACATAACAAATATTGTTTGTTTAATCTGTATAAATATGGGTAAAATTAACATAATAACACATCACTGGGCTATTGGTCCTGGCTTTATGTAGTTGCTATGCAATGAGCAGCAGGAATTTACTGATCCCCGCTTAGATATAATCATTAGAAAGCTAAGAAGTGCTGGTGGGCAGATTTAGTCACTGTTGGACAGAGCCACGCTAACTGTTCCCCTTTGTTTCCAGTCTTTATGCTAAGCAAAACTAACCAGCTGCTGGCTAGAGCTTCATATTATATATATAAGGACAGACTTAACAGAGGTATCAGTCTACTCATCCTTTTTCCTTTTTTACTCCCTCGCTGTCTCCTTCAGTCTCTTTCAGAAGTCTTAATATCGGGAGGTGGCCTAAAGGCCCACGTTTACAGCAACCTCTCTGTCCCACTGATAAGATCACCCACAGCCACAGACATACCCTATATGCCTTTCGGCTTCAGGGCAATAGGAGGCTATGGTAGAGCTAAGGTACAGTACACAGTGAGGATGTTTACGTAAGCAATATTTTTTTATAATGTTCAATACAAACACATGACTGAATGTGAGCTCTGAAAGAAGCACTTCTTAACGTCTATGTGTGTGGGCACGCGTCTTTTATGTTTGTGTATCCAGGAGCGTAGCTTTGGCTGCAAGGTGTGTGGAAAGGTGTTCAAGCGCTCGTCCACCCTGTCCACACACCTCCTCATCCACTCAGACACGCGGCCCTACCCCTGCCAGTACTGCGGCAAACGGTTCCACCAGAAGTCTGACATGAAGAAACACACCTTCATTCACACAGGTTGGGTGAACACTGCGATGAATGAACTATGCTGCTTTAATGCTGGAGCTCCTGCTCTGAATCACTGTGTCCTGCCCGACTTCCTCTCTCTCTCTCTCTGCTCTGTCCCTCAGGTGAGAAACCACACGTGTGTAAGGTGTGCGGTAAAGGATTCAGCCAGAGCTCCAACCTCATCACCCACAGCCGAAAACACAGCAGCTACCGGCCGTTCAGCTGCCCCCGCTGTCAGCACAGCTTCCAGCGCAGGGTGGACCTGCAGCGCCACCAAGAGTCACAGTGTGGCTATGGAGAACTGTACACTCAAAACCCATAAGTCCATGAAGCAATGTGATGGCAGCAGTGTGTGACATTTGTAAATAATGTTCAAGTAAAGACATGCATGCTCAAAAATGGATGTTAAATCTTAATAAAACTTAATAAAGCTGATTGTGTGATAAGACTTTGGTTTGTGATTAGGAATTTAAGATTTGTGTGCTTGTGTGTTTGGCAGGACTTTAAGAAGCACCCTTACAGGCCCCTAAAACACGATTAGGCTTCTTTCAGGACACTCCCTGCCAAAAATCATTCACAAACAACAATTTTTCCAGGATCTACCAGGCAACAGCTTCCTTCTAGCAATCCAGTCCAATCATGTTGTGTAATTTTCAGGAGCTATTACGTTCAGAAAGGTTTGCGAATAAGATTGTAGTAATTACTAATTCAAGGCATTGTTGAATGAAGGGGATGTCCGTCCTGTTCTCTGAAGCTGGGCACCTGACAGAGATGACCGATAATGACATACTCACAGGATGTACGTCCACAACCACATCTACCAGCGTCTATTTTGAAATGACTTCTTAAAAATTACGGTTGAAACAAACACACAGGCGAATTTTTAGTCCCATTTCTATAGCAGCAGCAGTAGATCTTCAGATGAAATCCAAAATACATAGATTTAAAGCTGCACTAAACAATATTTTGTGACAAACCCATAGACAATTAGCACCAAACTCAGTTAGCCTCAGCTCTACAGAGCACTTTACCATCTTTCAGCTACGTGCTTTAGTTTTAGGGACATAACTTTAATGTTTTGGTTCATTCTCAGTGCTCTCACTGGGTTGGCTTCCTGCAAAAACAGTAATATTTTTAACAAAAAAGCATCATTAAACGTTTATTCATTTATTACCACTTTAAACAAATAAATGCAGATATTTTACAGTACCGTATACACAACACATTAACTTCCTTTGTTTAATTTGGGTTGCGTGTGATGTGAGAATGAAACAGCAAGCAGCGTGGCTCCTAGCTCAGTGAACACAAAAGATTTCACATACAGAAAAATACAGTTTTGACATCCAGCTGATTCACAGTTACAACACAAATATTGAAAATGACTCTGTAAAACACTGACTCTTCAAACACTCAGTAACCTCTCAATTCATCTTTGACCTTCTCTTCTGTCTCTAAAGGTGATGATCATGTGGTTTCTGTTTGAGTCAGCCCAACCAAGTTTAGATCCTGTTGAATCCAGATAAAGGCCTCTTCTCGTGACAATTGGCTGCCACTTTCAAAATGACTTGATGTAGAATGGCTCGCAGCATCAAACAAACAACGTTTCACTTTGAATCAAACAACGCTGTGATGAGTAGGTGCCACTGTATTCACATGGTTTCAGTCCTCTCGCACTGCTGCTGCACAGCGATGAGTGACACATGCAAGGAGATCTGCACGAACGTGGCCGTGCGCACACACAGGCAGCTGCACTCGCTCACACACACACACAAGTCGTTGTAACCTCTGTCCCAATTCTCCTTTCTCAGATTTGCAGGAGGAAATCCTGAGAGACAGATAAAAACATAAAACTGTTCAGACTTATCTAGCATATCAGAGTTGAAATCTGCAGGTGCTCGTCTAATGCTGACATATTTTCTGGAACTGCCGGTGCTTATAACCACTACAGTTTATTTTAAATACGCTTTGGCATTAGGTTGATATTGTGCAGCTCAGCTGGAGTAACTTGTACAATCTGCCTCTGTAAGCTTCTAAAAATATGTTTAATTTTAAGGGGGTTGTGGTAGACACACTTCTGACTACTGGGTAATGACAACATTGATAGTAGCTTTACAAGCATTTGTCTATTTTAGCATTTTATTGCTTCATTTGAAAAGTAAATGATAAGATTAGATAATAGACAAATTATATGTCAGACCAGTCCTTGTGCTATTAAAATACTTGCCAAAATTTTTTATTGAACTGAACTTATTTTTAGGAAGAATTAAAATTAAAAATGAAATATTAAAGCTGCAAACAAATGAGAAATACTATAAATTCTACATATTTTTTCCACTTTTAAATAACAGTATCATAGAAAACACAGGTATGCCACATTACAATAGGCATATTATATAAAGTCATTTAAATTAAGTGTCACCAGTTTTATACACAAGTTGTGTTGCAACAAAATGCAAATAACAGAGTTCAAATAAGCACACAAACTGAAAACTGATCGGACGTGTCTGTCATGAAAACTGTTCATATCAGTTTGGTCATCTAAAAACACATTTTCAAAACACAAACAGCTTAAACTGAAAGATGTAGTATAGCAGCAGAGTTACAGCCTTCAAAATGACCACAGTATTCACTAAAAGCATCTGTGATGTGGCTTTAAAAAACTGAACTCTACAAATCTTTTAATAGAAGCTGGGATTCAATGGGTCAAATATATCAACGGAAAATGTATAAAATGATGCTTACATTACCCACAATGCAATTTCACTGCCGACACTTTAAGGTGTGTTTCAGGTGTGTATTCCCCAAGACCTTTAAAAAGACTTTAATGTGTAAAAGTGGTGGAGTTCCACTTTAAGTGACCGTTGTCATCAGATCTTACCTCTACACCGAGCTGGAGGACTGGTCAGACAGTGAAGGTGGACTCCAGATGTTATGGATGCCATTAGTCTGGTCTGTCAAATGACCTTGTCTTCTAAGTGAGGCTGGGAGAGCCCCTACCAAAAATATATTTATATAGTTTTTATATATATTTATATAGTAGATATATACTGTTGTTATATTAATCAGTGATTAAAAGTAGCAAAACAGATATCAATGCATGATTTGTGCAGGTCATATGTCAAATGTTCTGTACACTCAGTGACATCACAGATTTTGAATGATAATGTACCATCATTTTTCAGTGACAGAGGGAAGCTGATCTCATTACCTGTATGATAATAGATGCACCACAGACCCCCCATCAGACCGACCCCCATCACAAAGGCAGCAAAGATAATTCCAATCACTGGTCCTGTCTGCACCACAGAGCCTAGAGTTCATGAGAGAGTGTGATAGTCTCACTGTAACACTGCAAAATTCCCAAATAAATGATACTCACTGCTCTGCTCTGGGTCTGGACTGGCCAGTGGGGAGACACTCAGTCTCTTGGTCCTTTGGCCAGTAGGGGGCCTCAGCAGTTTGGGTACCAGTGAACTGATGGGCTGGGTGACCACCATGGGCCTGGAGAGGTTTCTGATCTCGCACTGAGATGGGAATACAGGAGAGGGCTGTGTTAGTTATGCTGTTACCACCTCACAGTGCCATGATACCAGCAGGATAATATCAGAGTGTTACAAAGGGTAAGTTGTGATTCAGTGATAAATAGACAGGTTTCATCATGATGTATAAGTTTACTTTTTTTACTCTTTCTTTTCTTTTACTTTTACTTTTCTAACTATGACATGATGGTAGCACAAAGATCAACTGTCTGTGTGGTAAATATGAAGCTACAGCCTAGCAGCCAGTTAGCTTAGCTTAGCATGAAGACAGGAAACAGATGCCCAAAAGTGACAAAATACATCTATTGTACCAACGGGGACTGTCCATTGTTACAGCAGCCCATTAGTCCAACAACCCAGTAGTCCCACTGGGACCAGGAAATTCACACTCTCCCTGCAGTTAGAGGGGTTAACTGTAGGAAAAGTGTGTATTTTCTGATGAATTGGCCATCAGAGCAATGGGATTAGTTTTTGGCATAACGAGCCATTAGACAAATTGGCCATTTTTTGGGGCTATTGGGCTGTTTGACTAATGGGATGTCGGAACAATGGCATGGCACCGTACCAACACACCTGCAGATTGCAAGGCAACAAGCTGAGGTTCCAGGAAGTTGCTGCTTGCAGTCAAAAAATAATCTGGCACATTACTGTCCATAAATCCACAACATAGTAGTTGCCTTTAGGCAGAGCCAGGCTAGCTGTTTCCTCCTGTTTCCAGTCTTTATACTAAGGTATACTAAGGTACCAACTGGCAGCTGGCTGTAGCTTTATATTTAGCATTCATACATGAGGGTGGTATCAATCTTCTGGTTCTACTCTTAAAAAAAAAACTAAATAAATAAAATGACTTTTAGTCATATTTGCTTAAACTGTTCTTAAGTTCTGATATTAATGTGTGAGACAGATAATCTGTGATAAAAATCAGACTCCTCTGCCCCCCTGTGCTGCCTCTGAGGCCATTAGACAAGAATCCACCGCGCTCAGGTCAAAACAACCAATCAGAACAGTGCATCTGACGGAGCTGCAGTCACTGCTGCTGCACAGGCTCTGCTCCACTGAACAAGAATTAACTTGGAGCGGACCTAATGGTGGATAAATAACAACGGAACAAACAAACAAGCAACAAGAAAACTACAGTTTAAACGAAAGATAAGTAAACAGAAGAAGAGCAGTGAAGAAAAACAAGAGGACAGAAGCTTTAGAGGCAAGCTGGAAGGTCATAGAAAGAAGAGCCTGAAATGTATACTTGCTCTAATTTTCAAAATAACAGCACTTTCTCATAATCTTACCAACAGGCACTTTAACGTTCCATGTTATTGCATTTAACAGGAAGCCTTATTCTGCATTTGTTCTGTGCTACGAAAAGTATCAGTAGTTTCTGTACCTGATGTATGGGAGATCCAGATACAAGTGGAGGGATACGTAGTCCACCCTGACAGTCAGCCTTTATAGTTTCACTCCTGGCTGCCTGTCCTCTTGACTGAGAGGAACACAGAAGGAGGCTGCAGTGGATAAACTGAATAGACTCATTATAAACTGGCCGCAGGATGAAACTAAATCTCAGGGGCTGTATCTCCTCCTCTGCTCCCATTCTTTTACTACTCTGTTCCATCCTTGCTGATGCCACGCTCCTCCTTCTTCCTTTAACGTGGTCTGGGAGTGAGACATCTCCATCTCTGTCATAGATTTGACCTTTTTCCAGTCTCTTTATCTCTTCTTTGTCCTCTTCAGATTCACCATCGCCTTCAGCCTCTTCTTCCTCGTCATCTTTTGTCTTTGCACCAAGGGTCAGTGTGGGGTCTGAGGAACAGCCGTCGCTCACAACAGTCCAGAAACTAGACTTTTTTGGGTCTGACAGAGGAGAGACCACGCATGACTTCAAGTCCACAACATCTAAGAGGGACCCTTTGGCTGAAATCTGAAGTTGGGCATATAGGAAACAGTGACCAAGACAAATTATAGTTAAATGTTTGGACATGATGTATGACATGACCAGAACCAAACTAATGAGTCGCTCTTTTCTTTGTTTTATCAGTGACAGAGTGGGTGATGAAAGTATTTTGTAATGTTGATTGCTGTTCATTGTGTCAGAAAGACAAGTAAGCAAAGAAACACACACACACACCTCAACATAGACACGGTGGTCTGCAGTTATGACACAGGGCCCGACCCGGCCCTGCTCATAGTTCTCAGTGACAAAAAGCTTCATGGTAAAAACCGGGCCAGATCTGTGCATGGGTATCGGTAGGTAGCTCAGTCCTGGATCAGGCCCTGGACCCTCAGGTGCCCAGGGGACCAGCCCCGCCTGAGGAGTGCTCACATCGATGTCACCCCCGTTGGCAGGGCCGCGGTGGGTGGGGACTGCAGCCCAACAGCTGAACTGAGAGGAGAAACAGGCGATTACAGGGTGAGAATATCCAATGAAGATGGATGAGTGTAGACACGTGCACAGACCCATGTGTATACGTAGATATCTCACCTGTATGCCGAGCGGACTTTTGGACGTCTCATTGTGTGCCAGAACAGTCTGAGGCTGGTCTCTCCATAGTAACACCTGTAGAGAGAGGAGGGGCACAGAACAGTGTATTGCATGGGATCATTCAATTTATTATGCAAGATATACTCGAAAAAGGCCCACAGAAGATCACCCAGTCGATGACACCCAGCTGTGTGAACAAATAACACCAGTTAATAAGTTAATAACAATCATTAACCGCACTGATGAGAGTGAGTGCTGGATGTCCCACATTTCTAGCAGCTAAACAACACTTTCATATTATTTGGTACTTTGAACTCCACCTAGCTCTTCTGTATTAACCTTGGCAGTCAGTTGATAAATGTTAAATCGGTGGAAAAGTCTTATCAACTCTCACGTCTGTTTTGATGTTCCAGTCATAAAAAAACATATAGAAAACTCCAACTCTATCTTTTAGAGCTTTTGTTTCATCTTGTTTGGACTACTGTTATCATGTTTATGCCGTAGTTCTCCATCTCTCTTGACTGAAAAATAAAGCATAATTATTACACGCAACAAGGCATAGGAAAGATACGTATGTTTTATTATGGACTCAACAGGACCAACACGCATACCTCCTGCCTCCATTGCTTGTCACCTTTCTGAAATCACCCCACATCATCCCTGCCTCCAATTTCCTGCCTCAGAAGCGAGATTTTCTCTCACTTAATTTGCCTCTGTGCAGCATCCCAATTTTAGCCTTTCACTCAGTGCTGTTCTGGTCATGATGACCTGAGTCACGAGTCTCACTAAGGGCAATTCCACTTACCACAATTTCAAGCGTCCATTATGCACTTTGTGTTTTTGTGTTTACCTCTGTCTGAGAAACTTTGACCTTCTTTTTGATTCAGGTGTTTTCGCTACTACGCTCTAAAGTCTTCACTCATTCTGTTTCTGCTGTTTCTGACCCACTGAACCAACTCTCTGTTTGTGTTTCTGTTGGTTTAAGGGTATGTATATGGTGTAAAATAAACAAATGGAAAACAGTGTGATAAAAATATGCTTTTACATTGCATTCAAGAGACAACAGGTTATGAAGAATGTAATAACTTCCTACATCTCTGATGCTTTTCTATCCAAATTTCTTATCTCACCATGTTTTTGTACTGCACCCCTCTGGGCTGTCCCAGGAGCAGACCCTCAGTCCCACAGGAAATGACTGGGAACACCAACAGGAAATGGCTCCCATTGAACTGAGCTTGGCACGTCGGGTCCTGTAGAGTCACGACAGCCACTGGGACAGAAAAGCTCTAAAGGAGAGAACAGAAGTGAGACCACGTAACTTTCGACTTGAATGTGTTCGCTGTTTAACTGGAGAGATACAAGTAGTGCCAAGAAGACTGCCAGAAAGGACATTTTAAACAAGACTAAGAATCGTCAGCCATGCTAGCTGCTCTGTGAGGATGTACTGAGACTGCACTGTTGCTTTGAGGGAAATTCTAACACGAGCGTGGCAACATGCACACAATGACAATGCTTTGACCTGAAGATGGCGCTAGAGGAAAAGCCTGAAGATCACCAAAATTATTACACATTTTAAAAACCATCCAGCGGGTGTCGAGACATCTCACTCCAAACCACAAATATAAAGTCTGTGAATCACAAAAGTCAGTGAGATTCATCCTCAGGAGAACATGAATGTCTGTATAAAACCTCATGGAAAGAATTAAAACCAAAATAATGGGTTTAAAGACACTAAAACATCTTGTAGTGCTGCTGTTGGCTGATAATACTGTGTTTTTTTGTCACTCTCATATCACACATAGGCATGACAATCAATTGCTAATAAAAATTGTGATTAAAGCAGCTTTAAGCATGATTCATGACTCTTAATTTGATGTTAACACTGCAGCAAAACAAGCAGCCAGTGCTGGGCGTTCTGGTCCTCGTGACTCTTTCTTTATGATCTGTTTACATCTAACGCTGCGTCTAATACTGAGGTATGAAAGACCTGCAGGATGTGTTGGTCCACGGTCACGCTGAGGCGCCCGTCCTCACACTGCACTGCGAAACTCTCTCGGCCTCCTCCCGCATTGCCGCCACCGTTCAGCCACTGCCTCAGCCTGCGCTCCTCCGCCCAGGGAGGCCTCACAACCAGAGGACTCACCGCTGCAACCACGTCTGAGGCACAGACAGAGAGGACACACAGAGACAGCCATGAACACACATCAAACACTCACACTTACACTTCAGTACCCTTCGTTCAACATATATGGAGCACCGATGGAAACGTCCTTGCACACAGAGGAACGCGCAAATAATTCTCCTATATGTGAAGGAAATGGAAAAAAAAAACAAAAAACAGCTATACATAACAGGTAGGGTGGAGACATTCAGGTCACTCACACAGTGATGGAAACAAGAGACACACAGGGGTCCTGACCTGTCCCGCCCCCAGCAAGCTGGATCACAAAGCGATTAGCCAGGTCAGCCTCAGTGTATGAGGTCACTGTGGTGTAGCCGCTCTCGCCGGCCCACACAAGAAGGTCAGGTATGGTGGACAGGTCAGGGTTAAGTGTGCTGGACAGGGTCAGGCCGGGCTCAGGTGGGTATGGTGGGGATACGCTGTTGGAGGACTATGCAAAGAGAGACAAGACAGATGCATAGACACAATGAAAAGAATGTGATCAAAGTACACTCAAGTAAGACATAAGAACTTGTGAGAAACCTTGACCTGGCTTTGCCCAGTTGGTTAACCATCATTTTATGTGTTCACGGTTTAACTTCATGGTTCCTGCGGAGATGGTGTAAAGGCCAGTTCTGCACCTGTTAGCCATTTTTGTTACAACTTACTGCAGCCTATTGTCCATTTTAGCAAGAGGACAGAGCCAAAGAAGAATGAGGAAGTGCACAGCTGAGCATGACACCCTGAAACAAAAGTTTTTTCCCCCAATCCTAATAAGCACCTCATGAATCCAAAATTAGCTCCATGAAACTATGAACAGGTTTTCCTATTTTTATAGTTTCACGGTATTCAGTACAGTATTCAGTACAAAAAACAACAATTCTTTGGTTCTGTCTATCTACTTGTCCCTATTTTTAAGATGTAAATCTTTAAAAATAAGTTCCAAGTAAAGTGGTAAACTTTTTTAGGCCAAGAAATTTCCTAAAGCAGCCAGACACTAGCTTTAGCATGCGGTGCTGAAACAGGCCTGCACTGTGTACTGTGGTTGTTGAGGACTGTTTTCAGCTGCAGACTACTACACATTTGGTGCTCTAATGAGTATTTACAGCAGCAGGATGGGGTGCATGGGACTGAGTCAAAATAAACTACTATGTGTGTGTTTAGGGTAATGAAGGAGCATGTCACCCAGTGCAACATTGTGGCTCACTGACGCATTTTTAATTATTTTGTCATTTGTCAATCATTTTAATCAATGGCGCTCTATGGCACAGAGGGGTAAGATAAATCATTGTCTACAGAGATAATACTTGATAGATGAATCAATTCATTGCTGGTTTAGTCTTTTCATAGATTTTGTTGACAATATGAAAGATGAATCAGCCTCCATTCAGATCAATTTGATGTATCTTATAAAATGACTATCCAGTAGTTGTTAGAGATAAAAACACAAATTCAAATACACATTCACAAACCGGTGTCTGGAAGATCAAAGGGAGGTGGGGCCCTTACATGAACGGATATATGACCCTGGACACCGCGAGCAGCAATGGCCCAGTTGACTGACACCGAGCTGCTGAGAATCAGCACAATCTTCTGGCTCTTTGAGTTGGCCACAAGGGGCACAAGGGAGACAATCACCTCCACCTGAAGAGAGCTGAAGAAGAGACAGAAGAAGAAGATTGGCCTTTGTATGGCTGTACAACAACCATGTGTGCTCCTGCTTCATGCTCTCACCCACAGAGCCCTGAGCCCGCTGAATGGAGCTTGATCACGTGGACTTCAGGGCCGATCCCACCTGCTGGCGGGTCGGCGCAGCCCTGCACTTCCTGTTGCTGCAGGTCAGAGGTCATGTAGCTGTGAGAGAGGAACACTGACTGCAGCTGGCACACAGCAGGCAGGGTCAGATCTGTAATATGGAGACAAAGCAAGAGGGTTTTGAGAGGGAAGTAAATTTCTCTCCATAATCTGTCTGACTTCAGCCCTGTTTTGTGAACCATGAAAGTCACCAATTAACACGTCATATCACATTCATTTAATCCATAGAAAAAACTTGTGTAAAATTGGCAGTTTGCAATATTTTGATATTTTTTTAGTTCTGTCAGAGCCAGGGAAGTTCTTTACCCTCTGTTTGTAATTAATATGCTAAACTAAATGGCTACATATTTAGCATACAGACATAACAGGCTCTTAATCTTAATACTGAACTCTCCACAACAAAACAAATATAGGTATTTTGCAAAATGTCTATTTTGTTGTATTTTGTTTGTTTTACTTAACACTTTTGTACAAGGATGCATGTTATCGGATCTTACTTTTATTGTCACATTGTTTATAGATTTACACCAGATCTGATAAGAATGAGGGACTGTAATAACTCTTGTAATAAAATCAGGCACATCATCATCAAAGCTTACAACTTATCATGTATAATATGATGGTTGAATATGACTTATTAATCATCATTATGATATTTGGCTTCTTGGTGGCTCACCCTCTCCCAATGGGACATAAGCTCGATTGCCGTGTGATGTGTGTGTCAGAGAAGAGAGGTTGCCGTGGTGTTTCAGGGCCCAGCGGTGCAGCGCACGTGGACGAAAAGGCAGCGAATGCACTGTTTGGACATGCAAATGCAGGGAGCTGGACTGCACACTGGAGTTTGAGGATACCTAATACAGGAGAGCAAGGAAGAACATTTCATTGGAAAGAACTTGATGGACCATAAAAACGTAACATTAGGCACGCATTAGACGTGCACCCAGTGTTACGAGCATGTGATTGCAATGCGCTCTCCTGCAAACTGTGACCGACCTGCACCAGCACTGGGAGGTTGGGGGGCAGTCGCTCAGCCTCCACGCACCAGGTGACTGGAAGCTTGGAGCTGAGCAAAAGGTTTAGGACTCTCATGGGCGAGGCGAACGGAGACAAAGGCTTCAGCAACAACGTCACCTCCAGACAGAAGAGGAAAGGAGTGGTGTAAAGCCAAATATCTTATATATTCAGTGTGGAACGGAAGAAAGGATCAGTTTTAGACAGCTGTACTTTTAATGCAGCCATGAAACTGACATAATGTGACTTAGAGATATCAGACAGTTTAAAAACAGACCAGAATGCATCAATGGATAACATTTTGCTCATCAATTAAATTATATAGAATAATATTAATTAATAATATAAAATATAATGATAATGATAATAAAGATTTATTAACATAATAGCTTTAATTCTGAATCCTTTGGTGAAACAGCAAAAAGCTTTTTATTTCTTTCCTTTACAATCAGTTAAATAAATGACTAAAACTATATTTTTTCTTTAACAGCTCCTCAGTATTTCCACCTCCTTAGTTTTTCTTTTTTTGGAGTATCTCAAAATAATACAAAAACCAAAGAGTTGAAAAATATTAATTAATTAATTAAAAAATGAATTCAAGCCGAAAGGAGAACAAGGAGGATTTTCCTGAAAAAACAAAACAAAAAAAATAATGTATAGACAAAAATAACCACTCTCAGTCTCACTTATAACGAACTACAAGTGTGTGATGGTGTCTGTATATGCCCTCTGTCTGTATTTTCTGGTTTTGCTGTGCTCAGGATGCTCCTGGGCGTCAAACTTTGCCTCCAGCTCTCACTCATCTGGCTTCAGGAAGCTCTGCTAAAGTTCTTCTGTCTGGACAGAAAAACAATTAGCAAATTTTACTGTCGGCTTGTTGATTACAAGGCATTGTCATGGTGTTGTTGAGGCGGACCGGAGGGGGCAATTTTAAATGCTCTGTTCCCACTCATCAAATCCTAGTTATTCTTCTTTTTGGTCAGTTTATTGGTGGTTAAAGGACAAGTATAAAGCTTCACATGTATTTTTTACTCTCCACAGTTTTATTCACTGATATATTCTGGTGTATTTTTTACTTCAAATGTAATAACCTTTAACTACATTTAGTCAGTTTGTGGTGCATACTAAACTGTAAATTTAAAACCATCTCATCCATGATTTTCCAAGTAAAAACCTAACCGTCAACAAAGTGCTTGGAGCTCTGATGAAAACTTTGAACTCTGTTTCCTAAAGGCCTGGGATGTTGATCTCTTTGGAGAGCTTGTTACCTTGTTTTCGGGGCTGTTTGTCACCCTCCCCACTGCGATAACATGAGTTTCCTTGTTGCCGCGTTCTCGAGCAGCACAGCCCGGACCAGCCTCAAACCTCTCCAGCAGGCCCTGAACAGGGTGCAGCTCCCCCACTGGACCAACCACAGAGCATTGCACTCCCACACTCTGAGCTGAGGAGGAACAGCATATGCATGACTATGAGGTGTAATAAAACTGAACTGTGTAGTGATGTGTACACCAATATTCCTCAGTGTCATATAGCAAAAAAAAAGAACATTATTATTAAACATTATGAGTTACAAGTGAGATCAATGCTGATGCTTTTTCTTCTTCTTTCACTGTATCGTTCTCTCCCTCTCTGTGATGTGTGGCAGTCTGGTATGTGCATGACGAGATCAAAATTTCCCAGAAGAAACTGTGTAACAATTTTCACTTTCGTTCTCACTCCTCAGATAAAGTCCTTTGACCCGTGGCTGCTTGAAACTTTTAATAACAGATTCTTATGATAATATTTGTCAGTCTACAGATAAATGGGAACAATGCTGACAAATCTTACTGACGGTCATACCTGATGTTTTCTTCCAGAGCAGAAGAAGACAGAAAAAAGTCCATCCAACCCTTGACAGTGAAGGCATCATGAACCTTTCACTACTATTGACTTAATGTGATGGCCTCTCTTGCAACGTCCTAGTGAAAAGAAACAGGCAATAAGACATGAAGTATTCCCCATATCCTGTAATACATTAGATCATCTTCAGTGCTTTATATATATATATATATTTAGATTTTGGACTAATTTAAATTCATAGATGAAAACATATCTATCATTTTATAGGCAAACTGATCAATTAATTGCCAAATAAATTATAACAATTGTTAGTTATTCATCACATTCTCTAGCCAACCATCAATGTTTGTATGGAAGTCCATTTACACCAGGAAAAGAAAAAAGAAAAAGATGTAAACGCAGTAATAATAAAATAAAAATGCTGAGAATCTGTCACAATCTTGTCTAAATTAGTGAGCAAGTAAAAATTATTAGATAAAAGTAAAAATGATAATATAAAAAGTCAATATATTTGACTCAGTCAATTTATGACTTGTAAGTCAAATTGTGTGACAATTTTGAAATAAGTCAACATTATGAAAAGTAATATTTTAACAAACAACATTTTAACAAGTCAGAAGTATTAGATTAAAAACAAAAGTGATGATATCTTGATTAAAAATTGTGATGTTAAATCTTTCAATGTGCTATCTTTATAATGACCTGACTAACTTTTCTTTTTTCTTTCTTTTACTTACAGAAATGATCTTCCGTAGTTTTTCCAGGAATGTGCATGCCTGCTTTATGTTTGCACTGAACGTCTCTAAATGTTCGGAAATCATATTGTCAAAAAGCAAAAAACATATAAACACAAACAGTGCTGTGAGCCCTCTGAGGATCCGACTTTGAGCCACAATGAGCAATGAATTCATAGGAAATATATTAAATCAGAGATCTGCCAAAAATGTCATCTCCCTGAGCAGACCCCTGAATAATCCTTAAACATCATATTCAAGCAGCAGACACATGTAGGACTGTACAAACAGATCACAAGCACAAAAACTCAAATGACACAAACAAGATGCATTTGGTAATAAAAAGTTATTTTGACCAAGAAGAAAAAACTATTAGGTTTCTAATGTGCTGATAATATGATTGTCATTTATAGGAATAAGAACAACTTTATTTATCACGAAGGAAAATGTTTTGCCAGAGTACACTGTTAGTAAAAGTACAAATACAAAAGGTTAGTAGTTGAATAGTAATATGCATGTATAAATCCCATGACCATATCTAATCCAGCTTGTGTCAGCTGCTGTTAGTCTAAAGTTCATGTGAGGATCTCTGGAAGTCTGTCCCTCTGCTCACATGTGCGCACTGAGGAGAGGAGAGGCTGGACTCACCTGCGGCGCTGCGGACGGACTGCTGATCCAGCTGTTGCTCCACTTCACTCTGAGAGCTGCGGCCACACAGTCAACACACGCCCCCCTCATTTCCTAAACACACACACACACACACACACACACAGCCTCCACCGCAGACACGCACCTTCACCCAGCTGAGGTGAGGCGACTGGTGGGAAATATTTCTCAGTGCAAATTCATTTTACACAGCAGAGATGTGTGTGTGTGTGTGTGTGTGTGTGTGTGTGAGAGAGAGAGAGAGAGAGAGAGGAGGATGGAGGGGGTGGGTGGGGGGAGAAAGTTGTAAAGACACAATTATTAAAAGGGGCAATGGGAGGGGCTGCGGGATGGTGTGACAGAGTGGAGAGAGAGATGGCGAGCAGAGGAATAAAAGGCTCTGAAAACATCTCCAAGCGGGGATGGTAGGAGGGAGGCGGACTGCAGGGAGAGAAGGAGGGAAGAGGAGGGCAGGGGGAGGAGGAGGGTGGGCCTCAAGAGTTTGACTGGCAGGTGAAATGTTTGGGAGATGCAGGGAGGGGGGGAGAACAGGGGCAACACACATACACGCGTTTTGTGGCCCCTCTGACCCCCTGAGCCCACGACAGGGATCAGGTTTTCTATTTTTTGAGATCAGATGTTGCATTTTTTTCCCCATTTAGTTCAGCAGTCTGCAGCAGGCATGCTCATTCTTATCAACATGCCTTACATTTTCCCCAAAGAGCGGCAATATGAGAAGTAAATAAGGCCCATTGCACAAAATCTCATCTGAGTCCTTTTTTTTTTTTGAATGATCAGATTTTAAAGGGGCAGTTCACTGATTTAAATATGTCAGTTTACCTGCACTCAGCCTGTGGAAACACTTCGATGATGACCTCCACGATGTTTCTCTGTAATGTTTTCTGTAGCTGTGAAGGAGCTTTCTAAAATCGGACAAAATTTCCAGGTGACATCTCGGTGACGTCATAAGGGTTATTTGGGTTTTTCCTCAGAGAATACGGGTCTGTCCCACGACCTGAGCTTGTGATCTTGAGCACGGCGGTGGGTAGCAGCTAAGTGTGACCCCCGTCTGAAAGCATACCATCGCACAGTGCACTAACCCTCACCTTTCCTAATGCAGCTTCCAAGTGTATCCCACGATTCAGTGTGGTCTACTGCTCCACACCGGCCCAGCAGTTGGCACTAATGCACCTATAAGCTGCTTTTCAGGCCAACATTAACAAAAAGACATTAAGAACTTTAAGCTAAGTTACATGAAACACTTTAATCGCTGTACCAGCCCTTCAGAGCTAACCTAACCTGTTGCTAACTTGAGTACAGTTATGATGGCAGTACTACATGTAGCTGGACTGAATTAAGTTCCCTTTATTATTTGTTTAAAATTAAGCATCCGTAATAAGTTGGAAGTTGCACATCTGAGCAACATACCCACTGAGGGTGAGGTTGATCGGTTGGCGAGATAACTTACGGACAGACAGACAGAGACGGTTTCCATTTTAGAAAGATTTCTACAAAAAACCCAGTCCAGTTTCATTCCCACTGATAATTCCAGGCATGTTTTGGATGATGGCCATTGCAGGACACCATTAATAATAACAGCTGGGGCCCCGTCTGGCTCTGCATCAGTCTATATTCACAAGCAGTTACTTTACTCCATCTAAGCATTTACCCACCATTAATCAGAGATGGAAAATGTTACAGTTGGAAGAGCGAATGCACTTCTGTCCTCCTGTCAGTCTGACCCTCGCTCAAAATTACAGGTACGGATCTCTGCTGTTCTGCGGCAAAACTCTTCAGTTTAATAGATTCAGAGACACATCGATGGGGACTGTCATTAGCGAAAACATTTTTGCTTTTCCCTGCAGGCAATCAGTCTGCATTATATCCAGCCTATCTGAAGGAAATGTCATGTGACAAAGAAAAACAGCATCCAGCTCTGACAATGCAAAAATCATTCTAATCATCCTCTCTGAACATCAAAATGATCACAGATGCCTGCATGGGTGGCTCAGGTGTCGTCTCAAGGAGCAGCTAATGGCTGCTAGTATACAAGATCAGAGAGGAAAGGAAATCCGGTCATTACCCATTAAACAAAAGCAGTGATCTCAATTTAGACTTACTTGCATATAAATCTGATACCTAGTTGTAAGAGTCTGGCGGTGGACTACCTGATGTTGCAGTCCACAGAGCCAAGACGACTATGGATAATAAATACAGTGTGAGACTGTAGAGAGGATTTGGAGTTATAGCGAGATGTAAAGAAGCTCAAAATGTAATACACGGGGACTTCCCCTTTTCCTAAAAAATTACCGGTCACCTGAAAAGGAAGAACTGCTCATGACAATAAATGATCAATGCATCTGCGTTGGGTTCACATCTTTACTGAGTCACAGTTTCCAACACGTTTCACCAGCAAATGACAGAGGAAAAAACATAGATGGGGACAAAAAAACAAAAACAAAAAACAATCTATAAATCACAAAAAAAAAGAACAGAATTTGTAAAAGCTTTTTGTCATTGAAAAATTATTGTAGTTAAAAATCTGTGTTGTACCGAAAAGACAGCAGAAAGAGAAGACAATGAAGAGGCGTCGCATGTAAGAGTGATCACAGACACGCAAACAGCACCTGACTCCCCCTCCCTCTCTGTTAAAACCAACACTTTGCTCTGCTTTGTTTTCAGACGCCAGCAGCAGCTCAGGTCAAACATCAGCAGGACATTCTCCTTCCTCTGGCTCCCCCGTGTGTTAATGTACAGGCGGTGCATGATTGCGGCTATATTCACGACTGAGGCAGGGACACCGTACACAGCGAAAAAACACACACTTAGCAGCGACAAACAGTAGAGATAAAGGGACAAGAGACGAGAGCAAGTGCAGGAAGAAAAGACACAAACTGCTGTCAGAGTCATTTTCGCTCTCTGACTCTGATTTGATTCTTTTTTTTTCTTTTTTTATACTTTACGGTGTTGCCAGACAGGACAAACAGCCGAGTCCATCATCTCTGCTTCCATTTTGTTACATAATCTGGATTATCTTCTGTTATCACCACCACCTCCTCTAAAAGCCAGGCGGTGTCACAGATCTGCTGTCCACTGCGTGTGTGTGCAACACGCGATCAGACTCCACTGATCCCCGTTGGCCCAGACAGTCCTCCGTCCCGTCCAAACAAACACACACACACACACACACACACACACACACACACAGAGAGAGATAGGGGGCGCAGTAGGAGCCATCCTCGCCCTTCAGTTCTTCTCCCCCTGCACAGGAGGAAGAGTCAGCGTTCACTTCTCAGTCTCCGTTCAGAGTCTGTGGCTGGCAGTGGGCAGCTAGTAACCCCTGACCTCTGATCCTAGCAGAGGTCGGAGACATAGTCAAAATCCTTGAAGTGGTCCTGTTCCTTGCGGGAAAGGGCGCGGCGCTCGCGGGGCGGCGTGAGGGTCGGAGGCTCGGCGGTAAACTCCACGTCAAAGTTGCTGACGTCTTCTTTTCCACCGATGGTCGGGACGAACGGCGGCGGGACCTTCCTCTGGAGAAGCGCCTCCCAGTCCATCCCCTAAACGACACAGTCACATTTAGCGCCTCATCAAGATGAACTCTCAGGACGTCCAACAGTCGCGTTAAGACACTCACCCTGAAGAAAGGTTGTTTCTTGACATCTTCAGCATCCTTTTCTCCGGAGCCCAGACGCCTTTCAGGATTCCGCCTCAATAACTGTCAGTAACAAAAATTAACAAGAAACAACAACTCCATCATTTACACAGTATAAGTGACAATATTTTCAACATTACAAGAAATAAAAAATTCAACAGAGAGTTTAAGTTATTCAAGCGCAGGAAGAGATGAGAGAGTCTGACCCGTCTCATGATGCCGATGGCCTCGGTGGAGAGGAAGCGAGGGTAGCGCACTTCATCGTTCACTATGCTGTCGAAGACCTCCTCCTCATCGTCACCTGGGAACGGAGACTGAGGGAAAGTGACGCACGTTAATTTGCATTACTTTACATGTCATAACAAATATTACAAGCCTTTCAAATATTCTTTCCCCCATCTGACGCTGAGGTGGCAGGCATCTGAGAGTGAATGTTAAAAGCAACAGCTGAGCTCAACCTGTACCGGACAGAGGACGTGTTCCTTTGGGGGAAATGACTTTTTGTAATTTATTTGGGAAGGATGCACTTCCAGTTTTTGATGACATCTAGCTATTGTTCCTATTAAATTTCAATGCAATTATTATACATCTCCTTATATAAATATAATGCAGGTTGATTTCATTGTGCACGGTGTTAGTTCCAACTCCCTCAAGACTTAAAAAATTTTTACTTATCTTCATCTCTCCTGGAAATTAACATTTATGGTGAAAAAGTGATCATATTTTGCTCTCAACTCAGATGGACACACTGTGTATACATGTAGAAATATTAAATAAATAAGTAAATAACAAGTTAAACTATGACATCATTTAAATACTAACTAATATATTATGCAAGAATTTCTGTAAAGCAATTAGATGTGAAGTTCGTCTCTCACCATTTGTATTATTAGTCTCAGTGTCTGTGATTAAGACGTTTCCCGCTTGCAGGTCCAAAAAAAGACACTGTCCACCTTCCCATACCAGATATTTTCCTATATCCTCATTTTCATTCTCTCTTTACAGAATAAAATAAACATGTTGAGAGGATTTTCCGTCTATCAGCTGTTTACTCTAAAGACTTCCTGAATCTCTCACTGAAGGTCGATAGTTTGGTTCCTATTTGAGCCAGAAAGCAAACTCCCTGTCTGTGTTAAAGGAATAGTTAAACATTTTGCGAAATTCACTTACTAAAGATAAAACATGTTCATTTGCAAGCTTTAAAAAATGCTGGTTGGTGGCTGGTTGGTAGTCCAGCTAGTTCTTTTTGGTCTCAATACTAAGTTAAGATAACTGGCTGCTGGTGGTAGCTTTATATTTACCGTACAGACATGACAATGTATTTCCCAAAATGCCAAAGCTTTCCTTTAAATTAGCCCAGATCAAGTCTAAAATCCAGAGTGCAAAGGTTTCCAAACGTACATTAATTAGACCCTTGTCTGAAGACAAAGATTAAGATACTATTTAGCGCCTTTGATACATGTAATAATAGTAATTAAAAAAGCTATTCTAATTTTATTCTTACCTCACCAACCAACATCTCATAGATGAGCACCCCGAGCCCCCACCAATCGACAGCTCTGGTGTATGAATGAAGTGTCTGTCAGCACCTCCGGGGCCAGAAACTCAGGGGTCCCACAGAATGTGCTGGTCCTGTCCCCATAACCCATGCCTCAGTGAGAGAAAGGAGAAGAAGAAGAAGAGAAAAGAAAAGGGTGAGGGTAGAGGAGAGGTGTAAAGACAGATTATTGACTGTGGGAGAGACATATCAATACAATTTCCCTTAATGTGCAGAAATTTTCCTCATATGGCGTTGTAGAGAGCAGACATGATGAATAAATAATGGACACTCACCTTCTTTACAGAGCCCAAAGTCTGCTATCTTCACAAAACCCTGTGTGTCGAGCAGCAAGTTGTCCAATTTGAGATCCCTAACAAAGAAAGGGAAGGGGATTTATGCCAAAAATTGCGCATTGTGAAAAGAGAGGCCGTGCGTAGAGGGCAAACACAGAGACAACTCACCGATAAACAATCTTATGGTCATGAAGGAACTGCAGACCCAAGACCACACAAGCTGAGTAGAACCTGTTGGACAAACGACGCAGAGAGAGAGCGAACTGAGCAAAAGTGCTGCTGCACATTGATGAGTCATACGTTAATGGGTGCATAGACAGACACACAAAGAGTATGGAGCTTTCCAAGGAGGCACACACACACATCCTGCCTTTTCACCTTTTACACACACACACACACACATTACACACACACACACACACACACACACACACACACACACACAGCAGAACTCACACAGCACGTGGCTCAGAAAAGACGTCGGCATGTATGTGCATCATGAGGTCTCCTCCTGCCGTGTACTCCATGACAAAACACACATGTTCTGGCGTCTGGAAACATGCAAACAGGTTGACCAGGAAGGGGTGGTGGGAGCCGTTGACGGTCTCAAAGATCCGCTTCTCACACATCAGACTGGAGACAGACATTGGAGGGGGGGGGACAGTAATTACTGTACGAGGTGTAATTATGAGGTGAGCTTTGTCCTGTAGCTGAGACTTTGGTTGAGGTCACCGCAAGTCGTGTTGTGAAAACCCAGTTACCTCTCCACTTCATCCCTGGCGACAATGTCTCCCTTCTTCAGGGCTTTGATGGCGTATAAGCTGCCTGTCTTTTTGTACTCCGACAGCAAGACCTGAAAAGAGTCACAGTTTAGTAATCATTGAAAAAAAATGTCATTAAAAGACCAAAGCCATGCTCCTCTCAGTACCTTCTGACTTCCCTTCACTGTCTGCGGCACACAACCCAAAGCCTATTTGCTCCTACTGAAGACGTACGTCTTTATAAAGCACATCACAGATAGTATAATTATATAATAATAATATAATTTCAGTTGTTTCCTGAAACAACTGTAGTTTTTATCGATCATTACTCAAAGAGGAGGAAATTAGTTGGGGACTATTTTAAAACATGGATTTATGATTTTAATGATTCTAATTATAATACACATTTGGCAGCAGGATGGTACATATGGGACTGACTCAAATGAGACTACAGTGTGTGTGTGTGTGTGTGTGTGTATTCATGTTAATAAAAGAACATGTCACTAAGTGTGTAAGCGTGGATCACTGATGTGTTTTTAATAGTTTTTGGATCAACAATGGAGCTCTATGGCACAGGGGAACAAGATATATCAGACTCCCGGTACAAATATATCTGTTAGTACGTTCAGGTTGTCATCGGTTTTGGTCTTTTCACTGGATTTGCTGATAATAAGAAGCATACAGAATATCACCACCCTAAAGAATAATGAGATGAAACTTCAGTAGCAGTCATTGGCACGGTGTCAGTTGGCAAAGTATCATAAGAAGTGCTCAACAATCTGAGATGGTATAACGCAGTGAAATGATACAGAAGTTATTTCCAAGAAATGCAATTTAAACCTGCAATGATTTCTTTTTCTGGCCACTGGTCTCTGCCCCTCCAGCAAACGCAGAGCACCATTAGCATTTATTTGGAGTCATGTTTCTCATCAGCAGGTGAATGCGACTCCAAGGTTCACTCTCCTTTTTGCTCTGTAGCTCTCTCTACCAGCTCCTGAGGGAAAATATCTGGCTCCTCAGCTGTTAAATGCTCCGCCTCATTCACCAGCTAAGTCGCTAACTTGCCTTTCTGCCGTTTGGTGTTTGGTGCAGAGCAGGCGGCATACAGTAGCTTTATTAGAGCTTTTTCACTGACAACAGCTGCCCGCCTGCTGCTGCTCCTGGAGACGAGGTTGTTGAGAGCATTGAAAATGAACCAAAACTTATATCTGTTCATCAGGGTTGAGTTGAAGTCTGAGTACCTTCCCAAAGTGGCCCCTGCCGAGCACTGCTATCAGCTTGAAGTCCTGCAGGCAAAGAGGGCCTCTGCTGGGTCTGAGAGAGAGATTATGGGCGGATTAGAGGCAGTGCATGCAATTTAACATCAACATGATGTCATATTTAAGTGGTCGTCATACGCCTGACAGCGCTGCAAAAACATGCCAGACTTGTGTGTTGTCTTTTGCTGTGTAAAAGGCTAATGCTGTACAGGATGAGACTCTCGGAGTGTTTACTCTTTGTTTTGGCATCCAGCAAAGCCAAGTAATTGTCACTGGGAGCAACATATGCTGTAATCCACATTAATGATGACTTGGCTTTACCAGGTGTTAAAAAAAGAGGTTAGAGCACGGGACCATATTGTGTGTGGGGGTGTGTTTCTGGTGTCAAGCTGTGTTGGCCATATTGCAAAAAGATACGCTCAGGTGTGGTTTTTATGTTTTGTGTGTGTGTGTGTGTGTGTGTGCATGTGTGCATGTGTGTGTGAGAGTGAGAGAGAGGTCCTTGTGTGTTTGTGCACCTGCGTAAGGAGTTCTGGGACAATGATCTGGTTGGCTGCTCATGAACAGGGACATCCGGCGTGGGCGGGGGCTCAATGACCGGCGTCTGTTCCTGTGAAACACCACAGAGAATATGGGCGAAGGAGAAGGGAGGGGAATAGTTAAGAGCTGCAGTAAAATGAAGCCACGTGGAGTATGTATGGCGGGAAAGGGGAGGGGGGGGGGGACAGAAAAGGAGGGAGAAATGGGGACGAAACGGTCGCTAACATCTGTAACGACCTTCAGTCACAGCAGACAAACAGACAGCGAAGCTCTTCGTGCTCTGCTGCCAGATCCCCTGCTGGCCGGCAGCCTCACTCCTCCCCTCTTCCTGTCCCCTCCACTCCTTCCTCACTGCTAATTAGTTCTCTAAAAAACATCAGAGTAATTAATCCCATAATACTTCAACCCCGTTGAACACGCCATCTGCCACAGGCCTTCTCCCCCTCGGACTCTCTCTGTGCTCGTCTAATTCTGTGTCTGTCTGCTGCTCTTGTCTCTAAAAGCATGTTGCACAAGGTCCACAATTTAAGTGTAATAATTCAGAATGTAAAAAAATCATAGAAAAAAATAAATTAAACCTCTATTTCAGTTTTTATAATATTATATAATTATACTGTATTCTTTCAAAATTATTTTAGGTGACTTGTGAGGTTCCTCAGGGCCCAGTGTTGGGCCCATTGCTGTTTTTTCATATATAGATATATACAGGTAAGGTGGAAAAAAGATTGCAACCTCAAATTTAAAATGAATGATAATCATAAAGATATTTTTGAGAGTGATTTAAAAAATTGTTGATGTTAAAAAAAAGAGAGATTAAAAAATTTGGTTGGAAATCAATTGAGATTTTTTCAGGTATTGCTGTGTGAAAGTAGCAAAGGATGTGTTAAAATAGCACACTTCTTAAGTACAGTTAAATAACTAAATGCACAAATATAAAAAAGTATTTGTGGCATGTTGGTATAGTACCGTACAGTGTCAAATTTGGCTACAGCCATCTCAAGATCTCCCCCCCTTCCTCTTCTCATGGGTCTCTTCATGCCACCTCTCCAGTCCTCTCTCTCACATTATCGCCTGCAGATTGTGTTCTTTGCACTGGGAAACTAACGCGGATTTGGCCTCGATCAAATTAAAGCTCCCCTCTATCCAATTATGTCTCATTAAAGCTGTCTCCCTGAATTTTCAGCTCTCCATTTCTCTAATTATTCATCCTGTCCCTTCTCCCTCCCATCAGGCCCTCGCTCTGCCTGTCTTAGATTTCACTCGGCTGAGAGTCCAGCGGCCTATGACTGAGGCACTGTTTCCAAGCCAAAGGCTGCAGGTAGGAAGTGAGCAAAATAGTAACATGATAGTGTAAAGATGGCCATCTTTGCCCCGTCTGAAAATCCTGTCTGCTTCCCTTCCTCTCTGGCCTCCGTCCCTCTCTCCCTTTCACTCACCAAGGGAGGGGGTGCATCCACCACATCTCCCACATCTCTCCTGATTTCAGGTTTGGGAGGAGAGTCGCTGCCCAGGTTCAGCTTCTCCACCGAGATCTCTCTGCAGAACACACACAATGTCATGTTTAATGAACAATAAGTGACTTTTCCCAGGTGTCAACATTTTGAAAACTAGAAGCGACATCTGATTGCTGATATACACATATTAATTTCACACCAGGAACTAGTGCCTGAATGTGTGATTTATAATACAGTCTGCTTCAAGTCCAATTATTTAAAGCATTTTTATGCCAAGTAGCAGACACATACCCTGAGCTCTGTGTGAGTGTGTTGGTCGGGAAATTGGGTGTGTAGGCAGGCGTGTTGCTCCCACTGGGGATGGCGTTCCTCAGCAGGCGGACCCAGGTAGCAATGTCCACATTCATCTGCCGAGCACGCAGGAAGGCTTTACCTGAAACACAAAGAGCAGAATATAGTTGGGTGAATGAAAGGTAATACACCAAAATGACTGCTGATACTCTCATCTCACTTCAGTAAGGTGTCCTGTAGCTTTAATGACGTGAGACAGCTGAGCTGTTGCATGACCCGGGTTAGCATGTCCTGTAAACGTTCATAATCCCAGTTCCAGAAAATACCAGAAGCCATTAACACTTCATCTGCAGGAGAGCATCTCAACCCCTTTGGCTTGTAACTCATTTTAACAAGGTCGGCATGACATGATGTGCAGAATGAGTAAAGCACTCAGACTGAAATAAGTGTGAATCTCAACCAAAACAAAACTGATAATCCCGAGATATTTATATGGTAGAAATGTGCTTTATCGGACTGTAAGGCTGGTAATACAAAATCTATATTTCACTATAATATATTTTTAACAGGTCATTAAAAAGGCAGAGGCTTTTCAGGAGTAATTTGGTTCATTTCTTTAATTTGAGTGTATTTTCCCACATGTAGATGCCGCAGCAGAGCACCCAACTCTATGTGAAAGATTCACTATTCGATTGAAAACTCATTAAATGTAATTCATTTGATTTCTGAGGACAATCCATTCACTTTTAATAGCTTTTAAAAATGGGAACATATTTTATACAAGTGAAATACTAAATTAATGGAGGTAGCCCTTCAAGACCTGAATATATTTTTCTCAAACCAACCAAATCATCTGAGGAGAATAAATGAATGGCTCTGGGAACAAATTCAACGGTAGATTACAAAAAAACCCTCTATTGGCTCCTTTATAGTTTCAGTGTTAGGTTTTAATCCTTTATGACTGAAGGCAGACAGTTCAGTGGCTGTGTGTGTGCACTTGAACGTACCATGCTGTTTAGAGAAGACATTCTTCTGCCTCTGGAGTCTCCGGCCCCTTTCTATTACTGGATTGAAGAAAGTCACCTAAAACAAAAACATAAACATGTTAAACAACAAACTGCAATTAAAATAAGTGTATGTCTGAAATGTGTGTGTGTTTGTGTGTTGACTGTTTTTGTGTGTGTCCTGTACCTCAGCCAGCAGCAGCCCCTGTGGCTCCAGTTCCAGCTGGACTCTGTGTCTTTGGTTGTCCAGGAACTCTTCCAGCTTCAGGTACTTCAGAGCGCACAGGGAGCGATAATCTCTCCTGTACACTGCAATCTCCATCTCCCTGGACTGATCACACAAAACACACACAGTTTAATCGCTGGTCCAACAAGAGATTTTAACAATATATATTTAGACATTATTCTCATCTGTTTCGACCTTAAACATTTCTGGAATTTGACCAGGTTTGCTTTGAATAATGAAAATTAAATTTTAGAAATTCTATTTGCACCTTCAGAAGTACGTAGTTTAAAGCTATTCCTGTTAAGATTTCATTAAAGCATTTTTGATCATACTCATGTGGATCATTCATAAAAAAAATGTCTACAAAACAGAGGTTTATATTTCTGAAAATGCAGCTGCCCAAAGAGTGTTTGTCTAACATTTCTTGTATTTTTCCTTTTTTACAGTGACTGGTGTGCATTTGCATTTTCTCTTTCCTCTTTCTATAACATTCAGTGCTCATTGTGCTCATTGTCCTTTTACAAGTCACTATGCTTAAACTTAAACTGATCTGCTCATATGAAAAAGTTCATCTAATTTCTGTGAAAAAAAAACAAAGATGCATTTAGCTCAAATTCTTTTAAACCTGGTGCACTAAAAGCAGTGAAAGTTTAGGTTGAATCCCACTGTAAAAGTGTGCTGTGTCTTACTCTCTCCAGCTCCACAGTGAAGGTCTGGTCCCAGGCCTGCTCGCCAACTGTTCTCCAAACTGACTGACCCACTACTGCGTTCTCCAGCTTCAGCACTGCGCTCACCTCCGCTGTAAAACACACACACACAGGGATCTGAATTGTCCAATAGGTATTAAACACATATCAGAGATGCACGTCTTTAAAAGTAAATGTTAATTAAAAATTAATTAAAAAAAACACTCACAGGAGAGCTCGTCATTCTTGCCGGGGATTTTAAGGCTCATGCTGCTGGTGCTGCGGCTGTAGAGGCCACTCAGTTTGAATGAGGAGCGTCCATCACCTGGAGAGTGCGAGGGAAGGACCACCGAGGTCCCTCTGCTTCGCCCCGGGACGACCTCCAGCAGCCCCACACAGCCGAGGAGCCGCACCTGAAGAGTACCTGCATGGACAAAAAAAGTCTTTATTAAAAATGACCCTGATATATGAAGATTAGAGTTTAAAAAACACCACATCTAAACTATCTAATTCAGCATTTTTGTGTCTACCTGTGAGTGGTGACGGTTTGCTCAGGGTGCTGTATTGGTTATGGACGTAGGGGGTGCTGTGGCGGGAGCTGAAAGCCGTGGAGGATGCCAGCACTAACTCCTCCTTGATGAGGCAGGCCTTGGGATGATCCTCGGGGAGCTCCTGCAGCCGCTGCTCCAGAGAGCACCTCAGCAGGTCCAGGCGCTGCGACGACTCGCTCAGACCACTCTGAGCCTGCAGACATCATTAAATGTTTTCTCCTGAGTGTGTGTGTGTGTGTGTGTTTTAACACATAAAATATCTTGGTGGGGAAATTAGGTTGTTACAGCAATGCTAATAATGAAAAGGAAAACACAGGCTCACATTTAAAATATGCTAAAATACAACAACACCTGAGAATGTGAATTGATTCATAATAAATTAATCACACTAAAATGTACACTGTAAAAGTGGGAAGACTGGGGAAAAGGCTTGTTTTTACCTACGGAGCTGACCAATAATTGATTGCTCTTATATTGATTACTTTAAAAAATGGTCCAGCATTTTAGGAAATACATTTATTGGCTTTTTTTGCTGAGAGTGAGATGAGAAGATCAACACCTCTCATGTCTGTACGATAAATGTCAGTTTAGCGTTGCACAAACACTGGGACAGGGGAATAACAGTTCGTTTGGTTCAAAAGGTAACAAAATTCATTGATCTGTACCTGCAAAGTTCACTAATTAATTATAGCTCATTCAGATTTTGTTTACCTTTGCTGTTTCCCCCATTTCCAGTTTAACCAAGGTAACCCCGGCTACAGCTTCATATTTACCATCATCTAACTTTATTAATATTAACTTTATAAAGAAAGTGAATATTTCTTAAAACGTCAAACTAATCTTATTATCAGTATGCTGTATATGAGGGAATACGTGGCTAAATGTGACATATAATTATATATAAAGATGAGTTGATGTATTGGCTGTATGTAAAGTTTACAGCAAAGTGTAAAATGCAAAAGTAAATAAATACAGGAAGTTGAGGAAGCAACAACTGATGAAGGAAAAATGTGTACCAACAGTCTGCAGTGTGCAGTGCCTCTTTGGTGTGTCTCAGTGTTTACAAGCCTTTATCAGAGCATAACTGATAAACATCGGAGAGGCGGACTGAACTCATTGTGTTTTAAACCAAGTCATCTCCTGTCAGCTCTCTGACCTCAGCCATGGCCTTCTTGTCTTGGACCTTTCCGGCGCCCAGCAGTCGCAGCATGTTCTTGGCTCCCTCGGCCATGGCGTGCTCCACGCGGTAGTGATGCCACAGCTCCTCCACTCGCAGCTCCACCCCACACAGGTCCGGCTTGCCTGGGACGAGGTGTCAGGTTCAGTCAGCAACATATGAGCGACACACACGATATATATGCGACCACTCGCGCGCTAAGAAGGATTAACTTTAAATCAGATTTGGAAATTGTTAGGTGTTTTGCAACAGATGTCGACATGGTGTTGCGGTGCAGAGAAACCGGTTACAGATTTGGTCGCAGTGATTCATCTCAAGGTTTTCCTCTTTTATTGTCATCTTCTCATCTGTGTGTGAATGCTGCTGGCTCAAAAAAATACTCTTCAACCTGCAATAATATATTTTTTGGCCAACTGGTGGCAGCAAAAATAAGATGTACACAACACTGGTATGTTGAAATGGCGAACCTGTTAGTAAATTACTTCTTATTTACACATTTAGCTCTTTAGCAACAGTAGCCTTTAGTTTCTGGAAATTGGATATTCACTCCCGTTTTAACTCTGTTTTGGTATCCTGAGAAAAACATCTCCTCTAAATGCTCCACTATGTTGGGCACAGGCAGTCACGTGATCCATGGTTAAGATAAAAATATTGACTAAAGCAGCTTGAAAGCACTGGGCTAAGGACACGGCATGTTGGGAACAATAAAGCAGGCTGCACTCCTATTAGAGGCTTGTTCAGCTCTTCCTCCAGGATCACCGTTGCTCTTTCAGCTGCTCCGAGCTTTGTTTCTGCTTCCCTGCCTGTCTTTCATCTCTGACTCCTTCCTTCCCTCCACTTTGCTCTGTCGTCATCTCTGACTCAGTCCTTTCAGTCTCACTCCCTTCCTGGCTCCCTGCATCTGTCCTGCCTCCTCTCTAACCTCTGTTAAATGAGGCATGGCTTTTAGTTGTTGGGCAACATCAAGGGGATGCAGGAACATCAATAAGGCTCTAACCTGGGCGAGTGAAAGGGCTGTAATGGAGAGTGTGTGTGTGTGTTTGACTGGAAGACTGTGCACCGTGAAGTTCTGAAGCAAGGATCGATCCGTTACCACCCGCATCATAAAATATGCAGTGTTTATAAGCTGAAAGAGTGACAGGGGGGATGAAAGAGGGATTGAGCGATGGGAGTGAGGATAAAAACAAAAGCGTGATAGGTACATTGGTTGTCCTCAGACTGCTCCGTGGCCTGCATGGCCTTTCGGATCTGCATGCGGATGATGTCTATCTTTGTCTTGCTGTCCTGCAGCATCTGCTGAGCCGTCTGGAGAAGCTTCTTGTCCTGTGGAGGGACATTAAAAAAAAAAACAGGAGATCAGAGAGAGGAGAGGGTGAGAGAGCACAAATTAAATATGACCTGCTGGGGATCGTAAAGTGAGTGTGTTGAGTCAGATAAATACCTTGGTACCTCCATTGGCATAAATTGGAATCATGTTCTCCGCTCCCTGTTTGACCTTAAGCTCAATGTTTAGCTGCCGCTCCAAAGCTGCAATGCGGTGCTGGTTGGCAGACGTCCGATTGACCGACCCCGGAGACCGAGGGGCATCTGGGCAGAAGGGGTGGTTGGACGGTAAGAGGTCAGGTTATGGATAATACAGCTGTTAAAATATAGCCTGCTTGCACATAAAGTTAAAGACTTTATGTGAAGAAGTTTTACATGCTTTCACCCATAAACTACAACTCTTGTCTCCTGTGAAAGCATGCAGTATATATAGGTTTATATATTGATTCATGCCTTTGAAAAATCACTGGTTTCAGTTAATGTGGAGAGGACAATGTGACTGTGATTTTCAGCTATGCTGGAGCATCATGTCGGCCGGTTGCAACAAGCTTAACTGAAACTTTTTCACACACATCCATGGTCTCCAGAAGATGAAGCCTCATGACTTTGGAGCTCTCCTTACTGTTCTGATCTGGCACCACCAGAAGGCTGACAATTTTGTTTTTTCTGTCATGTCTTGACAACATCATCAGTTAAAAAACTAATGACATTCCCATCAGTCTCAGCAGTTTGTGCTTGGTGCTAACTGCTAAATTTTAGCATGCTAACAAACGTGTATGTGATGTGTGGTAATAAGATATAACATTAACAAGGTTATGCAGAAGTTAAAAAGTTGTTTTTACGGTGTTAAAAATGGTGTTTTTAAATAACAGAGGACTGAAACATGTATGTAGTGATGATGCTGTTGTACTTATGGCCTGACTGTTTAAAAGAGGGTACCAAAACCACTAAACCACTCCTCCATGGTGGACACTGTACCTTTGTTGTCATCTGGGCCCTTGACCATAATGTGTGCGTCCAGCTCCTGCAGCTGAGCTTGGAGGTACTCCAGATTACGTTTGGAGCTGCGCAGCTGCGATT
Organism: Scortum barcoo; assembly: GCA_023238725.1. NCBI lineage: Eukaryota > Metazoa > Chordata > Actinopteri > Centrarchiformes > Terapontidae > Scortum > Scortum barcoo. The sequence goes on from CM041547.1 coordinate 20,680,288, forward strand.
CCACCTGCTGGGCATTCCTCTTGTCGGTGGTGGCCCTGCGCAGATTCTCCGCTCCCTCCTTGATCTTCAGCTCCTTGCGGATCTCCCTGCGGATCCTCTCGCGATGCTCGTCCAGGCGCTGCTGCACGCTGGAGTCTGAGAAGTCAGAGTTTTGGTCCAGACCAAGCTGCTGGAGCACCGACAGCCCGCCTGGATCGCCCTGAAGGAGGAAAAAAGGAGGAGGGTGAGATGGTTAAGGCGAAGGAGGCAGTGGCAGAATGTGAGAGCGAGGAGGTGTTCTGATGTGTGCTACAAATCTAAAAAAAAGAAAGTGAAACTATATTTAGTCCACTGTGTATGAGAGGGATTATTCAATTTGAGTTGAAAGCGAAACCGATTCAAAAGGCTACATCTCCAGCTGAGAGCTGCTGAAGCGAGGTTACAGCAGACAAAGCTGGTAACAGTCACCCTGCACAGTTCTGACAAAGTGGAGCGCTGCGGGATGAAAGGAGGGGAAAACGGCAACTCTGACTGAAACATGTGAAGTCTGCCGAGCTGAGACTGAGAGGTGGCATCAAAGCAGAGGCAGCGCTTAAGTGCGTAGAGAGCTGAGTGCTCACATCAGCTCTCTTACTGATCGACACTAACCAGATTACTGCAGATTAGACCAGCATTAATACAGACTAAAATCAATCAGCGTCTTCTCTGCTTCTGGATGGGTCACAAGTAAACGTACACACAGAGTGCACAGGTATACAAATGTAAGACAGATGAGTGAAGATATTCACACACACCTGTGTACATAATAATTCACCCCAAAAAACATGGCAAGGCTAACTAGCCTGTAAAGGAAAAGACATCTTAAATCACTAAAGAGACATAAAGAACGCTATAGGGGATTGTTTAATGAGTTTTTTTTTTTTTAATCTTTAATCTTTTTAATCTTGAATCTGTTGGTCTTACAGAGCTGTGACGTACTGCGTACCATAGACGTAACTGTGACAGTTCGTCTTCTACCAACGCTGGACTTCAAATATGAGTCAACCGCTGCTGTGGAAAACGTATAGTCACCGTCAGTCATATTTGCATACACAGAAAATGAGGAGAATTCAAATTTGACTTGAAAATCGAATTCTTGGCTGTATTAAACCTGGTTTTAAAGAAACAACAAAAAATCCTAAAGTAGCCCTTGCCATGAGAAGGTTTACTGATGTTCCTGCTAACCTGTCACCAAGTCCTCATGCACAGGGGGTTGAACATAAAAACGGGTGATGAAATAATGTGTACACCTTACTATCTCCACATTGCAGGTCTACAAATACTGCAGGTCAGCCAAAACCTCTGGCATGGCCTTAACTGAGCTTCACAGACAAATTGAAAGCCTCAATGGATATCATGGGTTCATTTAATGTTGTGACATAAGATCTTGTCAGATCACACACACACACACTCGGACACTGAGGACCGTCCCCTCCCCTCTGCCAGAGTATAATGACGGGCTGCTCAGGGCCTTTCACTGCACCGTGCAGCCAGCCATCCAGCTTAGCAGATCTGATTACAACTTCTTAGGTCTCTGTGTCCATCCAGCCACATGCGGGCTGGGGCTACGGCTCTGCTCTCATTAAAAGCCATAATCCATCTGCAACACAATACATTACAACAGTCAGGCCTGGCCTGAGTAGCCAACCGAACCACATGGCACAGGCCAAGTGCTTGTAGGATTTTAACTGCTGCTTTAATGCAGTGTTGTAATTAAGCATGTTTCACAAACTGGTTGTGGAGCAAAGTCATAAAAACTAAGAACACCACAGAAATTTGTTATTTTGTCAAGGAGTTTGGTATCGAGGAACCACTGACTCAATATCTTCTCTTTTTAAAGATGTAAACCAACTCTCACATCCCTGACAAGTACACAGGTACAATCATGTAGACATGTCCTGCGTATATTCTTCTTAATGTGGCTCGCCTTACAAGTTCTCAGCACAACCAGCGGTTGAGGCCACAGCCATGCAAGGTAGAAGAGAAAGCAGAGGCAGTAACACACCGCGAACGGCAGGAAGGGAGAGTTTGTGCTGTGACGCACTCCTATTCAACACAATACAGCTGAATCCCTGGTGTTTTACAACAAAAACCCTCTGCAGCGAGGTGCAAGACAGCTCACACAGCGGGGCGAAAATCACATCAGCACACAGGAATGAAAACTCACAAGTGATTCGCAGTCAGAGAGGAGATGTTTTTACAGGAAGTGAATGAGGAAGCCAACAGAAAAGAGAAGGGCCACAGTAATGGATGGAAAGACAAAAAAAGGCGGCCATGTTGAGGCCCGCTCTGGCCACAGTTGCCTACCGAAGACTCTGAGTCACTCTGCTCAGTGAGTACGGGGGAATCAAGCGGTTGATCTCCTGGCAGGTCCTCCTGTACGTCCTCACTGGCCATGTTTGGCCTCTCTTTGGCTTCGCTCCCAGCCCCCTCCCTACTCGCTGTCCCCTGCCACACACACACTCAGCACTGACAGCAGCGCCAATCAAGCAACACCGAGTGCTATTCCTGCCTCCTCAAAATCCAGGATGTCCTTCCCGCCAGGAATCAAAAGCCAGTCTAAAACCGGAGCGAGTGAACGGTGGAGGAGAGGAAGAGAGAACAGCACAGGCCGAGCCCCACCTCGCTGCTTCCTGTTCTGCTCTTTGCCAGATAGAGACTGAGGCGTCATGCACTTTGTACAAACACACACACACGCACACTGGGGTGGTTTTGTAAGTGAGAGAGATCACAGCCACTCTGCTTCCTGCTACTGGGTCTCCAAAGCTGAGACAGGCTGTTGTGATAGATTGTGGTCATTTTATATGGACTCGTATCGGACATCGTATATATAATCTGTGTGCGCGCGTGTGCAAGTATACATGTGCACATGGAGGTGACTTAAGACAATGAACTGCAATGAGAGTAGCAATGAGAAAGAGTTTCTAATAAAAAAAGGACATCTAAATGAGCCGTAAATGGACAGGCCATCATAAAGTTATGAGCTGGCCGACCAACTCACTAAAAAACAATCTTGTCACAAACAGATTCTCTGCTTTTTAACCACGCCAAAAAATTCAGTGCACTGACTTCTGTCCTCGTGATGTAACAGGACGCCATATGGAGAAAAACTGCACACGCAGAGGGAAGAGACGGACATTCGCCTGCCGACTGGAGGCTGAAATGACTTTTTGAAAGCTCGCGCAAAATCTGAATTCACAGGAAAAGTGGGACAACAAGCTGAGTCGTCACCTTTGAGACATGAACGAGCAGACCTCGCACACCGGCAGTGCTGCCTGATCACGGAGCCTCGGCCTGTTTCGGACGCCTACAGGCTTCCAATCGCTGTCTGACTTCTGTCCTCCTTCCTGTCAGCGAAAGACACATGGGGTCGTGGGTTTATCTGACTCAGACACTCAGCGGCGCGGGGTCACTGACCTCCTGAGCTCTCACTGAGAGACAGATGGTCCTCTCTGGCCCCCCATCTCTATCTGTCGTACCAGAGCTTTTGACCAAAAGGGTTCTTACTCATAGGCAGGGAGGACGAGGGACACAACACACACACACACACACACACACACAGAGATCGCACTCAAAGAGGCACTAAAACACATCTAGTTCTTCTTACTCCCCCCACATTGCTATGGGGGAATAGGAAGTGAAATAACATGGTTATGCCAGCGTGTGCAAACTACAGGCAGTCGCTTTTGCTTTGCGTCATTTTGCTGAAAGACAATTCCTCTGTGTCTCATGTCTACATTTACAAATATTTCCTTACCGAGCAGCCGAGGCTCGCAGTGCTTCCTCTGTGATGTGGACCGGAGGCTGCAGAGATGACAGCCCCCATGCATCCATACTGTCTCTCACCTTTACAGATACGGCTGAGATGTTATTATTAACTCCACTGTAGCGAAACTCAACACCGATAGCTTCAAACCTGCATGAGAGCCGCTGTGATGCCTGCAGTACCAAACAGCCGCGCTCATTGTGTCAGTGAAACGGACGTAGTTACTAAAACTGTACTGACCACAGTATCAGGAACTAAGATCACATCAGTTTATATATACTGCTCTTAAAGTTACAGTCTCACCCCGCTCACCTGGCTGACAGGGACCTGGAACATATGCGGTGTAATTAAAATGTCGTGTCACTACAGCAGCTGCAGCGTTTTGGGCCATTGGCTGTAAACACAACACTGAGTCTCCTTTTAAGCCGACACATCAGGAACCGTTTCTGTTCCCCTGCCAAGTGTAAGTCCAATATCCACTCACTCAGGGAGATATTTCGCTCTTTAGCCATTAAACGCCTCACTGTGTTTACCTGCTAATGGCTGACTGTGGCTGTACGGAGGGTTTTAGAGCTCCTTTTTGAAAATCACTGACGGCTGCAGCTGAAACTGTCGCTGGTGAGATCAGCGACAGTGAACCAAAACAGGAAAGTCGTCGGCCATTAAACCAAAACAACTTGTTGTCAAAACAAGTTGTTTTGAAAGTCAATTTTGCCATTTTCTTTACTCAGTGGACCATGTAAATATACAAGAAAGTTAATCTTTGAGAACCCTCGGCCTGTCCCTGAGGCAGCCCAGGGAGCAGCAGCAGTCACTTTGGAAACTACTGGTTTATGTTTCACAAACGCCAGAGAGACGAGGGACTTAGAGCTCAAAGGGTCAGCGGACCAAAATTAATTACAACTCAATTAAAGCAAGAATGCCAAACTGTTTCTTCGATTATGAGGATTTGCTTTCCTTTCTCGGTTTGGCGCCTGGTCTGAACGGGCCGGGTGCTCGTCTGCTGGTAGTTGTGCTTGCAGCTTTCTCAAGAACCGCTCATCCAAACAAGTTTGCACTTCCTCGGGTCCTCGGCAATACACCCGCCACGTGTCGACTGGGTGAACAGCTGATCGAAGGACAGACAGACAGACATTTCTTCCATTTATAGTTAGATTGTAAACCAAACATTGCTGGGTTTTAGACCGCTGGTCAGATAAATGCAAACATTTGAAGATGTCACATGGAAATTGTAGCAGGCACTTCTCACTGACATTTTATGGACCAAACTATTAAACTCATCAAAAATAATCACCAGTAGCAGCACTAAAGTGATTTAAAAGTACATGAAAATCTATACATTAAAAAGGTCATAGCTATAGCAGTCTTATTTTCACATTTGTCACAGTATGATTGTGTGAAACTATGACTCTCATGAAGGACTGTGATCTCCAGACCCAGATTCCTATTGCAACATCTCTTTTATTTTATAACCCCCTCCAACTTCCCCTAACTGTATTTTCCTCTCTTTGCCCTTTTACTTGTTGTTCCCCCTTTCCTATTATTCTCCACCTCACTGTGAATCCGTCATGCGCTGTCCTCTGCCACACACTCTGGTTTGCAGACTAACCGGTGCTGCCGGCGGGTGACAGGAAGCCATCCCTTTGATTAAGTTTTAATGGCCCGTCAGCTCAACTTGGCTCGTCCGTGTCTATAAATAGAGATTAAGTCCATTTTGTTGGGGCAGAGGCGGTGGGGGAATTCTACCGGCTGCCAGCCCTTGCTCTGTCATTTTACACCTGCAATTCACACGCAACAATAATAATGATGGAGCTCGGGAGCAGACTCTCAACCAAATTGTTACAGCGCAGTGCTGCCAAAAATAATTACACATTTAATAAATGTGGCCTAAGCCTGACACTGCGTCGAGAGATGTCTCTGTGAGGGAAAGGGGAGGGCGATTTTCAGGAAGTTCAGTGGTGATGAAAATGTGTTTGTTATTAAGAAGATGTGGACAAAACAGCGTAATGCAAGCTCATCACATGAGTTTAAGAGTGTGTGGGTGTGTCTGTGGCCTTCAAGATGCCTAAAGTGTCAAACGTTTGCTTCCCTGGTCTGAACTGAGCGCTGGTTGCTACGGGGGAAACACGAGAGTAGAGGGGGAGAAAAGAAAAGGGAGTGAGTACAGTTAAGAGGTCAGATTTCCCTTAATAGTCCCATTCATCACTTTAATGGCGTGTCCGTGTGTGTGTGTGTGTGTGTGTGTGGGGTAAGTCGGTAAGTCGTGCACTGAAACACAGCATGTGAATGAGAGAGTGAGACAGAAATTTGGGAGAAACTCGACTTTAAATTCTCCTCACATCCTGATGTCTGCACACAGCCTCATTCAGCAGGCAGTGGATGGGATTTGGGTTAAGAGGGGGTGGGTGGGGTTGTTTGGAGCAGGGGTGCGTGCATGCGTGCGTGTCTGTGTGGAGAACAGTGAACTCCAATTCATCTCTCTAAAGACACAAACACACACAGACACACAGACACACACACACACACAGGTCATGCCGCTGCACAGCAGATACAATAAAGCAATGGATACTGGATGAATAACATAAATAAATAAAGACGCTCTGCTGGAAAAAGAAGCTCGAGCATGAAGACACATTAACACTCATACTGCTGTCACACACACACGCTGCACGCATCACACACACACACACACACACACACACACAAACAAATGAGGCTAATGTACTGTAACTGCTCGCCATTGACTAAAACAGCACAGTAAGGCGATGTCAGCTGGATGATGAGAGTACTAACAAGGAGGAAATGTTGCTCCTCATTATGTCAACACAGCAGTTTGGAGGGAAGTCTGCCCACGAGGTCCAGCTAGAGAGTTAACTTCAGGACGCTGTTACACTCAGGACACTTATGTGGGTAAGTGGGCCACTTTGACTTATAGAGCGGCGGAGTTCAGCGAGAGGTCGGCAGCAACACCCCTCAGCATCAACAGTCGGCGTGTGTTTATGTTGTCAAAGTCAAATATTTGTCAAATACTATGAAAATTTAATTTTAAAATTTAATAATAGTTCAACACTCTGGGATATACTCCTGGTTAGCTTGGCTTAGCACAAAGACTGGAAACAATCCAAAGGTGAGTAAATCCACCTACCAGCAGATCTAAAGCTCACAAAGTAAACATGCAAAAAACAAGAAAAAGTCATGTGAGTTTACCAGGTAATGAGGGTCTAATTAAAAAAGGTTCTGAGTTGCATCATGGGATGTAGGATCAAGGGGTTGGGATGGTGTGTCAGGATATCTCGGCCTCTGCTGCACTGATTTTTAATACTTGGTTTTTTATGTCTCTTGCAAGTCCAAAGTGAAATACTGAACAGCTGCAGTTCTCCTTTAAGACCAGGAGAACGTAAATTCAATAAGATCACAAAATTAGCATAGTCAAATTCCCGGCTGATATCTAGTCTCATATTTCAGCTTCCACCCCGGCCCTCTATGAATGAGTTAACGGCTTACAGAGTGTACCTTGGACTGAGTGTGCGTTGCCTGTTAATCCCTAAAATCCCTCATATTCCAGGAGAAATTCTGTTGCCAAATCTCCTTTTGCCGTTTTACCGTGCAGCACGGCTGTATGTATATGTGCTGCACTGCCAAAGGTCTGGCGGTCTGGGTAAACAGGAGAAAGACTGTGCAGACGGTTAGGTGAGAAAGTGTGTCTTGTGTGTGTTCAGCGCACATCTGCCTGTGTTCCTGCGTGTGTGTTGCGGCAGTGTCCGCTCCACAGCTGGGGAGGAGCAGATCGGCATGAATGGCATCTTTGTGAAAGGGTCGATCTTCTCAAAAGACTTCAGTAAACGGTTATGTGTTTGTGTTCCCGGCTTTGTCCATTGTGAACTCGGCTGCAACAAACAGTCGCTCTGTTCGGGCTCCTGGGGAATAAGGCAGCATAAACCTCCAATGAGCTCCAGGGAGCACTTAATCTACTTCTATCATGTATGTAACAGCAGCTGAGGAAAAATGAGACAGGTAGAGGAGACTGAAACAATTCCACTATAGCATTTTCTATCTGGTAGCTGCTAAATTCAGGCTCAAATGTGCCTGAAAAAAAAATAAATAAATAAATAAATAAAAAATAAAAAAAAACAATAAAAAAACTGGCGGTCAAGAGCAGGCACCGGCCAGCTAAGAGGTCATTGGACTTGAATCCAACAGACATAGCCCACTTTTCTCTGAATGCTCCAGTGAGCACCACCTGCATGTAAAAAAGGCAGCAAACAAAGTTGTTGACCTACAACAGTCAACCTGGATAAGGGTGTTACTCAGAGGAGAACTAACGAGGCACTTCATGGCTTTAAAGCCCTGCTCCAGATTTTATCGTTCCAGACTGGGAAAAAAAGATACAAGCAAAAGCATAAAATACACATATGTGGGACCATACAATAAAGAGGAGGGAGTCATTTAAAGCGTAACATAAAAGTGTAAGATGAAAATAAGGGAGGTCACAGTGGGTAAAAGGCGTTATCCCAGCTCGTCTCAGCAGCACAAAGGCAGAGAAGAGCACCATTATCTGAAAAGTCGTTGAACGTTTGATGCCAAATGTTTTCAAATTTGGTTGCTTAAGCGAGGCTTGCACAGTCTGAAGCAGCCCAGCCATCTCAGGGTCCATATCGACACAGCACCCTACACTTAGCTCACAGGGATGTAGTGGGAGTTAGAGATGGCTGCTGGCTGAGAGCCACGCTGCTGCTTAACTTTCTTACTTTTTCACTTTACAAGTAAACAAACACGCGAATAAACACGCACATGGTGCTAGGTCAGCACCATGTAAGACGAGAGTAACCGTCCTGCAGAGAGGTTGGAAGAAACAGAACAAAAAGAGCTCTTCCATGACGCACTAAACATAGATTTTTTCAGCGTCGTGTTCAATCACAGATGTTCTATAATTCAGCATCTTACAGCCCTGAAATCTCAAGGGGATCCGACAGCCCAAAACATGAATGACATACAACTACTACCAGGATTTGAACCATTTGCATACCCCCCCACTCGCTGGGATAAATCCAGACTCAGATGTTGCGTAAATCACGCTGCGATGTCCATGAGAGATTTTACCAGAAAATCAAACGCATGCATTTAAATCTGTCGTTATTAAAATTTCCTCCCACTGTGCCCGTCTCCCTCTTTTACTCCCGAATCGGGCTGATGCCGGGTCAGCTGACGTACTTTATGGCAGATGCTTTACTCTGCGTGCAATATGCTCCCAAGTCACCTACAGCGGTCAGGAGGGGATGCAGCGAGAGGAAGGAGCCCCGCGATGTAATGGAACGGTTGAGCAGGCATGATGGTAATGGACATGGAAAGCAGATTAAAAATGATTATGGCAGAAGGGCTGAGGGAGGATAAGAGGTCCATTCTATAATGCAGATGATTATCCCTCTTTACTGATGCTGTTGATTACGATAGCAAGGCACTCATAAACACAGGACAGGAGGAAAAACACACATGCAGCACAAGTGTTTACATATCTATGTTCTTTTAATTACACTATAATAGGTAATGAGAACAGGACGCCATTAGTAAGTCAGCAGTGGCTCATCTACACATGCACAGTAGTTTTTAGGTTTTTTGATTTGCTTCTCCTTTCGGCTTGTGCACCTGTATTAGATGAAGGTGCGTCGCAGGCTGGAACTATTTTATATTTTTATGTTAACAAATCCAATAGAAAAACCACAGTGCTTTGGCCCTCCTGGCATTCAGGGTGAACACTTTGTGACTTTCCCACCCTTTCTGTACTTGCTTATTTGCTCTCACTGAAGATGCAAATCTTCAAACAGTTCCCAAAGCAGCAGTGTAAATAGCTTTATAAGTTTAATTTGACAGAAAAAGCCTCAAGAATGTCCTTAAACAGTTACTGAACCGTAGTCTGCAGCAAATGTAAATCAGGAGTAAATAGTGCATTTGCTGGGGACCATTTCAACTTTAACCACAAACTAACCTTCGTTTGATGCATCAGAGAGTATTTATAGGAAGACCGACTTGAAGTAAACTACTGCACCAGTGTTCATGGCACATTAGTCTTGTCGGAAACAACCGACGTCTATGGCGTAGAGAGATGACCTATATGAGTCACACACAGACAATACTTGTTAGAGGATCAATTCACTATTAGTTTTAGTCTTTTTGTAGGGTTTGCTGTCCTTAAGACAAATATAAATGTCTTCTCCATTCGTATGAAAGGATTGAATGTTTAGGGGCAAACACAACAAGCTGCATCTTATAATGAGCCCAGAATTAGAGTCATGTGAAAGAAGGGAGTTCATACAGCTGCCACACCGTCATGACGAATCACATGGCCACAGCCGCACGTCTCCTCAGAACTTTCCCTTTTCTGCCTCCTCTCTGGACTTCCCCTCTGTGGACGCAGCTTCCTATTCATTAAAGACTATTTATACTCCTCCAGTTACAACTCGTATAATCTCCTGCGTATTGTTGACGGTGGAGGGAGAAAAAAAGAAAACAAAAAAAACAAAAGCCAAACTCACAATGGCATCTGGCTGCTATTTGTGCCTCAGTATCCCACTGTTCCAGCAGTTCAGCCTCAGAGACGTTATAGCAACAATGGCTCCAGTTTGGGTTACATTTAGAAGGCTGGGCTTGTTGTCGGGCTACCTGCCTGTCTCTCTCCCTCCCCAGCAGGTAATAATAGCTGTTTTGCTTCCCTGTCCGTCTCACTTTTGCGGCCTCTGGGCTGACAGAACAGACAGTCCACTGTTGAGGCCGAGCATCACGGCTGAGCGCACCGCCGCTCCCATGAAGCCCCGGGTCTGTGCTCCCCTTAAACCCAACACCGCTCTCCCGCAGCACGACGCATGCAGGCTATCACATGACCCCCAGCACGGCAGGATAGCTCATCTCGTATGCCTCAGCTGTAACCACAATCAGGTCACTCGGCCCAGGTTCCTCTCTTTCTCTCAACTCCAGTTTCTACTCTAAACAGTGTGCGTGAGCCTCATCGTTCTCACCTTGTGCACCAGTTCGCTACAGACGGTGGGGAACCTCGGCATGTCACTATCTCAGTGCAGCCGCCTCCTTGAGTTGAGGCTCAGTCTATCCAAAAAAGTGCCACGGCGAAATAAATGGGCGCGTCTTTGTGAAATATTTGGATTTGGAGGCTTGGCGGCGTAGTGAGTATTGGCAGGGCTCGGTGATGATCTACTTCAGTTGGTGAGCCAACTGGTAAGACGAACATGCTCACAATAGCTCACCTAGCTTCTTCAAGTTTACTCTGCACTGTGCCGATTATTCCCCTATGCTATTTTTCTGTTGAATATCATCTTTTTCAATAAAGATTTTACTGAAGAACTTGTAAGACTTATTGTACCAACCAACTACTTTGTCATCAGCAGTACAATGACTCTACAATTTATTCAAAGACTTATTGGTACTCCTGTCTAGTAACTGTCTGCAAACCACCGCTCTGTTTGTGGAGTATTTTATCCTCCCAACCTGGAAGTTGAAATAAAACTGAATGCTAACGCATCCCTAACAGTGATGGTTAGTGATGGTTCCCTCTATTTTGAACTCTCTAGTTTCCAAAAAACCTGTCAGTGTGGCTTGCTATTGGTCAAAAGCACAAATTTGCAAAGTCAAAGTTCATCAAAGTTAAACTTGAATAGAGTACAATTAATAACATTTAATTCTATTTGAATAAATGGATTCTAAAGTTTTAAACTTTGCTGTGATCAGGTCTATAGACGTAGCAAAAATGCAACTTAAAGACTGAACCATAATGTTGATGCTGTTTTATAGGGAGGTGACAGTGCTGGGCAATATTGAAAATATCTCTAAACAATATACATACGGTACTGACCTACCTCAGTTTTAGGTCAAATGTTTGAACATACATTTTAAACAAATCAGCACATTTTCAGTTAAAGGCGCCAACATCATGTTGTTGTTGTTGTTGTTGTTGTTGTTGTTGGTGGTGGTGGTCAGCGTTCATGAGCTCAACTCTTATTCTGTCCTGCTGATTCAATATACATCCGCTTCTTGTTTGTCCCTTTTACCTCGGTGTCACCACAGTGTAAGCTGTTTCACAAGCACCGCTGAGCCTCAGTGCCCACTAGCATTGCAAAACTACTTTAGCAACCAATCAATGCTCGGTTCTCAGGCGAACACATGGCTCCTAAATGGCTCCTTTTCCTCTGTGACCTTCCTATCCTCGAGTCATACCTACAGAAATATCTTCACCAGATTGAATTTACGATACTTTGCTCCCACAACCTAACACCGTATCTTTAACTCGTCCTTCTTAGCAACACATTCTTCAATCCTGTAATACCACAATCGCTTAAAGCCCTAAAACACTCGCACAACAAGCCTTGAAAAAAGCCAAAACATAGCTGGACACAAGTAACGAGTATAACTAACACTTAGTTTATCCACCAGTTTCCCTGTTGTATGATTTTTTTATTTTCTTCCTCCTCTTGGCTTGGCCCCAATGATAACTAATCCTCTGAAGTCCCCGCTGATGGCTGGCATACAGAGACAACAGCTGGTGTCCAGACTAGTCAGCTGAATGAAACTGGGCTTGTTGGAGGGTCAGGAGGCATCAGCCTGGCGTGTAAACAGAGGGAGTCACGGCTGCAAAAGCGAGGGACACTTGGACTTTTCTTCTCCTACGCTGGCATTTAAAATATCAGCATTTCTCCTGGGCTACAGTCAGGGCTGCTAGACTGCACCCTAATGAGCATTCTCAGTGCTGGATTTATTGATGAACGGCATTAAGACGTCCCATCAGTGCATCAGGGCCGAGCTGCGGCAGTTGTGAGCGACTGGTGTGTCTGGGAGAGAGACAGATTTCTGCAGACACAGTGTAATCCGGGATTCAGGCAGGAGGGACTGGATGTTGGGGGGTTGTTTGTGTGTGTGTGTGGGTGACGGAGGGTGCTAATGCGAACCCTCCTAGGCGGTCAGAGACACAGTGAAGTCCACAGTCGCCTAATCCTATTATCCATAGCAGTGGCAGCTGGAGACACACATTCTGGTGAGCGCGATGCAGGACATCACCGTGTATTATGACACTCGTCGCGAGGCCCTCAGTGGACCACCGCCCGGCAGCACTTCTGTGCAGGGGAGTGCGCTCAAAAAAAGTCTTCAGATGCCATTAAAAAGAGATGGACCAGGTTGCCGCCGCTCTCTTAGATGATCAATAAAAAGGCAATTTGGTCGGAAACTGAGAGACCTCGCCTTCCCTCCTCACAACAGCTGCCCCTCTGACTTGCAGATAATAATGACAGGAAACCGACAGGAATAAAGAATTCATGAGAGGGCGGCCGCAGAACGTATAGCTGGCTCACGGTGTGTGCTATGTTATCGGCCGAGTGCAGAGCTCATATCCTCAGCAGGAGACTGATTTACATTCCTTAAAGGCATCTGAAGGATGGAGGAGGGCCGACAGTAATGCAAGACAGAGAAGGCAGAAAAGCATTAATAGTTAAGTTACACTTTACACTGATGGCCTCTTTCTGTGCATATATGGATAATGTGTTTTAACAGAGGGAGGGGAGAGAAAGGGCAGGAGCATTTCAGTTGTTTTCCCTCTGTCAGCCTAGCAGTCACAACACCCCCCCACCCCCCACCAAGAAGGATGAGTGTGAGGCCTTGATGAGGTATTCAGGAGAAATGAAAGGGAAGCGAGCGATTGAGCGAGCTCAATCACCACCACACGGCCGTGCCTCGGCCCACTCTGACAGGTCCAGCTTATCATCGTTGCCAGTGTGGCCGCCTTGATCTCAATCAGCCGTCGCTCAGCGCCTGTGTGCTGACCCGGAGTAATGACAGCTGAGCCCCCTGTTGTTGTCGCAGAAGGAGGCCCGTATTCATCAGGCCGGGCTCAAAGACGGCATAATTGCAGCTGGGGCAATCATGGAGGTGTTTTAAATTCAGTCATGAGGCCATAAACACATTTAATGTGTCATCACGCAGCAGAGCAGGAGATATCTACAGTTTATTGTGCTGTATATGACTCTGCTGTACTGCAGCTCACTGTACTGATGACGCACAGTATGTTGGTTTACAGATATTGCGCAATAATTAGACCATACACGTGCACTCCAATAAAACACACAGAGCTTGGCTTACTGATGATGACGAAGACCCCTGAGTCTGTGAAAACATTATGCCTTCTGTTATGTGGAACATTTTAAAGTCATCTCGGGTTGAGGGTTTGGAGATTACAAATTTATAACCAAAAGCCTGCATGATAAACTGGGGCACGCTTTTTAGAAAAGACATGGGCGCGCAGCAGGCGGGGACAGTCTAACAGAGGGTGTTCATGAGTTATGGAAAGTGTAGTGTCCATTTTTCTATCTGAGTGTCACCTGTAAGCACCCCAGCTTGGCGGAGGTGTGGCGCTAAAGTCGCTGGGGTGCTGCTTTAAATGCGCAGCCCTTGTTAACAGGAAGCTTCAACAGGAAGGACCAACCTGCTGTGGAAAAGATGTAACCGCGGCCATAGCGGCAGCCCGTAACAGCTGTTCGAGACGTTCCCCTGCCCACATAGGCAGTGCAGCTTTCCAAGAAACACTGGAGGTGCCCCCGCCTTTCAAGGAATCTGCTACATGTCAAGGAAGAAGCCAGTATTTACTCACAACAAATGACTCAACTGTGTCAGTGTGTCTGACATCTAATTAAAATGGCAAAAACATTTTTTCTTTTTCTTTCTTTCTGCACGGTGGGTGGAATGACATGTGTGAAACCAAACCCACACAGGACAACTTAGACGCAGGAAACGTGAGTGGTTTGTGGCTGTAATTACACGCAGTCACACACTGCTCAAAAATCTCTCTTGCAACACGTATTTATTTAATGTGCGTAAAAGTGTGCCAAGTCGAACTGTTTCAGATGCACTAAATAAACCGTCATGTCCGCTGCACGTGCTCCCTGCAGCAGTTTAACCCCATGACAGGGACCGCTAACCTAAGAGTGCCGGCTCCTGGCATGTGCAGATCTCAGCCGGCCTTTTAATTTTTAATACTTCCCTCCACCGCACTCCACGACTCGGCCGACACCAGGAAAACTGTAACTCTAGCCCTCTAAATTAGACCCGAGGCTCTGACACATGACTCACCGCTGACTCCACCTGAGGGCAGCTCCTGCACCGTGTCACAAATGGGAAATCGTTGCCTTTAATTTGGGAGATCTAATCTGTCTCAAGGCTGCAGAGGACGCAGCGTCTGTGATGGCTGGGAAATTGTGTTTGCGCTCTTTTGTGTGTGAAATCAAAATGTTATAAGGTCACGCGAGTAATGTGAGCACAATCTTCTGTCCTGAAAAATACCACTGTTTTGGGGTTTTAGCTGTTTGTGTATGTTGATCACTGGCTGGGGTCACAGCAGGGCCACAGACATTTAAAACTGCATTATTTCTCTCTACAACACTGTAGGCTTTTATGCAGATTTTACTCCATTGATTTTACTCAAAGACTTGTGTTATTTAATGCCACCACCTCTGACATACAGGGCTTAACTTCCTGCTGTCTTTTTGGGTTTTAGCTTTTTAATAGTGACAACAGTGTTCAGTGGCAGAAAGTAAGTCAGTGTTGATGTACTAGTACTTTATCTGTTTAATTCCAATTATATTATACCGATATTTTATACTTTTACCCCATTATATATATATATATATATATATATATATATATATATATATATATATATATATATATATATATATATATATTACAGGTGTAGTCTCCAGTTATTTTTCAGATTCTAGATTAAAAAAAAGGGAAGACGATTGTTAAAGCTGAGAAAACTTCTCAGATGGTTTCAACTTTCTTTTAGATTGAGGAGGGCCCAATCCCTTGTTTGAACCACAGGTCTGTGCTCCCCCTAAATCCGACACCGCTGGACTAAACCACGTTATAATGAAGTTAGTTACTTTATAATTACATGAGTAAATAAATAAGTATGTAAAAAAGTAAATAAACTAGCTCCAGTTTGACCAGCTACAATAGAAATAATCTTTTAATCGTTCAAATCAGTTTCAAAACCTCTGAAACACTCTCTGGTCTCTCCAGTGTGGGAATTAGCTGCTTTTCATTGATCTCACTGTGACCTGATATCTCTCTGTTTTGGACATTTGACAGCAAGCTTTTGGAGAATACTCGAGTTTACAGAGCGAATTCTTCATCGATCAGCAGAGAAATGACTGGCAGATTAATTAAAGGGGAAATGAACTGTTTGCTGCACTAATGGACAGTCCATTAGAGCTCGTAAACATGGGCGACTTTCTCATCTCCACCTCCTGTCCAACATTACATGGACGTGACAGTGAAGGCCGCACATTTCTGATGGATCTGTGTTACAGATTTGGAGTTTGGACTTTGAGTGAGGTGGGCACTTACCAGGCATGTATAGTTGCACCATGGGAACTAAAGTATTTGGCATTTTTGGGACTTGAACAATCGTTGGGCCTGAAGGTCAGACTGTCATGGCCTCTGCAGCTTCAGTTCTGCCCAGTCTTGCTATAGATCCAGTTGTCCAGAACATCAGTGTTTCCCTCACAGACCTCCTCCAGCCACCACAGAAACCATCACCATGTCACCGCACCGTCTCCAGGTGATGCTGGACTTTCATCAGCACAGCAGTGAGTTATTAAAAAGGAAAAGTTGGGAGACTCACCTGTAGCTCGTTGTTATTGGCCATCATGTGCCGCGCGGGCAGCCAATTAGACGGCGTCGCCAGGTGACTTGTGTGAATGTTTGAGTCCCTCCACGGCCGTCAGATCATCGCAGACCCGCAGCTCAGCGCCACGCAGCACGGATGTCGGATGACCTGCACGGTGAGAAGGGAGAAAAGAAACAAACTCAGGAGTCCCGGTGGAGGCTCGGTGGGGCGCACCGGGCAGCGCGGCAGGCGGCGGAGTGACGCGGGGGGCGGCTGAGGGGCGGACGGAGGAGGACGGCGGCGCCTCCTGAGTGCTCGGTGTCAACTCCGGGACTCTGACGTGCATCACGCGGCGCGGTGCGAGAGCCGGTGCAGCTCCTGCGGGCTGTCCGCTCATCCTCCGGGGAGGGGGGGGAGAAAAGCCGAGAGCCGCCGGGATCAGCAGCCCGCTCCGCTCCGCTCACCGCGGGGAGCTGAGTCCATGTGGAGCCCGCGGCCGTGCGCTGCTGCTCGGCTCTGCGGAGAGCTGCGAGCCGGTGAGTGATGCTAGGGGGAGGAGGCGGAGGAGGAGGAGGGGACAAGTGTGAAGTCTGTCTGAGAATAATAAAATAAGGTGGCTTCCGGTCGCACCTTTCAAAATAAAACTCCATTATGTCAACTAAAATGAATAGAAATCATGTATAAGCAAGTACAAGTAAAATGGGACAGACACAAAAAAAACATGAGGTTTTAGGATCACTTGGGTGTCCTTTAGAAATAAGTAGTTGCCTTGTAAGTTGCGCAGAGAATTTGTATGAAAACCAACTTTAAGGTAGTGCGAGTATTAAGAAAAAGTGTGTAGACTCATACAAACATCATCACTTCTGATAAACTCAGAGTGTGTGCTGGTGTCTGCACAGACTCCTCCCTGTGTTTGGACTGTACCGGGTTCGTTTCTTGGCGTCATCCTCAGGGCAGCGATGTGAAGCCTTCAGCCGATGACAGCAGGGTGTGATGACTTTAAATGTTGGGTTTACACACAGCAGCTGACAAATCTTACTATTGGGCCTTTAATGTTAATATGCAAACAAATCACTACTTAACAAAATACTCACAGCCAGCATAGTCACAGAGGCGTTTTCTGTGGTATTGAAGGTCCCCTTTAACATACAACATACATAAAACACAGGTCTACATATGACAGTGTTTTTGTGTATTATTTACTGACCAACCCACAGGATCACCTTATAGCAGACTGAAAACAGAGTTTAGTGTGCACCAGTCAGGTCTGCATTACCCTCTGAAAGATGGTCACATTACACCCGACAGAGCAGGCCTGAATTACCATGACACATTATATTACATACATAACATTTTATTATATCATGTTAAGAGACAATAGTTAATAACAAATTAAAGGCACTAAATGACAATCATTAGGCAAAGTATAAGAGCCAAACTTACTGCATTGTGGCTGACCTGGTCGTCCACTGTTCAGAGAAATGGCAGTTTGACCCCCTGTTCCTCTGATCCATGTGTCCATGTGTCCAAGTGTTTGTGAAAAATACAATGACGTGTGTGAGCGGGAGCCAAATTGTAAAGCACTTTTGATAAAAAGCATGTATCTGAAATATATAAAAACTAGACTTTTACAAATGCATGCAGACAATTTAAGATCTCAGACTTCATACATTAAAATAACATTAAAAATATTTTTTAAATGTTTTGTTTTATTTATTTATTTTTATTTATTATTTATTTATTTATTTATTTTTTTTTTTCAGTGTATTTGACCTCTCTGGGTGTTTTTCAATAGAAATGGGCTATTATTTGAGCTCAAACAGCCGATAAAGGCTGCTCTTATTTGGCAGTGGAGAGCTGTGCGCTTTTATTTTGACACCTGCAGCCTTCTTCCTGTGATGTCGTCGTGGCTGTGTGTCACCATCTTGACTCGGCTGTGAATGGGTGCAGAAATCTGCAGCAGCCCAGCGCCCTCCTGCTCCAGCTGGAGACCTGTTGATCACATTTGAACATGACTGCACAGTGTGCTGGCCTGTTGAGCCTGCAGATGTGTGAGCAGCACTGCTCCTGAGGCACTGTTTGGATGGAGGCATAGACTGAAACACAGTGTGCTCATGCATGTTTTTGAGTGTAAGCTCAACATATTGTGTTATTATAGGAACCTGCTTTTACAGAATACGCAGATACTTCTGAGCCATAGTAACTCACCTGGGGGCCCCTGTGATAAAATGAGCTGTGGAGTCCCCTTTCATGTGTAAAATCTAAATAGTACCTCTTTAAGTTTTCATGATGTGAGGTTTCACCTCAGCAGGTTTCTTTCTCACTGCTGTTAACTACTTGCAGATACATCTTCTCTTTCACCTCACTGCTGTCATAACATTTATACATCCAACTCTCACATTTGCTCCTTTCTGCAGCATCAGACTGCGCTGATCTGCCGTCAGCACTGAGAGGAAACCCAACCAGCCTGCACTGCACATTACTACAGTAGATGGATGAATGAAGGCCTTATTGCCACTCGAGGAATTTGCCGCGCATAAGACGGCTGCAGCAACAATATGAGCTCTGTATCAACTGAATTCTCTCACAGACGAAGGGAAGAAACATATGCAGGAAGAACAAATTCACTAACTCATGGACTGACATGTGTTATTGTGCAGCTAATGAAATGGGTATGCTGCAAAAAAGGGCTTTTGTTCAGGTCATTTGAAAGATATAGGATCTCTGACCCTTTAACATTATTAACAAAATCAATTTTATTAAATTTATTAATCAGTTTAATTAGTTTTTTTAGTTCTTGGTAATTCTGCAAAACTAATTTCCTTTTATTTCCCACACAATTTTGACAAATCATTGACCTCTGACCCCCTGAGGTAGAAATCATTCATAGACCATCTGAAGTTTCTGCAGTGTCCAGTGTCCAAAATAACTTATGTTGAATAATGTTATGAAGACAATCAGCACTCACGTCTGCTTCAAATAACAGTTTTATCTTTCAGTAAATTGTTTCCCTGAGAAGTCTGGGATACCAGCATGATTGAATCAGCTGCTCTCAGTGTGTGATGATGATCATGTGTCAAAGGGTCAGCAGTGTGCAGCAGCTTCATTAGTTGTAAACTTTGACCAGACGCCTGAAGGTAAAGAAGTCAGTGTCTAAAGGCAAATAAAGTTTTATTATGTTAAACACAGCGGTAGATTTTTTTGATCCCTGTTGATATTTTTACTGAAGTCTCAAAGGTCTGGTTGGTTGGCTGGTTGAGGTGGAGCTAGTTTTAACTACTTTTTTTAGCTTACAGTTAGTTAAGTTCGCTGATTCCCAAACTTGGGGTCGGGCCCCCTCAAAGCGTCACCAGATAAATGTGTGGGTTCATGTGATGATTAATGGGAAAGGAAAAACAGAAAGTTCTGCTACACGAACGTGAATCACAGTTTGTCTTTGCTGAAATAACACACATCTCTTATTTTGAGGGAGTGTTTTATTGAGTTGATGAGCAATAAAACACTCCCTCGCTGAAGTTAAAAAAAGAGTGGTCATGGAGTCGGACCTTATATGTCCTGGTTTGACCAAATCATTGTTAATGTTAGAAAACAGATGTTGCTCTTTAACTGACATCTCATTTTATTACTCCTCTCCAATTGTGCCTCTGTTACATAAAATTTTAGCACTTACTCTTACCCCTATGTCTGTCAATTCTTCTGTAAAGTACTTTATAAGCACTGTTTTTATTTTCAACGTAGTTTCTTCTCTCCCGCTCTTATTATTCCTTGTAAAATAGGCAGTGAAGCTCTGATGTGAGTGGTACAATACAAGCATGAACAACAGATTTCAAGCAATTTATTTATTTCATATTCAGAGCAGTGTTTTTTTTTTTTCACATTTCAAAAAGAAATTGATTTGGCCACTGGCACAACACCACAATGATCTCTGTAATGCAAAAGAAGGTGATGGCATTCACATTCACAGAACAAATATTTCACTATTAAAAATGTAAACACTCAAATCGTATAATAATTAGGTTTTATGACAATTACTTAAAGATACATATAAATATCAATGTAAAGGGACTTGAGGCACTGTAGACTCTATTATTAAAACAATATAGGTGCACATAGAAATCCACTCATAAATGCATGCATTATTATTGTTAGTTGCCCTGGCTCAATATATATATATATATATATATATATATATATATATATATATATATATATATATATATATATATATATATATATATATAAGTTGTGATTAACTAGTAAAAACTCTTAGATATGATCATACATAGCAGCATACAGCAGCAGTGGCTACATGTACTGTTACTGTTACACATATATAATTTGACAAAACATGCATAGTGTGCCTGCAGTATAAATAGTTCAGATTTAGAAAACTATATTCTGTACATGCTGCTTTCAAATGTCATAAATATTAATTTGGGGTCCATGTATCTCCTCGGAATAATATAAAATTGTGCATTTTAGTAATAGTAGCAGTGCAAGAAAGCAAGGGGGTTAGTTTAGGTTGAATACAAAGCACAAGCCTAATGATTTATTGTAAATCAACATCACAGTGACATCTTACACTACACACTGGGTTAGTATCTCACTCATACAGCCAACAGGTGGCGGTGTTGTTCTTTTTTTTCCCTCTTGTCTGTGACTGACCTCACCCTTCCATGTGCAGACACAAAGAGAAAAGACACAAGTGCTTTTTTTCCTCTCTATACTTTAGACGTTTAAAAATAACAGCTATTGATGTATATTGATGTATTAATATCCTGATCAGTTTTGATGTCCTGATTTGTCCTGTTATAAGTATCAAGCATGTCTTGGATACATTGCACGAATCACAGTGGTAGAGTGAAATATATAGAGAATGTATAGAAAAAACAGCTATGTTATAGTGAACAGATAATATGCATTAATTGTGTTGGTACTCGACCACCCCCTGCCTCCACCCCCACCCCCACCCCCAACTGGTGGCATTGTCTCATCTCAGACATCCTCCTTTCTCTCCGGCCATGACATCATCGGTAACCTCGGAGACTCCCTGAATACCGGCCGACCCAGGAAATGAGGTTACAACTTTGGAATGTGAGAGGGAAGACAACAACTATACAACCCTCCCTCGCACCACCACCGGCACCCTAACCGCCCCCACTGAGTCCAGCACCCCACTAGCATTTCCCTCCCCATCGGAGCAGAACAAGAAGGGCCTTCTTCTCTCACACACCCCCTCATCCTCCATGACTGATAACTCTGTTAAGTCCATGAAAACCTGGTTGTCCAGTGAAGTCACAGTAACATTTACTAACCAGAGGCCAGAGGATGGGGCGAGAGGGGGGGGGGGGTTTATGTCACAGCATCATCTTCACACAGGCCTATTTGATGCACACAAAGGGTTGTTTCAAATATTTTTTTCCACACTTCATTATGAGGATTTTGGGTTCATAAGTCCACAAACATGTAAATCTAGTAACAGTACTGCCACTTACCTGTATAAATACTTTGGCCTACACAATAAATAGAAGAAAAAACAAGTGCAATTTGTCATAGCTCAGTCTCTCATTTGAGAGGGTGACCAATGTTTGGTCTCAGTATCTGGTAGCGACACATATAAAAGACTATACAAGGGAGCGCTGCCCCACACAACACATAACAGTGTCTCTAAAACAGTTACAGTGCATCTCAGAGTAAGACAGCTGAGGACAGCTATTAAGTGCTTCTGGTAAGGAAACATGCTCTAATGTGAGGCTACAGTGTGCAATATGCATGTCTGGGGGAAAGGAATCAGTAGACACAGTGCATCTACAGTGTATTTGTTCTAATAAGAATAAGGATGTTGATCTGGAATCAATTTGAGTCAAGTGTGGATGGTCATATGATGATCTGACTGGTGATGGGATGAAAAACTTAGAGCGATCACCACTCATCTCCTTAAAATCCCTGTATGGCTTCAGATATGACTTCACTCTTTGATATGTTTTACAGTAATGTTATTTTTTCCAATAAAAATACAAATCTGCCACTAATTCTATACAATTAAAGGAAGAGTTTGACATTTTGGGAAATATGCTTGTTGGCTTTCATGCTGAGAGTTAGCTGAGATTGTTGACACCACTCGTACCTGTCTGAAGCCACAGTGACAAACTGCTTAGCTTAGCTTAGCATGAACACTGGAGGCAGCTAGCGTGGCTCTGCCTAAGGATAACAAAGTCCTCCCAGCAGCACTGGGTGACACTATGTGAGTATAAGAATGTCAAGAATGGTTTTACACAGTTGTTGTTATACTTTGTGTAGGAACCAAGTAATGAAATATAACATGAGCATTTAAATTGCTGCTAGGCTGATTCTGTTTCCCTGGTTCCAGTCTTTATGCTAAGCTAACTGGCTGTAGCTTAATATTGACTGTACAGATGTGAAAGCGGCATTACTCTTCTCTCCATACTAACTCTCTGCCAGAAAGTGACTGAGTATATTTTCCAAAATATGGAAGTATTCCTTCAATTTATTTATCCAATGGTTGATCAACTTGTTGATTAGTCTTCAGTGTTGGGTTTCTACCTCCACCACAGTCCAGTCTCCAGGTGTGGAGCTGTCCTGGCTGTCTGGGGAATAGCTGCTGACGGAGGTGACTGTAGCGGCAGGAGGGCTGAACTGAGTCAGCATATTGGGCCACATGCTGCTCTCCAAGGGACTTAAGGTGCCTCCTGTCCCCACGGGGAGGAGGAGGAGAGGAGGGCAGCCTCCATCTCCAGACAGCATCAAGGTCTGGTTGATGAGCTGCTGGACCATATCCACCTTCTTGTTCCATTCGAGGTCCTGTGGAGGCACTGGGCGCAACTGCCTCTGGAAATCCTGTGTGACACTTCCGGATGGTGGTACCTTCTTTCCTACCACCTGGGCATTCCTGTTCTGCTCCTCTCTGGCCCCGTCCTCCTCGTCACTGGTCTCCATGGCTTCGTAGATGGTGCAGAGCCCTGACGATGGTGACAGCATAACTCCAGTTGGGCTCCTCCTCAGTTGCTGCTGTTGTTGGATCTGTTTCTGCTGCATGCGGTACTGCTGCTCCAGCTCCAGCTGCCACTGCATAACCTGCCTGCGGTGCCGGTGCTCCTGCTGCTGCTGTTGCAACTGTAGCTGGAGGAGCTCCCTACGCTGCTTCTCCAGCTGCTTCTGCTGCTCCAACCTCAGCCGCTCCTCCTCCAACCACTGCCTCTTCTGCCTCTCCTGTTCTTGACGGTGCTGCATCTCTCGTAGCTTCTCCTGGTGCTGCTCCAGCCTCCTCAACTGTTCTCCACCAGCGCGACTGTCAAAAGTATCTCCCGAAGGAGAGGGGCATGCAACCTTGGCAAAATGTGCTGCAACAGTCGTATCGATGGGCCTCCTGTTGCCTGGGACCAAAGCTAAATAGTGGCCGTTGGCTATAGGAACAACGGTTGTGTGGTTCTGGTTCCAGTTGTCTTCCTGTGAGCGTGTTTGCAGCTTGTGATCTTCATCCACTTCATATCTCTTCTCGTCTCCTGTGAGACAGTCAAGATCACTTTGTGCATCCATTAGAGATGCATGCATAAAACAGAACGGGTGGTACAACAACAGAGACCAAGAAGATGAGGGTTCAGGTAAGATTCAACAAGACGGCGAAGGTGTAACGAAAAAAGAAAGGGGCTTTGAAAATAAAGGGGCATCCATGACATAGGAATACCGTATGCTTTATATACAAAGCAGGAAACAAAAACAAATCATAAGGTAGTTACCAAAAGTGATGTTTTCTCTCTAAAGTTGCATTTTCTTTCATATAAACATATTTTCTCTTGATTACTTTAATAATGTAAAGTAGTGTACAGAAGTACCACACTCATATCTGCTCCTTCACCCTCTTTGAGATTTGTTGGTTAACATGCAAGATAGTCATGTCATAGTCATGTGTAAACAGTACAACAGAGACAATGTGTATTTGAAGAGACAAATGACGACACAGGTTTAAACTGACAGAAACATCATAATTAAGCAATGAATGGTACAAAATTTGCAGCTTCACCTTATTTTAGGTGCCCCCTATGTAACTGTATATTTTAAAAAGGACAGCAGCGGTGACAGCAGACAGACACAGACTTGAAACATGACTTGCAGAGTCTCATGGATATACTGACAGAAAGCTATCAAAGGGGTGTGTACAGTTTGAATGCAGGGGTCTGGAGGGTGTTTTCCATGTCAGGGTTTTGATGAGAAGGAGTGTGCAGGTCAGAGGAAAAAGGCACTAACAGGATAAAGTATTTGGTCCTTCTGAGCTTCAACATTTAAATGCATTCAAGTGGCGTACACCTGAGTGTATGTCTCTGTGCTGAATGTGTGAGTGAGACATTCAGGAGCATGCAGACAGAGCTGAGTATGTATCACCCAGTTTCCGTGTTTTCTTTTACCTTTTTCAGATTAAAAGCTTGGTCACATTGGACCAGTCAGTCAGAATATGCAGCATTATCTATCAGAAATATATGTAAAAAAACACTGATGGGTATGTTGTGTATATCCAACCTAATTGCTGTTAAAGGTGCCTTGGAAAGTTTTTGACCACTAGAAGTGCTACAGAGCAGTGTTTTAACTAGTTGGTGGAAATAAGTCCCCAAGAAGACAGAAAACTGGCAGACATGAATGTAAAACATGTAGGATTTAAGAGGACGCCACCTGCCGAGGGTGTGGTCTGAATGTTATACTGGTCAGTTGAATCTGAAAATGTCATGAAGGCTTAAGCATGCTGGCACAGGGACACCATTTAAATAACCTCTTTAATTTAACCAAAATTCCATTTTAGATACAACACCATTATACAATGTTGCATCACTTCCTGTTTACCGGTTATTAAGAGTAGGAAACGCCATGGGAAATTGGTCGTGTATACATACAAATACACAGCGACTCAAACACAGGGACAGTACGTTCAGACATGCTGGATCTGTAGGGAAAATAAGAAACAGGAACAGAATGCCTTGCAATGATGTTTTAATGGAATTTTGAAAGATAACCTAGTGTGAACCATCCATTTATGAACATGTCTAGTGTAGAACTGTTTCAAATTCAAGGTAGTACACAGTCTTTTTGTTAGTTAAACATGCAATATACTGTTGAAATAGTAAAACCAAACGCCCACTATGAAAACGTTTCAGCGTGTGTAAAGCTCAACTGTGATAGCGATGTAGGACAATGCAGGGTCTTATCACAAATAATAGGCTAGTTGTTAGACTCTCCTGGAACACAAATGATCAGCTAACTGAGGCTTGAAGCTTAGCCACTTAAAACCCAAATGCCGGAAACACATACTGTACGTGACTGCACGTTATATACCTTAACAACCTATGCAAAGAGCGTAGAACCGCTTGAAGCACACATTAAAAAACTTCACCAACTGCAATCTAATACTCCCATACCTACCTCAACAAATCTGTAAGGGCAAAACAGCCGTGTTAATATCTAGCCTTTATTTTGATAGCTAAAGTCTTGAAACAAGAACACAAATTTTAAAAGGAGCATCTTACTATCGCTATGGTGCTGTTGAACATGAAGCGCGTGTACACAGGGTAGGGAGGACCAGGTTTCAACAGAAAAACAAACAAACAAAAAAACCCAACAAATAAGCAAATACAAAACAAAGAAAATCATTGACATTTGTTCGGTAAAAACAGTAGGATAAATACACAATGAGTCCATTTCATTCCATGTGTTTTTTTTTTGTTCCTTTTTTTTCGGTTTAAAAGCTCAGTCACATTGGACCAATCAGTCAATACCCCATCAGGGGCTACAGAATACGCAGTGTTACTTAAAAAGAACATTCTACTAGAAAATGGTAGTAGCTATTGTACATAAAGGAGTTTAAGCCATACACTCATAACCATGACCATAACAGTATGAAAGAGGGAGGCTTCATTTAAAAATTGCTACAGTCATTTTTTTTCCACTTCCTTTGTTCATTTTTTAAAATCTTTGCCTACAATCTTGCTCTCCTTTTTTGTTTTTCTTCTAAGCCATCTAACCCAACTGGAGAGAAAACGAACAACAGGTAAAGGGGGAGGGTTGCGGGAAAAAGGTGCATTCCGGGGGTAATAGGAGGGACTTATACATTACCTGCCAGAAAACTATCAGTCTTATCACATATGGTAGAGTAGTAGGGTTGCTGGCTGTCACCGGCATCTCCAGATTCCTGGGCCCCAAGGAGGTTACCAGGCTCCAACGGATCTGCCTCCTCCAGGTGGTCTGCTGCCATCTTTCCCCCAAACATGTAGTGGTGCTCATCTAGACTGGGCTGGTTCACTCCCGGGTGGCCCAAAGGCATCAGGTCCACAGGTCTGCCCAGCAGGTCCCCTGCCTGGGCAGCAGCAGCAGATGAGGGCAGGGTCAGCTCCTTGATGAGGGAGGGGTCCTTGGCCTCTTCGGGCAGCTGTTCCTCGTTCTCTAGGGAGAAGATCCCTGGGCTCTTACCGCAGCTCTCCGCCATGGAGTGGGCATTGGAGTTGGATGTGGTGCAGTCAAAGCCATATGATGCCACAGAGTTGGCTGACTGGGGGGTGGCCCCACCTCCATCCTCCTCGCCCTCTCCGGCTGCTGTGTCCGCTGCCTCTTCATCCTCCTCAAGAGCAGGCAGACTACAGGTGGGAGGAGGGCTTTCAAATCCAGCACTCTCATCCATCATCACTGGTGCATCAGGGTCATTTATTTGCATCTCGCCCTCCGTGTCGCTGGCCTCATCTCCTGAGGTGGAGGGGGAAGACGGGGCAGATGCTGGAGCAGTTGGGGGTCCTGTTCCAAGGACCTCATCGGCAGGGAGTGTCTCAGCCTCCTCCTCTTCTCCATCGCCTTTCTCCAAGTGAATGCCCAGGTCCTGCTCCATGTCAGGCTGGACTGAAGCAGGCACTGGGGTCTGCTGTTTGTCAGAACGAGACTCCACCCCAGAGCTGCTGTCATAGTCACGGAGTTCCTCTGGTGTGCTGGTCTCACTGCTGCTATGGGCCGCCTGAGCTGTGCCAGTTAGAGTGCTGGGCTGGGACATGCCCATAGCTGGAGCAGCAAGTAATTCGTGAGCCTCCTCAGGGGCTGAGCTCTTCATCTCCTCGTGGGCTGATTGGGGCTCTCGCTCTGACTGAGGAGCGAAGGAAGGGGCACTGCTGTCCAAACATGGCTGGGCTGGAGAAAGGATGGGTGTTTCAGATTCAGCTGCACCATGGTCAGAAATGGGGCTTGGGGAGGAGACAGAGAGCAGTGAGGCTGGTTGAGCCCAGGTGTCAGAGAAAGGGTTGGTCTGGCCCCAGGAGGAGGTGGGGGGAGCACAAGGTGGAGGACCAGAGCGATTGAGGTTGTCTAAACGCTCCTCTTCATTAAAGTCATCTTCATCTGCATTCTCACAACTCTCTGTTACTCCTTCGCTGTGCATCTCCACATCTTCGTCCTCCTCCTCATCATGCTCCTGCTGCTGGAACACTTTGTGATGCTCCTCTACTCTCTCTGAACTCAGGTCCATATCATCCACCCGCTCGTCCTCTTCGTCCTCGTCTTCCTCTTCCTCATTGGCCAGGGTTTCTACATTAGGAGAACCCATAAGATTACCATCTCCCTCAGAGCCACGGAGGCTTGAGTCGACCAGTGCGTCGGAGCTCTGGGTGCCTTCCAGGATTGCAGTGTGCTGGGTGCTGCTGAGGTCAGAAATTCCCTGTTGCCGACTGCTGGTGCAGCTGCTCACATCCTCAGAGTCCATCCCAGACAGCAGGTCGTCACCATGCCACCCTGCTGAACCACCAAAGGCTGAGGACCTGACCTGGAACTCATCAGAGGGCTGAGATGTGCTCATGTCGGTGACGATGGATGAAGGCTGATGGCCAAGTCTCCTTTGCTCCTCATCTTCATCGTCCTCTTCCTCCTCATCATCCTCATTTATCTCCTCATCCGCTTTTTCCACTGCCTCTTCCTTTTCATGAGGGGACATCAGGTGCCTGGAACTGAAATCATCCACTGGCGAAGTACCTAACAAGTTAGGTTGTACCATCATATCAAAGGCCTCTGCAGATGGAGCCGTGGAGGAAAACATAAACAGATTCTCCTCTTCTACCTCCTCCTCATCCCCCTCTTCTTCCTCCCTTGCCTCCTGTGCCTTAAACTGTTCCTTATTCTCCTTTTCCTCTTCTTCTGTCTGGAAGTTCATCATATTGACTAGGCTCTGAGGAGCAAAGTCAGACTGAGCCAGGGATTGGTTCCTGTCCCAGGGATCAGACTGGACATGCATGTCCAGCAGAGAGGAGGCATCCTGTGGTTCTCTGACAGGAAAAACAGGGCCTGGTGGGGAACAAGGAGGAGACATGACAGTAGTTCCCAGGGAAGGAACTGAGCTGTTGGCAGACTCCTCAAATTTGAATAGGTCCAGCTGGGCTGGCAGCTGAACATTGGAGGCTGGTTCATGGACTGATTCAGCTGGCTGTGCTGATGGCTGAGACAGCTGTTCTAAGGAGGGTTCAGGAGATGGTTCCCGTACTGGCTCTGGTGTTGGTTCTTCGTACAGGTTCTGGTGATGGTTCCCGTACAGGTTCTGGTGTTGGTTCTCGTACAGGTTCTGGTGATGGTTCCCGTACAGGTTCTGGTGTTGGTTCTCGTACAGGTTCTGGTGTTGGTTCCCGTACATTGGCTCTGGTGTTGGTTCCTCGTACAGGTTCTGGTGATGGTTGTTGGGTGGCTCTGGTGTTGGTTCCCGAATTGGCTCTGGTGTTGTTCTCGCAGGTTCTGGTGTTGGTTCTCGTACAGGTTCTGGTGTTGGTTCTCGTACAGGTTCTGGTGTTGGTTCTTGCACTGATTCTAACACTGGTGGAGAGACTGGTTCTGGTGTAGGATCTGAAGTTTTTTCTTGTACTGCTTCAGATTTGCTGGACATCATTTCTGGTGCATCTGCAACAGATGGCTCTGCAGCTACTTCTGCTAGAGGTTCCTCTGGCCCAGCAATAACAGCTGCTGCAGTAGCGATAGCTGCAGCAGCAGCTACAGCAGCAGCTACTTCCTTTTCAGGTTCTTCAGTTGCAGCTTTGGGGCCACGTTTCACAGGAGTTGGTGTGCTGCTGCCCACAGTTTTCTTGGGGCTGGAGGTCTTGGTTGCAGCCGGTTTGGTCTTGGTAGGTGTGGGCTTGCTGTCTTGTGTTTTGGAGCGGTTGGGTGTCTTTGTGTCTGCAGCCTTACTAGCAGCAGGCTTTTTGGTAGTGGCATCAGACTTTGAGGCTGATTTGGGTGTCTCAGGTTTTGCTGACTTCACTGTAGAGGAAGGGCGAGTGAGGGGGGACTCTGCAGGCTTTTTCGATGCTGGAGTGGCTGGTTTGGTAACATCTGGGGGGGAAACACAGCACAAGGAATAGTTAAACAATTATGTAAATTAACTCAACTACAGAATATTGTAATGCACGAAAACACAATATTGAAGAGTTCACCTACAAAAATCAATGGATGGTTGCATGTCAAACAAACTTTATGTTGTACAAAAGAAGGCTTGCTTGTACATCCCTGCTCATTACAATATCTTTCTCTTTACCTTTTTTCAAAGGAGTTGTATTTCTGGATGTTTGTGATGCTGGAGGTTTGCCACCAGAGGGGGTAGTGGAGGTTGGTTTGGAGGCAGCAGGCTTGGCAGTGGTGGAGGAGGTTTTAGGGGTGGCAGTTTTGGCTGTAGCCATGGGACTCTTGGTTGTGTTGGTAGTAGGAGGTCTGGTTGAGCCTGTGGCAGGACGAGATGCTGCTGACGTGCCAGTGGTGGGCCTGAAAAAAACAGGACAAAGAAGGTGATTGAGAAATACTGAGAAGAATGACAGAAAAGAGATCTGGGGCAGAGAATGTGTATTAAATGAGCTTAATAACATGGTGATTTCCCTATTTATACACACAAAGGATGATGATTAATTGGAGGTGACTCAAGCATTTGAGTTGTCAAGTCATTTACATCTAGAGGCAAACATCCCTCCCTGACCATGTGCTGGTCAGCCCAATGTTATAAATGCCTCAGAATGGTTATGACAGGGAGCGAGGTTTCACTGTCTCACTCATTAGTCACTTCTACCGCCAGAGGATACCCTAAGTAAAAAACAAGAGCAAGATTGCTTGCATAGATTACAAGACCAAAATAACAATGGCATGTAGGTATAAGGACAGGATAGACTGCTCTCAAGAAGCCAAGGTGCTGACCTTAATAGCTTTTCGCATTTATGGTGTTAGCCTAAATCCAATGAGTGTAAACAGGAGAGAACACATTGCACCTATTTTAAAGACCTTACATTGGTAACCGGTCAGTTTTCATATTAATTTAAAACAACTGTAACTGATCCTTATAGCACTTCATGGTCTTACATTTGTCTCAGTTGCTTGTAATGTATGATCCTCTGGCAGGACAAAAGTGAGGCAGCTTTTAGTTTGGTGCTCTGAGCTGGTGGGACTCTCTGCAGCTGCAAGTGTTACATCTAATATCTTCAAATGTAAAACTTACTTACTTACCTCTTGCCTAGCTTTTAATTAGAATGTATTACGGTCATTACTTTCTGGGTCATTTTATCATTTATTCTGTTGTGGTAATGTTTCAACTGTTTTATTACCGTTATCTGTTATATCTATTATTCTTTGATGTATTTTATGTGTTTTATTATTTCATTCTTCTTTCTCAAAACCTTAAAGTGGTGTTTTACCGTCTTATTACCAGCCTGTTCAAGTCATCTGTAAAGCATATTGACTTAACCTGTGTGACTGGTGCTATACAAATAAAGTTTGACTGATTGATTTTAACAGACTATGAGCAAGTAGCATGTCATGAGGAGTTAGTATTTACTGAATAACTCTAGTTCTAGTCTTAAGTCTGAAACACTGGTATGACAGGCCCAGGCTCAGCTCACTCCTCCACGCCCCCATGACAAACTCCCCCAAAGGGCTGTGATGTGAAGCCATTTGGGAGGTGAGTCACAAAGGACCCCAGAGAGGCATCCAAACCCCAGTCAAACCCTGTCCTTGATCTCTCGTCTGTACCCACTCCCCACAAGGGAACGACACTCGGGGCAGTATGCATCAGCCTTCCTGCCTGGCCGGCTTCTATGTCACATCTGAGCAAAGTAACCTACATCTAGTAGTCCTGACAAGGCTGTGGTGTGCAATCTCCTGGGCCCACGCTACACTAACTGCCTGTTTCTAAATAAAGAATTGAGCTAGTACTGGCAGAAAGAGAACAGGGAGGTAGCAGGAGAGTGAAGATGGCTGGGACATTGTTAATCTTTAATACTGAAAGGAGAACAAAAATAACTTCTTCAAATCCCACAGCTGGAACCACAGGCTGTGTTAAAAGCACACTCATTGTGTAAGGGCGATGAAGTAGTGCGTGCCATCCACAACCTGGCAAATGTAACGGAATACGGTTTGATGTCCTGAAATAAAGATTAAAGCCAGGGAGCGAGGGGTGGCAACACAATAGGGGCGTGGCCACGTCAGAAGCTCAAACAAGCTTTTACAATTGATCCACATGATTTAGAGCTGGCTTTAGGGTAGTAAAAGGTGTGTTACTGACACTGAGATTGTTGGATCATGTCAGAGCAGTTTTGCTAACACTGAACCCTTCTGGCTATGCAAAACCATGACAAGACTCATCCATGAAATATTGATTTACTGTGTTTGGAGCTGACCGTTTTTGCTGGAAAATCAGGGAGCTTGAAGAATGCTGATGTGGAAATTTCCTGATCAACGTGTTGTGGCAAAACAAAATCCTTCCATCATTTTGAATTAGTTACTGTTTCAAAGATGCAGAGACACAGCGATGAAAATGATCATCAGGTGGCACAGTGGTCACATGTAGGCCAAAATCTTGACTGAATTGTAGTGCTGGGTAAGAGAGAAAGCTTTTAAACAATCAATCAATAACTGAATCAGACAATTTAGTCTGAGCAAATATATTTCATCTATAAGTTCATCTCTTTAAGATACTCTACTGCAAAGCTCTGTCTGAAGCTTAAATTGGGAAATGGTGAGTGAGATGTTAAGATTTAAAGCATAAAACTGTTGGCCAATGAACAAGATGTTGAGAGGTAAAATGAGAATAAGTCCTTAACAAAATTGTTGGAGTCTGTGGTGCCTGAATTACAGAGTAAAAGATAAGACTAGAATTACAGTGAAAGAAGAATGGGGAGACTTAAAAGATAGAGAATCTGGCATTAGAGATGAAGTATGCTGAGGGGATATTCAGGGAGAGCATTCACAATAATCTGTCTGATAAAAGGAATATGGATAATCCAGAAAGGCAGGACTACTTAATAGACTGGAAATTAACCAGGCCACCGAAACAGAAAGAGAAAAGAGAGATATATGGGAAACGGTGGTCAAATGATATTCATCCGATTACACATTATCTCTTCAGTGTCTTTTTCTTTTTCTTTCCTATCGAAAGAGACAGTCTGCACAGTTGAAAAACCTATTAAAGTATTTAAAGACTAAACCACAGTATCTTGTGTTTTGAGATCACAAGTTGTTTATCAACACTTGGTCATGGTGACAATGCCTGAATACAGGGATGCACTGATGCTTGAATTATTTCAAGCTTTCATTCATTCTATAATTAAGCTCACTGTTAGCTGTATGACAGAGGAGACTGCAGGAGT
Source organism: Scortum barcoo (assembly GCA_023238725.1). NCBI lineage: Eukaryota > Metazoa > Chordata > Actinopteri > Centrarchiformes > Terapontidae > Scortum > Scortum barcoo. Next base: position 20,713,373 of record CM041547.1, read on the forward strand.
TACTGTAGTCTTTAAATGACGATACTTTGTGCCCACATTTACCTAAATGGGCAGCTTGTGGAGGGAGGGAAAAGCTCTGTTCATTGTTCATATTTCACCACAGGCCTTGCTGAGAGAAACAACACAATAAATTGGGGTTAAAGCTAACGTTGATCAGAGAGCCCAGAAATGCACTGGAGCTGAAAATTAAAGATGACTCTGACGGTTAGTTGCTACAGGCACACTGAGCCAAATGCTTAAAGTTCACCTTAGTCGCCTGAGGATCATTACTAACACTTTAGCTTTATTGAAATTACACGTTTCCTCGATCATTGGTGAAGAGCAGCAATCGCTGTGCGTGAAAACATGGTTGCCTGCTGGTGCTGCTTTGTTATAATACAACAAGAGTCAGGCTGTGATTTAAATAATGAGATGCACCATGAAAGGAGCAAATGAGTAAGCAGGAGCTAAGCAAGCATGCAGGCAGTCTTCCCTACAGCAAAGACGAGAAACCATCGTGGAAGGACCGCCTTCCTCTCAAGACAAGCAGCAAATTAAAGATAATACTTTGATAATTAAACTCCAGAAACATGAAGGCAGGATCTTTATCCCGGTTAAAAGGGCCCAGCCAGCTCAGGAGGATCAAGTCATGTGACCAAGGGCACTTTGGGGATTTTAATGTGAAATTAACCTGATCAAACATCTCTCCTCTTTAAGTGTGATCATGATTACTGTTCCTTATTTCCTAATGTGTCTTTATGGGACATGAGAAGCCAGCTGGACTTCACCGTGGTAGCTCAAAGCCACCGTAGACTTGATTGATGCCACACTACTCTGCAGCAGCAGAAAAGCAGGAGGTGCAACACTCCGTTGTCCTATATGTTATATAATGTAGACAAAGCTCCACCTTAGCCTCATTAACAGCAGAATAATAGAGTATTAATATATAGTGAAGGTGTTAAAGCTCATTGAGTTTTCTGTTACTCCACTGTCAGAAGAAAAAAACTATAGTCAATACTACAAAAACATATGTCACAGTATCTAGTTTTAATGAAAATCTTTACACTACTCTGATCTATCAAGCTCTCAGATGTATTTTTAATACTCCAGTATTTATGTTTGAATAAAACAGAATAAACAAAAGAGAGTCCTGGTAACAGCAGAGCCATCGCTACAGACTATTATGTTAATGGTAATGATGTCATACCATGTGTAGCCAATACCTCTTTAAAATAAAATGATGAAAATTAAATGAATAAGTTAGTGGAGGAAGAATTAAGATTCTTAAAACAAGGATGATTCAAAACAGTTCGTATGTGGGTCTGGTACAGAGGAAAACACTGCTTTCCACCATTTTCACTGAAATCTTCTACATCTGAACATGACCAAAAACACACCCTTACACACTCAAACCTTTGTCTGACACTCAAACACACACGCCTCCTGATGTCCCTCTTCATTCCCTCCATTCCCTCATTCACTCTAGATCCATTTGGTAATTGGCTCTGCGGCTGCACCTCTGTAAAATAATGGCAGCGGATGACTGCATCACAACCACACATCGGACACACCCAATGCTGGACACAAGATTTACAGCCTACGCAACATGTCATCTGCTTCGTCTGCCTGACTGTGGAGGAGTGTCTGGGGCACGGACCATGCCTACTACTCACCACACACACACACACACACACCAGTGTTGGACCGTTACATCAGCTGTAATTTGTTAGATCATGAGGAGGGATGCATTCAATCCGCTGCAATAAAAATTTATCATCCCTGAGGGACCATCAGCCAACAGCGAGCTTGTCTCATTGCCTCTGCTGACATTGTACTATAAGGATGAATACCCTTGCTCTGTTCTCTGATCTGCTATAGGGCAGTATTTTCTCCCTTGTTTCACACCCTGTGGTCCTTCTTTCTACCTCTGCCTCCCTCTCTCTCTCACACACACCCACACATCCATGCACACAACTCGCGCTCTCTGCATGCACGGCCCTCACACTCAGTATGTATCTCTGGGAGCGGTGATGGAAGCTCAGCGGGGACCCATGACTTATTCAACCATGTAGCTTCCAAACTCCACTGCCACCATTTTTGCTTTACTTCACTCTGCTGCATCCTCAGACAGCAGGGCAGGAAGGAGAAAGCGGCTCAGCGGCACGTGCGCGCGTACCATGTGTTTAGCGAGCCAGCACGTATGCCTCCCCTCCCCCTTTACCTCCACATCATACTGAGGAATACGCTGGCAAATAAACATGCTCTGCATCCTAATTACATTCTGCTCCTACAACGTAGGCACACATGAGCAGCACATATGTACAAACACTCATCGCCACCTATATAGCAAATGTCCAGCGTGCGGTAGTGTCCTGTTCGGTGGTTTGCAGGCTGCATACCAGTCCCCAATTATCAATGCATAACTGGACACGAATCATCCTCGCAGCTGGCCAAGAGGGCCAAAAATTGGTATATTCATGTGAACAAGCTGACACATAAACTGTTAGAATACATTGCTGTGCACACAGACACCATGTTCGAACAAACCCATAATGATTCCTACTTTCTCCATTTGCACACAAATCAGGCTCAAATGTTTCCTGTCACAAACTGCGTGCTGCGGGCAATCAGCTCCAAACAGCAGGTGCCCATACACACACACACACACACATATACACACCAACATCTTCACTTTAGCTGTTCTCCACACTTCACTACACTGTCATAGCTTACAGAGCATAAAACAAGATATTACTATTGACTCAGCTTCACCACCACTGACAGGTATCTCTGTTTGTCTGTAGGTGGTAAAATGCTGCTGACAAATAGATTTATATATAAAACAGAAAACACTCTCACTTACAAAGTACAAAGAAAGATAAACTTTTTTCAAATCAGTGAAGTCTGGTTCAAAAATCAGCCTAACATCCAGCTATGATAAAGAGTCACTGGCAGCAATGACTTAAAAGAATCTAATTCAATTTAGCTAAAACCTCCAGCTGAACAGCAGGAACAAACCACTTGTGAGTGGTCTAAAATTAGATTGGTGTCACTTACTGAACCTGCATTTGCTCTGCACTTTTATTTGTCTGATAACTGGAACCTGCTGCAGATGGAATTAAATCAATTGAACCTCAGAAAGACACTGAGTAAATTGAGAGACCCACCGTGGACGTGTGTGTGTGCGCATGTGTGTGTGACAGCAGCAGGGTGTGTCTGATTAATTAATGTGTCTGTCGAGCTCTCTACCACTCTGCTGATAGCAGGCCTGAATTAAGGATTGAGTGAGGTAGGAAAAGGGTAAAATCTAATTAAAGTAGAAATTTATGGCCCTGTCAGAGCATATCACATATACAAATTCTGATGTGCACACACAAAGTATGCCTACAAGGGTATATCGTCAGTAATGGCTATACCTCTCTTGTGGGGATTCATATGTAGGTCTACTGTAGCTAAATACCTTTCTGGGCTACACATCCGCCGTATGAAAAACTTGTTCCTGACTCATTCTCTAACAATGCAAAACACTGCATCTAAAGTGTATTTAGATATACAGCGATAATCCAGTCTTAACCTCATAACAGTATTAGCCTCAGATAGATTTCTGATCAGTCTTTTGACTAATTTACCCATGTTACCCACTAAGCCAATTAGTCTTTTTATCAATGTGCCCGGCTGGTCACTTGATTAGTTTTATATGTGTAAAACAGCTTGGGAGCATGAGCTGGGCATCAACTTCACTGACAGAGGGTAGAAAAGGGCTATTGACCTATTCAGGCTCTTCTTGCATCCAATTTAGATCATACACTGTAAGGTCCTCACACAGGGGTCACTTCCCTAAAGCCAGGCTGTCTGAAATACAGCTAGAGATTTGAAGTTATTTACCAGATTTCTTATTTTAATGTGAAACACTTATGAACATGCACTAGATTCAACACAACATGGAACTGGAATGTGTTGAAAGGAAAGACATTATTGTATATAACCATATTTACCTTACAATACGGAGGCAACACCTGTATAGTTAACAATGACACCGATAGAGTTAATTTTACACTAAACATGGTGTTGACGAGCCTGTGTGTTACATGCCCCACCGTTCAATCATGTTTGCTGATTTAGCTGTTGTCCTTTAAAAAAAAAAAAAAAAAAGAGGTGGAGATTCATGTTCCACAGATGACTGAGTGAATGTAATGAAGGTAAATTGCAGTGATGTTGCACAATGAGCATTATGTACTGCAGTGGCGATTACCAACGTGCCCCTGTGTAATACGCTGTAATTAGATGTTTGTACATCAACCATTGGATAAAGCTGTAATCTTGGTGTAATCTCCAAAATCCAACTGCTAGCTGTGGCACATGGAGGAGGGGGTGAGGGGGGACCAAAAGGATGTTCACGTGTAACACCTTACTGTCAGATGGAGTGGCTGCCAACTTAATATGCATGTTACTGAACAGAGAAGAAAATACGGGAATGCATCAAAAATAATATCATACTTGTGATGGCATCTTTTGACTTGTATGTGTGTATATTCAATATCTCAGTCATATTTATGAGACTAATACTAAAGTTCATATTTGACTGTCTCTTAGCTTATTTACAATTTCAAACATACTTTGACATTTTTTATACTTCTATTTCTTGTATTTCTTGAGTACATGCTGATACCAACATGGCCATAAGCTAACATCAGCCTCCCTTGTCCAAAGGGATGGGAGTGATTATGTTCTTGTAATCCCCTATTTAAGTGTGAGGGGCATCCTCAACAGCAGTGTCAACTTGACAACCACTGTTTTTTTTTTTTTTTTTTTTTTTTTTGCTTTGCTTTGAAAAGGGACTCCAACTGAAATTTTATTGTTTAATATTCAATCTGCAATAGAGAAACTTATGGAAACCTTCATTTTCGTTGTATCACCATGTCCTGTAGGTCTGTCTGTCTTAAAGGAGAAAACTGACATTTTTGGGAGATATGCTTATTAGCTTTCTTGCAGAGGTGATGAGAAGATTAATACCGCCTCCCCTGTTTCCAGTCTTCATGCTCAGCGAAGCAAACCAGCTGCTGGCTGAAGCTTCACATTTACTGTACAGATGTGAGAGTGATATCGTCTTCTTTCCCAAACCATCTCTTTAAGCATCTTCCTGCCTGCAATGTGTGGTATTTCTCCTGGTTTCTATCTGATAGAACAAATTTGCTACCAATGATCCAATCTATTCGACGCAAGTGTTTCTGCCTAAACAATGTGTCTACACACAGACATACCAACATGGTGACATAACAGTACGGAAGAAAGAAGCTATTGCTGTAACAAACAAACAAAAAGAAGAGGCGGCAGGATAAGTCCCTGTTGAAAGAACAGACTCCCAAAGGCGCTATCTGATCACGACCATCACTGTCTCAGACAAAGGCCTCCTTCAGCCTCCTCTTCTGGTCTGTCGCCAAGTCACCTCAGGACCCAACACCATGCACACAGTGTGACTCAGGTGAGGAACACATGTCGACCTGATACCACACACACAAGCAGACGCTAACAACACATGCTGGTGTAAAGAAATGCACGCAAGCAGTCACTCTAAAGAGACAAAAACAATAAGAGCATTCTCTTGTTGCCGGTGGATTCCTCCCACTGCCCCTCCTTCCCCCTCTAAACTCCACTCCTTCCCAAAACTTGTTTTATTAATAAAGCTGCTGTATAATGCTTGAAACCCTGCAAGGCATTCCTCTAAGGCTTGTTCTGACATTGGCTGGTTGCTGGCCTACTTATACTCGGCCCTTCCAAGCCTCTATGTGGGGGATCATTGTCCCTCATTCCTCCTGGGTGTTTTTTTCTTTAACGGGGTCCTCTTTGAACCTGCAGCCAAGTGAAGCCTTTTGATCCAACTGCGTTTTATAATGGTGAGCTTATTCCCAACAGTTCTTATCTATTTGGCAATTTATTCGGACATGCTGCTGTTCTGGAGCAAATGTGCTGATGTGATAGCAAATCATTGGAAAGTCTTTTAGTTAAAAGAGCCCACTTAGAACATTTTTGCCTGGAGGTTATCTGAGGAGAGGACCAATTATAAACAGCTGACTGCTCTGTCTCTCTTTCAGACACGTGTGTGCTCGTATGTATACACACTCCAGCAAGGGCGAGGCCTCAAGTCTACACTAGTGTTACACCTACCTGGTTGTCTTGGAAACTGGGGGCTTGGGTGAGGCAGCAGAGCTAGGCTTGGTGGGAGTTGCAGAGGCAGGCTTGGGAGCTGGAGGAGAGGAGAGAGGAGAAAGTTAAGACGTATGTGAAGGACAAAAATAGTGTTATACAGTATAGTACAGTATATTGTTAGCTATATCACAAATATAGGTCAGGCAGATATAGCTTTCACACAGTAAGTCACAGGGATCTAGGGCAAATGCATTTCTAGATAAGCAGCATCCACTCTGGCATGTCTAATATGTGTGCTGAATCCATCCTATGTGCATCTATCCGTACATCATCGCATTACAATCAGCATTTCACTGGGGTTGGAGCTGTGATAAACTTTCATGCTAGGCTTACTGCGGCTGTGTTATTTCCAGCACACACTAAATTAGACTTTTTGCACTGACTTCAACTACTTGCTGTGAGATGACATTTTTGCCAACCTGGGGGCTTTTTCGCAGCAGCAGCAGTGGTGCTGGTTTTGACACCGTTAGCAGTTGTGGATGGTGTCTTCTTGGCTGCTGTTGTTCCGGTCATCGATTTTGCACCATTGGTGGCAGGGACAGCCCCCGTGGGTTTCTTCTCACTCACTTTGCTCTTGGAGGCTGGAGCTGAGGCCGGGGCTGTTGGTTTTTTGGAGGGAGCTGTGGTTGGGGTGGTCTTTTTGACCGTGGCAGGTGGGGTCTTCTTAGCCACTCCATTGGTCTGGGGCTTAGACGTGCCATTTGAGAGGCGGCTCTGGGATGTATTGGGCCGTGAGCCAGCTGTGGTCTTGGTTGGGCTGGTGGTGCCAGGTTTTGTTTTGGTCGTGGCCTTGTTGGTAGTCTTGGTTTTGGAGTCTCCTGGAGTCTTGTTGCTGGTCTTGGCAGCTGGGGTTTCCTTGGCCTGGTCTGGCTGGGGCTCCACCTGACCTGTCTCTCCTACAGGCTGCTGTGGCATCTCCTCGTCTGCTGGACTGGCTGCCTGGTTGGGCTCCTGTCCCACGGCTGGCGCTGCCTCATTTGCTGGGTTGGATTCCAGTGTTTCCATTGGCTCCATCGCTGCCGTGACAACCCCATCCGGCTTCATCTCCCCTTGTGTGGTAGTGGTCCGTCTCTGCTGGGCGGGGCTGGTAGACTTAAGTCTCACTGGATGTCCACAGGTCTACAGGCTTTCTGGAGACAGCACGGTCTGGTCTGGAGAAAGGCAGGATAACACACAGCACAACACAGTTAGTCAACAGCAAGACCAAACATGAAAAGCAGTTTGCTGTCTGTCAGATCAGCGCACACACAGAGCCCCAGGAATGTTGTTAGCCCTAGAAGTCAGATAAAGCATTGGCTTGTATCATCTTACAGCTTCAGCACCACACACTCAAACACAGAAATACTTTTAATGCAAGCATCCAAGAGATAACAGGTAAATTGACTGCAGGACAAAAATGGAACAGGATGTTTGTGTCAGAGACAGAACTGCTGCATGGACCCAGGAGAGGACTGAAGCAGATCTAGGACAATGTAACACACAGAGAAAGATATGAGAAAGCACAAAGATGGTCGTGTAAAAAAATGTAGTAAGTCGTGCTGGGAGGGACATTTCTGGACAAACAGATCAGCACACTTTATGATCAGTTTAATGTGTGAACTGCCTCAGGAGGAGGGGTAGAGGAGGACATGTCCACAGGAGAAACAACACATACTACAAATAGCCTTCATTAATTTCAATGCCAACTGCAGTGCAGTGGCAAAAAGGCCCCTCTGTGACACTAAAAAGCTCAGTGACACACTTGGCCAGTATGGCTGCTGCAGTTTTTTTTTCCTTGGTACAAAATGGCATCAGAGTCAGTAGTGTGGAAGACTAGTTTTCTGGGATAGTACACTTAAGAGAGTGCAAAAAGCTTTAGCACGCAAACTGCTCACACATGTACAGAATATACCACCTGTGATAATGTTAAGGCACGCAACTTAATAATGTGCACATGGATGAGATTAGCTAAGAAAGCCTGCACCATACTGCTGAGGTGCCCTTGAGCAAGGCACCGAACCCCAAAACTTGCTCAGGACGTGCTAAGGGTGCAGCCCGCTTGCTCTGTCTCTCCACTAGTTGCATGTGCATGTGTGTGTATTCAGACTTGTGTATGTAAAATGTAGTCTATACCAGAGTGAAAAAAATTATTTCTTTTGGGATGAATAAAGTGTGTAAGAAAAGCGGAGTGAGGTGGGGATGTATGTGCTAAGTGGGTCAAGGCATGTACAATAAACCCAGAGACAGGCAGACAGTTTGACTCACATGTCACTAACAGTCAGAGACATAAGCAACTGAGGACGAGAAGTGGGATGTGAAGCATATGAGGCCTGATAAAATACAAGCTATCATACATTGTCTGCATCAATATTAGACAACATGTCTCTTATTTTGTGTCCTTGGCTAATATGAAATGGAGGGATGAGAGAAAAAGGATACGTTTTTACAAGACTGAGAGAAGCAGGGGAGGGAAGTGGAGGGCGGAGGGGGGGTAGAAGGAAGCTGGCTTGTCAAAGTTTACAAACAGAGTGAGGAGCCAGCTGTGCAGGAGGCTAAGTGGAGAGACAAACTCTGAGGCAACACAGAGGCCAGCCCAGAGGAAGAGGCTTGGCCTGTGGAGCATGGGAACAGAAAGAGAAGGTGGGAGAGTGAGAGCGAGGGAGGGAGGGAGAGAAGAGACAGGAAAAAAACAACATGTAAAATGATCTCATTATTGGCTGATGTTTGCAAGTGCAACTCTAAAATCCAGACATCACTAGTCATCCTAGTTTCCACTGACCTAAACTTGTATGCACACACTCATTGTCCTATTTCTAGAGGACAGACTTCATCTTTATGCCGCTAGCTTCCTGGAAACAATTCCCGCACACTCTGCCCCATCTTTCTTTCCCTGTTCCGTCATCTTTTACTCATCCTCCAAACTAAACCTCACATGTCAAAAGGCCTTCTTTCATTCTCCACTGATCCTCCTTTTCTCTCAACTATTTCCCCCTCTTCGATTTGTCCCCCTCGACCCCCTCCACTGCTTCCATCCCTCTGTTCTCTGTTTCCCTTTGCACAGATGGCCAGAGCAGCTGAGCAGGGCCAGAGGGGAAAGAGAGAGAGAGAGAGAGAGAGAAACTGAGAAAAACTAAATATCCATATATCCCCATCGACACATAAGAACAGATACACATAGCTAGTGCAACAGGCCTCCGCCCCAAAACAACTGAGGAGGTTGAGAGGGAGACGACGGGTAGCTGCGAGAAGCCATTTGTGCCGCACCCTCCGGTCGCAAGGGGTTTTTAAATGCCAGTGAGGCTGCGAAATGTGGACAGTTGGCTTAATTATGGCACTAACCACAACCAGTCGCAGCTTTTAAGAGAGGGTGGACACTGGTGTGGGAGGGTGAGAGGGAGCAGAGACAGATAAATGGAAAGTGACAGTAAGTTTTAAAGCAAACTCTGGTTCAGTCTTTTTTATCCTCTGTGCTCATATAAATAAAAGTATGATGAAGAGTAATATGAAATTATTACATTAAACATGTTATTTTGTCAAATATTGTTGTAAACGTAATGTTGTTAGTTGGTGATCTGTTGTCTTGGAACTGGTTACTACTTTAGGTAGTAAGCTAAGCTAAAAACAGCCCCAAATACACCATCCAAACTCTTAACACACCTTGTATTGCTTTGTATGCACTCATGGTGAAAGCTGCAGCTTAACAGGCCATCCATGCCTAGATACGGTTGCTGCGCTATGATTGGACAATTGCTGCTTGGCAGAAGGGTTTAGCAAATGGCAAATTATTCCTTCTTAGTCTCTTGTATTACTACAGCCCACAACGGCTCAGAGGAAGTTACTATAAATAACTTTTTGCACAGATTTGAGAGTCCGACTACATCAGGACAATGCACTTAGCCTCAATAATTTTTGACATTTTTGGACAAATGTATATAGGTTTTTACACATGATACTCCAAAGTCTGTAATACAGTACAAGCACCCCTTTGTTTGACTATGGCCCTGTCAACACAGTGACCTTATTCGACCAAGCAGTGAACCGAGAAATAAGGATGTGTCCAATCGCCATTCCCCCTCTCTATTTCAGACTCTTCCCACAGAAGGTTAAAGCATCTGTCCAGGCGGTTCATTTCACTGCTCCCCTCCAAAGTACCCTACACTGCTCTGTGTGTGCGAGTGTGAGTGTGTGAGAAAGAGAGGGTGATAAATCCCGATTGCACGGCCACAGCCAAAGGAACATTTCTCTTTCTCTTGCAAGTCTCCAGACAGCTGTGAGATTGCACTTCTGTCTCTGGCTCCATTGCTCACTCGCCCTACGTCACCAGCACCATCAGTCAGTGGTAAGCATAAACAGGCGAGCGACCGGAGCAGGAACATGCTTTTTTATCTGCTCTCTGCAGAAACTGGAGCGGTGCAGGGGGGAGGTTTTAAGACACACGGAGGCACCTTGACTATTTCAACAGCCAAACAAAACACAAATGATGGTTAAAAATTCATGTTTAGTTTGCTGCCAAAGTAAATTTCCCACCCTGGCGCTGGCTCCTGAATGCCCCAGTGACCCTGTGCATATATTTCTGTTCATCCAATGTTTCTCACAGCATCTTCCTTACTGATTTTTTGCATATTAAACATTTGGGCTTCAGTAATTGTAATTTTAAATTTGTAAGGCTCTGAACTGACATATAACTATGTCTTGTTGCAACAGCTTTAAATGGTCTTGAATTTCATCCCTAATTACTACGGCACTCCCAGCTGAAACATCTAACTAATTAATGTTATTACAGGTTTTCATGAAGGCTAATTAGATTGAAGAGTTACTCACTTTCAAACGAATGAGCCGCTGCTACAAGGGAGTACATTTCGTGAGAGTTAAACATTATAAGTCAGCCTATTCAGAGGGTGTCACATGTTTGCTTAAAACGGTCAACCGTGTTTACTGAGAACTAGTTACAAAAGTTACATTGGTGACTTAAATAATCATTTTATTCTGCTTGTGAGTGAACACCTTGGCTGAGAAATCCTCCTTTTTTCTACTACTAAAGCAAGTGAGGATTAATTGTCCTGCTGGTTCATTGGCACCTCAGACACAGATACTGCTGGTGGTGGGTTTACATTGCTCAGGGGGATCAACTCACCATACGTTACATTACATAATTCTGCATTACTCAAGCCCAATCATAATATTAACATCATATCATGTGTGCCAGACTGGACCAATTCAGTCTTACGTCCATGTCTTTCATTTGTCTACCAAGTTGAATAAAAATAAAAATGTACAAGGCAGAATAAAGTGTAGCTGTGACATTCAGACAATATTTTCTTAAGTGAACTTCACCCTACATCCAACTGTCTTAATACTTAGGCTTCCTTCCAAGAAGCACAGGAAAACTCAGATTAGTCCTAACACCATCTTTGCTACCACCAAAGGCTACAACCAAGGCTGTAATAAACAAACTGACGTTTTCAACCCATAGGGGACAAAACATATTCAATGACCTGATGCATAATGGCTTGTGTGTTAGTGCACATTTCCAGCAGCAGATTCCAGACAGATGGCCATGTGTGCTACATTACGTCCACTTTAAAGCATTTAGGAATAGAGAACCGTGTGAAATGTTTACAACATAAAATGGCGTCATCTAAGGAGAGTTTCTGGTCAGTCTATCTCAGACCAGGCAGTCGGATAGCATCCATCAGCTGTCCTGACCTCCTGTTGCCAGAGTGACACATAAATGCAGACAAAGGATCTGTAGGAGAGCCACTTCAACAGGCTGCAGTTGTATCGTTAGTATTCAGATAAAAACAATAGGCGAAGAGAGAGAAGAGAGTAGTATGGTAAGTGGAGTGGGAGTCTCCTGCTGGTAGCCTCCACGTTTGGCAGATTGTTCACAGTAAACTTCTGAACGTAGTTGACTTTGCAAAAATGTGTTTGCTGGCCACAATGTGTTCAAAAGTCATGTGGTTGGAGCTTCCAAACAGCATCCCACTCCAAATTCCCTGCAAGCCTCAATGGTGAGCTACACAGCCACGAGAACAAAGGAAACCCACAGGAACACACAAAGCTGCACAAACACCCAGGGCAGTTGTGGAAGCACAAGATCAGAAAAGACCAGTTTCTAGCCCCATCCCTCACACACACACACAAACACACACACTTTTTGCATTATTTGTAAGATAATCAATCAATATGCATAGTCTAATCATTAGCTAGGTTTGGTTCATTTTCCCAAATACACCTTAACTGTAGCTATCATCCTGTTCTGTTTTAACAAAATTCTTAAATGTATCTAGTATCTTATTGATATACTGTGTCTGCATGCAGTATATAATGGTTTTTTTCTATTATTATTAAAAGGATGCTGTATTTGAACACATTGTGTAAACATTTCTAGGCAAATGCTGCTGAGTTTGTTTCTTTTGTTGTCATTGTTATTACACCTAACAGGCCTCAAGCTGAAAGCTCGTGATGAGCAAGGTGAGATCATCCTCGTAGACATCCTCTCTTCCTAATACCCACAATGGGGCATCAACAAAATGTGTGTGCGCTCACACTGGTGTGTATTCCTGACACACAGCAGTGTTTGGGTCTATACTGTCAATAACTGGAAGGTATCCAGCTCCACTGAGGGATCTAAGCTTTTCTGACTGTCTAGACACAAACATGCCGTTCTTGAATAATCAGGTCATCAGCATATTTAAACAGAAAACTAGTACTTTGACCCCCTTTTTGCATCAAGTACAATCTACCACTGTGTGTGCAGGGTGTGGGGGGGTTCACATACACCAAACATGCCTGTTTAGAATACAGCGGGGGGTTACATTTAAATTACTGCTCACAGGGAAATATCACGGTTCTGAATCTTTAATAAAAATTAGTGCAAAGGGTAGCTGTGATTCATTATGCAGATTAAGAGTAGTGAGTTACTGAGCTAAATGTTAAGTTAATGTCAAATCTGCTCTTGGGCTGTGCTCATGTCGTATCACTACCCCTGATGGTTAGAAAAGAGTGAGTCTTTGCCCTCTCTACACAAAGGCCTAAAACAAAGTACCCCTGCTCGATCCCTCACTTTAGCCAACCAGCCCTCCATCCAAGGCCGTGTATTAATCGCTGTGGTAGAAAGTCAGCTCTGCTTTCACAGTACACAACTGTGTACACACACCCTCACACACATATGCATTCTGTGAGCCTTCTTCTATCCCCGGGGCCTACTCTAAATAGCAGTCAAAGAGCAGGATTGTGGGGGAAGGAGGCAGTGATGGTGGGGGTGGGGTGGCAGAGGCGGCAGAAAAGATGCAAAAAGAAAGTGAGCTTTTGTTGGCCGACACAACCCTCCGCTAGCGCTGACTTGAACTCGCACAAGCTTGATAGCATCACTGAAGACATAACTAATGACTCTGTAAGAGGATTGAAGGTTCGAGCAAAGACGGCGGCAGTGAGCGGGAGAGGATGTTAGCGGGTTGGATCTGGTTTTTGAGGGCATTTTTAATGAGCATTCAGCGACCTCTGAACCTGTAATTGATATGCTTTTATCTCCACAAGCAGCAAACACAAGATGCTGAGCTGTGGTGTTTGCTCTTTGACACCACTAATAAACCGCCCGCTTTCCTCCAACACAGCCATGGTCACACTGGTTTGACCATCTTTGCATGAATAGTTGTTCATTTACTTTAAAATGTGTATTTTGGTCCCACTTTAGAGAGAAAACAACCTCTCCCCACAGTTGATAAAAGAGTATATAATAAATAATTAAATAGTTTTATTAATATTATTATTGGTCATCAGTGTAACCTTTCTAACCTTTCTTGTTATCATTTCAAATGGCACAACAGCTCCAAACTTGTCTCTTTGTGGAGCACGACTCTGCAAGATTTAAGAAGCACTGCTTCAATAATTTACTGCCTTCTTGCTTACGGCACCAGTGCGCATGGGCAAGTGGGCTGATGCAAGTGGCCTCAGATTTGATGCAGTTTTATGTGTGACTGTGACCAAAAATAATCAAATAAGATAGAATGTGAGTTTTTCCTCCTCCTCTGTGTGTGTGTGTGTCTCTATCACTCCTCCTCTTTGAAAGGGGGAGAATGTCAGATTCAAGACGCCACATGCTGGCATGGGGCCTGAGATTGTCCATTCAACCTACTCTAAATCACAACAGTAGTCTCAGTCAACTCTCCTCCCCATTCAGGGTACATAGACCCATGGCTTCCTTATTACATATTAATCTGTAAAACTCAACATTGTATGACAACCCACAGAAAAAACATTTTCTTGTCAAGAACTGGATGCATTTAATTAAAATGTAGTCCAAATTTAACAAAAATTATATATTTCCAACAGAGCTGAAATGATAACTTCATTAATCAGTTAACTGATCAACAGAAAAGTGATCATTTCAGTCCGTTTTCAATTAATCTTTTTATTATTCTGTTACTTTTTCACTATTTCCTAACATTTCAGAAGGAAATGGTCTGTAGATTAGTCAATAAAAGAAATTATTATTATCTTCAGCCTTAAGTTAATTGTTTGTCACAATCCATGAATTCAAGGATGATTTGGAGTTGCAACCAGATTGAGAACTACAAATGACTCTCGTGTGGCTTAAAACAGTGCTTTGAACCAAAATGCAGAGAAAAAATTTCAGTATCAGGATGATGGGGTGACTGAGATCAACTGTCAACAACAACACTGTATCAGTATACAAAATATGTCAACCACAGAGATAGGTGTAAAAGATGTCGGGGCAACACAACAGCTGGCAGAGGGGAACAAAGGCAAAAGAGCGCTTGAGGAGGACTGGCAGGGAGAGAGACCATCCTTTACTTCTTCAAGAATCAAAAGTAAAGATCTGTGTCTACCCACTGCTGAATGTTGTATTTACTCTCAACCAAATGTTGGCAGAACACCAGGAACTGACTAACACCTGCAACAGCTACCATAAGGCACAAGAAAACACTGTTTGAACAGGTAGTGCACAAGATAAAAAGAGTTACTTCCACAGTCAACAAGGACATTTATATAAGACAAAGTGCCAAATAAAGCCATCCCATCAATAAAATGAGCCTCCTCATTAGGACTTGATGATTATTATAAGGGAGTTATGTAACAGCAGTTCAGGATCACAGTAAACCATTTCACAGCTAATACCACTTCTTCCCATCATCGCTGCAGCCACTGACTCTATCGTGACATGACTTCATATCATATTTCATCTATCACGACTAGGATAGTTTCCCTCCATGTCACCCCCTCTTCCTCGACTTGGATGGCACAACACATATCACCGCAGATCTCCAGAGGACGCTGACGCCTCTGACAGCCATCCATGAGACGAGAGGACGGTTATTACCAAACACATCCCAGATGAGGGCATGTCTGAGGGAAAGGAAATGATGGGTGTATGCGTGAGAGTCGGATGAGGGGTGCTGAAGGTACAAGACACCCAGTTAAATCCAGCTGGGGGTTACCAGGGCTGCCGCTGCCTCCGTCAACTCACACAATCCCAACCCCCCCAACCCCCCCCCTCGACCTGAGGTCAGGAAACCGCCTCTGTCTTGCACACAAATAAACTCCAAACAAAGCCGCTGCTCCCCATGGCATTCCCCACAGACGGTGGGAGGGCTGAGCGTGCAGGAGAGGGAGAGACAGTGAGTGAGGACGCAGCCAAGAGGGGGAGAAGAGACAGGACGTGGGCTTCCATCAAAATGTTGATCAAAGAGCAAATGAGGAAAAATGGAGCAAATTATGCTATTTTCCCCCCATACTGTGATTGTTTAGTTTGAACTTTTCTCTAACCTTAAAGTATATTACTGCTGCCTTACTTTCCTCTGCAACTTTTAGGGTACAAAACATATAGTTTAAGCTATGTTTCAAATCAATCAAGCGAAAAAGAAATTATCATGAAAATGTTATCCTGCTTTCAACTAGAGTGTAACAAAAACCTCTGCTGCAATGTTAATACTCTAAGCCCCGTTAAAAGCATGTTGAGTTTCATGATAGAGAGTGCTCAGTGATATATTTGCATCTTGACTACAAACAGCCCTGTGCTTTACTACCTTGGCTCTGATTTTAATTCTGGCATCTTTTCAGGAGAGCAGTCACTGTAACAAATCATACAGATTAAATTATTTTTTTGGCACAAAACAAGCAGACGAGGAACTTTTTTCACCCCTGAGTCATGTCTGAAAGTCTTCCCTTTGGGCTCCACGCAGCACCGTCAACTAATTCGGAGGTCGGCCTCTGTGAAGCTTTGGAAGCAAACCCAGAGGCAAAAGCACTCGCTGCTGCGTGCTGATTGCTGTCAGCGTATGGTAATAACTGAAAGCGAATCAGATCAATATTTTTTATCAGCACAGATCTTCTCTCATCTGGGCTATGGTTGCTGGACACTAAGAGAACAATGTGAATTTGTCTTGGAGATCAATAAAGTATCTATCTATCTATCTATGAGGTTTGTGAAAGAGTAGAAGTGAAATAGGATTTTGAATTTCCCCAGAGGCAATAACACCCTTGTAATCTTTAGCAAATCAATGGGTTTTTCACATTTTCCAACTAAGCTAAAGTATAAAATTTTGATATTTCCAATCAGCTATTCTTATGTTCAAAATAAAAACAGGTAAATGGAATCATACTCAGAGACGAAGACTTAAAGATAAAGACACAAAGAATAGTGTGACCACTCATACCATTAGCTATCCAGACCTACCTCGTTCACACAGTGGGACGTCAACAAACAAGGTTTGTGATCTCCTTAATGCTGTACAGTACTGTCATTCCTAATGATTGATTTCCAGCGGGTCAATGAGGAGCAAGGAGGCTCAATAAAAGAAACTGAGCATGAGCAAAGGCCCCGCTGAGAGAAAGGAACAAGTTTTGTTTTGTGTTTTTTGTCTCCTTGTTTACTTGGCTGCTGGCGTGTGAGAGAAAGAACAGCAGATTGTGTGACAGACACCTGGATCACACAAACATGTGATCAGAGAGGCTGGGACTAATCCTAAGGACTCTTTGGAGCTTCACACTAAGATTTTGCAACGTTCTCAAGTGAAAACTCAACAGAAATTAAGGGATGACAGTACATGAATATAATAAAAACATACCTCTTTGTTATTTACATTTTTCATTGTTCTAAAACAATAGGATAAATAATTAAAAAGGCAAGTATGACTGCCGTATGTGGCAGAGAATGCCAATGCCGTCACAGTTTTAGGGATGTACATTGTGTCTGTTCACACCACCCCCTCCTTTCTG
Source organism: Scortum barcoo (assembly GCA_023238725.1). Lineage (NCBI taxonomy): Eukaryota > Metazoa > Chordata > Actinopteri > Centrarchiformes > Terapontidae > Scortum > Scortum barcoo. The sequence continues at coordinate 20,730,779 of CM041547.1, forward strand.
CAAACACCACACAAGCTGATGCGCACACACACACAAACACTCGAACCCAGTCCTTCCCATGGTGCACCCAGGCTCGGAGAAACTCGGCCCCCTGGGGACAGACAGATTAACACATGACAGAGCTTGTTAACCCTGGACAAAGAGAGATGCTAATCTTGTACAGTCGGTCTGGACTGTCCTAAAACAGAGCAAAGACACGGCTACGGAGAGAGAGAGTGAGGGACAGAGAGGAGCCCAAGAAAGACAAGAACGAACAAGGGAGGGATGGCAAGCCGTAACAGAGGCGTCAGTATGTCCCAGAAAATGAGACAATGCTGTGGGGAGGTAGGGCTAGAGGGTCCATCAGCCCCGAAACAATAAGGGCAGACACAGAGCCCGACTACAAATAAGGCCCCAACGGCGAGGGCCCTACTACAGCCTGGCTGGGCTCCACTGCCTGCAGGGACGGCCAGCAGGGCAGCGCAGAGCTCAACTGTGTGGATATTGATCGCACAGGAGGATGCAGGGAGAGCCGGGCGTGCAGCTCCACAGATGGGAAGGACAGAGAAAGAGACAGAGACAGACAGAGGAAGTGCATTAGAGAGGCCGTTCCTCTGATGCTGTTAACTCTCTCCCCTGGGAGATAAGAGGGAATAGTAGTGACAAGGTTTTAGGAGAGGACAATAAAAAGAGAAGGGTTGGGGGGGGGGCTAGAGACAGTGAGCAAGCAAGAAACATCAACACCAGAAGAGAGGTCCAACAGAGAGGCAACAGAGAAACTAAGGCTAATTTGTAACTTGAAGAGCTGCTGGATCATCTCCATAATGGGCCGTCTGCCCACAAACAAGCTCTTCTCTGGGGGTAAATGAGATCAGGCCAGCCCAGGACCAGCTGGTGGCTTGGATCAATGACACCAGATAGAGCTGATACAGAGATGGAGGAAGAGGGCAGAACCGAGGCATCTGGACAGGATGGCAGAAACACACCCGAGAGGCTCCAGCATTCTCTCGGGATTTTGCAACAGGGCCACGGACATCACGCACGCAAAGTACGAGCGGAACGGCCGTGTCCATAAGAGGATTACGTCCTCCTGTTTGAAGTGGAACGAGGCACGTTCCAGATGGAATCTGATCCCTCGCAGGACAGCGGACAGGTTGGATGGTGGACCAGATCAGCACCTTACAGCTCTCTAGCACACCACACAACTGGCCTCAAAACAAATATGCCCGCCGTGAAGACACACATTTAGCACTTGATGATGATGTATCTTCACAGCAGCAAACAAACACACTGAGACAGGCCACAGCCGGATTTTAATGTGACTGGGAGAAATTGATATGACATAGAAATAAATCGGCCCCTATAGCTGCTGATGGTAAAGGCACTTTATCATTCTGTCAGCACCAGCATCTGCCACAAATGCCTCTCATTCCAGACGTGGCTATGGTGAGGGCAGGCTGGGTAGCTCCTGACATAATCTTGACCACATCAGCCACTGGGCCGGAGCAGCAAACATATAGCGACATCAGTGTAAAGAAAGACACAGATATCTGTAGCTGCAGGTGGTAGAGTGAACCTAATGATTGCAATGTTTCTGGCCCCATTTTTAACTAATCTGGGGCTGTCTTACACTGAACACCCAGGCGCCGCTAACACGTTCTGCCATGAAAAAGTCGGTCTTGAAGCCTGGCAACAGGGCTGAGAACCACGTCCATTATCCATCCTCCCACCAGAGGAATTCAGAGTGTCCAAACACAGCAAATTACTGCAGCTGCTGGCAAATACGGCCTCAAAACCGAGCCACCAGTTGCCAACTGCGAGCCCCTAACAACTGTGACACCCAGAGCTGCTATCGTGACCGCGAGCACAGACGCCAGCAAAAAAGTTTATCCTCGCTTTATCTTCACTGCAGTGCCTGTGGCAGTTTCCTCAGACCTCAATCACCCAGAAAACAGAGAAGGAAATCCAGCCGCATGTACAGTTGCTGTTGGTGTTTTGCTAATCTCCAAACAAGAAACTATTGTGCTGTTGTTGCCACAGATTAAAACAGGGCTGCAGATGATGGTGGTACTTTTTAATGGCACCAAGAAGTGCAAGGGTCAGGCTGAACACCGCCTGATGACCAGGGGCACAGGCTCGCCCTTGTCACAACTGAGAAGTTCAGAGCTGAGGGCGGATTTCAGTCTGAGTCACAGACCCACCAAACACCAGTCCTGAGGCTAAGGGCAAGCTGACACACAGGTCTATTAATGCTAAGCCGAGCTCCCCTATCAGGACGGCGGCAGGGTCGAGAGGCCGCTGGGGGCAAAATAGGTTATTAGACTTGAAACTGCCCCACGATGCAAGCTTATGAAAGACTGTTCTGTGACCATTTTTAAGCTTGCATTGCACAGAATAATCACAATGAAAGAAGCACATTGATGGTGATGCATCCCTAAGCTATTACCATGGCTCACTGTTGTGTAGATATTAGAACTGCAACCAAAGACTGTCATCACTATTACCGATTAATTAAATTTAGCAGACAACTAAGACTTAATTTCAGTATCTATTAATTAGCCAAACATTTTCTCTCTTAATCAATGCATTGTTTAGTCTATAAAATAGCAAAAAAGGTCAAATATCGCCCACTATAATCTTCCATTTCCTGTTTATTTGTTTTATCTAACCAGCAGTTCAAAATCAGTTTTTATTATATATGACAAAGTAAATCAGCAAACACTACTAATAAATATATTGACCTGGGAATATTTGACATTTATACTTTGCAGAATTGAATTGAAACAATAATTGCAAATTAATTTAACAAAAGCCAATCAATTGACTAACTGTTATAGCTATAGTTAAACTGATGGATTACTGACACAGTAAAGTAAAAAAAAAAAAATAAAATAAACAAACATTGTTAAGGTACCTAAACCAATGTCTACACACGACCAGCAGTAGTTTAAGTGTCAACTCAAACATACAGTACATAAAGCTATGATACAGAAGATCTCTTTGCATTTATGAATCTGCATGCTGAATTTGTATTATCTGAGTCAACTATTTGAAATCGTTAAAAAAAAATTATAACGGTGTAATATCTTTATATCATTCCAATACCATTCCAGCGTTTTTGGAGGCACACCCCCTGTGCGTAGGGAGGAGAGTTTCAGACACTGACAATGTGTTCTCACAGAAACACGCACACTCGCAGCCATGAATCTGGCTCGTCCAACAGACAGGACACAAACTGAAACGTCCCACAAACACAAAGAACAGACAGAACTAGGGTCCACTCCACAATGAAAAGAAGACTACTGTACCAACATTTTTTTAGATCTTCTTAACATTTTCCCCCAATTATAATAATGTGCTTCATCTATTCAAGTACAGTTTCTCATAAATCCTCTCCACACAAAAATGTAATCCACATCCTCCAACTAATAATCATTTTAAGACCATCTTAAATAACTTCATAAAAACAGAGTGTGGTTTTTAATGGCAGCTAAATTTAATTTCACATGATTGCATTAGGCCGCCTGTCTGTCCTCCATTTCCCTGCCTCATCCACCGACACTGTGAGTCAGCCATTCTCTCATCCATGCACAGGCGGTGGGGGGTGCGGTTGTGTGGAAGAGGGGGGGCGAGTTGATGGCTTAGCCCACCTCTGACTTAAGAGTCCTGGAGTGCCTCCAAGCCCTGCGTGGCCGAGCCTTAAAAGTGCTCATATTAGTTGCCCTGGGACGCCATTTACTCAGGATGACATCAATGCCTCATGGTCGATGGCCACGCATTACTGAGCGGCCACTATGCCCACTGTGGCCGCAAAGATTGAGACAATTCACGTCGCTGTCTGCGGCACCTCCCCGGGGCGGGATGTGGGGGGGCAGGGGGTATAAAACATTGTGGGCAAAGGATAAAGATTTTCAATGCGTGCATGTTTGCAGTTTATTAAATGCTCCTGGCCAAGGCTCTGGGGACTGGCAGGGTTTTCTCCTCCCCATTGTTCTGCAGAAAGGAGTGTAATCTGTCTTGTTGCGCTCACCAGAAAGAGTCAGCGGAGGAGCAGCAGCGACCGCCGGCCCCTCCAGCCTTAACTCTCACACACCACAATAGCTGATCACTTTTGGGAAGGGACAGTGGGGGTGACATTAATCACCTCTGATTACATGCCAGCTTAAGTTTGTGTACAACCCTCAGAGACACTTCATCTCTCCAAGGTCTGAGGACTTTTTTAAAATTTCAGATGCCACAAATGCCCCCGAGTTGTCCTGGTAAGTTGATGTGAAAATAAAGGGGGCATCTGCAAAATGATCAGCCCTAAAATGTGCTGATTTCCCGAGGGGAGGGAAACATCTCTCAGCACCACTTGGCCCATCTCAGAACAATGGGCGATGGAGGATGGAGAAGGAGGGGAGGATGAGAGGGTGGGGGGAAAAAAAGGGAGAAAGGCAGACAAAATGGTCAGACGAACACGAAAGAGATTCTGTAGGTGAATTAAGAGCGTAAATTAAAACAATTCATCAGCTTTCTGTGAGGCTCGCAGGTCTGCTGAGCTTCCAGCCTGCCACCGCCCCACCAGCCTCCTTTTCAACAAGCGGAGTGAAACAGGAGCGGCTCGACGGCTGACACCGACACACACAAAAAAAACCTTTAGAAAACATTTTTTAAACTGCGCAATTAAGAAAAATATCCACTGACACAAAGAGCCGGCTCCTTTCAGACTCAATGATAAAAAAAGGAGGAAACACGAGTAACGAGGCGGTGAGTGTAACAGACGGTAACGTCTGTAACGGACAAACGTTCATTTTACAGCTTCAACGTTCATTTAAAATATTCGCCGTTAAACGTTAATTAGCCCGGACGTTACTCACAGACTGACGTTAGCATGCTAGCCGAGGCTACATCAGTGCTTACCAGTCAGTGCAGCTAGCAAAATCCTGTCCAGCTACGCCCTGTGTTAGCGGCGGCACACCGGGCTGAGTCCTCCGACCGTCAGGGGCAAATGCAGCTCAGACTGGGGCGTGAGGAGAGGAGACCGGGAAGAACCGGGAGGAGTACCGAGGGAGGCCGAGCCGAGCCGAGCCGACAAAGAGGGAGAAAGAGAGAGAGGAGTAACTTGTGAGTGTGAAGCGTCGTTTTTCACCACGAGTGATGCGCGTTCACTGAGGAAGAAAGGAGGAGAGTGACGCTCCAGTACACACACACACACACACACACAGATACGCACTCACACACACACACACACACAGATACGCACACCACACACACACACACACACACACACAGACAGACAGACAGACACACACACACACAGATACGCACTCACTAACACACACTAACACTTATATACACACACTAACAGACTAACACATGCACACTAACACACACCAACACTAAAACTCATACACACTAACACACACGCAAACCCACACATGCACTCACACTCACTTACACGCACTTAAACACGTACACGCACGCACACATAGACACACACACACTCTAAGACACGCTTATTAACACACATGCACATACGTCCCCATACACATAAACACACTCAATCACATATACACAAACTAACACACACACACACTTACAGCGGATGGATGGACAGGCGGAGGAGAGGACAGGGCTGCTGCTGCCTTCAGGTGCTGTAAGAAATGTCGGAATAATGAGAGGTATGCACATGAAGGAAGGAAGTCAGTAGTGGTATTTGAATGAATGCCCCTTTAATTTGTTTAGGGAGATGTACGACTGCAGTATCCTGTGAGATGTTATGTTTCCTGAACAGGAGAGCATAGCTGGTATCTGCAGCTTCAGGAAAAGCATTTCATATATAAAGTATAAAAATACCCCACATAGACTGGAGTGGAAGGACAGTGTGTTATTTCATTGGGTTCACTGATGATCCAATGCAGATTAAGTCCCACCATGCCCACAGGTACTGACACACCTACATGAAACGTGTGGTTATTAAATTATATTATTAGTTACACCTGTTTGACGAGTTTAAATTTCCACCACTAGAGATGTCACTGTGTGGAGTCGGGATCCGCCCTGCCAAACAGAGGAACCGCTGAGAACAAAAGAAAATGTGTCGGTCCAGTCAAATGGGTGAACGCTGCGATCATTTTCATCACCCCTTTTCTCTGCACTACAAGCCTGTTTACTAGAAAGCAAATAAATGGAGGTTGGAATGGTTGCTTGGCTTATTACGACTCTTTTGGCAACTCTTGGCACATCTTCAAAGCACATGAAAAGAAAAAAACGGACCAAACCAACTGATGGCAGTGATCTGTCATTTTCTTTGGCTTTAATTCAGGAGTCACCGCCTTCTTAAAATATGCTGTACTATCAGCTCCGTCCTGATGAGTGGCACAGAGTGACTCCACTTGATCACTATAAATGACATTACAGCCATCAAAGTGAATTTATTAAAACCATCTTTTTTAAGACTTCCAAGCTCAGGAGTAAGAGATTACTACAAGTCTTTGAAGGCAGCATTCACCACGACAGCGCGCCACGATGAAACTGAAAGGGGTGAATAGCGAATAGCAGGGGAACTCTGCTTTCTCTCAGCACAGCCAATCACCTCCCAGGCTGGGGGATTATTCAAATGAAGGATGATGTCACCTCTTGCAAGTCACCCTGCTCTCTAGCCCGGGTTCCTCCCGGTTGTCTGTTGCCCTCCCTCTTAAGGCCCCTTCACCCCCTTTTCTCTCCTCTTCAAGCCCTTTTCTTCCTTTCTCCATGGCCGACTGCACACACAGACACACACACACACACAGACACACACACACGCTTTAACGGTGCATTACTGCTGCCCCACATGCATCAAGTTGTCTGCATTGTCTGCCTCTAATGTGACTGTTGCATCGAGAATTCAAAATCTCCTCACACATTTCAGACCTGTTGATTGTAAAACTGTAATTAAGCTTATTTTAATGTGATTCTGGGTATAAAAAAATGAATCTCACACGTTATTTCTTACATAGGATGTCACTGATATATACATAAAATTGAAGTCCTTGAATTTTTTTATATATATTTCTTTGTCTTCAAAGTCATATTTACTGCCAACAACAGACCTCAAAGATTGCCAAGAGTGGGTGCAGCTTAACCCGTGCACCTGCCTCCAATTCAGACTGAGTGAACAGAGCTGAAATTACAAGAAGATAATTGAAAAGGATGAGCGTGCCAGCAAAAAATGAAGACAGCAAGGAGCGGCAGATACGGCGCGCCTTCCTTTCGCTCAAGTTGTGTGTTTTCTCTCTGTCCCAGTTGGACGTGGAAGGGCGTTGTTTTGTGGCTTACAAGCTTTTGTTTCTGTGTGCCGTGCTCCTCACCAGAACGGTGCTTTTCATCAGAGACAGTCTGGGTGGGCATGCTGCCTGTCTGCCTGTCTGTTTGTCTGTCTGTCTGCTGCTCCCAGCAGCCGCCTGCCCCTGTCTACATGAGCCAGGCTTTTGTGTGCTGGTCTGTTCTGGACGGGCTTCTTTTCATGTCGAGCCCGTGGTGCGCTCGCTCCTCTCTATTCCAAGAGCTGAAGAGGGGAGATTTGGCCCTTAGCCGTTGTCTGAGCTCAGGGTGGAAATGTGCTACGCAAAACAGACACCACACGCCGCACCTGATAGCATTAAAACATGTTATCTCTCTTTATCTTTCTCTGTCAGATTTCCAGAGGAGGTTTTGCTTGTGTGCCGCTGAGGTGGATGAGGCTGCACCTCCCGTCACATCAAGCCTCTTGCTCGGCGTTATCTGCTGCTCAGCAATGCCCCTTGTCTCACTGTGGAATCAAACCTGAAGGTCAAGTCCTACCCACAGAAATACCTGCAGGATTAATGAAGTTATTCTAGCAGCTGGACAGCCTGGATGTAGTTGGGAATAACACACACGTACTGTGGCTGTGTGTGGATTTTATTGTGCGAGCACGAGATCTTACAGTATGCCTGCAGGTGTGTGTGTGTGTGTGTGTGCATGCGCAAGTATATGAAAGACGTGGAAGGAGACCAGGAAGAGGGTGGGGACTCCCAAAGGGGGGTTGGGGGGGTTTGATGCCTGCTGGCTTGATGCTGATGGACGTATTGGCATGGTCAACCAGGCGCAACAAAGAGAGGAAGGTGTTTTTTTTTTCCCCTGACACAGGCTGTGGTGTTGCGGCAGCGGAGACAGGAAGGGGCAGGGCTGTATACCCCCGCTGCACAGTTCCCGTGTTATTTATCTCATTGTTTTTTCCCCCCTGGCCCACAGTCCAGCTGGGGCAGCCGCAGCACAAAAGGGCCTGGCGCTCAGTCAAGCCCCAGAACCTGGCCTCCAGTCAGGGGTCTGCTACCTTTGACAAACTCTTGCGCAACACATTAGTTATTTAAACATTCGGCAGATACAGGCATGCTCTCATTGTGTTTCATGTATTCCAGCGTGTGCAGTCAGACCGTATGAAGGTCTGCATCTCCTGCTAGTCCGCCAAGAAAGCAGCTGGCACTGAGAGACACACCCATCACACCAGACACAGTCGCCATCTTTTCATCCAGAGATACTCACAAATCAAGCTGCTTTTAAGTGGCTTCAAATGTGCAAGAGGTGTTACCGCGCACACCACTTCACATTAATAACGCCAATATCATCGGTATAAAAGGTGTCTGTGTGTGTGTGTGTGTGTGTGTGTGTGTGTGAATGAATAGCAGGCAGATACAGGTTAGCACACGCAGGTGCAGCTGCTGTTCTCTGTGCACAGCATGGACTCCCCAAAGAGCGCAACGTGCCAGCACAGCATGTCATTAACATGCAGGATGCTCCTGCACTCACTGACAGGCAACACGTGAAGAAGAACGATGCGCGGGCAACACGGAGGAACCATACAGAGAGACAGTTATCGTATACATCGCGCATGTTCCTCTGCAGCATGTGGGCCGGGCGCAGTGTGCATACAGGGGTTCAGATTCCTGCTGGTTTCCTTGTCATTTAATCAGGGATGTATGTTGGAGTTGCCATTTAATGCGGTTAACTCGGATGGGAAATGGGCTGCAGGCCTCTGCCCTTCTGTGTGTTTTCTCCGTGGGACTGTTTAATCAGCTTTACCCTGAAACCTGATAATGTTCAGAACAGGCCGGCCAGTTCCTGTCAGTCTGATTCTAAGTGCTTCGTCTCAGCCCTGGTAGCATCCTTGAGTAAATAATGCATGCAGGTACTAAGGATATTGGACAGCCATACCACTCCACCGCTCTAAGAGGAGTGAGTGTGCACGTCTGCCTTGATCTCTGTCCCACATGCTCTCTCATTTTTGTCCATTTGCATCTTCAGAGCATATTCTTTTGGCTAGCACGGCCCGACCCTCACTCTACTTCCACCTACTTTGTTTTAAGGTGTAGTTTGTGATAATGGCAGAATGAAGGTTAAGTACTTAACTTTTGCTCTCAGCATTTTTTATCTTTAATGAAGACAATAAACCCCTTCCTTTCTTAATGTTTCAGCCCTTCTCTCCTCCTTGAAGTACTCGCTCTTAATTGCTTCTGTGTTGGTGACTGCAGACGGAGAGCCTGCTCTCCCTCTAGTGGTGTCAGACTACCACAGCACACTCATGGCTCATCGGCTTCATCCAGTCCAAGCATTGCATTAGATCATCACGTACAGCAGAGTACACCCAAGATAGGACCTGTGTATTACAGCTCATTATGAATGTAAATATGAAGTCAGTAACGTCCACATCCCACAAGTTTTCCAGCCCTTTTAACAACACAGAGATACTGAATGGAGCCCTGAAGTGTCACACACACACACACAATTAATAAAACCTTGGAACTCTCTCTTTAATTTGAAGTGTTATTACATCACTATAATTATATTAAAATATTAAAAGTAATTTTGATTATTATAATTATGATTGCAGAAATTGTTCTTTCAAAAGTAGACTAACACTGCTCTCCATAGGGCCATGCAATGTTGCTACATCAGACTGCCACTTTAGTCCACACTTGAAATATGTCAATAATTATGGGATTCTGAACAGATGTCAGACAACTTCACTGACTTTTGTTAACCCCTTCCCCCCCAGACCTGAGTGAAATGTCTCAATAACTTCAACAAATTTATGGCTTTTGACCAAGGAAGTAAAACTAATGGCATTCACTTGAGCTATACTTTGTGTTTGGTGCTAATGTTAGTGTACTAAAACCCTCAAGAAAGATACTGACCATGGTAAACATTACACCTGCTCAGCATCAGAGTGTTAAAGCACAGCTGTGTCCCAAATGCTCCTCTGCACTGTCAGACTGCACTGCTGCTCAGCAGCTCAATAAGAAATACTGAGGTTTTTCTGGGTATTGTAGTTTCAACAAAATCAGTAGAAATAGAGTCCACAAACCTGATCTCAACAACACTGTGACATGTTATTGTACTGATAATACTGTAGATAACTGAACATCACATCATGTGAGCAGCTGACTATTAAAACTGGACACAGCTATGGGACAGAAAACATAAAAAAACCTTGATACCAGAACTGGGTAACTTATCTGAAAAACCTTGACACAGTTTCAGTCTCTCTTTCTTTATTTTGCTGACGTAGACTTTCATTCAGAAAGCAGCATCTTCACAGAAAAGATTCAGTACAAACGAGGGTAAAAACCTGTACAAGTTCCTTCTATACAGAAACCAAGAAACTCCCTTTACTTCAAATTTACTTCATTCTTCTTTTTCTTCTCAGAGCGAGCTAAAATAATTCAGACAACATATAAAATACACAGAAACAAATGTAGTGAGCAATAACATCGTAACCATTAAATCAAGAAACTTCCAGAGTGTCAGGAGAACGCTGACAGATGCATTACATACAGTGCTCTGCTCCATTGTGCTCTACGGCTCCCATGTGACACATTTAAATCAAATGAGGCTGTACATACAGTAAGTCTTCATTAAGTGCAAGTAAGTGAGAGTAAACAAACATTCATTAAAAGAAAACACATGTTGCTGTAAACAATATTAACCCATTCAAGTTAGCATGTCAGTTAGCAAGATAAAAAAAAGTACCCTTTAATCCTGATACACATTTTGTGCAGTGACATCCCTCATTTATTGAACATTGACCTTCATATGCCTCCATGCAGCATGCTGGAATGACATTACCACTTCAGTGTAAGTTTCTAAATTAAGACCGATCATCTGAATTTACATTTTTCTTTAAAAAAAAAAAATAAATAAAAAAGAAAAGAACTGCTGGTTTGTAGAGACGTCCAAGCTCATCTACAGGTTAAAAAAAAAAAATCCTTTCACATGGCTTCATTGTCAGTGGACTGACAGTGTCTTGAGTCTGACACAGTATATAAAATACTGCCAACACGCCACCTTACAGTACAAAGCCAAAACACAGCAACTACACACTTGGTCAAAATGGACTCGAGACAGGCATCTGTCCGTCTCACATCTCACCTTCCCACACCATATAAAATCATTATATGGTGTTACTTTTTTCAGAGGTACACCAACAACAAGAAAGCAAACTGCAGTGACAGCTCATTAAAAACATCTCATGAGTTAGTCTCCCCTGTTATCCTTCCCCTAGTTTCTCTCTGTGTTCATGTAGTCTGTCCTCTTTCTGTCATTGTCCACGAGTGACTACTTATGACACATTGTAAAGCCCTGTGAAGCAAATTTGCTATATGAGATATCGGGCTATATAAATAAAATGACTTGACTTACTTGAGCTTGTTAAAACACATAAATAAGACTCGTTATATCTTAAATTGTAACAACTTAGCTGAGCAGAGTAGCAGTGACTGCCCGGCTCTGCAGCCTCTGACTCCAGAGGAATGTATTTACATGTATGTTAATTAAAAGATGTAAGATAAGTTAAGTTAAAAGATGTACTTGTTAAACTGGCTCATTGGTTGACATCAGACAATGATGTCACCTCTTGACAAGAATCAGTAAATTATTTTCTCCCTGCAGCCTTTAGCTTGTCCTAACAAAATGCGTTTTTAAAGGTTGTATTTAAAGACTGACATTTTCCTACGACACGCCTACATCACCTGACATGGTTTGAAACCTGACTTTCTCTATGAATGTGAGCCTTGAACGAAGCACTTTAAACCAAACGGCAGAAAGGCCCGCACAGTCACCTGGCTCTCTACAGCAGAAACAGTTCATACATATTGATGACTAACTGGTCGGCTGCGGGGCGCGTCCTCCTCGGGCTGGAGGGAGGCGGTGGCGGCGCGAGGAAGGACGCGCCCCGCAGCCGACCAGAACAAAGGGGACGGCGAGTGAAGAGTTGAAACTGGGAGTGGAGGAACGGCCTTGACTGAAAATGCCGCAGAGGCTAATGTGTGCATACAGCAGTTAATGGATGCTCTTTTTTCAGCTTTTCCCGGCTGTCTCTTGTGTCTATTCTACCTGTAGGACATACATATATTTACATAATCAAGAGGCACAGACATGCTGTCACCTTGGTAACCATGTGGACAATAAAATGATAATAAAAACCACTGTACATAGTGGGCCATTCAAGTGGAAATGTGCATCCATTTTACTTAGTGGACCCCATGTCCAGTACAGCAATGAATATGTTTACTGGCATAATGCTTCTAGTCATCAAAGCCCTAACAAACTGACATTTCAGGAAGAGACGCTAAATTATTCATACAGTACAAAAGCCAAAGCAGGTAATTGGGCTTGTGACTGTGCAGTGCGTTCTACCGTTCAGCACAAATTTAAATACAAAACTCAAACACGGATGACAGAGGACGTGGTATCTGGAAAAAGGAGCGCAACTGCCCTCAGCTGTCACCGGAGTGGAAATGAGTGCTTTAAAGACAAAAAAAAAAAACAAAAAAAAAAACCCTCCCTTGCCCTTTCCAACACTCATCATACACTGTTTACTCCCCCTGCGTATTCACTTCCTCCTCCTCCTCCTCACCAGTCACAGCAGCAGAGGAAGGAGCACGACGCCCCCTCGGGCCCACGGAACTTGCCGGAGCTAGGCGTGTCCGTGCACTGCGCGATGAAGGCGTGCAGATCGGTGACGCGTACCTGCTCCTGTGTTTGGGCCTGTAGGAACAAAGACAAACTTTATTCACAATTAAGTGTCTGTGCAGAGTTTAATGTGAGTGTACTTCATTTTCTAAAAGGACCCTTACACAGCTCTTAATGGCACTTAAAGGCTTTTCAAAGAGTCCATTGCTTCACCCAGAGATATTTCCCCACTTTACTAACTATTAACTACTTACTGTAATGCAGACCCTGTACATTAACCATCTTAGTTTAGCACGTTAGCCGAGGCAGAAGGAAATGTCTTGATTCTCGATGGTGTTTAATCATTAGTAAAGAAACTATCAGAAACATCTGAACCGACGACGGCCACAGTCACGGCTAAAAAGAACTGAAACAAACCGTACCATGATGGTGTCGTAGGCCCCCGTGATGAGCGCGATGAAGAGAGACAGCACCATGTAGATGAAGAGGGAGATGAAGGTGTAGAGGTAGACCTGGCTGAAGATCCACACCAGCGTGCCGCTTTGCTCCATCTCGGCGAACGTCACAAACATGTCGTCGCCGTTGATGAGAGAGAAGAGGCACTCTGACACCATGGACAGGGAGCGGAACTGTGCACGCGTGGGCGAAGGCAGCGCAGAGGAATAACAAGACAACGCACATTAATGAAGTCGAGGCAACGGGGGAGTGAAACTGAAGCTGTTTTTTTGTATTTTTGCCAACACTGAGACGAAAAGATTGACTTCCGTATAAATACAAATATTTTAGCAAGTTTGGTGGGGTATTAATGCAGGTGGAGTTTAATTTTAGGGGAGAGCTGCACGTCTAACACAAAGTTATATACAAGATAATAAGTCATAAGACATTTTTACTTTTTGGACAAATTAAACAAACTATGCCTTTATTAGGAATTAATAATATTTATATATATATTTATAGTAATGAGAGGTGATGGTGGGTGGATTTGGGTGGCTGGCCTAGCTGTTTCACGTCTTTATACTAAGCTAAGCACTCCCATCGATTTTAAAGTTCAGTGTATTCGTTATGATGTATGTCTCAGTCTGTAAAAATATTTGTATAATGTCTTCCTGGTTTTTTTTAGACCCATATGAGACACTAAAAGTCAGGATATCTGTTTCACTTTAATGCTGTTTACTTTAACATGTTTCTCTTGAGTCACTCGACTTTATGGAAGTGAACACTGAATCACCGGGGTGCCCTTCCAGTTCATAGTAAAGTCAATTTACCATGGCCCTTTATGAAACTGAGCTTTACCAAATACTTTTGTAGTGCTGTGAATTTGTTTAAATGCACTGTTGTCATGATTCATAATTAATAAAGTCAATTTTCCTCTCTCATTAATTATACATAGCTACAAAGATGATACACCAGAGGGCAAATTTATGATAATTAGGCTGTCCTGACATGCACTCTGAATGGCTGAATGACTCATGCCTGCTCATTCCTGCTCAGAGACACTGCAGAGGGTGTGTACTGTACCTTGGCATGATAGGGCCCCAGCACAATCCATCCACAGAAGCAGTATCCCATATAAATGGCAGCTGCGCAACAGCAGAAGCGGATAACGTTTGGGAAAGCAGCTCTCAGAGTCACAATCAAGATCTGTGAGGTAAACGGAGACGGAGGGAATGACCAAAATATACAGACCCTTCAAAGAAAGACCAGTGATGCAGACACAAAAGACAAAAAGGAAAAAAAGATCCTCCCTTCCAACATGATCTTTATTTGTGTGTGTGTGTCACCTACGTTGTATTTCTGGAAGAAGCTGAGGTAGCGGATGACTCCCACCCACACCAGCAGAGTGGAGGTCCCCAGCAGGATTCCACAGATGTCATACGATGACAAATTCTGCATCACAACAGTGATGTCATTAATTACCAGAAACTGAGAGCTGAGAAAACTGTTCACACTTTGGCTGGAGATGATCATTTGCTTACTTACGAAACGTGCGTCACTTTACCTTGGACTCGATCCCAATTTTGATGAAGCTGCCGATGATGGTGAACATGTCGCTGATGATGAGCAGAATGTACCAGCCGTTGATGAACTCCATTCTGTCTCCCCAGCTCACACGGCGGCCCAGTTTGTGGTTAAAGAACTGCACGTACTCCTGGTTAGCAAGATGGAGGATGATCAAGACGATTATATATTTTTTAAATTGATGTTAAAATCTAATAGATTTAAAAAAAAAAAAAAGTATCACTACTACCATTATGTTATATCTCATTTCTTTAAACCATGCCAAAATGACAAACTGTGTTTTAAAGAGGTGGACATCAGACTCTCTTTAATTTTCATAAGAATGTTGTCATGCACTTCCTGAAGTGTGTGTAGCGAAGTGAACTCAACTGAAATCAACATGAGACGTCGGAGTGCCCTGGCGTGCTTTGCAGTGGTTCAAGCTTTTCCTGCCAACTTCAGAAGTTGGAAAAAAGTCATGCCCCCCCACCCGAGTAAAAACTGATTTTATTTTTATCAATTATTAACAATTCAACTAATACACTGAACCAAAATTCATTTTATTGTATTGGCCAAAATGCAAGTTAGAAGATGGCCTTACTATATAGCATGAAAGAACTTTTATCTGTTTATGTCACTGCATGAATCATATTCCTACAACTAAGTCTAAGTCTAGATCTGTATCCAAGGCTGTGGTCATAGAGATCCACTGTTGTCCAAAAATGATTAAAAACACATCAATCAGTCACGCTGTTCCACTGGATGACATGACTACATTGATAAACTGCAGCCTCCACGCCTCATTGTCATCAGATATAATAATAAGCAGCAATGGAAAATGTCATTTTAAAGTAAAAAAAAAAAAAGGAGCGCTCAAAAGATTCAGCTTTACAGTTTACTGTGGAGTTTTTGAAAACCAGTAACACTGTGAAGCAACACTTTAATGAGCAGGTCCTTGTGTTGTGTGTTCTCTCGCACGAGGACACAGCACTGGTTTTATACCAAGTGCTACCAAGTAAACATGGATATAAACAATGTGGGTTTCAAAACTTTCTAAAAAAAATCCTGCCAATCTTTTGTAAGGAAGGAAATTCAGACTTTCACAAGAAAACTCAATGCAGCACCTTTAATATTTGTGCATTTAAAATAGACTAAATAAATCTAACACAGTCTGAATTTAGAAAGGAGAATGGGGTGCACAAGAGGGGAATTTTGCTGTCGCCTGGAAAAAAACAGTATTTGCACAATGTGGGTACAGAACACGTCCTGCCCTCTTACGTTCTGCAAGAGGATGCCTCTGAGGATGGAGCGCCCACACAGCAGCAAGGACAGCAGACAGACGAACGCCACCAGCACATCAAAGAACTCCCGTGCGTAGCTCTCGGCTGGCGGGAGGAGGGCCGAATGAGAGGGATCAAAGGCAGAAAATGACAGCTGATATTAAGAGTCAGACAGGTGAATATCCCCACAAATGTCCGCCGTGGCTCATCCACTCACCGTGTCCGGACACATTGGGGTCTCTGCACTCCTTTATGGAGGCCTGGTTCTGTAGGCTGATCTTGACTTTGCCGCTGTGCGCCCTGTTATCCATGACGATCTGATAGCAACAAGAACCAGAGTTAATATGCAACCTCCGGGATTGGAAAGTCTTACATAACTCCATCAGTTTATCTCAACTCTTGTCTCAAAGATTCTCATTTAAACTACAAAAAGTGCACCGTCGCAGCTGTGATTAAAAGTGTGGCAATTCTATCTGTACTGTGAAGCAGGTGTTCATTTAAATAGAAGTAATAAAAGAGATAGTTCACCGTGATAGCAAATGTGTAGCAGTCTGGGATCTCATTGTTTATAATGGTCTGAATGTTGATGGCCTTCAGCTGGAAGTCAATTGTCACATTGATCAGCCTGCAGGCAAATATATATGATAGAAAGACAGAGGGTTAACACTGTAAAGAAAAACAACACTTTTTTGTTTCCAGTGTGAGAAAACAAAGAAACAGAAAATGATCTGACTTGTAAAACTTGAGAGTGAAATTCTTGTAGTCACTGTTTCCTGGAGCGGAGCTGTAACTCGGTGGATTCAGTCCAATGCAATCTGGAAAAGAAATCGGAAAATAGCATGAGAGGAACAAATGGGTCACATGTGGAAGTTCTAAAACCATACAAGAGCTTTCTGTGCATAAAGCAGCCACATTTCTACACTTCCTCAAAGTATTTTAAACGTTCCCTTGGAGATTAACAACCATTTTTATTTGCTTTACTTGTTTTTTTTTTTTTTTAACCACAAGCTCGATCACGCATTGCCAAAAGTAATATCTGCCAAATCAGCAGATGTATACAAATAACTCTTTTCCCAAGGCAGAGAAATGCTGTGTTGCTACTAAAGTATACAGAAAAAAAAAGCTTTTATGTTGCATTTTTGGTGATAGGAACTATTTCAAGCTTCTGAAAGTAGGGCACACTTGCAAGACACCTCTTGACATATGTGGAACAGCAGCTCAGTAACTCACTGACACAGTCACTTCCTTAAGGGCCAAAGAAATACTGGCGCTGAATAAATACGGCTGGTTTTATTGTTGAACAGCCGGGGACAGATTCTGTGAACACCAAGGAGAAAAAAATAAATCAGAGAGAGCTAAAGGCCATCCTACCGATGACTATGTGGGGGTCGATGTCAAAGCTGTCGTTGACGGGGTCGATGGTGCCGTTCCTGTAGAACCTCTGGCAGAGGGAGAGCGCACTTCCATTTACGCCAACGCCGGGCACGTATGCGTACCGTCCCAGTGAGATCTGAGGCAGAGCCATGTACTGAGGGGGAACGTGGAGAAGTTAGAGTGTGGTAATACAACTGAACTTGAGGCAAATTAATAGAAACAGGAACAGCAGCTTATAACGGTGCTCATCTCGGGGATCATTTCTTCTACGCAAATAAAATCCCAAACTATCCACAGTGCTAGATGTTTGTAAGAGTTAGAGAGAAAATGTGCTTTTGGTAACTGAGTTAAGTGTATGTTATCGTCAGGCTACCTGCTCTATGGCAAACTGGATGTGGCTGTACAGTTCCTTCTGCGTGTGGACGGCCTGTGGAGCGTTGTCCCGGTAACCTTTCAGAAAGAGGTGTCTGAATGCGGCCGTGTTTTCTTCTTTGAACGTCACCACCATCTGGTTGCTCAGTCCAAACAGCACCAGCTGAGAGGCGTGATCAGAGACGGAACAAAGGAGAGACGTTAGGACTTCACTGAAGCAGAATAAAACAAACAGTTGTGAGGCTGACAGAGTGTGAGGCTGCTCCCACCTGCACCGTCACAGTGATGATTTTGAGCAGCTGCAGACCCAGTTTGAAAGGTTTGCGCCCCTTGGCGTGGTACTTGTCACACGGGCTCATGAAGAAGTATTTGAGCTTCCTCCGCAGAGCCTCCTCCTCCTCCTCCTCTCCCTCTTCCTCCTGCTTCTGGCGAGGCTCGGAGCCAACCAGAACAGTGGGACGGGGGCTCCCACCCCTGAGAAGGTCCCCGGACCCATAGGTGGCCACAGAGGAGAGGAGCCTGTCTTTCTCTGGGAAATAGAAAGTTTAAACATCATCAGCAGTGATTAAATGTTAAAAGCACTCAGGAGATTTAGCGCAGCGCTTTGATGAAGTCGGGGGACTCACAGGAGACTAAAGTAATCACAATCAAAGCACAAGAGGCCAACACATCCTGGCTTAGAAAAACACTCCCTGTATAATACAACTGTGTACATCTCTCATTCAGGGCTGCAACAGTTAGCTGAATAACAGATTTGTTGATCAGCTCTAAATAAATCAGAATTTATTTGGACAATTTATTCATTGTTTGAGTCTTTTTTCAAGCAAAACTGACATTTGCTTCACAAATGTGACAAATTTGTTTGTACTGTTTTAGTCTTTTCTCCCTGCAAATTTAGAATACAAGTTTCCATCCATTCTCCTAAAATAAATTAAAAAAAATCCCCCCAGACATCCAAACATATCACTTAGCTGTTCTACTTCTCCTGTCGCTCAAACCCACCTCCTACATGCCCCCTCCCATCAAACCCAGCACCTGTAGCCTTTCTATTAAAAACCTCAGGCCCGACCTGAGATGACCCTGATGACGTCACCTGGGTTATTTTCTCAAACCTCCAGAGCCTCGGTGGGGTGGCCCTTTAAGCTCTGACTGAATGAGCCTGTAAATCACTCCTGGTGCGAAACGGACGAGCTTGAGGATGCTGTCAAATGATGAGCTGCTCGGTAAACACAGAGGGATGCAGCGGCTCGTTTCCTTTGTCAGATCGCACATAAATCACATCCTCGCACGTCAGTGATGCGACACGATCTCGCGTAAACTGCGACATTAAATGTGTTCATTTCCGACCACGGTGCAGCAGAGACAGAGACGCACGGCCTGATCGTCGCCCTGAGGCCGGGCAGGGGAGAGGAGAGGTGCCGGTGACAAACCTGTGGCGCTGTCCTGACTGCAGCTGTGGCAGGAGGATGCCATGGGGAGGCCTTCACGGTCACTCGGCGACGGCGGAGACGCACATTATGAGCAGAGAGAGGGAGCAGGGCGAGATTTCATGTCGTTAAAGCGGCTTTCATCGATGCTGGCCGTCGCTGTGTGTGTGTGCAAATGACACAGAGGTAAACACACCGCAGCTTCCTGAAAAACCACGTGACCCCCCCCCCAAAGCCACGTGACTTAAATAGTCTGTGCGGCTGCAGCATGGAAACTGTGAGGAGCTCCACTCTGTCACATCTGGAGCAGATGTTGTGAGATTCAGGCAGTCATGAGTTTAATGTGTGGCAATGACTCAGACTCAAGTGCTCATTTTTATTTTATTGGGTTTTTATTCAAGATTGACAGACAAATAAATAGTGACATCAAGAATAAGCAACACATCATGAGCAGGGCCATAGCCAGGTCTGTAGGTGCATTGAGGTCATGAGCCCCCCACCACCCCCAAACGGTCCCCCGAATAAAGGAGTAGTTGAGAAATACGCTTTGTTGTTTTGTTACATCTACCTCCAGCATCCACTGAGGCTTTACTCTTCTAGATTGGAGGATAAAAACACCACGTCTTTGCTCTCATAGTGTGAGGTCAGCACACCACATTTCCATATGACAGAATATATATTTGCAACACCCTTCCTACGAGCCTTAAATGTGTCATTAACGACGCTTGAGACGCTGCCGTCTGTTGTTGTTGAGTCTTTTGATGTGCAAACTCTAGCCGTTGCCTTGTCCTAAAGGTTGAGTGCTGTTATTATGCAAGGTGGAATTCAGCAGCTGGATGATGTGAGATGTGCTGCAACATTTGGTCATATAATGTTGGTCTTGACTCAAAGACTGGAAACAGTTTTATTAAGCCCTGAGACAAAAAAATCCCAAAACAGTTTTACTATATTTCCTGTAAATTTCTCCACCTGAAGGTCTAAAAAGTGTTTCAAAGCTTTCTTCCTCCTGCCTTTTATTACTTTTATTATTTTGTTAATCAAATTAGTCAAAATGCTGAATCTGAAAATGCTGGAGTCAGCTTACAAAACACCATCTGTAAGTTTTGATATTGAAACTTCCCCTGTTAGTAATACAACATTAATTATTAATTATTAACAATTATTATTATTGTTAATTATTATTAACAATAAAATATTAATAGAAATATAATAAAAGCTGTAAGAATGTGACCTCAGTGTTGTCAATAGTAGCTACAGCCCTGATTATGAATCTGCTTTACAGAGGTGAAACATGCAGCTGGAGCTGAACTGGAATGAAACAGACTAAGAGAAATAAGAAATAATCACATGATTATTTCAAAATAACATATTTTGTAGCATAATAGAAAGAGGTTTTGGGACACAAAGTTTTACTAGAAACCAGGGATGCTCTAACTGGGCCAGCATTTAGTGGTTTGTTTTTATTCTGTTTCACTTTCACTCATTCTTCTTGACTTCAATTATGAAATAATTTGCATTCATTGTATAGTTTGTAAAAAGTCTAAAAATAGTGTAAAATGGCCGACACAATTTCTCAGAGCCCACATTACTTATATATATTAAATTTGAATATGTTTTCCTGTTGGGCTTAAAAACCAGAGAATTACTGATGAAAACAAAATAATGCAGTCAAAGCATTATCTGATGTTTATGATGTTTATCTTTTATGAATGATCAAGGATGTAAAAATGTGACGTGAAACTACAAATGAAAAGGGATCTTCAGTAAACAATTTTGTGCCACTTCATGAGGTACAAACAGGAGTGAGATGATCTACAAACACTTGTACGACTGAACCAACTAGCTGCACGTTTTTTTCTCTAGGCGTGGCTCAGTATGGTGCAGTCATTCATCCATTCATCAATCCATCCACTCATTCATGCATGACGTCACCCGGTCTCATCAGTTAGCAGAAGGAAATTCAGGCAGGAACAAATGCTTGCCTGGACCCGGATGATTTATCTTCAACCTGTATTGATTTACACAACCTGCCGCTCTCTCTGGCCTTCCTTATCTGCCATCCAGAGCCTTGTCCCTGGCAATGACGGACTCGTTAAACTTGATCATCAGCGTGGTGCCTTTGTGCCAGTGGGCAGTGACCTTGGCCGGGAAGCCGCTGTGAGTGAGGATGGCCTCCACGATGCCCGCAGTAAAGGCGGCGCAGTTCAAGCTGCTGTTCTCCTTGGGCACAGAGATGTACGCATTGATGAGCGGCTCCTTTTCGATGATGTAATAAGTCTTGTCGTCATCGTTGGCTTGCTCCAGCTTGTCAGCCTCCTTCCCGAACAAAGACTTCCACACATTAACCTGAAAGAGAAGAAAATTCTTGAAGTTAACAAGGGATAAAGTCACTGAATTACTACATCTCATCAGCTGTCTTTCACATCTGCTCACCTTGATGAAGAGCAGCATATTCAACACTTTGGTCTCCCTCTTCCCATTCTTCTCCCTCAGCACCAACACGTCCAGCATGCTGGCCCCGACGCTCTGGCCCATGTCTGCCAGGCGCGTCTGCAGCTCAGACACAGAGTACACTCGGCTCTGACAGTACTGGACCATCTCGGAGAACAGCAGGGCAAAAGCGCTCAGACTGACCTCGGTTTTGGGTCGGGTCAGGGGCCGCTCCAGGATGGTGGATTTCCCTCGTGTGAACCGCGTGTCCATTGTCTGCTGGAGAGTGATGACAGTCCACGGCGCAGGTTAATATTTACTGACACACATGCAGATCACTTATAAGTCGTTGTGTTGAAGAAGAGCGCTCGATAAATGTGCTTTTTTAAATGAGCTGCAAGTTTCTCTGCTGCTGAGCATTTCAACAGGCAAAAGATTGTAGATTAGTTCAACTAATGTGGAGAAAATAGAGAATATTTGTGTTTAGGAGGAAAATAAATATTGTTATAAGAAGACAAAGTAATGCCTAAATGATGAACCAAACATAATAGATAAGCAGTGGAAATAATGACCTTAAATTAATGAATAAACATGCAAAACAAAGAGCCAAAAATAATAAATAAATATTGGCATTCTTAGCTATAAATAACATATTAATATGGTACAAATGTTACATAAATAAAGTGACATGAAGCCTTTTGTCACTCAGCAGGTTTCTTCCATCTCATCTAACGGACAGACTTCACTACATCAGATTCATAAATACAATAATTCCTTCTTTAAGTCTTTACTAAAACCAGGCTGTACTGATTTGTCTCCACTGACGTCTGACTTTCAGTCTGTCGCATCAAACAAACATCAACACCGGCTGTTAGCTTGTTAGCCACACATGCTAACTGCTGCTTCCTGTTTGGATGCCCACGAGCCGTGCAGATCAAACAGACACGTTTTAAAAACACAGTATCGATGACAAGTGATTGATTATTATATTTTTTTTATAAACGAGGTCTTTGTAGATGAACGAACCTTTCTGGAGAGAGATTAGCTCCTGTCCCGTGTCTCTTCTTCCTCCTTTACGGTTTGATTATTGACGAATCTCAACCAGTCTTTAATTTTCACAGCGCCCCCTGCTGAGCGGAGTCTGCAGCGTCACATTCACATCAAAGAGGATATATACACTCTGTAACATGGAGCTGCAGTTTTTAATCAATAAAAACACCCGCAAAGCTTGATTAGTCTCTTGTCCCTGTTATTTAGCAAATTATTCCAAAGTCCACCTTATAAACATCTACAGTACACATACACCTATGTTATTTATTTATTTAGTTGGTCATTTTACCTGTTGCCCTTTGACCATCAGAGAAAGAAGAGCTGTAAGTGATCCACAGTTACTCTACTGGGTCATTTTTTATGTCAAAAAGTCCTGTTAAAATAGACTAAGCCAATTAAAGGTACTATATGTAACAATTTGCACGTATTCATCGTTTTGTGTTACCAATGTGTGAAAAGATTGTAACATAACCTAAAATATTAGACCTCTCCAACTTTCTTGGTTGACTGTAACACCCTATGCACTGATTTCTATGCAAAGGACTTGGAACATTTTTTCTGGGAACATTTAATGGATGTGACATTTATGATCCTGAGTGTCTTTCCTCTCTTTAGCTTTGTTATAATGTTAACTATGTGCAAGACTAGTTAATGTTAACTATATTATACCACTTAACAGTTATACAGATGTCACTTTAAACTTACACATTATGCATATATCTATGAGTATTTATGCCTAATTTAAATGTCATTTTGTGTGTTGATCCAGTATAGCCCTGAGTGATCCAAACTGCATTCATAAAACAAGCATGCTGATCTGCTTCATCTGCTTGTCGTGACCTGACAGAGCATGAACTCTTTTTAGAGCATGAAGACTTTTTACAAATCAGCATCATGACCAGTTATTTCTGCATATGTTTGATCTGTTTATTGCAATTAAATCACAGCAAAATCTGTTTATTTTGGGATCATACCACTGTATGATGCACAACACAGACTCCAACACAAACTCCATGTAAGCACAAAAATACAAATGTTTTATCCAGTGAAGTCCTTCTGGCAAAACGGGAATGTGACCAACGTTGGTGGAGAGCGCAGGTCAACAGATCCTGAAACATAAAGCATCAATTCAGTGAAATGAGAGTTATGATTTAAACGATCATGTCAATAATGAAGCGAACACGTGTTATTTATAATATTCCTCTAATTTGCTCACTGTGTTTTCTTCTAGCTAATGGGGCTCTGCTGAAATTGCAGAGCCTCTCTGTGAGACGTAGCCCAACAGTGATTGACAAAGCTGGCTATTAAGCTATCAGCATGGTGCCTTTCAGTCACCTGCAGTCACTTCAGTTTTGGTTGATGCTGGCTTGCCACCTATGGAGTACGAGCAACCGGATGCTGACTGCAGCTGACTTTACAATCACGAGCATGTTCTGATTCTTACATATTGCACCTTTAATATACACAACATAATAAAATGTACAGTCACTTTCACATATTGCACCTTTAATATACACAACATAATAAAATGTACAGTCACTTTCACAGATAAATAACACCAAAGTATAACGCAGTGGTTCCCAAGCTTTCCTTTTTTTCATACCCCCCCCAAAATGTAAACTGACTGCATTTTATGAACAGGTAGTAGCCATGTTTGATTATCACACAGGTGAAACATATAACCTTAATGGTGGCTCATTCAAGCAGCCATAGTGATACTGCAGTTAATGGTGGCTCATATCTTAGCAGCCAGAGTGATACTGCAGTTAATAATGTCATATAGTTACCTGTTATGCTTAGTTACACCTGTGCCTGGTGACTCACAGTGTTTGCTGCAATAAAAGGACAGTTCAGTTTTAGTTTCACTCTTATAGATACAGTTTTACGTATTACAGTAAGATTTATATCTTTGACCTTTGTTATTTGCACCCCAGACCTTCTGCAATGTGTTTTCCAGTTCACCCATAGACTATGTCCACTTCCTTTTTTTTTTTTGCCATGAGATGAGACTACTGAAAAGCACTGACCTGCCACTTTTGGTGCCAGCGGTTAATGCACTTCTTCATAGCTGCATTCTCACTGTACACATATAAACCTGACTCTCAGTCAATCAGCGAACAAATCAGTGCGTGGATATATTTCTGTCACACTGATCACAGCACACACGTGATTCATGCTTCTGGGACTTCCTCAGTTTTACAGCGTGGCTTTTTTCAGCGTGGCAAGAACATGCTTATTGCCTCACAGAGGACTCCCAGTGATTTACACACCGGTGAGGAGTTTACTGCCTTGAATTTATTCCCAGAAGATTTGTTTCACACAGCATCAGACACATTAACGACTGCCATGAACAAGATGATTTCTGCGAATTTTTACAGAACTCACAAGCATCAGACACATTAACGAATTTTTACAGAACTTCAGAATTTCTCGAAAATGCCCAGGCCGGACACATCGACTGTGAGTGTGTGCGTGTGTACAAGGTGTGAATTTTTACAGAACTTCCCAGAATGTGGTGAATTTCGCCGGACAGTGTGTGTGTGTGTGTGTGCATGTGTGTGTGTATGTGTGTGTGTGTGTTTGGTATATGGGAAGACTGACCTTGACTGGTAATTGTTGTCCACATTGTCCACCACACAATACAGGTGCCAGTTTCCCACATTGCCCAGTGGGCCACACCAACAAATTGAACGCAGGCGTATCTACAGTATGTCCACAAGTGTTACATAACCCTGCTTACGCCGCCTGTGAACTTCTATAAATGAGAGCGAGGCAACAAGGTGACAGGCAGTTGAGGCTCAGGGCTGAAGGTGTTCACGACTCAGGATGGATAAAGGCAGCTGGAAACAGACCCTGGCCCTTGTGGTGGTCTTGGTCACCGCGTATGCAGAAGGTAAGGTCATTTGTTGATGTTTTCACCACTTCTGTGAGACGCACTGGATGTAATGAGCACACATTTATTAAGATTGAAATTATTTAGAGTGAAAGAAACGAGATGTGGGTGTGTGTCTTTTTCTGTTTCACTACCACTTGCACAAAGCTTTTGGATGATATTTTTTATAATTGTATTGTCAATTTGTCAGCAATATTTATTCTGTTGACCATGAAAAACAGTTAAATATTTACTTTTTGTTCATGTATGAGCTAATTTAGACCTGCAGCTGAAATGTCAGCCTTTGTGGAATGAATCATTCTTTTTATCAGCATAGTGACAATCAGTTGTGTAGCACATAAATCTGGGCCCTGCAGATATACTCTGTGGGGCCCTGTAACCTTTTAATGTTTCCATTATCACACCTGTACAAATACATGAAACACACATACTCATCTGTAGAGGTTAGCAGGTAATCAGTAATGAACACTTTTAATGAAGTTTGCACAATCTGAAATTTGAGCATATTACTACATATTGTAATGACTGTGAAGCTCCACTATAATAAAACATATAATATGTATAATAGAGCATGAGGTGAAGTTGGAGAGCCATCTTAGTCTACCCATACACTGAGACAGGATCACTGCTGTACTGTATTTCATAATGAAGGTCAACTGACTTGACTGAAATAATGTTTCATTTGAAGAAATAAGGTAAGTTAGGTTCAGTCAGTGGTGAAATGTAACTCAAGTACTTTACTCAACTACAAATTGTAGGTACTTGTATTACAGTATTTTAATCTTAAGCTACTTTATAGTTGTACTTCACAACATTTCAGAGAGAAATATTGTACTTTTTACTTAATTACATTTATTTGACTTTAGTTATTTTACAAATGATCTTTTTTACACACAAAAGTACAAAAATGTACAAGTGCATTATTATTATTATTAACTAACTAACATAATTTTAAAAATAATAATAATAATTTATAATAATAATTGAAATAATTTTTCATATTTTGAGGGTCATTTATGTCATTTTAATGCAGAAACAATTCATGGTTCCAACTTCTCAAATGTGAGAATTTTCTGCTTTTTTAAAATCATTTAGAATTTTGGCTGGATAAAACAAATATTATGACGGTGTCACTTTGGGCTCTGGAGTAACTGTGACAGCATTTCTCTCTATTTTCTGAATTTTTACAAACCAAACAATCAGTTGATTCATGAAGACAATCTGTCAGCAGATTAATCTAGGATGAAAATAATCATTAGTTGCAGTCTGATACAAAATAGTTAAAATAGATCCACTTCAACAAACTACAATAGTAAAATCCTTCTTTTAAATTAGTGCATGAGTAATAATAATTTAATATATAAAATATATTAGTATATTAGTCACAGGGAACATTTACACAGCAGGATTTCTACTTGTAATAGACTATTTTTACACTGTGGTATTAGTACATTTACTTAAGAAAGGGATCTGAATACTTCCTCCACCACTGGTTTCCAACAAGTTGCTGCCCAACTGTTGCAACATGGAAGTAACATTATAAAACTTTACATACACAATACACATATATACAAAAATGATAGTCCTAATATTAAAACTTAAATCAAGGGATTACAGCCTGCTTTCACTCTCCAGATGATTGACTGGTTTCAATATAATATTTAATGGTTAATAATAATATTAAGTTAATAACTCTAAAATAAGAACATGCTGAAGAGCCACTGTTAAAGGATTCTGAAAAACTGCTTGCAATTTGTATTCATTCTGCTTCTTCAACCAATTGTAATGGTCTTTTTGAGGGCCCTGGGTATTTGGCCCTGGGTACTGTTTGTGTGTGCGTGTTAGGTGGGAGGGTTTAGGTGCTGAGTTTAATGGTAAAGTTTTGTACAGTTGAAGACATATGTTTTCATCTGGCTAGTAAAGACATTTATGTATTTTCCCTTTTCCTGTCCAGCTTCTCACTCCTGGCACATGGATGACTTCATCAAGGCAGTGAAGCAGGTGGAGGACGCGGACCCTGGGTCTGAGCCAGTGGCTGTGCTGAGGAGGCTGCGCATCGCAGCTGGTTTTAATGATGCATTCATTCAGAAATACCTCGGTGATGCCAGGTCTGGTGGTCCTGAAATGGACGCTAGCCTCTCAGTTTACATTAACAAGGCTCTGCACCACAGGGTGACTGAAGATGGTGAAGAGAAAGGCGTGGTCCTGACCTCTGATGGCACCACTGTTGCCCTCAAGCCGCTCCTCCTGGGCATCGAAGTTGGTTTCCTCTCCAAATCCAGGGGGCGTGTTCGTGGCCTTTACCAGCTCACTCTGGCCAAAGAACTCAACCTTTCTTTGAAGCACATCTCTACTCTCACCCGCCTTCTGGGACCTGATGGCTGCTGGGACAGCGTGACCTCCCCTCAAGTCTTCACCCTCTTGGACAGCCCCTCCCTGCTCACCACTGCCCAGGTCAACGGAGGCATGGACGGAGTGATCCTAGGGACGGAGGTCTCTTCCAATTCCACAGACCATCGCAAGCTGAGCAGTCTGCTGACAGAATACTACTGCCACCAGCTAGACAAAGGACTGGACTCCGCTCCACGCCTCATCAGCCGACGCCGCAGGGAGAACTTCAGAGGGCTGGTCGCCCCTCCAGTGCTGACTCGACATGTGGTCAAATCGGTCGAGCTGCAGCGCCGACTTAAGGGCCGCCCAAAGATGGACGTGAAGGAGAAGAAGGAGCTGATGGCTGTGGTGAAAGGGGGCATGAGAGAGTTCGTCCATGAGTACATGGGTGAGCACCACACCACTCCGTTCTCCAATGGAGAATAATCCATTTTCAGTCGAGGCTGATTATCATCCCTTTACTCTATTGCACTTATATACACTTACCAGCCCTTATTTATGTGTTTCAGATTGCCCACCCATCATACCTCGCTGTATGTGGGGTGCAAAGCCGTACAGAGGAACCCCCACAAACCTTTCCCTTCCTCTCCACTTCCTGTTCATCCACCACACTCACACACCGAGCCAGCCCTGTCTCACCTTCGAGCAGTGCTCTGCAGACATGCGCTCCATGCAGCGCTTCCACCAGGAGGACAGAGGCTGGGATGACATTGGATACAGGTAGAAACACTCAGTTTTTAGGTGTGTGTGCATGTGTGAAATGTTGCGCCCAACTTACAAAGTCTGTCTATGCTCCCAAAGCTTCGTTGCAGGCTCTGATGGATACATCTACGAGGGACGAGGCTGGCACTGGCAAGGGGCACACACCTTCGGGCACAACTCTGTAGGCTACGGAGTTTCCTTCATCGGTGACTACGCCACCAGACTGCCCTCCCAGCACTCCATGGAGCTGGTGAGAGATCAGCTGGCGTCCTGCGCTGTCGGCGGCGGACGACTGGTGGCCAACTTCACCCTGCAGGGGCACAGACAGGTGGTGAAAACGGCCTGCCCTGGGGATGCTCTCTATAATGAGATCAGAGGCTGGAAACACTTTGGGGTACGTACATGTGAGGACTGACATTTATTAGATCAGAAGAGAAGACGGTGGTGAGCTGGTCAGATAGATTTCAGCTCAAATTTTGGTAAAAAAAAAAAACTAAAAAAAAAAAAAATCATTAAAAATAATCCAAATATTTAATGTTGTAATACATCTTTAAATCATGTTTTATTATTATTATTATTACTATTACTGTATTTCTGGTATGCATACATTTACTCAAGTACTGTACTTACATGTAATCTTGAGGTAATTGTACATTATTTGAGTATTACATTTTCTGTTACTTTATAATTCTACTCCACATTAATTCAGAAGGAAATATTGTACTTCACTGTATTTATCTGATAGCTAAAGTTAGACCAGTGACTGTATATAAAAGTACAATATAAATGGACGTTGTGTCTCCACATCCTCTCACTGTACAAAAGTGAAGCTAAAATATTGTGGATACAGGTACTGCCATCTTGTGCCGGTAATGTCATTTGGAGCCAGAGTGTGAAAAGTAGTGATCGTGGGTGGAGCCACAGTACTGAGGTCCCGCCCACACACCCGCCCTATTTGACTGGTTATCAGTAATTAACGACTGTTAGCTAATGATCTCCCACAAAAGTTACATTTCATCTCAACATTTTATTCTCTACATTCAATTACTCAAAAGAATTCTGCAGATGCCTGTGGGACAGCTGTCAATCATGGCATTTGACCACGTCTTTATAACGTCCAATAACAAATTTAAACCAAACTTCTGAGTAAATGAACACTTGCACAAACATCAACATGATAAGAACGACTCAAAATGATAAAAATCATATTTGGGAAAAATGTATTTGACATGTACTTTGATTTTTTAGTTTGGTTCATGTTCAATCTGCGAACACGAAGGGGGTGGAATTTATGAAATGTACCAGGGGGCAATCGAGACATTTTGGCTTCACTTCAGAGGAGCTGTTATGTTGTCCATCTTTAGGGATTGTGACCCCTTGAAATAAAACAGGTGTTCGCACTTCCACCAAACAGATATTTCGCCCTCTAAACTTCTCAGATTGTTTTATCTAACAACACTTTGAGGCTCAAAAAGGTCAAATTATCCAGTATTGCACAAATATCCTCCCTTTAATGATCTCACAACCCCTTGGTTAGCAACCACTGGACTAAACTACCTGTAATTGTGTATTAAGTTCAAAACAGCTCCACCAATAATAGCAAAGTGCTACTTTCTCATTAATGCATCAATATTAACAATCTCATAGTGTAATAAATAATAATATCAGCCACAAGACATTTTACTGCAGAACAAATATGTTTACTTTGATACTTTATGTACATTTTGCTGATTTGCTGCACATATGTTTTTTTTTAATTCTGGAATCACACTTGTATTTTCACATTGCTGAATTGATTTCAACATGTCTTTCACCACTGCACAACTGTTTCACTTCTTTTATTTAATATTTATTTTCTTTCCTTTTAGGAGGTCAACAAAGGAAAATGATCTGCTTGACTAGAGGGAGAGCCTTGGATAAACCGAAACTATACACAATAAATGTTTGTCTTATTCGTATGCTGATAGTTTTTCTTGTGTGATTACTGTGATGGAGCAGTGGTGGAAAGTAACTAAGTAAATTTACTCTTGTAATACTGTACTAGAGACAAATGCAGAAGTATTTATATTTGATACAACTTGCTATTTATGTTACAATCAAGAGGGAAATATTGTACTTTTTACTTCACTACATTTAACCAACAGATTTAGTTACTTTGCGAATTAAGATCTTACATACAGAGCACATCTGTCTAAAATATGAGGATTCATTAGATTAAACAACAGAGCATTATATAAAAAAATAGTTGCACTTCAAACAGCTTTAAAATGCTGCTTAAATGTCAGCACATCAGTTGGACTGGATGACATGGTTGAGATCAATATCATGACATTTATCATTGTTTTTAGCAGTACTGACATGTTTAGCAAATGTATCAAAAAGCACATATGAATTAATGAAATTAATGTTCAGTGTGATGCGCTGTTCCACTGTTGTGCACAACATGAAACAAAACTCATCACATGCAAAAATAATAAAAACTGTATACGTGATCCCACTGAAAATTATCAATGAACCCTTTTCAACAATGATAATCAGTGATAAATTGACAATGATGTAAAAAACTATAAATATACATTTTACCACTCTTAAATGAACCTTTCAGCATAACGAGTAGTTTTACTTTTGAAGTACACTTTGCTGATAATACTCACTCACTGTAGAAAAATGAATTAATGCAGGACTTTCAGTCATAATGAAGTGTGTCTGTAGTAAACCCTCCTAAATACATAAATAATTTTGTGTAATAGTTGTACTTTACTCAACCTGATTACTGCCATTGTCTCCTACTTTATATTTCTGCAATTCAGAGGGAAATATTGTACTTTTTTATTACATTAAACTATATTATTTGATAACTAAATCAACAAATAAATGATGCATTATTATACATATACAGAGTTATCATAGGGTAAGATTAAATAATTTTATTGATCCCTTAGCAGTTTATAAAGTGACCCCCACTTTTTGCAGCTCAACATTAAAGTGATGAACACATGAATGCATCAATAACTATAATTCAGTAATGTGTAATAATATATTGTGAAATGGAGCTTTCTGCACTTTTACCTCTGGATTCTGATGTCTTTGTACTGAACATTTTGAATGCAGGACTTTTATTTCTAACAGAGTATTTCTACAACTTTTACTTCAAAGATCTGATTACTTGGTGATTTCTTGGCCTTTGATTCTACACCAGAGGGCGCCAGATGCCCAAATAATAACCAGCAGTAAGGCGTTGATCGATTTCCACTTTTCAGGAAATTTTCTCCCTCAAACCAATTGAGCCCATCAGATCAGTCCTGAGCTCAGGGGGGGACACACATCAATGATCTGTTCAGTGGACATGTTATTTACATCAGTGGTGAAGGTGAGGGTTAAACAGACGCTGCAGCTGGAACTAAAGTGGCGCATAAACACAAATACTTGACTCTTCTCGTGAAATTAAATGTGTCGGGAATAAAGATCATCAGTGTGACTTGTCAAATCTGCTCAGTCTTGTGTTTCTCAAAAGGTGTCATCATGATTTAAAAGGCGTCACAGCACCAAGCCTCTCTCTCTCACACACACACACACGAGCGTAACCATATGGCGATTTAAAAAAAGACGGTAAAAAGTAAAAAAAAAAACGCAGGACGCTCGCAGAAGTTGAACTTGTTCAACTCTTCCCCGGCGCCTCGCTCCAAACTCTTCTCGTCACCCTCCCCGTCGACGTTACGTACGCAGCCGTGGCGTGCCTGCGAGCCAGATAACATGGAGGAGTCCTCCGCCTGGCATCTTCCACGGAGCCACGCGAGGACGACCTGAGCGGCGGCCGCACGCGCCACTTTTGGCCCGCGGGCGCAGTCCGAGCGTCGCGCGAGCATCGTCTCGGGGGGCGTCAAAGGCTTCGCAGCTCGCCGTCCCCAAAGTATGACGAGCGGCTCCTGAGCGGACAGCCCTTCACTGCGACCCGCACAGCAGGCCGAGCTCAGTGAGTATTTGCACTAAAGAAAAAAATCTGCAGCTCATGGGCGGTTTTTTTTATTTATAGGGAGGGGGGGTAAAAAAAAAAAAAGGCGTCGCGGAGGGGCGCATTGTTGTTGTCGTCACCTGACAGCGGCCGGATCGATCAGCAGCCACGTCCGCTGGAGCACCAGAGGCCAACCCGCGGGACACCTTGATGTGCTGCTCCTCTTGGAGGGGCAGCTGCTCCTCTTGGAGGGGCAGCGGGAGAGGACGTGGGCCTGGACAGAAAGGCCACTTATTTATGTAACCGTTTTTGGGCGCCCTATTTCATCCTCTAAGACCAGACATAATGTGGAAATAGGTCAGACAGTCCGAGAACTGCAGCTGGTAAAAGAAAAAAAAAAAACAACACTGAGGACAGCCAAAACAGGACAGATTCTGCAGATTTGACACTTTCATATTGTGTGATACGCTCTCTGATTCTTGCAGGGTGGTGTAAAAAAACATCATGCGTGCAGGCTGCTTCAGGAAGCAGTTAGGAAGACAGTGGGTGAAACTTTTAAGCCTTGAGAAACTTTTATTTTGTTAAGTGTGTGTCCCCGTGTTTCCAGAGGAGGAGGAGGCTTCACAATGTAGGCAGGCTGGTCACCAGTGGGACTCCATACTGCTCTCTGGGGTGGGGACCATGGAGTCTGAGGGGCGACCCCTAACCCCAGGGACCAGCTATGGGCCCCCAGCCTTCAGCTCAGCACAAAACCCCATCACCCCCGCCTTCCTCAGCTGCACCTTACAGGTAAGGCGCTGTTGTTTCCGTCCTCTCCATCACCTGGCTCTTTGAGACATGTACA
This sequence comes from Scortum barcoo, assembly GCA_023238725.1. Classification (NCBI taxonomy): domain Eukaryota; kingdom Metazoa; phylum Chordata; class Actinopteri; order Centrarchiformes; family Terapontidae; genus Scortum; species Scortum barcoo. Next base: position 20,764,422 of record CM041547.1, read on the forward strand.
TGCCCAGTGTGTGCTCTTCGTTCTCGCCTCCAGTCCCTCATGCTCTCCAAGCGCAAGAGACGGCCCGATGTCTGCCAAATGCTCGTGGGGCCGCGCTGGAGATGAGGGCCCCAAGCGGACGGAGGCCCCTGAGCCCGGTGCGGAGCCGGGGAGGAGCGCACAGAGGAGATTCAGGTCCTCAGCCTTTCCTTCCTCCCTAAGCTGGGACTCTGACTCTGAGAAAGAAACACTAGATGGTAACACATGGCTTAATATCTACTGGAAACCTGTTGCTCACATCTCAAGATTACAATCTGCAGCGACGCTGAATTTAGATAATACATGTTATATATCATTGTTGTCCGCTTATCGTTTTAAATGTTACTCAGTGTGCATGTAGTCAGAAGTCTCTCATCTTTCTCTCTCTGCGAGTTTTTTTTTGACTGTGGATCTGTTGGGCTGTGGAGTGATGTTCCTGTGGTTGTGTGTTTTGTGTGCTGTCATGTGTCAGAGGAGGAGCTACAGCACTTTTCTAACCCTCATGGTCTGGCTGCTCACAGCCCAGGATCCCCTTCTTCTGGACTCAGGTGAGGAGGAGGAGGAGGAGGAGGAAGAGTAGTGAGTGAGTTGGTTGGTGGTGAAACTGGCCGGTCAGTTTGGGATGAACCATGCAGACAGAGAGATACCGCATGAAGGAAGAGCGTTACTTTAAAATACAATCAGGGCTGCAGCAAGGATTTTTGAAACACTGGGGTCATGTCAATGTTGTAGTAGAGACGAAAGAATATTCTGACACACAACCCCCAAAAAACGAAAAGTGTTTTTTGGTCACCTTTGGACAGAGCCAGGCTAGCTGTTTCCAGTCTTTATACTTAGCTAAGCTAACCAGCTGTAGCTACATAGATATGAGACTGTTATCGATCCTCTCATTTAATTCTTGACAATAACGGGAACAAGCAGATTCCCCAAAATGCGTTTTGTTTAGTCATCTACTATTTCTATTTTAAAAATTCATATAACATAGTTATGTCCTGGAAAACTTATTGTTTTACTTTCCAACTTAAAGGGTAATAAATGCTGTTTTAAAGCCTTCTCCAGGCTGCCAGGAATACAATTGTGGGAGAGAAATCATTATCCTATATTAGTTTTTGTATCTAGGTGGCCTAAAAGTCATCAAATATAAATATAGCGTGACGTGACCTCAGTGTCCCCAGAATGAGGCGCTGAGAATGAGAAATAGGGGCTCTCACATGATTGGTAATTTTGACCTGTTTCAGGCAGAGATGCTACTTTCACTCGTTAGAAATGTCACGTGGTGTTTGTCCTTTCCGATGCTGTCCAGACTTCACAGTGAAAATGACCAAGAGCCTGAAAAACGGCAGCACTTGCGTAGTAACAATGCTTCGCCCACCGCCGTGGAGGGGCACAGCGACAACACAGAGAGCACAAAGACAGAAGAGCCAAATACATCTCAGCTTGGCCCAACAGAATGTAAGCACCATACGGACGGAACAAAATGTGCCTGCTCACTTGATATCTTTTCTTTTTATTTTAAGACCCCTTTCATTCATAATTCCTCTGTTTTCTCTTCGCAGTGGCAGACAGCAAAGTCTGGAATGTATCTGGGGGAGCTGAGCTGTTTCTGTCCAAAGTAAAACCAAAGGAAGGTTGCCAAATGGAGGAGGAGGCAGACAATAGCGAGGGAGAGAAAAGGCCCAAGGGAAAAGAAACCAAGGAGCCTGAGAGAGATGTGTACAGCTTCCCTGGAGACTCAGACCCTGAGAGTCCCCCGCCTGCACCCTGGGCTCATTGCACATTCATTCAGCGGTGCAGAAAGAAGAGGGTACTGCTCAGGCCCTTCTCCGGACTTGGCACCTTGAAGCGCACATTGCCTGAGACTGGCAAGTGGACGAGAGTGAGTCCTCAAAAATCAAAACCTTCTGAGCTGTCGCAGCTGAATCAAGGTGGAGGGGTGTACGATTTTGACGACACCGACTTTGGAGAGGGAGCAGTGGACGAGCCAATAAAGTTCAGAGGCAGAGGAGGGAAGAGAGACGAAGAAGACGGATGTGGGGGAGTGCCGGGTAAAGAAATCTTCACCTGTGTGGAATGTAGCATTTACTTCAAAAAGCAGGTCCACCTGCAGGAGCACATAGTTGAGCACTATCAGAGCGGTGTAGCGGGTGGCAGGCGTTTAGGAAAGGGTGGCCGCTTTCGGTGTGTTGAGTGTGGGTGGAACCTGCCAAACCGGCTCGCGCTGGGAGACCACCACAGAAGGCATGAGGAGTCCCGACTGAAGATCCTGGAGGAAATCGAGAAATTGAATGAAAACAGGAAGGCGAGAGAGATTCAGACACTCGACAGTAATGCGGTGAACCACATGAGCCCAGATCCAGCTATTATGCAAGATGCAAGCTCAGTCTCTATTGCAGGCAAAATGTCAGACCCAGAAATAGTCACATCTCCACCTCTTTCCCCAGAGCCAGTTTCAACACCAGATGCAGACCCAGCAGTGCTCGACTCAGATGCTCCTCCTCCAAATTCAGTTCGAACTCCAGCTCAGGCCCGAGCTGTCTCCGCCTGCCGCCGCCGCTTCATCTGCACCAAGTGTAACTTCAGCACAAGGACGTCCCAGGCGCTGGCTAATCACACCAAGACCCACAACAGAAAAAAAACTGCTCTCCAGGCCGATCCCCCATCCCCTGGTTCACCATCATGTTTGGCATCCACTTCCCTGGCCTGTGGTCATTGTGCCTTCCTGACCTCAAGTCAGACTGTAATGAGGGAACACCAGAAACTTGCTCACCCAGGACAGGTCACCATCAGTGGGGCCGAGGAAACTGGCCAGCATTCAAGGTCTAACGTGGGTGCTCGAATTTCAAAACTCACCTCAGATTCTGACCATCTCTCTGAGAGCAGATCTGGATCTCTGCCTGATGTGACGCAAAGCAAAAGCCAGCAAGGGGTCGCTGCCTCTGAGGAACAGCGTGACAGCAGACAGTGCCGCAGCTTGGCCCACAAGCCAGGTGGTCTTCAAGTGTGCAGGGAACAGGAGGTTCAGCCGAAGAGGGAAGTCTTGGGGTGATCTGGCCAAGTTTTATCCCAGGCTGGATGATGACGAGCTGCCTGGGAGTGAAGAAGAGGAGCGGGACGAAGATCAGAGTGCGGAGCTTGACACTGAGCATTCCCGACAAGAGGCCAACTCACCGGAGGGAGTGAAACCGCACACCAGAGCACGATCAAACACAGGTGAGACTCAACGTCGGACTACAGACTAGCGCTGAGCTTAAGTCACTTTTACTTGATTTCTACTCGCGCTGATGTTACAGTGATAACACATACATGCTCACAAACCAGACTGACATTAGTCTGATTCCTCTGAAACCTCAGTTTACTCACTGCTTGCTCATAGATTTGTTTGTTTACTGAACACTGGGTCACACAGAAAACATTAAAGCTGCACTAATCAATATTTTTTTTAGTATAAACAATGGATCAAATGGCTGCGTGTGATGTGAAAGGTGTTATACCAATATAAGTATCACCCAACTCTGCAGTTGGTTTAGCATCTTTAACCTAATTGTTTTGATTTTATGACCCACAATGTTCCTGTTTTCTCTCTCTCTCTCTCTCATAGCGTTGTTTCTAGGGTGCAACAGGCAGCTACCCAGCTAAAAAAAAACAAAAAAACAGAACAATAAAACCTACTGTACGCTACCTGCCCAGCACCAAACAGCTCTTGGCAGTAAGCTAGCAAACACAACTGGAGCATTTAGCAACTAAAGAGGCAGATATTTCTTTCAGGATTGGGTGTAGACTAAAACAGACCTGAAAGTAGAGTGGATATTGTGGACAGAGCACGACTGCAAAGGAACACTAATGTTACTCTGTAACTTCTGGGTGTGTAAAACTGTGCTAACTCTTTGCCAGTATAATACATTCCTTTAGCTAATGGGGCAAAACCTCCCGTCTTCAGTATTTTTTATGCATACAAATCCATTAAGAATGCTGGTTAAGGGTTTGTATGTATATGTATATGTATATATATATATATATATAACCAAATTTCTGTAGCAGAAATCTGGTAGCATTAGTGATCTTGAATCCCTTTACCTGAAAGAGAAATCCAATTAATGCAGATACTAATACTGCATGTAAATCTGTTGATTTTATTTCTTACCCTATTGAGCTTCTTGGTAGTGATGCTCTGATAAATAATGTGCTTATTTCAAATAGGAATGACATGTTTAATAGTCAAAACCATGAAAATAAAAACCTAAGTTGTAATAAACCAGAAAGATCCTGTAAGGTGTTTTTGTGGGGGTCAAACTAGGTCAAAACTCAGGGAGGTTTCAGTTTGAGGAGGGTTTGTCTGTTTATTCAATATTGATTTTTTTTCTCCGTATAGATGAGTGTCCGGCACAGCACAGTGCTACATTATTGCTCGCTACCAAGAAGAGTGTGAAGGACGTGAAGACAAGCTGCAAGTGGGGAAAGATGGAAAGGTTTTCTTTTTGAGGAGGAGCAACCGGGTTACTGCTGCCCCTGCAGAAATTGACAGTGATGATGACGACGACGACATTGACGAGGAACGCGTGCGACGTTTCCTGTCAGAGGGCATCTTGGATGAAGACAACGACGAGATTGATGAGGATGCGGAGGCTCTCAAGAGTGTGGAGAGGAAATGCCCCTACTGCCCCGATCGATTTCACAATGGCATTGGGCTTGCCAATCACGTGAGAGGCCACCTGAACCGAGTGGGCGTCAGCTACAATGTGCGTCACTTCATATCTCCAGAGGAAGTCAATGCAATTGAGAAGAAGTTCTCCTATCAGAAGAAGAAGAAAAAAGGTCAGCTTGTTGCATGTATTTCTTCAGGCTGTGTAGATAATATCCTAGCAGCAGTGAAGGCCAAACAGATGATGCCTTTTTTGTTGTCTTTGTTTTTAATATATGCACAACAAATGACCCTGACATAAGCTGTAGTGTATACTAGCTGGACCATAATTCTCTGTAAAGTCATGGTGTGTGTGTATATATACAGTGGGGCAAAAAAGTATTTAGTCAGCCACCAATTGTGCAAGTTCTCCCACTTAAAAGATGAGGTCTCCAATTTTCATCATAGGTATACTCTCAACTATGAGAGACAAAATGAGAAAAAAAAAAATCCAGAAAATCACATTGTCTGATTTTTAAAGAATTTATTTGCAAATTATGGTGGAAAATAAGTATTTGGTCAATAACAAAAGTTCATCTCAATACTTTGTTATATACCCTTTGTTGGCAATGACAGAGGTCAAACGTTTTCTGTAAGTCTTCACAAAGGTTTTCACACACTGTTGCTGGTATTTTGGCCCATTCCTCCATGCAGATCTCCTCTAGAGCAGTGATGTTTTGGGGCTGTCGCTGGGCAACATGGACTTTCAACTCCCTCCAAAGATTTTCTATGGGGTTGAGATCTGGAGACTGGCTAGGCCACTCCAGGACCTTGAAATGCTTCTTACGAAGCCACTCCTTCATTGCCCGGGCGGTGTGTTTGGGATCATTGTCATGCTGAAAGACCCAGCCACGTTTCATCTTCAATGCCCTTGCTGATGGAAGGAGGTTTTCACTCAAAATCTCACGATACATGGCCCCATTCATTCTTTCCTTTACACGGATCAGTCGTCCTGGTCCCTTTGCAGAAAAACAGCCCCAAAGCATGATGTTTCCACCCCCATGCTTCACAGTAGGTATGGTGTTCTTTGGATGCAGCAACTCAGCATTCTTTCTCCTCCAAACACAACAAGTTGAGTTTTTACCAAAAAGTTCTATTTTGGTTTCATCTGACCATATGACATTCTCCCAATCCTCTTCTGGATCATCCAAATGCTCTCTAGCAAACTTCAGACAGGCCTGGACATGTAGTGGACATGAGTCTGACTGTTTGAGGTTGTGGACAGGTGTCTTTTATACTGATAACTGAGTTCAAACAGGTGCCATTAATACAGGTAACGTACAGTGTAGAGGACAGAGGAGCCTCTTAAAGAAGAAGTTACAGGTCTGTGAGAGCCAGAAATCTTGCTTGTTTGTAGGTGACCAAAGACTTATTTTACCAAGGAATTTATCAAATAATTCATTAAAAATCCTACAATGTGATTTCCTGGATTCTTTCTTACCCTCCATTCTGTCTCTCATAGTTGAAGTGTACCTATGATGAAAATTACAGGCCTCTCTCACCTTTTTAAGTGGGAGAACTTGCACAATTGGTGGCTGACTAAATACTTTTTTGCCCCACTGTGTAAAATGTGTGTGTGTGTGTGTGTGTAGAGTGTGTGTGTGTGTGTGTGTGTGTGTGTGTGTGTGTGTGTGTGTGTGTGTGTATATATATATATATATATATATATATATATATATATATATATATATATATATATATATACATATATATATATATATATATATATATATATATATATATATATATATATATGCTTTGCTTTAGGAGGTCCTCTGTCCCTGAAGTTCATTTTTAATGACCAGCTGGGAACAGTGTATGTGTACTGCTTTCAGTGGTTGCTATAAAATAAAGCAGTTGTGCCCTCACTGGGGACACAAGGGTCACCACATGAATCTAAGGGGTTGCAAGGTGATTATCAAAGTAAAGAGAAAGAGAAGAGTGAAAAGAATGTACTTTTTACCATTTTCACCATCTTAGTTTAGTGTCTTAGCATGTTAACAATTGCTAATTGGCCATACACACAAAGATGGGAATGTCAGTTGTTTGCAGGTATGTGATAAACGAAAGTCCTCTAGATGAAGAGGTCACCAAAGTGATCATAATAATAAGGGGGACATGAATGTGTGCACCAGAGTTCATCAGTCTATCCAATATTTGTCTTCAAATTTCACTCATTTTAGAGGTTTGACAACTGGAGGAAAAGTAAGGGGAGTCAGATGGATTCATCCTCCGGAGATGATGAATATCTGTACAAATTGCATGGTAATTTGTCCAATAGTTGTGGAGATGGTTCTGAATCAAAGCAGTGAAACAGCTGATGGACTGACATTGTAATCCTCAGTTAGCATGCTTCAGAATCACTCTTGAACTTGAACTTGTGAAGCTCAGAAGATAAAACAGTTGGGAGTCAGTTTACAGCTGCAGAGCATCATAGTGCACACTCACTCACATGCCTAAACTTCCACTTGTATCGCCTGCTCCTCTCCACAGTTGCCAACTTTGACCCAGACACCTTCAGTGTGATGCACTGCGAGTTCTGCAGCGCCGGATTCGACACCCGGGCCGGCCTGTCCAGCCATGCCCGCGCCCACCTACGCGACTTCGGCATCACTAACTGGGATGTCACCATCTCGCCGATCCACATCCTGAGGGAACTGTTCTCCAGCAGGCCCGACCTCGTCATTCCCACAGCTCCCCCTCGGAGCCTCGGCTCTCCACGGGAGGAGGATGAGGATGATGAGGAGGTGAATGAAATAGAGGAGGAAGAGGGGGGAATCGTTGAGGTGAAGCTAGAGGGGGAGACGAGTGAAAGGACACTGAGTGCTGCTGTGTCCGATGTGCTGCCTTTGGCGTCTCCTCAACCCTGCAAGGAGGAGGAGGAGGATGGTGTAGAGGAGTGTGAAGGTAAGCTCTCATTATTGATCCATCCTTAAAAGTAGCAAAGTGCCAAATGCTCTTTCTTTCTACGGGCTGTGCAGTTATTCTTCTGGCTGCTGATGTGTTTGATGGTTGTTACCTGTCACCCCGTCAGCGTTTGCGCTTTGAACTTGGCACAGGGTGCGTAGACCTCAGTGATGACACCTGGAGGGATGAAGAAGACTTAACAGGTGCTGTCGCTGCTGTTTTAAGTGTCTGTTTGCCTTTTCACTCTGAATAAAAACGCGACTGGCTGACCTGGGTGACACCGCTGTGCACTGTGTGAAGTGTTTGAATCAAGGATGGTGGCTGTGGAGAAAATCAGCCTGAACAGAGAGAGAGAGAGAGTGTGTGTGTGTGTGTGTGTGTGTGTGTGTGTGTGTGTGTGAGAGAGAGAGAGAGAGAGAGAGAGAGAGTGTCCCTGATGCCCGCGGTTGATGTGGCACTCGGTGCATTTATCCCAACCTCCGCCTCCACTCGATTGGTCACGCCTTAGCTTAGCGGTGCATATGGGGGCAAAATGGCTGCTTCCACCTCCCCGTAGACCCAAACAATAGCGGAAAAACTGTCTGGCCTCAGCTGCTGGGAGTCCGATGCACTGCGGTTGCGGACCGGTGAGTACCGCGCGCTGTAATTCCTGTGCACCGCGTGCCCTCGGATCATACGGCGGCGTTGCGGTGCGCGTCTCGCGCCGCATCTTCTGTCACATTGTGGGCAGACAACAGCCATTAAAAACTCTTAATCGTGTCACAGTGTGTAAAGAAAAGCAGTGTCGCGCACGGCCGCGCAGGTAGCACCATGACATGTATGTCAAAAGCTCACAAAGCGGGTCATTGGCATTGTTTCGGGTGTTTCCGTTTTGCACGCGCGGATAAATCACGGCGATTTTTCACGCGGTTGTGATGTTGTTGCTACAGTTTGTGCTTTCTGAACGTCTGCGAGGGCTTTTTTTATTGTGCACGTCTGGGATGACGTCCGGTAGTCTCAATGCTGCAGGATCTCTAAAATTACCTACAGTTGCCCAATCCTCGCCATTTTACTTTGCTTTGATTTTTGATAGAGGACACGCTGTGCTCTCAAGTGCACGCGGTTGTGCATGTTTTACAGAAACAAACTACCCGGGATAACGTGGATAACTTTGTGGGCTGCAGGCGGTCATAGCCGCTGATCTTATTACAACTTATCCGGATCGACCAAGTATAATCGAAGTATCACTTTTACTCGGAAGTATCGGCTCGCTCCGCGTTACTCTGCCTCAGTGGATACAAAGTCAAGTCAGCGGATCGCTACTTTGCTCCCTTTATTATAAAGCGGTGTGCTGATGCCTGTGGTCATTGTCTCCGTTATAATAGACGGTGTTATAACGCTGCGCTCCGAGGTGTCACATCGCCGCTCTTTTACAGTCAGGAGATGAACTGACAAGCGCAGAGCCGCCCACCAGACAAAAAGCATTGTCTGTCTCCACGTCTCTTTTGATTTACCGATTTGTCGCAGAAAATGGCACTTTTGTCCCAGGAATGCCTGACTGCGGGGAACCAAGACTGCCATGTTTGTTTCATACAGTAGTGCAGTGCAATTATCACTTTTTTCCCTTTGACAGGGATTCATTACTTGAATCATTTTCATGCACATTTCCTCACAGCAGACGTTATAATGCGCTGTTTTGTTATGAATTGTAGGCAATGAGCTCACAAAGACTGAGTAGATTTTTCTGCTCTCAGCCGGCGTCCTTTATTTAAAATCAAAGCACACAGAAACATTTGAGAGGCTGACTTTTATTTAGAAGCATAGAAATGAAAATCAGTGCTGAGGCTGGTTTGTCAGACAGCACTGTTTGTTTGAAGGAGGTTGATCACTTAATTGGCCCAATTAACATGGCTTTTTCTACACTGTGATGTTTTAGATGAGGAGGAGGAAGCAGCAGCAGCTGAGGAAGAGGATGAGGAGGAGCTGCAGCAGCAGCAGCGTCCAGCTCCGGATGGTCTGAGCTCAAGCCCCGGGAAAACAGGGCTGAGCGGCGTGGACACAGACGGCCTCTCTCCTGGGGAGGATGTCGACACCAAGGGTGAGGGAGAAATGTGTGTGTGTGTGTGTGTGTGTGTGTGTGGGAAGTGCTGCTGACCCCAGAGTGTTGACAAGGGATTGGATTTGCCACAGCAAAGCCATATCATAGCTGTCAGTGGGGGGGGAATTGTTAAACTGACCTCGGGTCAGCGTTGAGGCGTGGCGTGGCGACAACACATCAGAAGGGGTTTGTCCCCGGGGAGGTCCCAAGAGGTGGACAAATGTATTTAGGAGCTAATGAGAGCACCTCTAACACTTGGCTGGTGTCGCTGCAGACTGGGTGAAGGTGCAGACAGGAAGGGTAAGTGAGCTGACATGTCCTCTGGGATATGTGTGGCCTCTAAAGGGACCTCTGCCACCTGCTGTTGCTTTGCAAACTTTGTGTCAATGCTGCACTTGGTTAAAATAATGAAGGGACGCATTGAGAGATTGTGAATGGTAACTGTTACTGTGAAATGTTTCTGTTGCCGCCCATTTTTAGAGAGCCTCATTAGCTGTTCTCGCCTCTTTTTGCAGTCCACAACTTGAAGTGTGAGGTGTGTGGAGCTCAGTTTGAGACCAGGCGGGGACTGTCCAGCCACGCCCGCTCTCACTTGCGCCAGCTGGGCGTCAGCGTTTCTGAGAGCAGCGGGGCGCCTATCGACCTCCTCTACCAAATCACCAAGGAGCGCGACGCGGACCGCCAAATAAGCCCGCCTCTTCTGGAGCCCCCTCCTGCCAAGAACTCCTCCCCGTCTGCTCCTCTGCGGAACGATGAGGATTTAGAAGACATGGACTTAGACGAGAAACCCATCCCTCTCTCCGTCCTGGCCAAAGCAGCGAAAGCAGTGCCACCCCCTTCCTCCTCCACACCGACACCTTCTCCTGGTGCCTCTCCAGCTCCGCCTCACTCTGGCTCCCCTTCCTCAGTGGTGAGGAAAGCCCCCATTTCCTCTCTGCTGCCTGTGTCTTCCCCCTTGCGCTCCCCGGAGCACAAGGCTGGGGGAATGAAAAACCTGACCTCAAGCCTCTCTGCCCCATCCACCATCACGACAGCCAAACCCCTCTGGGCGCCGCAGGAGAATGATGCTCCCCTCAACCTCAGTAAGTGTCACCTCCCTCACTGAAGTTTCTGTTAACGTTATAAAAGTTACACTGTTCATTGTTCTCGTGAGTCCTAGTTATTATTTCTTCTTCATGTGCAGCCCTGGAGGTGGACCCCAACAAGGACATCGTTTGCCAGCTGTGCGGCGCCTGGTTTGAGACCCGGAAAGGCTTATCCAGCCACGCGCGAGCCCACCTGCGGCACTTTGGGGTGGAGTACTCTGAATCCAAGGGCTCTCCCATCGACCTCCTGAACCAGCTCATCGATACCGACGACTTCAAGCACAAAGCCAGTGCATTGCAGCTCGACGGCCACCCGGTGCCACGGGGCCTCACGACCGCGCTCTCCTCCCAGAAGCAGTCCCTGCTGAGCCTCACCTCCTCTTCCTCTTCCTCCTCATCCCTCCTCTATAAGGTGACCACAGCTGGGGGCGGTTCAACATCCAAAGCTACCTCTTCCTCTGCCTCATCTTTACTTGGCCCACCCGCCAAGCGTCTCAAGTCTTCTTCCATGCGGGTCTTCCGCCTGAGTAGTGGGGAGCTCATGGCCCTTCCACACAGTGAGTGTTTCTCAGGGTCGATGGTACACTCAGTGTGTAATGTGATAAATTCTCCACAAAAACTGGGCTTTATCTGTACTAATTACACCAGTTTCCATTTGTTTTTTCAGTAGTTTTACAAAAATCATATTTAATAATTAAGTTCTCGTCTCTAATCTCCCAGGTGAACCTCCAAAGGAAATAGGCTGTGAGTTCTGCGGGGAATATTTTGAGAACCGTAAAGGCCTCTCCAGCCACGCCCGATCCCACCTGCGCCAGATGGGCATTACCGAGTGGTCTGTCAATGGCTCACCAATCGACACCCTGAGGGAGATCATCACAAGACGGGGCCTGCCTTGCGCTCTTCCTCTGAAACCTCTCAAAACTCCACCTCCGTCCTCCCCAGGGCCCCCCCGCTCACCTCTGTCAACCTCCTCCTCTCCTTCGGCCACCCTCCTCAGTCGCCTGCCCTTCGCCTTCGCCCGCCCTTCCAGTCCTGCTCAGCCCGCGGCGTCCAAATCGAGCTCAGCTCCGCTGACTTCCTCTTCTGGTGGGCTGATCCTCAAGCTGAAGCCTGAGCCGGTGCAGCTGGAGGTCACCACGCCTAGAGCAGCAGGGAGACCTGTGGGCTTCCCCGGGGAGCCTCTCAATTGGAGCAGCTCTGACAATGTGTTCCCCCTCAACCTGGGTAACCTGAGACCTTTGAGAAGTTTAGTCTTCAGGGTTTGTTTAGCAATTTAAAAGAATTGTTTGACATTTTGAGAAATGATAAATACAAAAATAAACTTTTTACTTTCCTACAGAGTGTTAGCTGAGAAGATTGAGACCACTCTGTGTCTGTACAATAAATATGAAGCTATCAACAGCAGCTGGCCAACGAAATCCACCTAGCAGCGCCTCTTAAAGCTAACTAATCAACATGTCAGTTCTGTAGTGAGCCTTGGAGGTGCTGGTAGGTGGATTTAGTCACATTTGTACAGAGCCTGGCTAACACTCCCCACCCTCCAGTCTGTACGCTATGCTTAGTAAGCCAGCTGCTTGCTGTAGCTTCATATTTAACGTTCAGACATGAGAGTGGAATGAAGAAGGTGAATAAGCATATTTCCCAAATGTTGAACTTTCCCTCTAAGGACGCCAGCTAAACATAGCTGCACATTCATTAGAAGACACATTATACTTTTTTGCAAGTCATGGTAAACAGAACAATTTAGCAGATAATTATCCAAAGTGTGCCTATTTGCATTAAACCAGTAATGCCTGTAGTGCTCTCATTCTGTTCTTTTGGTCTAACAAGGAGCATGAAACCTATTATGTTTTCTTGTCACTGACTTTCTCCCTCTGGTCTTTGCGTAGCCATGGCCCATGATGTGGAGCCTACAAGGGATATCCGCTGTGAGTTCTGTGGGGAATATTTTGAGAACCGTAAAGGCCTCTCCAGCCACGCACGCTCCCACCTGCGCCAGATGGGCATCACCGAGTGGTCTGTCAACGGCTCGCCTATTGACACCCTGAGGGAGGTTATGCACAAGAGAGGGGCGGGCGCCACCTCTCAGTCAGACCCGGGGGTGAAGAAGGAGTCGGGCCAGGGAGCCAGCAGCCCTTCATGGGAGAACGCGGTGGGCTGTTCAGAGGGTTTGGGCGTTTCAAGCTACCAGTCCTCCAAGTTCCACAAATCTCCTCTGAGTTTGCTGCAGGCGGGCTCGCGGCTCCACAAGCAGGGCCTGGGGTCTGTGGGCGCATCTGCCACCCCACCTACAGGGAAATTTTTCAGGATGTCCCCACTGGGTAAAAGGCCTCTCTCTGAGGAGACCCAATCAGTGGAGAGTGCCCACTCACCACCACATCAGCTAAAGACTTTCTCACCTCTGCCACACGATTTCTCCTTCAAAAGAAAACCATCCCCAGACAAGCACGGACACCAGGGTGAGTTATCTTTGTATTTTGTTTATTCTTTTATTTTCACATTTTGCCCCATTTTGTACTGATCATTATACTTTAAAAATTCTTTACTCCTTTGTATATTTTCAGATCCCAGTTGCGAGCTGTGTGGCTTCTACTTTGAGAACCGCAAGGCTCTGGCCAGCCACGCACGGGCCCACCTGAGGCAGTTTGGTGTGACTGAGTGGTGTGTAAATGGATCCCCCATCAGAGCTTACGCTTAGCGCCTGGATGCGCAGCAGGCCACAGAAGGTGCTGGAGATGCATCGTAGCTACATGCAGGGTAGCCGCTCCGCCCTCAAGAAGGTGAGAGAGAGGCAGATGCTTGTAAAGCTGGTTATTCATGGCTGTGTAATAACTCAGGTCAGTGTAGGTGCCTTCATTAACAGAATGACTTCTCAGACTTTACTCAGCTTTATCTGTGGTCGTTGAGTCTTCAGCAAAGTCTATTGTTACGAGTGTGAATGTTTTTTTTTTTTTTAATCGAGAAGAAGAAGAAATGTTAAATATTAGTGAAAGAACTTGTGCTTCCCACAAAGCTAAGTAGCTGTACAATACAAGATCATAACCCACTGTGCTACTCTTCTGACACGCTCACTTCCCTCCCAGTGTCTTTGAATAGGCATCATGCTTGCAGATCTAACATGCCTCAGCTGGTGGCTCGACAGACATTTTGTGTCTTGGAAAGCTTCAGATGTGTTGTCTAACAGCTTTGAGCCTTACTGTAGATCCTGTGTCTTTACACCCAGCAAAAATCACTGTGGGGACAGATGCCAGAACAACTCAGCTATTGACTTGATAGTTGCCATAGTAACCAGGGTGCCTGGCAGCTTATGTTTCATCCTCAGATAAATTATGGCATGCTGTTGATAGAAGAAAACGTACGTTTTTTTCTTTCTTTCCATTTTCTCCCTCCTGAATTAGTTTCTGGTGCATTTGCGTCACTGTCACACCTTTTCCCTGAGCTGTGATGTGACACACATACAGAATGGATCACCTTTTTAAATGTCCTTGTAATCATATTGTAAAAGGGTTTTTGTCATACTGGAGAAATGAACCCAACTAAGCTGCATGTATTGTACCTTGTATTGTTGGCCTGTATCAAAGGACCTATGTGGTGATTGAAGAGTGATTTTTTTGAAACACACTTTCCATAGAAAACATTAATTGACTAGTCAGTGGACAGACAATTAATCAGCACTGTTTTTTCAACAGATTGATCATTCAGTCATTTTTCAGGCACAAATACTAAACATTCCCTACTTCCAGCTGCTCAGTGGATATGATCTCTACTTTTTTTGTCTAATGGGATTGTAACCTCAGTATTTTCTGCTCTGTCCTAAACAATTAATTTAAAGGCATCATACTGGACTTTAGGAGGCTGATGGGCACTTTTCACTATTTCACTATTTCACATGTTATGGACCAAAAGATTAATCTCAGGCATTGTGCAACTGTATTAATACCAAAAAATGAGAAAGTAAAACTAAGTGATGGATTCAACTGAGCAATATTTGAAAAATACTGAGTTCATTTGGATGCATATTGACTGTATTGACTGTTGTTTGATCCCGGCTGATGGGTGAAGTCAAATGGAACTATGCTGGAAATTGAAGAATAGAGAAGGATAAGAAGAAATAAGAATAATGAACAAAATTAACAAAAAATGAGCTGCCTTTTTCTTGGACAAAAAAAATCTTGACTCAAAGGTGCACTTGTTAGCTTTCTGTGGAGCTTTCAAATGTATTTCATGGCCTTTACTTGCAGATGAAAACCTTTTTTTTTTTTATTAGTATGTAATTTGTTACTACCGAACATTACCACTGATGGTGAGTTAGGGTTGAAAGCTCCTGATCCATTTATGTTGTAAAGCAGGTCATTGATACCAGTGACTTAAAGCACAAAGAAGCATATAAGGATCTCTCATTGCCAAGTTCTCAGACCTAATTAGGCTCTTAATGGCGCTTTGATGACGGGTGCACTTGAAAGGTTACCAGCTCTGATTGTAAATGCTACTTTAAAACCGAGACTGTGCAAATGGAATTGACGAATATTTTCTGTCACTGCTGCCTAATCACTTACCAAGAACGGGGCGCTTCCAATCAATTCCAGAAACATTTCATTACAGCTTTAAAGGAAAAGCTCAATATTTTGTGCTTTGACAGACAGAGAGTGGGCAATCCATAAACTTTTCAAAATGGCACTTAATGTACTGTATATGTAAATTTGTAATAATAAAATAGTTTAAAAAGCCACATTAAACAAATATGTACCACTGCTATTTTTGCCCCATAATTTATGTTATTGGCAGTCAGAAATGAAAATTTAATGCAATATTTTGACATTCGTTGACATTTATTCGACTTCTGTCTTGTACGCTAAATATAAAGCTATTAGCAGGTTAGCCTAGCTTATCAAACAAGCCAAGAGATAGTCCAGTCTGTGAAACAACACTGTGTCATTTTTACACTTTGGTGTTTGTATGTGAAATAACGTGTTAGTACGTGAACTTTAAAGATGATGGTCAAGGTAGCTGTTTCCCCGTTTCCAGTCTTCATGCTAGCCTAAGCTAACTGGCTGTAGTCTCACATTTAGTGCACAAACACAAGAGTAACGTCAGTCTTCTCATTTAACTAAGAAAGCAAGCAAAAATGTGAATGCCCCAAAATGTTGAACTGTTGCTTTAAGATGAAGATAAATAATGCTATCTGTCTTATATGAAGGGGGTGTTTGCTATTTTATGCATTATTTGGCCTCATATTGACCTGGTTAGCCCAACTCATTATGTTTAATGTGTCATCATGCTAATTACACCAGGACAGATGTAATGCTGATTAGGAAACTCATCTCTGTCCCTCTTCCAGAAGAGCAGCTCACCTCTCACTGCGTCCACGGATTCTGATCATATCCTCCCCGTCTCATCGCAGAAGGCCTCCTCCTCCTCCTCTTCCTCCTCTCAGTGGTCGTCCTCTCTGGCCGTGAGCCTGGTGCGGCCGCTGAGCCGCGAGGTCGGCCAGGCCTCTTCCAAGACCGCCGAGGGTGAGGCCGGTACCGCTCCGCATGAGGCCGCTCCCATCAGGCCCGGCCGCAGCAGTCCCAGCCCCTCGCGGCTCGCCGGCGGCCTCCCGCTCCAAGCACAGGTGGCACGCAGCGAGCTCAACGTCCGCCTGCCCAGAGGTACGTGAGGATGCAGCATATGTTCTCGCTCCTGTGCACTCAGTCAGGTACACACTGTATGCCTGCGTATATCATACACCCATTTCTCACATGTTTTGTACAGTGGCTGGTCTCAACAGCTATTGGATCGATTGCCATGAGATTTTGAAATTTTGTTCCCCTCAAGATTAATTGTAATAACTCTGCTGGTCTCATCAGATCAAATGTCTGCTAAACTAATAACTTTCCCATCAGTCTTAGCGAAACCAGGGTTTAGTGCTCATCAGCAAATGTTAAGGTGCTGCTAAACATGAGCGTGTTGGCATACTGACGTTAGCATGTAGCTCATTTCCTGTGTCACAGAGGAAAACAGGGTGACCGACTGCAGCCACACAACGACGGGGTTAACTGTGGGGCACTTTAGATGTTGGACAAATGAAAAGAGTCTGCCACGCTAAAAGAAAAACAAAAACACTGAAAGCGAGCTGTTTCATCAGGGGAAATAAATAAAATGTAGTACTGTGCTTTTTCAGTGACAGCATGTTGCCTTTTATCTTTATCTTTTGACACTGATTTGGCATGATTTCTTTGAAATAGAGTGACAGGTTTATTTTTTAAAATATCTGATCTACTGAAGAATATTTGTGCAAAATTAACCCTGAAAGTACAAAATTAACAAAGAGAGGATTATTGCAGTTTATACCATAGTGCTGAGTTGAGAGAGAAAACACTGCCTCATTGGCTTTTAACAAAATGACTGTAGTAACTCCATAAGAGCGGATCCTGATGCAGCTCCTGTTTGCACCAACCCTTTTTTTCCACCTCCTCCTCTTGCTAAGGTTTCGAGCGTCGGCCCTTGAAGCACCCGTCTTGCCCAGATGGAGCTGAGAGGGACAGCGGCCCTCCTAAGCCCCCCCGCACAGGCACTGTCCCCGCTCTGGTGCCCAAACCACCCTCATACCCGCTGGTCAAACTGGTGGGCAAGTTTTACACCCTGAAGTGCCGGTGAGTGAAACCTGTGTGTCGGAGCGGGGCTTTGCGGGGCCCAGGAGGAATTTTTTTGAGAGGGCAGCATTAAAAGAACTGTCTGGTTAAGTTTTAAATAGTCCTTTAATCCCCAAGCAGCAATCCTCACCCCCGCCCCCGCCCCCGCCCCCTGCCGAGCCATACTCCACTTTTAGTTGCTAATGCACTATATTGAGAATAGCGAATCATTTGGGATTTTGTGACAACATGAATGAGTGCTTAAGTTGTGATATAACTGCAGTACAAAGGTTTGAACGGAATCGGCTGCTCCCAAGGGAGGAGCTGGATTTAACTCCATCAGTTTCTATTTTCCTCCTTTGTGTGAAAACTTGGAGCCACGGTAGATGCAGATTACCGGTCGTGTTATCTCACATCATTCCCAGCTTCGTTGTGTCTTTCCGTCTGCGTCAGGTTCTGCGAGGTGGAGTTTCACGGTCCGCTGTCGGTGCAGGAGGACTGGATCAGACACCTCCAGCAGCACATCCTCAAGATGAACTACAACAAGGCCACTGCGCCCAAAGCGGCCGCCGCTGGACCCCCTGCCCCAGCCGATGACCCAGCCCCGGTCCAGGCCTCCGCCCCAGCCTCCACCTCTACCTCCAGTACCACATCTACCACACCCACCCTCACCTCCACACCGACCCATGCCACAGCTCCCGGCAGCCACTCCCCTACGCCTCTGGCCGAGTGTGCTCCGCCTGTCACTGCCACAGAGATCGCAAAGGTCTCGGAGGAGCAGCCCCCCCCATCTCCACCCTCTATTCCCCTCCCTACCCAGACAGTGTAAGCTCAAATTCATCACTGTCATTTTACCCCAGTAGTTTTTTTTTTTTTTTTTCTTGCCTTTACTACTTCTTTTCGTCCATCCATTTCTTTCCTTTGGCCTTTACAAAGTGTTGTTGAGGAGGAGTGTTTCCCCTCCAAAGAGCCCTCTGAGCACCTTTGAAGCAGCTTTCTAGAGACTGTTACTAAGTCCCGTTGCCATGGGAACGAAGCTCTCCTGGCTTCTGTGCACTGTGCACCGGGGATGGATGATTGTGGGAAGTGTCCAAGGTTATGAGATGAACCAATGTTTTGTGTTTGCCTTGTTTATATCGAATGTCCAGGTGTGGACCGTCGCTGTACCTCTCCTCCCACTCACTGGGCGATTTAGGGGTTAATGTAGCCCTTTGTCAAACTTCAACCCCCCTTTCCCCTTAAGAACAGTGCGTTACTAAGACCTGTGAGACTTTGGCCACTTCTGTCAGCATGCTGGTAGCTCTGGCCTCAGCCTCTCACCTTAAGGTCCTGACTGAGATTAAAATACATTTATAATCACACTAGTCTCGTGGTTGAGACTTCAAACTTGTGGTAACACTAAGTGTTAAAACAGGCACTTTTAATGTTGACGTTGTCACTGAGCACTTACTGAAACGCTCAATTGAATGGGCGAAATTTGAGACTAATTCCGATTGGTTAAAGGAGCAAGAAGTGGAAGCACATCCAAAAAGGGAAGATCCCCCTTGTTATCTTTATAATGTAATACTATCCCCAAAAACGTACATTTATTTGAATGTAGCTTAAAGCACCTATTGATACCTTATATGCACACATTCATACACAATCAAAAAGTATGGCCCATGTTACTACACCATTGATGGTTTTACCTTTTTATGATGTTACTACTCCACAGTCTGCTGTTGTCTAGCAGATAGGGCTGCTGCTGTGTTGAAGGCACAGTCGCTTTCTAATCTCCCTCTTTGGATTGGAGAAGCAGGGCCATAGAAAACCTTCAAGGTTACACCTTTTCAAGTTTTTTTTTCTGTTCACAGTGTTGCCATTTTCTTTCCTGCCTTTTTCAATTTTAACCCAAATTTTTATTTATTTATTATTATGCATCTGAATGTGGTAAGCTAGGTCATTTTAAAGCTAAAGTAGAATGTTTGAACATAGGTCAGCGGTGCACTTTTACACTCGTGCACAATGTGTGTGCGTGCGTGTTAGGTTGTATGTTTGTGTACATAGCAAATGTGCATATGTTTCCCATTCTGAAGAGTAAGACAGAAGTACAACTGCTTGAAAGGAAGACGCCACCTTAGAGAACTACACGTGGGAGCCTGTCTGTATGCAGTCTGATCAGGACTTGTATGCATCCGTCGTCTTGTTAGGATGTGCCAAAGAGTCTGTTTACTTCCTTGTCTTGCCTCTGTAAAAGCTGTTTACATTGGACCTGATGGTGGAGGAAGCTCTGCACAGCTATCGAGTTCCCCAAGGCTCCACACCAAACAATGGATTGAACCGGCTGCGATCTGCATCCACGACGTGTGCACCGCCGAGTCCCCGCCCCTCCACTTTGAAAGACTGCGGCCACTGGAGCGGCTTCACGGGGCTCATGTTGTCACTGTAGGGTTAGATTATTCCAATTACACATGAACACTAAACCAAACTTGATTTCAGAGTAGGGCTCTTGAACGGTCAGCCCTCAGTCCAAACACAGAAGCACGCGTCTGACCTCGGGCCTGGAGTCTGCGGTCTGGTTTCTTTCTACATTGCTTCAGACTGTGTTCATATCAACCCACACCTGAAGCAATAACTGAAGGGTCCATGTAGGCTGACGACGTTTTCAATTTTGTTCTGGTGTTGCCCATGTTTGAAACATGACTGTTCGATCCAAACGATACCCAAACCCTTTTATGGAGTATAGATACATACTATATAACTACATGTACTTAAGAAACTGTTGATGCTATTAGAGCTATCAGCAGTTCTATTAGCAAGGTAGTTAAAAAAAATAAGTGATCTTAATTCCTCTATCGTGATTTGATTTAAACCTTTGATGCTATGTATTTTTTATTGCTCTGTGCATTTCTGTATTTGCAGTACTGCAAGGTGAATCTTAGAGTATTTTTTATTTTTACCTGTTAGTCTCTCCAAGCTGAAACTTTGGTGCTGGTGAGAATGTTTTGCAGGTCGGGAGCTGGCGAGTGGCGAGTGACTGAATGCGCGGAAAACATTTTAATGTGATTGTCACGTCCTGGTATCAAAGGACTCTAATAAGCAGGCTTTTAAGGGGTCCACTTTGCACGGTGAGATGCGATCCTCTCTCTGCATTCACAGGGTAATGGATGCCAAAGCCTCTTGCGGGGTTGCGGCTGCATTACTGCGTAAGACGTGAATTAAGAGGCCGGTGCATTAGAGGTCCCTTTTAAACGTACCTGAAGCCTCAGCTAGTGTAACTAGCTGTTTTGTGTGTGTGTGTGTGTGTGCGTGCGTGTGTGAATGAGTGTGTAAAAAGACAGTGAGATGATTAAGAAGAAAAAGACTCAGTTGAGGAAAGCAGTGTACTGTACACAAAGGGTTAAGTTTTAAGTGAATCGACTCCAGAACAAACAATAAATGTGATTTCAATTTCACACATTGAATCGCTGCCTTTATTGTAACATAACAGCTCATCACCCATCTCTGCACTGGTTGTTGGAGACAGTGTCCAATGTTGTGTAATAATCTTTCGCCACTAGGTGGTGTTATAATGTTACCTTTGAGTTTCATGGTTAATTTCAAGCAGATCTAACTCGAATGCAACCTCGGATGATGGGGAAAAACAAGTTATTTAGGAACTTAATTGACCATAATGTGGAAATTGTCCTAACCACACAGTGTACATTTAGAAACAAAACAATAGTTAATTGAGGACAGTCATTGACAACAAAACACTATTTAAAAGTTTCAAGCTTCATTTTCCCTCTTAAAAAAAGAGGTTGACAAAACAGTCCGATCATGAGGCTTATTTAGTTGCAGCCATGGAGCTTTTGATAATTACAAAGACAACATGGAAAAGACATCCTCAGAGTTTTCAGAAGTAGAAAAAAATTTACTGGAACATCACAAACTAAACTCGGTTTGCTGATGAAGATCGTATAATGTGACTCAAAGGTCCAGAACAGCAACATGGATGCTGTGAGACTTGGCTGAGTACAAATTCTTTTGGTGAAAGAAACATTTTTGGCAGCTCAAATGTGTTCATAACACCTATAATGTAAAATGATTTCTTCTTTGAGTTTGATGAATATTTCTCACTTAACTTCACCAGTGATTTTTATATATTTTTACTGGACTTATTTACTTCCTTCATCCCTCAATCGTTGTTTATTTATTTACAGAACATAAAATATTTTTTACCAGATTTTTACATACCACTCTTAAAATGTGCTTACTCCACTCCTTATTGCTACCCCACAAATTTACCCGACCATTCAACTCACTGCTTTGGTTTAGAAACTTTTAGTGGTTTGGTTCACTCTTTACATGGTTGAAATATACAATGTGTTGCAATGTCCCCCTCATGGACTGGGCCAACAAGTGCCATGTCATCAGCATATTTTTGTAAGAAAAGATAACAAAGGTTCTACACTGGTACTTAGTGGTGTACCTGTATTTACAGTCTTCATCTCTGACATTACTCTCTTACCTACAGTCTTTGTTAGGCAGGAAATCTCTGATCCACAGGACAGGACTACAACTGGCATTTAAGTCCAAGAGCTTTTTCATTTCAATCAAAAGCCAAACAAAAATCACTGAGTAAAACTCATAATATGTAGTCTGCTGGAGATGTAAACTTGATGATCACAGTGTGTGGTCTTAATGGAAGCCTTGACTGTAACTTTGCTCCTCTGTTTTGTTTTTCAAACCTCTTCTTCATCTTCTGGTCTTCATGTCCTGTTCGTAGATTGACGTGACTTTATACGCACAGCGACCGTTACTGTTTACGGTTGGCAGCCTCTTTTCACCACCTCTGTCTGGAAAGCTTGCATGCAGAGCAGAGCTGTACTGGCTTTCCTGCTTTCCAAGACTCACTTTTATCTCAAAGACAGAGAAGGATTAAATGTTTTGAGTTCTTCCTCACATTGTTCTTCCATCAGGTGAAGGATTAGCAGAACTTGAATGTTAAAGAAAGACAAAGGTTTTAAACTGGCAAAGTTCTTCTGTAAAGCGAGAATGACTTATTTTTCTGGCCACATGGGGGCACCGTTTGAGTTGATAGGGTGAACTTGCCCATTCACTCACCCAGCGACATTGTACGGTGGGTTGTTAGAGCTTTTTCACTGAAAGCAGCTTCCTGCTGCGGCTGAAAATTACTTTATAAGTGTGGCAAGAGCGAACCAAAACAGTAAAGTTGCAGGACAGAAAACCACAACAGTGCACTGAAAGATGCTCAAAAAGCTCTGTGAGTTTGTCGCTGTGAAAAACTTTTGGCGTATGCAAGCGGTCATGTGATCCACTGTTAAAGCGAAAATGTTCATTACAGCTGCTTTAATTTCAGATTTAACATGGCAGACGGGGCGTCATTTAAGAGCAAAGGCTCATGAGCTTGGTGAGAAGACAAATGAATCTGCATGACGGAGAGACTTTAATGACTTTACTTATGTTTTATGACACTATTTCCCTTCCCCTG
This sequence comes from Scortum barcoo, assembly GCA_023238725.1. Taxonomy (NCBI): domain Eukaryota; kingdom Metazoa; phylum Chordata; class Actinopteri; order Centrarchiformes; family Terapontidae; genus Scortum; species Scortum barcoo. The sequence goes on from CM041547.1 coordinate 20,787,274, forward strand.
AAACCCAGGATGCCACTTCCTAGATCAATTCTTATTAACCTGACTTCGTGTCTCCGCGTAAAAGCAATAATTGTGATCAATGATGAGGTTAATGAGTTCTCCAGATATTGGCTCCCGGGGGGTTGTATGTCTGAAGCAGAAAAAAAAAAAGCAGAAAATTCCAAGACCTTGCATCTTTGAGTCTTTATTGATTCATGTCAGTGGACAAACAATTGAGTACATCAATATAGCAGTTTATATTCACTGTCAAAATAAGTTTGAAGATTCACAGTTCATGCAGATGATTGCTGAAACCAAGAGATAATCACGGACATGAAGTGTTTCTTCACCGTTGTTTTACTTGGACGTGCAGCTCCTAAACTCATCCAAGTGGACAGTGCTGCCTTTTGTTCCTGAAAACATGTGTGGATCATGTTGTTTTTATTCCCTTCAGTTCTTTCAGTGATGGGAAACTCACTAAGGCAGCACAATGGGGAAGAGTTCAGAGTTCGGAGTTCAAGACCTGAACTACAAATACAATAGGTTCATTGATGTAATATCCAATTAACTAATGTTCTCTAGCATCATATTAGAATTTTAGTTACTTCAGTAGATCATCAAGATGACTTGGTTCATTAAAAGCTCAATCCTTTATGTCCCTTTATGTCCTTAATGTCTCTTTAGATCACTGTTGGTGCAAATTTTTCATTAAAAGTCATGTGAAAAAAGTTTTTTTTTTTATTTCTGCTCTCTGTCTTCAGGGACTGACGCAGCGATACCCGCGCTAGCTCTTCCTACAACTGTCCACCAAAATTCCCATCATATGGAGATGACAAATGACCGCATGGAGCCCCCGGAGGACAAAGATGGGAAAGGTTCTATATCTAAATGAAAAGGGGTCACTCACACTGTAATTACTTGTTTAGCTTGGACGTAAACAAGAAGAGATAAATTGCGTCATGCTGGTGCAGCTGCAGATGTTACACTCCGACCGCCTGCCAATACACAAACACCTTGAGCACACAAGTATCAAGGGGGCTGCGCCTTGAATCCAAAGAAGAAACAACGCCGCAGTGTAGGAAGGTGAGATAGCCTCCTTAATAACATTCTTTATCCAACGAGACACAGATGGAAATAATTACAGAGGAGGTATTTGTTCTGTATTGTAAATAACTCCCTTGGATTCAGACTCCAACACGTCGATGCAGCGTTGTGTGCGCTGTAATGTGTCAAAAGTGGAATGTGAAGACACATTTTAGTGAGGCATTTATCTGCTGACATCTGACACATGCCGTAAACATTCGAAAATAGCACCAACATAATGCATAAACAAACTCAATCCCTGAGCGGAGCAGCAACTTTTTCCGGGAGGGGTGGGGGTGGGGGTGTTATTGCTGCATGGTCACCAGTTCATGGCTGTGGCCATATATTTACGCGTCTTCCCCTGATAAGACTTCAAGCATCTTCTTTTTGGTTTGCACATTTCCGTCTTTCATCTAAAAAAATGTCTTAGAAAAAAATGTCTTGAATCATATTTTTGAAAGACGGAAATGTGCAAACCAAAAAGAAGATGCTTGAAGTCTTATCAGGAGAAGTTCTGATGGCAGAACCAAAACTGGCAGCCTTTTGATGAACTGAAGCTTCCTGATTATCTTGATGTTAATCAGAGTGTGACAGAATAAGTTGCTCAAGCTGTTTCCTCAAATTCCTCAAAGTCCAGTATCACATACCCGGCAGTCAGCATAACTATAGATCATGTTGGATTCACAAAGCCAGTATTAGCTGTCTAACTGGAGAATGAAGCAAAACCTGTGAGATGTGTAAGAGATATCATTCCTGCTTCTACCTAACAGGACTACATGTATATATACAGTATATATACCGAATACTGCTGTATTATTGATTGATTATTGCTTCTGCCACCTTACTGTGATAGTGCCACCCACGTATTTGCCTTCGGTCCCTAACCCGCCCTGGTGTCCACTGGCGGACTCTGCTCTCAACAATCCCTGCAGGGGATTTGTATGAGCACTCACAATACAGTATCTTCTTTGAGAGATTGAAAGGACCCTGCATGTTGATGCCAAAATATCTTCACTTGGTTCTTCCGATTTCTTGACATCATTCACCTTGGTATACGTGGAGTCAAATGTTTCTTTTTCTTGTCTTTCTCATACTTTTCCTTTTTCCCCTCTGTTTGCCATCAAACCATAAATGCCAACAACAAACTGCAGGCAACTGTAAAACTGCAACAAAATACAAACACTTTTCATCCAGGCAAAGTACTATGTTTCAGTGTGTACTATGATTCCCACAGGCAGTCAACAAAGGATTAAATGCACCTCCAGAAAAATGCACATGGAAAGTTAACACTATCTTACAGCCTTAGATCACAAAAACACCACTACAGCTGCTATGAAGCAACAAAATCCTGACGTCACCTACGCACAACACAGCTAGCACAGTGCTCCACTACCTCAGCGACTGGTAAACATGCATCGCTCTTTATTAGTGCTTTGGCTATGCTTACGCGCTAACAAAAAGTGTGTGTTTGTGTGTATTTGTGAAAGACAAAAGCAGTGACTAAGAGAAAGGCTGGCCGGCAGTGTTGTTTGTTCGGGGCATCAGTGGCCGGCTCAAACAGCAACATGAACCATGTTTGAAGGAGATGTTATTGTTTTACTTTTACTGTTTGTCGTCTGTGCAAAAAGACACAATTCCAGAGGAAGATCAGCAGTTTTAATGAAATTATCAACAGGTTAACAGTTTTCATTTTCATGAGTGTCTATGATGTGATTTTCAGTGTTATACAGACTTTAATCAAATTTCAAACACATCCCCATTAATTGTTTTATTTAAAAATCCTTTAAATCATAGTATGATAACAATAATGGAAAATAAAACTGGACTGAAGGCTTTAAAGTTCTATCAAATGTCAAATGTTCAGAACAAAAGCAGTGGGAAGTCCTTCGTAGGTCAGTCCACTGTGATTAACCATGCCTTCTTCTCATTTCTTTCCATTTTTGGTCTGAGAGTGAGAGATAATCCCACCTTTAAACTGTTTTCTGTTCGCACGCAACCAGTTACCCGAGACAAGGGGATTAAGTGTCTGGGCTGATGGACCCAAATATTTGAATAAGTTAATCTATATCAGGATGCACTTTGGCCCTTTTGGGGCTCCTTCATCTTTAGACTTCCACATTTTCTCCTTGACATTTGTTTTTAATCTTCAGAGAAGTTAATTCAGAAGGGAACTGAGGGCGAAAACAGGAAAAGTTCATATCTTTCTGTGGAGATTAGATCCTGCGGACCCCTGAGGTGCCACATGCATGTCCCAACTAGACCTATTGTTTGCCTACAAAGTTACACAGAAAACAACCCAAGATACCCAAAATGCACACAAAGTAAACAGACTGAGAATAACAGAACAATACTTTACTGGTCAGACAATAACAAATAAAACTGAGAAAACACTTCCTGCTTCCCGCCTCCAACAGTTTGCTTTTTCAAAAGACATAAATCTGCACTTGTTTAACAAAATCTGACCCATTTGTTGAAAGTCCATGCCTCTGACATGTCGGCTGAAACATCATCTAGAAAGCTATGAGGGGTTTGTTGACAGATAAATGTGATGGATAATGGTGGAACAAAAGTGCTGTTTCAGAGCTGTTCAGACCACCCTCATGGTGATGTCAGCACACACCCTGGAATCTGACACGGCTTCAGCTGCATCATTCACACTACAATCTTTGCTCTCTGCACATACGGCTGTACCTGCAAGCCAACCACTGACTAGATTTATTAGATGAAGTGATAAGGTTGGAAATATCAAGATGTCCACTTTGGTCCAGACTGAAATATCTCAGCAAGCACTGAATGGTTTGTTATTACATTTGGTACACCCGTGTCCTCCCTAACATGAACAACTTGATGATCCCTTCACTTTCCACCATCTTTGATGACCAAATTCCTGCAAAACCACTGACTTTCCAATCAGCCTCATGTGTACTTTGTGTTAATGTTTGCATTTTACTTTCTGCATATTACTTTCATTTTTCCCGGTGGCCACTTGCAAACAAAAAATCCACCTCTGGCCAAAAAACATTTGAAACATGTGTAAAAGTATAGACAGTACACCTCCAGCTATTAATATGCTCTGTTATTACTCTGTGCATTGTATATTTTTTAGCCATTGGAAGTTTAATCTCTGTAAATGTTTTCCACTGCCCAGACAAGTCACTTTGAATGACGTCACAGCTGAGTGAGAGCATGTGAGCAACTGTTATTGCACTGTATAAGCACCATCTTGAGATATCTGGTTCTCATAATAAAGCCATGATGCCAAAACACTATACCAAGACGTGCTAAGAACTTCCTCACACAGCTGCTTGCATGGCTATAGATTCTATCGCTGTGTCCAAGATCACTCCCTATCTAAAACATAATACTCTACATGTAGCATCCACCAGTTTATCTGAGTATCTAAACTCTGAGTGTGACATGTAGCTATGCACTATATCGTTTAGTGACCAAAGTAAAAAACATCCCACAGCAAAACAAAATTCATTGTTTCACCCATTTTATCCCCAGTTGGGTGGAAAAACCTTCACAACAGCATTCAGACTGTCACCAAAGTCTTCCACTGATAATCACTGAAATTATTTTATAACACAGGAGAAACTCTGAAATGCCATACATTATTGGTTTAAATGCGTACTCCTTTGCAAAAGTGCAACAGAGTAAAATACACCCACATTTTGGAAGTAATATCAAAAGACGTTGGAGAGTGTGTTTATATGAAGTCAGGGAAAAACGTCAACTTCCATCATTTCAGTGATGGATGACATGAGAGCTTGCTGTCTGATCTTCTTGTGATTTTCCTCATGCTACAGTATGACAGCTTCACACCGCAGTTGAATAAAGGCCCAAACAAACGTGTGGTAATGAGCATTTCTTCAAACATTTTTATTGCACGGTTCATTTCGGTAACATATTAACACATTTTATACTGGAGAAGCAGAGCGGCTCTGATGAAGTGACGAGGAAGAAAAAAATGCATCTTAATTCCACTTAAAAACAGTGTCAAGGTTTGAGTTGTATGTCTGGTAAGACTGTGTTCCAGGAAAAATTGTGTTCTAAAATTTGCTCACCATATGCATGGTACTTTAGTTTACATGGAAGATATTCCGGGCTTGATGGGGGAAATGAATTGGACATAATTTCCACTTTTTTTTCCCAGTTGTTCCACCTCTTTGCGTGCTGTTTTGGGACATAGGTCAAAAGAAATTAAACCATATTTAATGCAATTTATCATTAAAGGAAAAGAAAAAGCTGGAATGAACTAGTTTCCACAACAACACATTGAGTGGCCTCTTCCTACCAGCAGGTTACTGAGTGCATGTGTGGGAAGGTTGACTGTGATATAAAAGGTGAATCAGAGGTTGCATTCAGATTAAAGTGAATGCACTATATTTAGGATCAAAGTGTAAACCAAGGTTATACTCACAAACTCAGTCAGCTAAATAAATATCAATATTAAAACTGTAAAATGTCCAATGATGAAAACTGTTTTTTAATAATTTGCTGTTTTTCAGCTTTACTAGTGGTATGGCTGTATGGATGGAAGTCTTTTGGTCCATCTCAATGGTCCAGGCTGAAATATCTCAACAGCTATTGAATGGATACATATCACTTGTTTTTTGTTGTCAAACTATTTCTTTATTTTCACACACCATTTGCATTTGCACTAACTGCTTGCAGGGTTCAAAGAGTTCACCTGCAGCATGCCCCACACTCACTGAGGCTATTTCAAATAAGCTGTACTTTATTTGAAATTGCTATCTTTATTATGAAAAAGAATGGCTATTTTTAGTTTTTTGCCCCTTTCTATGGCCTGATCTGTCACCTCTTAATTTTACATACTTGAAGGATAGCGAGACACTAAGCAGAGGAAGTTCAGCAGTCTGGCACCGCTCCTTCCTATGACGCCTCGTAAGCTGTTATTTCTTATCTTTAGCTTTATATCATACACAGTCTCTCACACACGTCTGTCTCTGTTTGGTGTTGGGGGTACTGTTTATTCTGGCTCCACGATGCAACTGTGACTGCTGCTGAAAACACCACTTTTGTTCACAGAGAAACACGCTACTGTGAAATGTTTGTCTTTGACGTCCCCCGGGAGGAGATATGTTTATAGTGGATATTTTGGAGTCTTAAACAAGACTTGACCGAGAAAACAGCCCTAAATTTACACACCCTAGCTTCCTCGCTTTGTCCAGATTCATCGTGTAAACACAGGACAGTGTAATTTATTCTGCAGTCTGCAGGCGCAGGTGCCTTGATTTTGTCTGAAGCTCCCATGAGATGGATTGCGGAAATGAACTTCTTTGGAAAACTTGGATGAAGAACTATATTTGAAAAACTGTAAAAACATTTGATGGTGAACTTCCGATGTATGTCGTTCCTGAAGATTAAAGGAATAAACGAGCATATGGCCTGTGCTTAGCTGAAAGGAAATGATCTAGAGGATTATTTTTAATTTATTTAAAAAAATACTAATAATTGGTTATATGGAAATCTTACATGAATTGTGGAAGTGCTCACAAAAAAAAAAAGCTTTCATCAATGATACACGTGCAGCGCACGCAGTTTCTGATCCAAATAAATTCTGTAATGTCAGAAGGAATATTCCTGTATTTTCAGTACATAGATGTGTCTGGGTTCTCACACACATGAAAATGTACTCTGAATGTAACCCTTTAACCAACTCGTTGAAGAAAAATGTACAGTCAACAGGCAGTTATAATGGAAACATATTTAGATGTAGCCCTAATAAAATAACTAAAACAACTTTATGCACATCGTGTCACACCAACAGAGTTTCAGTCTCTCCTAGAATGTAAATTCAACATCACCGCAGCACTGTGTCAACTTGCAGGGATTGCCACTTAGGCTAGAGCCGGCGCGTAGAGAAATGATGTTCCTCTTTAGTTCAGCTCGACGGGTCTCTGCCAGGTTGCTGAGGTAAATAACCACCATCTGGAGAGGTGAGTGCTGATTGACCGCAGCCCATAAAGATCCAAACGTCTATGATCCTTGGAGCAGGATGACGAGGAATCACTTTAGCATCTCACCGCCTGCTTTTTAATCTCCCCGTTAATGTCACTTGTTCCACAAAGAGCATCTGGGGGTGCGTGGCTTTCTCGTAACTCTGAGTCACTGCATGGCCCTCGCTCCCCTCATAGAGGAGGCTGGGCTGTCAGCTGGAGATTTGTCAGCTCTATTTCAAGCAGCAGGTGACTTTCTGAATTCGGTATGGGACATTTTAAATCACCATTAAGTCCTTTAGCGGCCTTTGCCAACTGGGTTTCACATGCGGTGCTTATGCTGCTGCTGAGTTTTATTGTTTTATATGTCGCAATTGGTTTGCTGAGCTGATTAATATATGATATTTAAAAGATCTAAACTAACAAAAAGTGTAGAGTTTTAAACCTAAATGTGATGTTTCATTGAATCTGTAGGGACAATGCATTTTAGAACAAAAAAATTATGCTTATTGGATTCCTGGATGCTGTAATTAAAGGTCAAACTTTCAGCCTTCGAATAGTCATACCTGCTGTAGCACTGGTTCAATAATAATGGAGTCCAGAGAGGTGGTGGATCTTGTTACTGACGAGCCAACATGTGCCTCCGTAATTATTCTGAAACACGCAAACTGAGTAATATTATCCATCACGAGGTGACGACACCACTAATCAGCTACCAATAGTTTCCAAATCTTGCAATAAATGGGTTACTGCTTGCTTATTACTTATATAAGAAGACGAACTGTGTTGGACCACAGCAGTGGGGTGATCCATCCTCATCTCCTAAAAATAGAGAGATTCTCTAGAAGGTTCCCTAAACATCTCTTCTGTTATTCTTCATACCTCACTGGTGGTCTGTTGGACACACGCTGTTATTGTCTGCAAAACATTTAGTGGAGCAAATGCTTTACAAGACATTATTATTCCCGGGGCTGACAGCCATTTTATGCTGACGAACTGGAGCCCATCCAGTTTCACCAGTGTGGGCTAAATGAGTGGGATGAAAGCTATTTCCGTGTTATTTCCAGACCTGTGTCTAACAACATGCTTTCAGCTCTGCAAGCCAATATTGATCTGTTTGGATGTTCTCTGAAGTCTGGGGATGCATTAAGAAGAGGAGCACTCCCAGAGCCACTCACTCAGCCACACACACGCTGGAAAGCAAAATGTTAATTTGGCACCAGAAGGCTGCGAGGAAGAAGCAAGATCATCAGCTCATCAATTTCTGTTGAATAGAGTGCAATAGAGTGATACTCTCTGCTGAAACACTCATTTTGGTTCAGTCATCAGTTTTGTGGTTTGAATTTTCCTGTTACTATAGTTCCTCGCAACTATTAAGAAAAATGCATGATTAATACTGAAATGGTTATTGCATAACTTCATTGCATGGCTAACATTGTAGAACCAACATAATAGTAAATGATTAGAAATTAGACCACACGCAAGCAAGTGCTGATCTTCCTTACAAAATGACAAGAAGACAGCGTAGTCCAGCCTTTATTAAAAGATGAATTACAGAGCCTGGGTCTTATTTTGGCCATTATTACTATGGTTTATGATAACACTGTTCTGTTTACTCATATCCGCTGAGATCTACGATTGAGAAACCATCACTAAAACAAAGCCTGACTGGGCAAAAACACAAGACCTCAGACAATCAGACAGGTTGTAAACGAGCCAGCATTTAATCCAAATGATCTGAATCACCTAACTAGAGGCCAAAACAAAGGTGAGCACACCCAAAAATGTAAACAACAAACCCCAGTTGCAGAGGACAACTGTGTGTGAAAAGTAGCCTCAGTACAGTCGGTCAAAGGTTACCAGGAAGCTGGTCTGTAAACTGAGATAGATGTTTACAACAGGCAGTCTGGTAATTGACTGTTTGCTCACCACGGCAGGCCTGTCAGGCTTTGGATTTCTCAACCTGCCAAAGTGACGTGTAGTAGAGGCATACTCTGCATTTAAAGAGTTTGGAAGAGCAACAGCGTCAGGAAAGGATTCAACTGTATTTATCCGTGTTTTGACCCAAAGTACCTGGAACTTTTAGTCCCAGGAACTAAAAAGGTTCCTCATGTTCAGCACCTGACATCCACCGTGTAGTATTTTTCCAACCTTTTTCAAGGAACTAAAAAGGTTCCTGCCACCCACCGATGTCTGCGTTTCCTCCATGGTCTAAAGACTTGCCAAGAATAGGCAAATTAGTCTGCTGAGGTATGAGAAAATGATGCCTGTTTTTACATGTCATTTTTGCTTGCTGGATAAGGCCTGGACTTCATCGCTGCTCCACCTGTTGATGTCGAACATAAACAAACCTTAAATATAGTTTGTTTGGGGATGCAGGCTGAAATGAAATAAAATGTTGGGAATACTTGACAGATCAGAAATGTTCAGCACCTGACATCCACTGTGTAGTATTTTTCCAATGAGTGGGAGCCTGCAAACTCTAGAGTAGTGAAAAAGGTGACACGGTATAAAAGGTCTGAGATCTGAATGTTTGCGATTTTAATACAAAATGAAGCCTTTTGTAGCATTCTGGGGATAGAATACTACAAGAAAACAACAAGAAATAAGTCTGTGAAGATTCTCAGTCAAGACTTTGAAGAAAATCAACTGGACTTGCTTGAAGTTCTTGAAGGCGTTTCACCTCTCATCCAAAGGCTTCTTCAGGTCTGACTGACTGGCAGGAAATTCAGCAATTTAAACTCTAGTAGTGTCATTGACCCCTGTGAGTCTTTAGGGTCTAAGGCAGATCATTACCCCACCCAGCCATCAATGAGTGTTAAGCCGTCTGGGAGGGATCTCAGGACTGCACTGTAAGTGACTGATAACTGGTGTCATAGGCCACCTCCTCTGTTTAGTGATGGTCGGTCCAGTTTGACGTAGATAGTAGTATTGTGGTAGTATAGTGGAGCCGTCATCTCCAGTATGAACTTGGTCACCTGCAACACTACCAAACACCTGGCCACCATCCCAGTCCCTCTGGTTGGCAACACCCCATTTCACAAGATCATGGAGATAAAACTGGACTTGGCTGAAACCATAGTTTACTATGATGTCACTTCTCTTTTCACATGCACTCCCACAACAGAAGCAGTTAAAATGGTAAGAAGATATTTACTTGATATTGTAGTCCACTGTGTTGATGCGGTCTGTGCAAGCCTCTACTGCTTGTGCCTTGATTTTTGGTTCAGGTGTAATCCACATATCTAAACCAGTGGCTGGGAGGGGAGTCTGTGAAAGAGGTTAGTGCCTTGTTCTCTACTTCCTCCGTGTATAGATCCGCCGCTATAGGAGACACAAGTGAGCCCATGTCACAACCACGTTTCTGTCTGAAGTAACCTTCTCTGTACTCGATATAGTGATATTTAGGCAAAGGGTAGATTTTTTTTTAATTTTTGATTCTTTTCATCACAGTGTCTTTTGAATTCCCCCCTGGGGATCAATAAAGCCTTATTGATATAAAAATGTTATTATGTATTTATTGATTATATCTGAATCTGCAAAGTAACTGATAATGCTAAGGTAATTGTTGTGGGAGTAAAAAGTACAATATAACGTAGCAGAAAATAGTACCTCAGACACAAGCACAAAAACTTTTGGGCCCCCTGGTAGTCATATGGCCCACTGATATGAATGGCAAAAATACAAGAATTTTCATGCATCGGCCTACAATGGTAAAAATGGTTGAATATGGTGGAATACAGTAAAAATGTCAAATATCACTGTTTTTCTTCTAAATGAAATGCTGACATTACAGAATACATGGTTTTATACTGTAATGGCAGTGAGATTAAAAAATGTGTTTTTAATGGAAGTCAATGAGACATTTTTGGCCACAAAGGTGTCCAGAGGGAGTATCTGACGCTACGTAAAAAGTACTAATGCAATCATATCAATTTTGTTGCTAATCTTTGACATATCCAAGACTCTAATCACCACCAAAGCCCCAATCCCCCTACTATTTATTATATGGAAAATAATTTTTTTTTGTGTGTTTTTTTGTGATAAATAATGAAACAATTCAAATAGTTAAACTGGCATTTAAAGGGTTAAAATTCTGAAAATAATTGAATGTTTGGTAATTTTGAGTAGGTTTGAAGTGGTTTAAGAAATTTATGAAAAAAAAGTACAGAAAAAATATTGATGTATGATGATTTAATAGCAGTTTATTTGTGCGTGTACATTTTTGCCACAAAGGTGTCCAGAGGGTAGTAAATTTGAGGAGAGCACAAGGGTTAAAAGTACAATTCAACATAATCCAGTGTCCAGTGAATGTGCAAGCTAAACTTTATATTCTCTCCTGTTTGAAACAAACCTCACTCAGTGTATAAACATAAAAGATGTTATTCTAGTAATTTCCCTGCTGTGAGCCTCACTTCTCACTCACTCTCATTTCATTAATGGTATATTTATTTTCACACATTTTTTTTTCTTTTCACTTATGGTCGGTTACATGAAAAAGTGCTTCAAATGGGGCCAAACATGTGCAGCATGGGCGTAATTATTTCAAATCTTCTGTGCCAAGTGAAAGTGTTGGGCTTGATTAAACATAGTACCAAAAGAATAATATACTGGCATTATTAATGGTCATTGGTTTTGTTTGAGGTTCTAGGATGTAGGATTAATAAAGTTTTATCTTATCTTCTGGTATGTGGTGTAATTGTCCAGTGTTGCAACACCCCAAACATTTCAGCCCACGTGTATGCATTACTTCGACCCTTTATTCTTTGATCACAACACAGTCTGACCACAGCAACAAGAAACACTTCATGTTTTTCACAATAAAACTAAGTGGGTGAGTAATTCTGGTGTTTGCTGGACTGTTCAGTCATCATGCTGGAATCATTTGTGAGTGTGTTTGTGTCTGATTGTTTTCGTTCGACGGCAAATTCCACACTGAAAATTATGAGAATACCATCTATCATCATCGTCAAAACTTTATCAGGGAGTTGACATCATGTCTGCGTGATTAAACATTGTTTTATCTAACTTTATTTAGATGTGATTCCAGCTTCCAGATGTTTGTGTGTTTTCTCAGTGAGAGTAGTGAGTCATACTCCCAGGGTTTCTGAACTCGCCTTCCCGCACTATGGCCCCCCTCTTCAAAGATTTGCGAATAGTTAGGCCTCTTTAGGAAATATTTTTATGCACTCTTAACACCTCCGTTAACCTTTAAATAGGGAGGGAGGATAGAACCAGAGCTTCCTTCAAGAAAAGGATGTTTAATTTTGACACATGCCATGGTGACAAGGAAATGAAACATCCTTTGTCAGATCTCAAAAGTACCATGGTACACAAGAAATTAAGATTAGCTATTTCTTTCCATATATTTTCAGCATGCGCTGTGTTTAGGCTGCCTGCTATCCTTGCATGACCTGCAGTTTCTCCTCTTAGAGTGGAAGAGCTGAACGGAGGCGAGATTTTGAGGATTGCTGGGAATAACAAATTACGTAAACTAATGGCTCCGTAATGGATCGTTTCTATGTTGCAATGAGAGACATAGCGGATGCCATGGATGTGACTTTGAACAGGACAGTTCAATTTTAAACACAGAGAAAGGGAAAGAGTAAAAATAACGCTGGAAGAAGTGGTGATGCTGCTAATGTCAGAGTGTATTTTGGGCTTGTTTATATATGTATTTTTTGTAGCTGTAAAATGCCACAAACATGTATCACACCCATTCCCTGTGCCTAGAACCGTTGCTAAAGTTAAATCAAGTGGCTCTTTAAACTTTTAGGACCGAAACCATTGTAACTGGGCTCGAATACGTTGGCAAAAAAACAAAAGCTTCACACAGAGATCTGCAGTAGATGACTGGTGCAGCTAGTTGAGAAACAAGGTTCGGAGATAAGCATGAGAATCCTCCAGGCCGTTCACTGGAACTGATTAGACCATGAAATGTCAATATGAAAATGAAAATGAAATGGAGTTTGGACCATCTCATCTGAGCGGAAGACCGTCAGATATACAGCGAGGATTTATTATAGATATTCATAAACCAATCAATGAGCAAAACCACTTTGAATACAAATGAAATATCAACTGTTGTGTATAATTGTGTCTCCACAGTGAAAAGCCACAAACCCAAGATTGTAAACCATATCTGCAGTGCACCTCGAGTTACACTGATGGTGAATCAGAAACAGACTTTGTTGGGATTATATATATATATATATATATATATATATATATATGTAATACAGCCTTGAACTTTGCCTCGGGTGTCAAGCAAATATACACACAAGGTACGTTAATGCATTTTACTTCTGCAGTTAAACAAAGCAGACTGAAACGCTCCGTTAGTAGACCTGCATTCAGATGATCTGTGGCCCCTCATTACTTGTCATTATCCTGTCATTCCTGATCCAGATCTCACTCAAGCTATTACAGCGTGATGGCAGGATACCCTCCCAAAAAGGCAGAACAGGAAGTATGTGACGCTGGGGACCCAGAAATCGGCTTCCATCCTCATTCCTCCAGATTACAAGAATCTGGTTTGTGAGATGCAGAAGCCTTTCGTCCTTCACTTCATGACAGCTTTTATTTAGTGGAGAAGGGGTGGGGGGGGGGCTGCAGTCTCCGGTGAGGCTCCACAGCTGTGTGGACTGAAGCGGGGGCCGGAGCCTGACCACAAAAGGAGAAATACAGCAGGGACTCGCACAGTAAATTTAAGGGAGGGAGAGAGAAGATTATCATGGCAGAGTGAAGTCAGGCCTCTGTAATGAACACCATCGCTGCATGTGATCGGATCATGTTCAGTCATCACGTCCATAATGTGTTAATGTATCGCACTCAAACACGTGATCCTCAGCACATCACACTGCGGTCAGGCGCATCACTTAAAAAACTTTACCGTGTCTATGCTTTATTTAATTGACCCTTTATTTATTTTACCTCAGCTACCAGAGAGTTTGACTCACTGTTACAGATAAATTAGATATTTCCCCACAGATGACCTCCGAAAAGCAAATATCTTTCTTACTGGAAAAAATTATTTAATTTTTTCAGATTAGGACTAAAAACCATATAACGCTATACATGTATAGGGTGCACTAATTAGTATTATATATATCTATAGTATAACATTAACTATAATACTATGTAAAATGTGAATCAGGCACTACTGCTACCTCTGTCTACCTCTCTGTTCTCTCAAGGTGAATGTAGAGTTTCCAATTATGGTGGCAGATTTACCTCTCGAGACTCTTAATAACTGATGATCTATGGGTCCGAGATGTCATCCAGAGGTAGACAAGAGCAGGCTTCTCATTTCTAGCAGCAGCTGTTGATTTTGCCGGCTGGGTAATCAGCTGGACATGCTAACGTTTGCAGCTGAGTTTGGAGCAGATACTCTATCTGCGTCAGCTCCTACCACAGGAGTACTCCAACCTCTCTGTGATCCTCAGCCTGTGGCTCTGGATCATGTATCTCTCAGCGAGTTTCCCAGTGGCCAAAGGAAAAGAGGTGTTGAGCGACAACTCAGACCCTCCCGCGTTTGTCTCCGTACATATCTGGGAGCGAGGCTCTTACTAGAAGTCCTGTTATTAACTCTTGGAGCATTGTGCTGCAAAAAGAAAACAATAGAGTGAGCTGGTAACACGGAGACAGTGTGGACTTTACTGTGTATCTGAAGTGGTTATTGTCCTCACATAATGAAGCATAAATTTTACTCTGTTATCTGCTTCCTCTGGCCTCATAAAATGAGGTTATTCCACTTAAGAGTATACAGCACACAGACTTCGAAACAGCAATGTAACATTGTCTTTTATAAAACACAGTCAGACAGATAGGCTCTTTTTCAAGGTTTTTAGTTAAAAAACAATAACATGCATACAAGGTGATCAGAATCAGTGTTTTTGTTTCCTGTGTCAGCATGAAAAGGTGTGATTTAAAGCCCATACAAGGGGAAAAATTGGCTTTTCATCTGACAATCCTGAAAACACCTGATTTGTTTTATGATTACAGACTGTAATTGACACACATGGCTCAGTGTGTCGAAAATAGAAAAGCTTGGAGCAGTGAGGCTCCCCCCTCTATTCAGAAACATGACAGAACAAAATGGGCCTGGTATGACTGATCGTAAAACAAATAGTGTTTCAGGTTTCTGGCTGGGCTTAATCCTGTGTGAAAAAATCTCTACATTTGACTTTGTTTAGATTCCAATGTGTAAAGACCCACGATGGATGAAATCTCCCCTCTACAAGCCACCGACTGTGAGGGGTTCCTTTGAAGTCTCTTTTTCAAGTCATGTTTATACCTCTAGTCGGACTGTGATTTAGTGGTTTGTTTGAATGTGTTACTTTTCCTCCAGGTTAAAGTCTTTTTCTCTGTCTGATTTTGAGACAAGGGCTGACTGTTTTGGAAAGCCTCTGGTGTTAGAAATCATTACTTTCTTCCCATCTTTTGGGTAGCGTTATTGGAGCAAACCTCTCTGAAAACCATTTGCTTTGATCAATAAATGATCATGGTGGTGACTCCCCTTGGTGAGTGATGATGTGGCAGCTTGAATCGGCAAGCATTAGCTCATCTAAAAGGCATCGGGCAAATGAGCTCATTCACACCCTGATAGCCTCTTTGCAAGCTGGCAAATGAGTTGATGAGCTTATTTGCCAGGAAACTGCAAAAAAAAAAAAATCTGGAGGCTAAAACCAATTCCTCTCTGTGACTGTAGACTGCTAAGACAATGACGCGTGTCTCTGATTGACTTGTCACGGTTCACTGAAAGCCACTTTACATGTTTTACTGGGGGAGCCAATTTCACCAACAGCTGGAAGTCTCCATTAAAGCAGCCTGTCTCATCTTAAAAGGGATACCATGTTTGTAGCCATGCCAGCTGTGTGGCTCTACAGATGGCAATGTCTGTCAGTCAGCTGGACTTCTGACTGACTTACTGTGGATTACTGTGGTCCAGGCTGAAATATCTCTGCAACTCCCCAGAGGATGAATCCTAATGCTGCCGATTGACTGTCACCAGCAGCTTCACATTTTGGATTTTTAGTGAAAGATCTTGACAAACGTTGGATGGAACCCTTTATGGGGCAAGTGATCATATTTCATCACTTCCAAAATGAGGCTCTCCCACCTCTCCATGAGGCAGCAGAACCATTTTATTTCTCCAAGCCAATCTTGGGAGATCAGGCTACGTCCCACATAGTGATTTCATGTCATTTGACTAATCAGCAGTGGCCCAAACTTTTTCTTGCCTCTTGACTTCACTGAATGGCCCTTCATAGTCAGATGTACACAGAAATAAGTTCAAAACTATCGATGGTAAGTTGATGAAACTCCTACATTATACAGTAGAATCATTGTGCTAAATCACCATAGAAGGGCAAGGAACCATATATGGTTACTTCATTGACATTGAATTTGGACCATAAAACTGAAAATTTCTGAAAAAGTAAAATAAGGAACAAAGTCTTTTAATATCCACCTATGATGGTCTAGAGTTGAAATTTTGACTAATTTTGACATTCATACTTACCTCCAGATAAACCCAACTTGTCACTGTCTAGGCGCAGGTCACAACCTGCTCCCCATGAAGCAGGAGTACATTTTCTGACACACACTACTATGTCTGTGCTAATAGCTTTAATGGACCAGAGTTTTAAAAGACATCTGCATGAAGTGCATAGTCAGCAGAAGCTTTCAGCACCAAAGTGCAAACCTTTAACTGAGTCCCAAAGGAACACAACAAGGGGATCTTATCAGTTGATGGTAATGTACAGTGCACTTTACTGTACTTGGTCCGAGCATTTGTCCTCAGCCACACACATACAGTGCTGCTGCATTTTGTCCTTCACATCTGCGCTGCGAGGTTCAAAAACTTCAAACATCACGAGTGACAAATTAAGTCCCTCCAGCAGTTCACAACCTTGTTTGCAGCAGCATCCTAAACTGGAACAACAAGCACTCAGTCAGTGAGTATTTGAGCTGTGGGTGACTCTTAATGCTGCCTCACAGATCAACACATGCTACCACACTGACAGCCCCTCTCCACTTCTTGACTTCATTTGGATCCTCTGTGTGTGCATGTTGTTGGTGTAGTAAGTGTAGCTCTTGGCCTTTTGTAAATAAAACTATGCAAATGGGACATCCGGGAAGTGTCCCAAATTGTTGAGTGGCCCATGGAGCTCCAGTAAAAGAGTGCTCCCCTGAGGAGGGCCCATTATATTTGGAGGTCAAGAGGAAACTGCAGCAGGTGATTGGATGAATGCAGTGAAAAAAGAACGATTGCAAATCAGTCTGTTTGACGTTTCAAGGAAAGTGAGAGGAACAAGGTAAGATAATATCTTTCAATGGTGTTATTGTTTTGCGTAGTGTCAGCAGGGACTCTGTGCCAGATGTGGACAAAGAATGACCTCATATCGCAGGGGACTGCAGCTATTTGTCATGTGAGTTTCCATGCAAGCTGCCTGTCATAATTCAGCCAATATATGCAATTTAATAAATGGACAAATTACAATGTAAGGGATATATATGCATTGCAGCTCATATAGGCACTTAAAGATTTATGACCACAGGACTGTTTCAGCAGTGACATGCATTATGTATTATGGTTCCTGATTTGTGGTCAATTCAACTAGAGTGAGGATTTATGTGTGAGTAAGTGAAACCCTACAACAAAACATTTTACTATTTCTTTTATTGTTTTTAGTCACAACAAAAATATTGATGATACTAAATCTAATAGTAAATACTGAAAATATTGTTCAACGCAGATCTTCTCTGACTGATTTTGGTCTTTTGAACTCAAATTGGATTTGTCAACTCCATCTGTAAGTGGCAAGCCTGTCGAGCTTTGGATGTCACAACATGCCAAATCGATATAGGATGAGCCACCGTCCATGTATAAAGAGAGCAAATCCCAAAAACACAAGAGCAAAAGTGTAAGGAGTGATTTAAACGGTGTGTTTGTTCTTTGTAGTGTAAGCTGTAAAAGTTGGGAACAACTAATTAAGCCAATTTTAGTATGATTAGCTGGCTCAGTCTGGTAATTAAATCTGCCTGCTAAATTGACAAGATTTTAGCTAGAAATGATATGCTACTTCTGTCTGGAATCAAGAACTTAAATTTTTTTTAAAGCAGTAACTAAAGGCCAGTGGTCAGTTCCAATAAGCAAAGCCACCGGCAAAGGCACCAAAATCAGCATTATATTTCCACCTGCTGGACTTTAAAACTCAACCAGTTGCAGCCTTTTTGAATCACTCACGCAAATCTTGTTTTCACATCATCATGTAGTATCTGGACAAGATTAACCTGATTTGTTAAAATAATTCAAAAAGGGTGAAAATGCAAATGTTAATCCGAGTGTTCAGCCACGACAGGAAGTGAAGGAACAGATAGTGCAGAGGGCTGATGTGCTGCAGAGGGAGGAATCTGCAGCATCTGGTCTCAATCGTTGCGGCCACAGGCAGGAGAGACCATTACTCTCTAGCTGGCACTTTGTGAATGAGGCCTTTATGAGAGCTTTTGGACACGACTCTGTGAGCCAATACAGTCACACTCTGACATTTAAATGAGCCTTTGGCCATGAGCATGTCATGCTGCCAGACATACACAAACATGTTGGTAGGTGAGTGAGTGTGGCTCACAAAACGACATTTCAGTATACAGTATATTTAGTCGTCCCTGAAAAAAATTTACGTTCCCATCAGTAAACATGCAAAATCAGGACAGGATATTACTGTTTTGCTATAAAACTTTGCATAAAAGGTCTTTCTTTTAAGCAAACTGGCACTGAAATGCTTCTGAATGATGTGTGATTACATTTAAATACCGACCTTCCTGTTTTCTTTTTGCACCCCTTGCTGTTTCAGCAAAGACCAATGTTATTTTTTTCCCAGATACCATGCATTCTGACAGCACATACTTAGAAATGTCACAGATAAAATGCACCGAAAGAAAGACAAATCTGGAACGAGTAAAGTAAAACCAACTCTCTAAATCGTGACCGTAAGACAATTTAAAATAAACTCTTTCATGCATTAGATTTTGCATTGACAGAGAAAAGGTGTGGTGTCCTGGGTTGTGGGTAGACACATCACCTCAGGGCGAATACTATAAATTGCTCAGAGAGGTGTGATAGTGGGAAAAGTGTTCATAATCAAGACCCCGACACCACACCATGTAAAATAAACTGCATGGTGGTGTGCCTGGCTGCCTGGGGGGTGCGCATAACATTCACTGGATATTTCACTTGTAATTGAGGGGCAGCAAACACATGAGCTAACAACCTGGAATTTATAGACCAACTGTAAACTAGATAATTACACAGAATTGACTTCATTAGCTTGATTTATGGTGCAGCAGGGACAAAGGGGCTTACTTTGGAGAAACAAGCAGTATTTTGCTGGGACTGTTATTTGGACTGTATTGGTGTGATGTTTAGCTGAAATAACAAAAGACAAGACTTTTCATCAAAGATAGCTCTCTCTTGATTCCTGCAGATCTTTTTCTTATTCCTTTCAGTTCATCCAGATGTACTGTATGTGGTTCACATGGTGCTGGGCCTCAGCTGCAATGAGTGCAATTTAAGTTTTCTGATGGAAAAATGGATTTAGTCTAAATATTTTGAGTGTGTTTACAACAATTTACATATACATTATTACTGTTAGTGCACACTCATGTTGCATTTTTTTTATCGCGTTCCTCATGACTTCCAGGCAGCAATTGCGGTATGAAAATCGACTTGAAAATGAGCTCCAAAAGCTGGCTTTTATAGCACACTGAAAAGAATAGAAACCAAAGACAACCTAGGAGGAACAGCAGGAATTTGAAGAAAAAAAATCCAAAACACTGATATGTTTGGAAAATGGTTGGTAGGATTTTCAAGTATATTTAATTGTGGGGACTGGCCCATAAACATGCAAAAGGCTGGAAAATCAATTAAATAGACAGAGATACGGGTGTTTAACAAATTCAGATGATGAATTCAGATGATGCATCTTCCAATGAGTTAAAGGTATAAATCCAGTTTATAAAAAAAACTGCGTGCCAGTGTTGTTTCGCAAATCTGCCCATTAAGGGCACTGATACAAGGCAAAGAGGCAGGAGGAGGCACTTTCCCAGCAGTTCTGGTTTTTAGTCCAAACAAACTATTTAAGAGCTGATAACCATAATAAGCACTGTGGATCTGTGCAAAACTCAAAATATTTAACAAGCTTGTCTGTGAGGCCCAGTGGGTGAGGTTTACTGCAAGACACAAGCCGAGTGTGTTTCCATCAAACATGAAAGACCAGGTTGATCTCAGGGCCAGATCTCAACAAAGATACTTCTAGCTCAGCGCCGAGCACTGAGGACACTTCACTGAATGTTTGTGAAGAAGCCGTGTGCAATTTTTCCAACAACTTTGTAAACAGGGGATCGTAGTATTACGCAATTTTAAAGTTCTTTACGAATTTAGTGTAAGCGAAATGCCTCTTCTGAAGCAGGATTGCTCATTCGGCCTCATAATAAACTGCATTGGCTCTAACTGTGTAAAGGCAGTATAAGGCCATAACCCAAACCTCATCTCATAGATGATGTTTAAACATGTAAGGGTACCACAGAAGTTATTTGGGCCTTGCATAAAGTAACACCTGGTCCAGTGAGACCTAAACTTTCCACTGCATGTCTTCGGCAGCTTTGCTCTGCTAGCATCGCTTTGTTATTATGTTTGACTTGTGTTGACGAGGTTTGGGGCTCTGCACAGCAGGAGTCCAGTGAGTGACTCCACTCGTCTGTGGAAAAACTGAGGGCGGAGAAGAAATCATAATTGCACGGGACAGACAATTTGGACTTTACACTTGAATGAGAGTCTTCCCATGATTTCCCTAAAGGTCTCCATTCAGCTGTTATGGTAAGTCTGATGTGAGATGCCAGCATAATCAAAGAATCCAAAGTGGAGATGTATAAGCTAATATACTTTCTATGGCTTGTTTTTCCCCTTCTTACATAATGTGGAGCTTTTCAGGAATGTAATTTTTAAAGGAAGAAGAATACATTTCTGAACTGGAAGTAAATTACTTTTTTGGAAGCTGCATTGTAACTAAAATGATATGTTTCCATTGAAATCAAAATGTTTTCTTCAATCTTCTTCAAGCTTCTCTAATCAGTGAATCAGATGTTATGTGTAATGTTAAAGGGAAATGGAAAATTGAAATGCGTATCACTGAGGAGAACAGTTCTCCTCAGTGATACGCATTTCTTTTTTATTGCACTTTTGATTTAAATTTACTGCTTCGGGACGCTCTGTGTTCTCATCAGGGTCATTTCCAGTAAAAAAAATTTCATTTATAACACATTATATTCTAATAAATCAACCAATAAAGTCACAATATCCCATGACCGGTAATTAGAAAGTTGCTTTTCTAGTGGTCGACCTCCATTCATACCCAAGGAGACAGCGCATGCCGTTAAGCACAGGGTGAAGACACTCTTGGGCAAGGACGAGTAGGAACAGGATTGATGTCAGTGACTAGAGCAGAGTCTGAGGATAGAAGACGGGCAGTAAAGTTTAAAATAGCTCAGACTCTTTTTCTTAGAGTGGGAGAAGAAGCTGTGAGAAAACCCAGTGTTTCTAGTGGTCTACAATGGTTACAATTGTCTTTGATCAGTGAAAATACAGATGAGCAGATGACTCATTTTCCATCACTGAGCTTGTATTTTGCAAAGTTCAAACAGGATGTTGTGATATAAAATGGCTTAAATCCACTTAATGAAGGAAATTTTATTAGAGTGCTGACCAGTGCTCAGTAAACGTGAACTTTGTGCGTCAGAGCAGGACATTCAAGAGTCATCGCAGCGAACACCTCAATGAGGCACATATCCTACAGGGTTACCATTACATAATCACACACTCCATCTCATCATCAGCCTCCTGAACCAACATTATTTCTTGTCGCCATAACAGAAGGAGGCTGGGGCTGAAATCAGACAGACTTATGCATTAAATGGAGTTATGCATCAACGTCCTCTGCAACGGTGACTTCTCTCTCTCTGCTGCTGACCTTTTCAGAGTGATGCGGTCTCTCTCACACACTGGATGGAGCCTGTTTTTTCACGTTAATATTCACTAATGGAGTTCTCATTTGATTTATACTGTAACTGCGCGATAAGTGGCCTGTGATTGTGTGCTGTGGCTGTTTCACACTTCAGTGAGTCAAGGAAGTGCCCATTTATTATGTACGTGTGGTGAAAGACAGGAATGATAATGCAAGCGGCTTGGTGACCGCTGTTCATCCAGGAAACGGAGATTAGGCACTGCCAGGCATCCACAAAGGACAGGAAGCACAGCAGAAGTCATATTTGTATGTGTTCACTTCTTTGACAACAAAGTAAATATGCCCATATTCATGCGGTGAGTGCGTCGCTGTACAATGAATAATAGTGGAGTTTTAATGTAGTGAGTGTGGCAGTGATGATGCCGGCTGATGACGTGTGGCACCCCGGGGAATCTGACAGGGGAGGTCAGCTGACGCGATTTGTATAAACAAACCAATCAAATCCACGATATCCTCATCAGACTGAACAGAAATTGATGCAATGGTTTGGATAATAATGATGTAAATGCTTCAAAATCAGCTTCAGAGCAGTATTAACAAATGTTTTGCCCACTACATATATGTATACACTATATACATATATGTAGTATGTATATATATATATATATATATATATATATATATATATATATATATATATATATATATATATATATATATATATATATATATATAAATTGTGGAAAACTCACACGTAATCTATGTCAACACATTTACATAAGGTTTATTTTGATTCAGCGTCAGTCATCAGTACAGTGCATGGTCCCCCTCAGCCAGCTGACTGTGCCTTGTGCATATGAGTACATACTTGTACATGGACATATTGTGTGCAGGGTAAGTGTTGCTGCAAGTTCCCATGCTCTTGGGACAAACAGTGGCAAGGAAGCTGCGGTTTACTGGTCACTCTTCGAGGGCGTGTCGAATGTCCCATGTGTTTAAATCAATGTGCCATATGCCTGAGTGAGCCTCCAGCCTGCAGCACCCCGGATGACCCTCTTGGTTTTTGTTTTTTGTTGCTTCATGTGTTTCAGGGGGACTCTTTGTGATTATTTTCTCATCTTGCACATGTGGGCTTTGTACGTGCAGGACTGCATTGAAATGTATTTAGGAGGAATCCAGATTCTTTGGAGCGTTAAGGACGGATGATTTCAGGAACAAAGCAATAAATTATTCAGTACTTTATGAAAATGACCAGGGTTCAGAAAAAATAAGTTTTCCTTTAGCAAAAAGTTGTCAGACATTTGAGGGAGTGTGGGGGTGGGTCTTGTGATTTTACTTTTTTTCACCCTGAATTTATGTTTCACTTTAGTCCTTCTTTGATTTTGATAATAGCCATATAAATAGCTCTAACAGGGTTGTGCAACATTTGGCTCACCTTACATACATAAATTCTATCTTCATCTGAGCTATTGATTTTTTTCTTTTTTTTCTTTTGAATCTAGGCTGGAGTAAATGTATTTCAACTCATGGACTCAAATAGCTTTGCTTGCACTTAGATTTTCTCTGCTTGTTCTTAAATTGTGTGCTTGCACTCGGATTTATTGTTGCTTGCGCAGATTTCCTGCACTCAGCTTCAGTCCTCCTCCTTGCACTCACACTGCTTCTGCACGCCCCTGTGAAACTTCTGCTCTTGGATTTTGTCTGCCAGCTACAGTGTTGACCAATCAAAAGATCCTCGTCCTGTTGCGGGCACGTTTGCCTAACTTCTTAGAGAGGCCCAAACGGGCTGTTAGTCAGTAAACGGGTTCCTATTATATGTACTTCTCTTGCTTTTTTAAAATACTTTTGGAATAAAATACCAGTTATTGCATATACCAGCACCTATGCTTTATTTTAATTTTTTTTACTAAAATAGCTACATATAGTATTAATAACATTTATGGGGTGCAGTCTGCCGCTAAACTGTAAACTCCTTCAACTAAAAGGCTTTTTTATTTCTGGTTTCCAGACATCTGGAATCACAAACACATATTAAATGTAATGAACACGCTGTTTATTGTCTTCTTTCTCTATAATCTTTGATTAAAAGTTATTTCAAATGTAGTAGAATATTTATTCTCTTTTTGTATTTTCAATATAAAGTTTTTTATTATTATTATGATTTCCACATAATTTACATGTTTAGATGTACAATGTACATCTTTAGTAAATTTAACATTTCACAAAGGTGACTTGTATGTGGAAATTACACTCAAACAATTAATGTGAAGTGGGAATAATTTCAACTTGTTACATGATACAGAATGATGTTTACAGTGACTTGATTTAGCTTGTTATGTGTATGATAGACAATTACTTGGCACAACTCTTATTGTGTGACATTCTTAGTATGTAGTTTTTATACATATCAGAAACATTTTCTGAACAACAAAAAAAACAACAACAACACATACAATGTTACTTGTTGGGATTTTTAGTATGAAGAACTTAAAACCTGTGAAATGAAATGATAAGTTACCTAACCAAAAGATAATTAGTTGGTTCAAGTGTAGTTTTCCCTCAAAACTTATAATAACTCAAAATTTAGTGCAGACAGTTGCCTTGAAATTTTTAGTTTTCCTAACTGTTACTGATCCACTCATCATATGGTGAACCCAAAGACTAACACCCCTACTTGTAACCCAAGGCAACAATACCATGAAAGTGGAGAAGCGAGAAAAAAATCTACATCTCACAATGGTTGGATCTCTTAACACGACAGATATCAGTTAAACAACAACATGCCCAAGTGCCCTCATCCAGAAACTTGAGCAAAGGTATTGTTGTTTTGTCGTAACAGAAGACTTTATTTATGATGAAAAGAGAAGAATTAACCAACCGGCTTGTGGTCACTGTTGGCATGACCTGACAACATGACATGGGCGCACCTGTGTCTTCTACAGTGGCCAGTCTATACATGGAGGAAGTAGAGAACAAGGCCCGAACCTCTTTCACAGGCTCCCCTCCCAGCCAGTGGTAAAGATCTGTAGATGAATCCTGTGTCAAGATCAAGGCACAGGAGGCCTTCACAGACCACATCAACACAGTGGACTACAACATCAAGTTCACCAGTGAAGATGTAAAAAAAAATTTCTGGCCTTTTTAGATGCAGTACACATCGAAGGTGACAGAAGCCTGAACACTGAAGTGTACAGATCATCCACTACAGCACAAGCTGGGGGTTACTGAGACCCTACACCACCAGGCCCACGAGGGCTGAGGGAGAGCAGAAGGAGCAGAAACACTTAGAACATGTGTATACCCAAACTGAGCATTTGTGAAAACCACAAGACAGAGGCTGGTCCACCCTAAGGACAAAACACTCAGACATAAGCAGAGCAATGTGGTGTGTGCTGTTCAATGCGATGAGGAATGCTCTGACCTCTATGTTGTGGAAACAGAACAAGTGTATGGCCCGGCACAGGAGAGCCAACTCCTCAGAGCAGGATTCAACAGTCCACGACCATTTGAAGGACAAGGGACTCTGTTTCCAGGACAGCAATGTACAATGTTTTGGCCAGAGAAGATGGATGGATTGAAAGAGGATTGAAAGAAGCCTTTGTTGTTAAACTGGATCAACCATCACTACAGTGCTGTCCAGAGTTTCCTCCACAGGAGGCCTGAACTCACATGAAGGCCAGGTGGCGCGACCACCCACATATCATATCAATTATCATTAAAGTGTTTCTTAAAATGTTTTGTTGATGTTATGAATGTATTCATGATGTTATGAATGATGTTTTGAACAAACAAAAAATAATGTCATTAATAAAATTAATTATCATCAGATAGTGCTGAGTTACACAGTGATGCCATAAAAGAATTCAATGGTTGCTTTTTTTTAGCTTTGTTGTCTGACAATATTGTCTTTATGACATTGTTGATTATTTCCTGGGTTTTTTGTGTTATTACATACTGTAGGATTATGTCCCTGAAGGTTCTCAATCATCCAGGTCATGGTAATTCTTAAGAGGTGAGACAAAAGTTGCTTGAAGTTCTTGAAGACGTTCCACCTCTCATCCGAGAGGCTTCTTCAGATCTGACTGCCTGGTGGAGACTCTGTGGATATTACCCTACATGAGGTTGAGAAAACAAGAAAACATTCACAATACCCCAACAGCATAACAGAGCCACCAGATCCTCTCACTGTGGTTGCATTCAGGTTCTTTCTTTGTCACTTAGGCTATAGCTTATAATACAAAAATAGAGTGAGATAATAAGAGTTTTAAAACATACAGTATATTGGAGAATTTGAGTTAGTTAGACCCCAAAAGCAGACCAACACTGGCCACAAAATGATTAATTTAAGTGAAGATGTATATGTTGTTTGTTTTAGGAGTCTACAGAGAACTGATATTCGCTACTGATTAACCAAACAAGGACAAAACAAAAGAGAGCAGATTTTGTTTGAACAGGCCCCAGTTCCAGCGAATTGACCCTTTGGCCACACACAGTCACTCTGCAGACTTAGATTACGTTTTGTGCGCTTGAAAATGTTTCTCGGAAACATGAAACTCTCCACTTCCCTCCCAAGACCCCACAACCACACTGCAGAGGGGAACAGATGGACACACTTTGACCACGCGTGGTCAGCCCAGGGGCAATTAGAATGAGCCTTTGCAGGACTGTGTAGGCAGGAGGGAGGATACTTAATGTTTTTATCCTTGAATCACGTAAAGTGTCTCCATCCAAATGAGAAAGCAAGATCTTTCTGAGACACACAAGTACTGAAATACACCAATCCAGCCAGCCTCATAAAGACGGATCATTAAAGTCAAAATGCCAGAGTCATCTTAACCCATTACCATTACCTGTTTGACCAAAATGCACTTTCCCTGAGACAGTGAACAATTGATTGTGTATAAAAACCAACAACCATTACATGCATAATTATACAAAAATGTCTGGACTAAAAGCATCGTAATTATGAGGTTTTCAACAAATAAATCCTGGAATATTTGTGGTGGTTTTCTTTACAGCAATGCGGAGAATGGTGTGACAGATGAACTGCAGCCAAGCAGATCTGACCAGGCTGCCTCGGCCTTCTGCTGTGACACGGCCAGGTGAAAAATATGAAACTGAGGGAACTGGCTTTTTGACGGACATAATGACCGGCTCTTCCTGCGAGGCCGGTGTTTCTGTGAAACTGGATGTTTTTACTGGGTTCAGGGCAGTGCCATTCAGCCAGCAGATTCCTGTGTAGTGAACTGAGGCAAAGTCCAAAACACAACCCCCGGAACGAGCTGGTGCTCCTTGTGTCTGAGGCCTCTCGGGCAGGTTGGGTGTGTGTGTGTTGGGGTGGGGGGGGTACAGCATACAACACAAAACCACTCATAAGACTTATTTACAGCTGTTTTGGCATGCGGTTTCCTGTTTTATGATGTGTCCCTTTGGTGCAAATAAAAAGACGCAATCAACACGACTATACAAGTAAATGGCATCCATGTGGAGTAAAGATACAGCAGCAAAGACTGAAAGTCCTCAGCTGCCCTGGACCCAGCTGAGAGGACTTTCAGACGTGAGCTGGTGATCGTCTTTCCATGATTATGTCTGCAGGCAGACAATGGCGCAGACAGAGCTGGAAAAAGTTCCACACGGCCAAGTGGATCGGACGTTCTGTGACAGAGATTATAAGCCTTTTACCAAACACCTTGTCCTCTGAACAAATCAGTTTTTATGTCTAGAAATATTATAAGATGTATTTTAAAATCTAATCTGAACTGAGCTCCTTTTGTGGTAGAATGTGCTCTACTGCAAATACAGTGAGTTATTCATAAAGGCTCAGGAAGAAAAAAAATAAACATCATTGGTAGATGATGGAGGGAAAGTTGAGCTGTTGTCGCAGATGGTTGACAGCTTTTTGTGTCCCTACCAAAGAAAAGAGACTATGTTTTTGTTAACATGAAATGGCCCGCGATAAGCAAGACTCCCAATTTTGTTTTGCTTTTTGCAGAGTAGACTTTCTTCCTGGCTCCTAATCCTGATGGCTTGTCCTCTCAGCTGCCCACTCTCCTGTGCCGTCCTCTCTCTCTCTCTCTCAGGCTCCTTTCCGTTCATTAAAACTGAGTTCCTCCATTAAGCCAACTCAAGGTGTTAATCTTAGCCAGGCTCCAGGTTTTATAGCACAGCAGACTGACAGCTAATACTGCTGCTGCTGCACCTGTCTCTAATGAAAAGCTGTCTGACACTTTGGCACAGGCAGACATGCGCGGGAAATGTACAATTTATTTTCAGATGTGTTTCTCTTGAAACACATTATTACAGTTTTCATTAAAGTGTACTGGCGTATGCACTCGCACACATGTTCAGTCCACGCCTTACTGCACAGCCAGTCAAAGAGACACACAGCTGCAGTGTGTGTCTGAACAAGGAGCTGTACTGTGCACATCAGCACATCATTTTACTGGGAGACTCCTTCGGCTGTGTTGACATGAGGTGACGGTGAAATAAGAAGGCCTCGCACTGTGGGAGGAATTTCAGCGATTTCAGAGATATGCCTGACAGCTATCTTACCATCATTTGACACTGCAGCTTTAGTAGTTTGTATATTCATTCTGCATGCCTATCATGAAATAATACAGGGATATTTTTTTTACTACATTGAAATGTGGCAGTGTGCCTTTCCTCCCTGAGGCGATGCTTGGAGCATTAAACCCTAATTTCCCCAGCAGTGGCAGGGGGAAGCGTCAGTCTAGCCAGTCTTTTGGAGAACTGGAAAATCATTTAGAGTCGCAGCTGAAGCTACAGACTGTGACAGAGATGTTTGTAGTGGCGTTAGTGCAGCCGGTTTAAATGGATGAGAGCTGACCGCAGGGCTGTTGAGGTCGTTCAGATGAGGCTCAGTGGAGCAGGGGAGTGGTTTCATTTCTGTACAATTAGACAAGTCTCTTGGGCTGTAAAAGCAAGAATGTATGTATGTAATGCAGGTCAAACTACCTAAAGACAATTCAGCCAGCATTTACTTTGAATAGTCTAATCTGGCATTAATATAACATTTTTTTTGTTTTAGCTGTTTTAATATGAAGTCATGCTTGCTTTAGTTTAAAACTACATCACTGCTCATAAAATGAGCGGTGAGATGTTTCCTGCAGCCTGAGGCTCAGGCCCCTTAGTTTTTAAATCTACAGGCTGTTTTTGTTATAGGCTTAATATTTAAGCCCCTACATCTCATAATTGTTTGTGAGGTGGAGTCAGGGGCCAGGCAGCTGCAGTTTAAATATTCATATTCATATCTGGGATTTCGCTGGGTGACTGGCAGAGTCATTCTGTCCAATCCAGGGAGCATCTGCTGCGAGGACGTTACTGTAACTCACCAACTGAGACACCCAGAGGCAATGTGAACGCGGTGCAGCTCCGCCGTATAAAAGCAACCGGCTGCAGTCAGAGCAACAGAGGACGTGCTTGTGCAGCATTACAGGGAGGCTGCTCGTTCTGTGGGGAGAGTTTCAGCATAGTTGCATAATGGGGAAACCTTTCAGGTGTACAAGCGCTCTTACTCATAAAGAACACAAGAAGATATCAAGAACAACCTGGATTAATTTATTCAAAGCAGCTGCAGTTATGAGTAATTGTCTGAATCAAAGTGATCTCCATGGATTTCTTATTTCAGAGGTAGGTTGCATTTCTATCATGTAAAGGTGAATTCAGAAGACAAATGGTGTGCCCGGAGGCTGTACTCCCGAGATCACTTCTTCTTTTTTTTCATGTTAAAATGTTGGCTTTGGTTAAATATACTAATATTTTACAGTAAGATTTACAGTTTTGTACTGAATTTGTTGAAACTATTTGTGGAAAGATTATATGACCAAAACTTTAAGTGATGCAAAAGAAACAAAAGCAAAAATGTCATGTTTGAAGGGAAATGTTCTTTTAAACTGTATGTGGCCACAAATGTAATGTCCAGCTGTCATTATTATTTGGATATCATTGTGTAGCATCATCATTATATGTTTTTTTTATTTATTTTATCAAAATGTTATCATGCCATCATGTTAACATGCTATAACTATATATTAATTTCATGTCTAAATGATAAACACCATGTGAGTAAAATAAAGATTAAAATATTAAACTTAAGTAAGATAAAAGACAATAAAAATCACATTTGGGTAGAGAAAAATAAATTGAATCAATACGTATAAAGAGTAAAGCTATATGATATATTTTAAGCATTATGTTTCACCGGTCATTATGAACAAGCTGGATCAGCCTTTCTCTCAAAGTAAATCTCATGTTTCTCTCCTCTGATAATGATCAGCACCACCACGAGTATATCTGGTCTAATACAAACAGTATTGAGTGCCTGTATGTAAATAAACCTTAAATCTTTCCCATCGCGTTGCATGTTTGCATGTGTGGATTCAGCGATTCAGTGTGGGATAGTCGTCCCATAAAGCCGCTGCATAATGACAGCACTTTTAAAAGAATGTGTGCTGCCATTTTCAGTGTCAACAGAAACTGTCAGAACTTGTTCAGACTTCCCATGAGTTCTCGTATGAAGGGAAAAGTGAGGCTCTTTGTATCTAAAGCTCAAGGAGGGCTGAAGATTAATCTGTTGAGTCACTTTGTCCTGAGCGGCTTTGCTCTCCCGTAGATGACAGTAATTAAACGCCTCATTTGATTTGATTCCCTGTTGGGATTTTGATATAATATTTGAAAACTTGTCAGGGACTGTATAGAAACTATTAGGTGGGGAAGGGAGAGTGTAAAAGGAGGAGGGTATTATAGGTTTTCTTTGGCCAAAGGCGGTATAGTTTGACTTCCTTGGCAGGTTGGGTGGGGTAATGGGGTGAGTCATGGAGATATTTCATTTTTCACCCTTGGACTAAAATTCTATTTTAGTCCTCCCTTGACGGAGCTAAAAGTTAAATGAATTGCTACATAAGGGTCATGCAGCCCAGCCATTGTGTTAGTTATATGACAAACATTCAGACATACAACTCCCCTCATAAATACATTTTAACTTCATCTGATTTCTTTTATTTATTTATTTATTTATTTTAATTTTAATTATGCCTGGATCTTTGCTCAGGTTTCTCAGTGGCCATAATAACCTGTTAAAATAGAGAAAGTGGACGCTGGAGCAATGAGAAATTAGGTCATTGTTTGCTGTAAAAATCCCACAACTTCCTGTTTCACTTCTAATGTATGCAATTATCAAACATGTGAAAGTTTCAGATTTTTTATGGTTTAAATTGGGGTTCATGATTTTAAAAAGAAGTTCAAATTCAGTGCCTTGGAGATATTAGGGGGAAGATCTTTCTGGGGTTTTTTTTTCAAGTCAACAGGAGCATCCAAAGAAAAGCTCCTTGTCAGGCAGCATGCTAATCCAGTCTTTATTTTTCCTTCTCAGTATCCTCTCAACCAGAGGAACCACATCAGGCCCAGAGCCTAGCGGTGATGCTGGCAATGCAGCACCACAACTCCTCAGGCATCATCGCCTCCTTTCCCCTCTATAACCACACCACCATGGCGCCGCAGCCTGAGGTGGAAGCACACAATGTCACCCGTCCACCGAACAATCCCACGGCTGCCGGCCTCACCATGACACTGGGCATCCTGTTCAATGTGGTGGCCCTCATCATTCTCGCCAAGGCGTACAACCGCTTCCGTCGGCGGTCAAAGGCCACGTTCCTGCTCTTTGCCAGCTCTCTGGTGGCAACAGATCTGGCTGGACACCTTATCCCCGGAGCTCTCGTACTGAGGAGATACTCAGCCAGCACCGGGTCCACAGCTGATCCTGGCACCAGCTTTCAAAGTGATTCTGAAAATCCGGATACCTCTTGTCTGTTTTTGGGAGGTTGCATGGTTTTCTTCGGTCTATGCCCTCTCTTCCTGGGCTGTGCTATGGCGGCTGAGCGCTGCCTGGGCGTCACCAAGCCTTTGCTGCACGCGCGTCTGGTGACCACAGCACGGACGAAGATGGCGCTGGCCCTGATCTGGCTGGTGGCCTTATGCGTGGCCCTTCTACCCATCTTCAACCTGGGTGCCTACACTTACCAGTACCCGGGGACGTGGTGCTTTATCAGGGTGATGGAGGGCAGTAATGCGACAGATCTGGCTTTTGTGACGCTCTTCTCTGGACTGGCTTTGAGCTCTCTGTCCCTGGCCTTTGTGTGCAACACCATCAGTGGGTTTACGCTGGTGAGAGCCCGGCTAAAGAAAAGGTCCTGCTCCCAACGCCGCTCAGCCAGGTCCCACGACACTGAGATGGTGGTCCAGCTGGTTGGCATCATGGTCACCTCCTGCATCTGCTGGAGCCCTCTGCTGGTGAGTGTGGGGCAAATCATTCTGACAGACACTGAATCACATTTTATTTAGTTTTAATGTAACTTTATTGATATTTTAATTGGGTCTCACATTGCAGATGAGTGTTGCATGAGGAGAGTTATTTCAGTAAAGCAAACAGCTGCCTCTATTTTTTTACTTTATAAATATTTATGTTCTTAAAAGTAAGTAAACATGTCAATATACCACAAGTCATAAATACTATATAACCATGTCTTTAAAGAATGTCTTTAAAAGAATATTGTACAGTTCTCTGCACCACCAAACAGGCTAAATTAGATGAAAGTTTCCACAGTTTTTATCTGATATCTGATCATTTGACACAGAATCTCCCACATCATTTACATGACTAAGACTCTGCAGCTGTTACAGAGTATTAGTCAGAGCAAAAACAGACTTTAAGAGATTACATTTCAAACTAGAGGAAAGTGATCAACAGACAGTTTAAACATGGAAACTGAGGAGGATTCAAATAATTTGGTTGTATCTTGCTTTTAATTGCACCCGTACACAATTCCTGAGAAGAGCTGGTTTGCAAGACTTTGCATCACTGCAAGCAGGGAACTGCACATTTCACAATAAAACAGAACATTTCACTATAAAGCTGACTTACGTAGCACCACTGTTGTTTGGAATATGGTCACTCCAGTCCATCAAAAAAATATCTTATTTTAATTTACATTAATGAGAACTGACAGAGTGCTTTGTCGGTGACAGTATTAACACTGGGGTTTGTTGCTTTGATAAATTTTAACAGCCTAGCAGCTGCCTAAATTATTTATTATCTTTAATGCTGCCAAACAATAACTAAAAAGCTCACAACATAGAGTTTTCTCTTTTGATTCCCCTAAAGTAACTTTAAGTTCAGAAAATTCAAACCCAGACTTATTTTTATGGCCATTTTTATTTCCATTTGCCTTGTGCATCATTTTATTGGACACATATTCCCCACATTTCAGACATATATATTTAGTATCTTACGATGACTTTGCAATGTCCACCAGAATGTAATATAAATTTCTGTGGGTTTAAACAACATTAGGATGGGAAATGACTTTGTAATGACTAACTCAATCCCTGATCGGTGAGGTTTAAGGGGTTAAACAAAAACGGTGAAAGCTTGAAAAGTATTTCATGCAATTATAACATGTTGGTTGAGGGCAAGAGCACATTTGCAATATATGAATAGCACAATCAAAACACAAGTATCTTTTTTATCACATGTAATATAAACTACTGTTGCAGTTACTGACATATTTGTTGGTGTGGGTTTATTAGCTGGTGCCTAAACTTGTTTTTTGGTCTGTTTTTGTAGATCTTTGGACTGATGTCAGCGACGCGGTCCTACAATGGCTCCCTGAGCAGTGACAGAGACACTTACAGGGGGCTGATGATAACGGGTGTCAGGATGGCAACCTGTAACCAGATCCTGGACCCGTGGGTCTACATCCTGCTGAGACGTGCTATCCTCAGGAAGATCTACCGCATCACTAAGAGGCAGGCCAGCCTCAAGGGGAGCACGTTCCGCTCTGTCCGCTGGGACATCAGCTCCTTTCAGAACTCAGAGAAAAGCGGTGTTAAAAAGATTTAAAGGGATTTATGGAGGAAGGAAGGGGACGCGTCGTCTATCACTTTCAAGGGATGCTCTATCACTTGCCGGCGGGATCACCACTGAGCCCAGCAGTCTATCATGTGGATTAGACTTCAGTGTTAAAGGGCCCCAATGAAAAGAGTTGTCTCTCTTGAGCTGGTGGGAATGAGAGCCACCCGGGTTTATGTGCATGAAGTAATATGTGTTGGGATCCAAAGCGGAATCCAGGTTTGAAATATTACTGACCAGCTAATCATAACCTCATGGGTTGTTCTATTTGTGAGCCTTTGGTAAACTACAAAGGGAAAATGTCCCAGCTCATTAAGAACTGCTAATACTGTTAATCAGAATGCATTATGGCCCATATACAGGGCATGTTTGCATGGCAGTCTGTCCTCTGTGAGGGCAGACATAAATGAAAAAGATTTTGTCAGTTGGAGTATAATGTGTTAACTTTATACTTAACTTAACACAAACATCTCAAATCAAACATTTTGTCTGTAAATGTGACATTTGTTTCGTTCTCTGACACGATGTAAAAAGTCAGTGACTTATCTAAATGCTCCCGTGAGAGAGCAAAAAGAAAGGCTGTGCTTTTACCTCAGCTGAAAGATGTGAACAACAGACTATGTGTGTCCACCGTAGTGCTGTGACATGAATGTGAATGTGTGTGTGTGTGTGTGTGTGTGTAGTGTGTGTGTGTGTGTGTGTGTGTGTGTGTGTGTGTGTGTGTGTGTTTGTTGTTATTGTGGACATATCTACAGTATTTTCCCAGAGTGTCCTTTGGAGACTGAAGTGAAGCTATGAGTTGCAAAAGCTAACTAAATGTGATGTTGTTCAGAAAAACGAATGTAAGATTATATAATAAATGGTTATCTGTTGATGTGTTGTCTCTTTCTTCTTTTCAACTGACGTCATGTATACTTTGTCAACATAAGATTATGTTTCCTGTACTCAGATACGTTCTTGGATTTAGTTCAAATTTTCACGATTACACCTCAAAGCAATATAAACATCAAAATATAGACAGGTGACAAATTAAAGAATGAATGAATGACTGGAAACATATAACAAATGCACATCCATGGCCCTGTCATGTTGTGGGGGGCATTTTGCTAGCATGCTTTGTGTCCACTGTGTCCCCATAGAGAGAAGGGCCACTACAAATCAATACAAAGTTGTTCTGAGTGATTGCCTTTATTATGATGACATATTTCTATCCTGATGGGAATGGTCTCTTCAAGGATGACAATGCCCCCATCAAAAGAGCACAAAGGCTCACTGAATGGTTTGATAAGTGTGAATCATATGCTGTTGCCTTCACAGTCCCAACGCCTAGCCCAACAGCTTACTAAGACACTTCATGTTTGTTCTTCCTTCCACTTGTCAC
The DNA here is from genome assembly GCA_023238725.1 of Scortum barcoo. Lineage (NCBI taxonomy): Eukaryota > Metazoa > Chordata > Actinopteri > Centrarchiformes > Terapontidae > Scortum > Scortum barcoo. The sequence continues at coordinate 20,822,629 of CM041547.1, forward strand.
CCGTCTGCGGATATTTCGTAGACTGTTTATAAAGATGAACTTCCTGTCTCCACTTCCTCCCACTGAAGCCATGGGTAGGTCCAGATCTTTTGGCTATGATGTATCCATTATAAAACCAGACCCTTTTAAATACAAAGATGTCATATAGGCATATAGACATTTCACAGAGACACCTTTTTAAAAAGAAAGTTACTTTAACTCAAGGTAATGTTTCTCCTGATTGTGTTAATGTTAGTTTTCAGATGGTAAAACATGAAGGGGTCTAACATTCCTTTCTGAAAAAGTGTAGCGCACAGGTCCCTGTGTCCCCCCTTGAAATTGCGCCCCTGACACACAGACTGGGAGGAGGGGGAAACAGATGGCTCTCTCCAGAAGTAAATCCACCTACTATCCCCACTAAAGTGCACTATTAAAAGAGTTACATCCTGTTTTATTTTGTCCAAAAACCAAAGTGCACAATTTGAGTCAACATACAAAAGTAACTGCTATTTTCACTGTGCATATGTTGCATGTTCTTTATTTCAAGTGTCATTTAGAGGTGCTAAATTTGTTTTTTGTTAGTTCTTGGCAGTAACAACAACAGCAAATTATAATAATAAATTGTTAATGTTTTGAATCAGGAGAGCAATCTGAGTCTCATCTTGTAATAAAGGGGCTAAAATGGGGAATCCCACAGTCACACAAGTAGGAAATAATAACAGCCTGATGCACTATAAAGATTACACCGGTGTCGAGGTGGTGTTTTAATCGATATGATCAGCAGGGTAATCAATCAGCCAGCTGTTGTGATGAGGTCGTTTAATTCACAGCCGCCCTCACTGACCACGCCCCTGGCTCGCCGTCTCCTGTGATCCGATTGGCTAAAATTGCAGTCACGTGCAACCTCTGTCCAATGGGCGCGGTCGTTTTTCATGTCGTGGGCGTTTCCGTCGGCTGCCCAGACCGGGAGCTAACGTGCAGCGCCGTCTGTTAGCAGCGACGACACCGTGGTGAGTCAGAAAAACACAGTTTAAACTATTATTATGAAAAGAAATGAAGTATTACCCAGTGGGTGAACTCGAGGAAGACTGTCGCGGCTTGTTATCGCGTTGTAGCGGGTTTAATTACATGCGCGTCGGGGGTGGGTCCATTTTGGCTTTGTTGGGCTAAGCTAGGCGCTAACTGTGGCTCAATGGGGTCTCGGTGTTTTCTACTCGACCATTTTGGTGTCTGATAAGCAACAGACCACCACCCAAACACAGCCACAGTGTCCCCCTCGGTGTCTGCACTTCTTTTTTCTTTTCAAGCTGACAAACCAGCCGACTAGGCGGTGTTGTTTTGTGGGTGTGTGAGCAGGTCGGCGCAGCTTTATGCGATGACTGATCTGTTCTTTTTTTCTTGTGGGGGTTGTTCGCTCTGCTCTGAATTAAAATGGCGTCTGTTTTTAAATGACACCCCCCCCCCCCCCCCGATGGAGCTGTAAGGGGGTCTGTGTCCCGCAAATGTTGAGACACCCCTTCATAAATACCCCCTCCCCAAACAAAGCCCGTGTGTCGGTGCGGGTTTAACAGGTAGGTCAGTCTGTTTGGTGCCACGCTTCACCAACTTGTTGACCTGAAACGTTCAATAAAGAAATAGTTGCTCATCTGCATTCATCCTAGATGTAAAAGCATCCTTGTGATGGGCCTCCGATCAAAGTTTGTGGGGAATGTGGGTGTGTCTGGGTGAATGAATGAGATGTCCGGTCTGATTACATCATTTTGTTGTAGTTGTCTCAGAAAATTCAAATGTGGCCTGCTGCTCATCCCTGAAGGCACATTGTCATTTCTAGTAGTGATTTTACAAAGTGAAGTTAAAAAAAATACCATCAGGCTTTTGCCTTTAAGAAATATGTAGTCCTGCGCCATGCACACACAAAGTATGCTGTGTCTGATATTGCATTGTTGAAGTGAACCACATTTCTGCCTGTGAAAGCGGAGCTGTGTGTCCTCCCTGAGGCATGTGTTGCTGTGCCAACAATCCTCATCTGTTGCTGTAGCTGGTGACCTCTTTATTTCACTGAGGTAAGCAGGTAGTCCTCTTAATGTGTTCCATCCACTCGTCCTTTGTGGATTAAACTGAGGTCTAAACTTGTGGCAGTCGACATTGGAAATCTGCTGCTCGGTGAAGTTATGTTAAAATGCGTGCATGTTTGTTTTGTTTTTTTTCCCCCCTGTAGAGACGGACTGCAACACTGTCGTCTGCTGCCAAGAACACCATTTGTTAACACAGTCACTCACTGGATACAGGAGTCACCACGGTCTCCCGAACAACAATGGTAATGATTTAACTCCACTTTCTGCTTTATTTGAAGTTGTGCGTCTCTGTGTTGTTTGTTTCTGTGGTTGACAACAGGCAGGCAGCCAAAGCATGGGGCACACTGGCCTTTTTGTTAAATGTCACAGTTAACAGGGCAAATAAATGTGTCGCGTCTAATTTAAGTCACAGGACTGGTGCCAGCTTTTTGTTACTCCAGCCTGCCCGGGGCTCTAGGAACACATGCTGTGGCTTCCACATCGCCGCTCGCTCTAAATTGGCTTTGGCTGCCTGCGCACACACTCTGTTTGTTTGATCACTGGTGTTAGAAGCTTGGCCTGGACATGAGACTTTGTTGTTACATTTTTTAATTAATCAAAGACAAACAAGGGACACAGAAAGTAGTAGTCTGTTCATAGTGATAAATGCTCATGCTGGGTTGACTGAGAGCCTGTCCCATGAAGCAGGATTAATGAAGGTAGCAGAGTCATTGTTCTGAATAAAACCTGGAACAATTTAAAACCTGGACTGATTTAGAAAGAGCTGCTCTGGCTTTTAGTCAGTCCAGTTATCCAGGTAACTCTAATCCCTCTGTGTGAGGTAGGCCTTTGTCATAAAAATAATTATTTGTTTTCATTCTCACAGCACAGAGAGGTGTTAATTCATTATCAAAAGTAGATGTCAGGTTTTGCCATGTACTTTAACAGAGTTATTAAAATCCCTCCTGCACCGGTCTATAATGCAATAGTCCATGATGTTGCAATTTCTGATATGTTTTGGTATGTAATCTGTTTGTTCTTTTCAACAGTAAAAATTTGTCTTTGGTAACTGTCGCGTTCGTTGATTTGAGAGAAGACAGACAACAACATACTGTTTACATGTTTATTCAAACTGGATCATTAAAGAGCTTGTACAAGGACCTTTTCTGTTTGTGAAATTCACATTCAGTGGAACGCTGTTAGTCTGCAAACAACCGCCCAGAAAAGGATGATGTATTACGGTTGACATTGATCAAATATGTCAAATTATGCAAATATGCTATGAAATGTGTCGATTCTATTGGCCCTATAGTTGGGGAGACGCCGTGGTTTAGACTTAGCTTAGCTCTCCATCCGTTGGTGCACAGGCTTGTCCAAGCCTCTTGGCACACGATCTGCCCAATCCTCTGTGACAACACCCTGTAGAGAGAACGTCCTCCCTGTCCGTTTTCTTAATCTTAATCTTCCTTATTTTATGAGTGTGTAATTCTATGACATCTGTGTCCCCCTTATATGGAGTGATTTTTGTTTTTCTGTGTGTGTGAGAATCATCCCCAGTCTTTCTATTTTCTATCTTCTATGTTGCAGTTTTAGCCTTGAGCTCATTCTTTGTGTCCTGACTTGCCCTCTCTTTCTATTTAATCCTTCGCACCGCAGGATTAATGCTTGTATCACTTCTTACCTTTATCTCCTTAGTCAGGCACCCCTCTATCTAAACTATGTGCGCCGGTACAGAATATCCCAAGCAAAACAAAAAACCTAAAGAAAAATAACCTAACATAACCATGTCACACCATGAACCTCACTGGTGTTTCTTCTTTATTAATTATCTTTCGTCATTTCACCTGTAGCCTCCCCCAATGCGCCACCGCTCAATGCGTGTCTTCATGAACGATGACCGCCATGTTATGGCCAAACACTCAGTCATCTACCCAACTCAGGAGGAACTGGAAAATGTACAGAACATGGTATCCCACACAGAGCGAGCCCTCAAGGCGGTCTCTGATTGGCTGGATAAGCAGGAAAAAGGAACTTCCAAGTCCGACTCTGATGGCGCAGACACTGATAAGGAAAGGTGAGTCAGAGATGTGATTCTTAGTGTAGAAAATGAGTCAGTTTGTAAGAAGTGCTTTAATTCCTCTCCTCTAACCACCCTTTACTTTTTGTGTTTCATCTCTGCCGCGTCTTGATAGCGAGCACAAAGATCAGGCCACACGCTCTCTGCGTGGTGTAATGAGGGTGGGCCTGGTTGCCAAGGGTCTGCTTTTGAAGGGGGACCTGGATCTGGAGCTGGTGCTCCTCTGTAAGGACAAACCTACCATCAGTCTGCTGAAGAAAGTGGCTGAAAACCTTGTTACACAGCTCAAGGTGAGAACATGACTCAGATAATTCAGTGCACTAAATACTGTGACAACATTTTCATTAGGGCCCAACTGATTATGGGTTTTTGTGGCTGATTCAGATATTGACATTTATTATCTCTTTAAACATTAAAAGAACATCATAACATAAACCGATTATGTTTTTAATCCCATATATTTGATCAATCCACAGAATTATACCAGAGATATAAATATGTTTGTTAGGTAATAATTTCTACCTTATTAAAATGCCACAATCTTGACAGTAACCACTTTAAATAATGAAAAGAAAACAATCTTAATTGTAGTCTTCTATAGTGATAGTGGGTTGAATATCTCATCTGAATGTAAAACTAAATTAGATATCAGATTCTTTGCTTTTATTGAAAGCACTTTACATCACGTTATTCTTCAGTGGTGCTATAGAAATAAAGTAGATTTCTGTAATTAAAACAAGCTATTTGAATATATGAGCTTGCAAAATCATGAAGGGCCCGTTTCACTACAACAAGTTGTTGGCCAGTCAGTGAACTGAAGATAATAACTATCTGACTTTCAAGACAAACATTGTTAAACAAATCAGCAGTGTCCTCGCCTTATCTTAAACACTGTGCTCTTTCTCAGGCGACAGAAGACAAGTACGTGGTGACCCAGCACATCCGTGAGGCCAGTATTGTCATCAAGAACACCAAGGAGCCCCCTCTCACCCTCACCATTCACCTGACATCCCCTTTGGTTCGTGAGGAGATGGAGAGGGCTGCAGCTGGAGGTAAGCTGACTCACCAGGCCCCCAGTGTTTTGTCTTTTTCTAAGTGGCGCCTCTCCTCCAGCAGGGAGGCCAGGCAGGCAACCAGGCTAGACAGATATTGTTTATTGGGCCTTCAATGGAGCTAGGGGACAAGACTGCACTGTCACATAATGAAACTGCGCTATGCTTATAGCTCTCTAGACACTCTCGTAGTTCCATGTAATGTAATTGTACATTTTTGATGGCCCAATATACAGTATAGGGCAGGTAGTTTACTGACTGCTGAAGACGTGGCTTTCTCTTCCCCCTTAATGATCAAGGTTACCAACGAAATGAAGGCTTACTGAGAATTTAACCAAATACAAAAAGAGAGACCACTTTGTTTGCATGTGTTTTATCATTGATGATGAACGGTTTGCATTGCAGCAAAAATGAGTAGCAAAACGTGGTGAAACTGTCCTTGGTTGTTAGACCCAACAGTGGGCTATTGACTGTCTCTGATGTTCCTTAGCAGGGAAGGCTCAGGGTTACAGATAACGACAAGGGGCACTTGAATTCTGCATGTACGTCCGACCACACACAAAATCCACGAGATTGGCCCCCCCATGTTAGGTAGCTATAGGTATTGTTAAATATGCATGAAATCATTGTGCTTAATCGAGCTATACAAGAACAAAGTAGGTCCAATAGTTGACACTCTTTTTGAGAGCACTCAACAGTAGAGAGGATCTCAGTTTTAGCAGGTGTTGAACCTTGACCTTATCTGTAGCCCTGTTCTAACAGTGATGCCCAGCTTGGGTCTTTTCTTTAAGCCATCAGTTTTGCTGCAGTGTGGACTTGTTTTGATACCCACTTTTTGTGCATCTGATAACTTCTGCCTGTGGTTCCAATTCTGATTCTCTCTGTCAAGCCTTCTAGTTTGTCAATTTTTAGGGACGCTGGACCTTTGACCAACTGGCCGCTCTCTGTCTCGGAAGGGGCAAAGTGCAGTGTACCCATTATAGGGGCAAAGGGGAGGGGCTCTACCTCCTGTTAACGCCAGAAAAGAAAAGCAGACCTTTTTTTTTTTTTAAAGCATTGAAGCATCCATTTCAGTTGAAGCAACCATGGAGAGACAACCTCCCATTTGATACAATCAATTGTCCCATAATCAGTGCTCATTTGTTTATGTTATATGTTAGGGATTTTTTAAAATGATTTTCATTTTTACAAAGTTAGAACCCACTTCACAGCCCAGTCGTTCTGGTGGGTTTTTTGTCTAAACATTGTGTGCCGTGCCGTGCCGTGCAAAGCCACATAATTTGGGAGGTTGCGAGCGTTTGGTGGTTCTGCGGTGGAGGGGTCCCCCTCCCCTTCCCCCTCCTGCCTGTGGTTTGGGAAGGCTGCCTGTGTTCCCCCTGGCCGGCTGACAGAACTCCCCTTGGTCAAACTGTACCTTGTCTTCTTATTCCACCTGCCAATAGAATCGCTTTCAGTCAACGATCCCCCGGATGTTCTGGACAGGCAGAAATGCCTAACTGCCTTGGCGTCTCTCCGCCACGCTAAGTGGTTCCAGGTTTGGATCTTGTCTTTATTTGTCTCTAAAACAGAAGTAGTTTTGAGTTTGGTTTTTATGCTGTATGTTCTTTTGTCTTTTATTTGGGCGTTCCATGTGGTTTTTTTTCCTTTTTATTTACTCTTTTGAAGTGTACTTCCTATAGTAATACTTGACGATCTGAATGTTTGTTTCTTAGGAAACCTTTGTCATTACACTGTTGTAGAGTTGCTTTGCTCACTTAACAGGTCTACTGCAGTGCCACTCTTTTAAAAGAAGTTCAATGCTGCTTTTTAGTCCCCGAGTTCATTAGTCTCCCTCACAGCTGCTTAACTCAATCAGCAGAGAAAAATCTGGGACTAATACACCATGTATCCAGGTGCAATATTTCTATAATGTCAGTGTTGGTGTGAGTGAGTTGTTGTTATTTTCACATTTATGCAAGCTACTCGTAGAGCACTTTTTTCTGCTCCATTCTGTAGTTTTAAAGGGGAAATGTTTTTTGTAGTGAGCCATGTTGATAATAACTCATGATAGTATTGTGGCCTGTGTCATCTTCAGCTTTCACTCTTTAACAATCAGTGCTCCATCTCTGCAGCTTTTGTAGAGTATGTGGCCTCAACCTTTCCTGCTCTCTGGCTGTTTCTGTTACTGTGTGCCACAAAATCCACAGGAATATTGCACCTCGAATAGTTTTTCTTTTGGATTGTCACTGACTTAACCATTCCTCTAATTTATGGCAACACACCTTTTTTTTTTTTTTTTTTTTTAAATAGTTGACTTGGTTCTCACGTTAAAGCTGGTAGTAAGTTGGCGCTTCATTTACACTTTTCTTCCTGAACTTAATATAACTCAGAAGCATGTTCACAGAAATGTTTTTGGACTGATAACTACACCTTCAATCATGTTGGCTATTGACTTACAGCCATGAATGTCAATCATCATCAGTAGGGTCTTATCGAACATTATTATAGCATCCAATATTTTCCACATTTCCATAATGACAAAGCTAAGCTGTTATAGTCTGTGTGGCTTCATTTTTATTTACTTTCATTATTTTGGATGTTGCAGTTGCTTTATGCCTCGCATAGTTTTCCTCTTTCACTAAGGCTGCCTGTCCCCCTCGTGCCCCTCCCCCCCCCCCCTCCCTGCTTGTGTCCCCAGGCCAGAGCCAACGGGCTGCGCTCCTGTGTCATCGTCATCCGAATCCTAAGGGACCTCTGTGCTCGCGTCCCTACATGGACCCCGCTTCGTGGCTGGGTGAGTGAAAGCCTCCTCTGCACAGCCTCGATACACCGAGTCTTTTTGGAGCTTCGCTGATCTTGGCTTTTGAGATTTGTTAAATATGTAGGAGATACTTTTCTTAAGATTGCTCAGAAAGCTCTTTTTGACATTTACATTGTCTGCCTAGATACAAAAAGATAAACACAATGCTACCATAACAGTTGTTAAATTGCAGAGATACTATCTAACGCAGTGACCTAAAATCTCTCCATGTTAGTGACCAAGCTTAAAAATAGCATCCTCAAACAGAGAGTCTCCCTCCCTCTCCTGCTTTGCAGCCACTGGAGCTAATCTGTGAGAAAGCCATTGGCACAGGGAACCGACCCATGGGGGCAGGAGAAGCTCTGCGGAGAGTTTTAGAGTGTCTGGCTTCAGGAATCCTCATGGCAGGTATGTGTGCAGGGTCTCATTCCCAACTTTATTTAACTGAGTTTTAGACTGACTTTTCCTTCGAAGGTTTCTGCTTGTTTTCTGTATTCCAAAAGTTATTTCTTTATGTTGTAGATGGTGCTGGAATCTCTGACCCATGTGAGAAGGAGCCTACAGATGCTATTGGTCACTTAGACCTCCAGCAGAGAGAAGACATCACAACAAGTGCACAAGTGAGTATGATAAAATTTTATGTCTGTGTGTGTTAACAGTTGTAATCAAATGTGTTATTGACACTCTGTCTCTTGCATCCTCAGCATGCCTTAAGACTGTCAGCTTTCGGACAGCTTCACAAAGTGCTTGGAATGGACCCCCTTCCCTCAAAGATGCCCAAGAAACCTCGTAGTGAGACTCCTATCGATTATACAGGTAAACCAGGTTGAAACTCATGTAACCTGCAGTCTTTACAGTAGTGACTTTTTTATATTTTTAGATTTATGGCATTGATGCAATGCAGTAAGAAGCCTTTTATATTCCTATGGCACAAAATTGTGTGTTTCTGTGATGCAGTTCAAATTCCACCTAGTACGGCTTACGCCCCACCAATGAAAAGGCCCATTGAGGAAGAGGAGGGAACTGATGACAAGAGTCCAAATAAGAAGAAGAAAAAGCTGCAAAAGAAATGTGAGTGCTCATTAAGCACGTGGATTTGTTAAAACTTACTTAAAGCAGATTATCAAACATTCCACTACATTTTTGTTAGTTAAAAAAAGGTTGTGATTAAAGGGTTATTCTGTTGATTGATCACAAAAGAATTGTTAATTAAAGACTTTTTTAGTTGAAGACAAATCAGGCCATCTGATATGGTCACCTATTTGCAGCCCCAAACTAACTTACTTACTGTGTGTCTATATGCTGTTTCTCCAGCTCCAGAGGAGAAGGCTGAGCCTCCCCAGGCTATGAACGCTCTGATGAGGCTCAATCAGCTGAAGCCAGGTCTGCAGTACATACTGATATCTCAGACTGGCCCAGTTCATGTTCCGGTCTTCACTATGGCTGTAGAAGTGGATGGCAAAACATTTGAGGCGTCTGGACCATCCAAACGCACTGCCAAGCTGCACGTAGCTGTAAAGGTGAGTGCAGCATCATTCACAGGGAACATTTGAAGTGAATCATTTTTTAACCACAGTGAATCTGTATGAACAACTGCAGGTCCTCCAGGACATGGGCCTGCCCACAGGAGTGGAACTAAAGATTGCTGAGCCGGTAAAATCGGAGGAGGCGGTAGTAGCTACCACTGTGGAAGAATTGAGGCCAGTAGTAACCCCCGTTGAAACTGCCACTGCCACCACAGGAACAGCCAATGCAGACACCACTGATGCTGTAGAGGTACAGACCTGCTCCCTGTGTGTCAGAGAGTGGCGATTGTGTGCGTGATGTTTTTTTGCCCTCACTTTACTGACAGTTTCTCTTTCCTCTCAGACTGCACGCCAACAGGGACCAATCCTGACCAAACACGGTAAGAACCCCGTTATGGAGCTGAACGAGAAGCGCCGCGGCCTGAAGTACGAGCTCATCTCGGAGACTGGCGGCAGCCACGACAAACGCTTTGTCATGGAGGTGGAGATTGACGGTCAGAAGTTTCAGGGGACAGGATCCAATAAGAAGGTGGCCAAAGCGTACGCTGCCCTGGCTGCTTTGGAGCGGCTCTTCCCCGAGGGCTCCTCCACTGAGGCTGCTAAAAAGAAAAAGGGACCACCCATGGTAAGCACCCAGTAAAAATCAAAGTTGGGTTGAATTTAATTTATTGAAATTCTATGTTGGAAAAAAAGGTGTGTGTCAAATGATACAGTTAGTATTAGGTAATTTTTCTGTAAATCTCTGAATCATCCTCATTTCATAATGTTTTTACCATTTTTAAAGTCATACACAGTTGAAAATATTTAATTCAGCCCATTAAAAATTAAAACAGGATTTTTCTAAGATATTTAAGTTAAAATCTGCGGGATTCTCTGCAACAGTCAGTGCTGGAGTGTAAACTCAAGAAGAAAAGAAGAAAATTAATTATTATGTGATACTATATATAGTATAATATTCATAAAATTCATTCAATGGAGGATAAGAATAAGTAAAATGATAAATTATTAATCATAATATAAAAAATATTTACAGTATGCATGTGTGTATTTTTAAACTTAGTTTTACGTGGTGCGTGTTTAATGTTAAATACAAAACATGCACATAATATATAATAAATGCCAAATGGATATTTAAATAGATCATTTAATAATTACAATGAGAAAATCAATAAGAACAGTTAAGATAAATGATTTGCTATAAATGGTGAATGTATCAGATTTGCAGGTTTTTTATCTTGTTGAAACATTCAATAAACAGATTTTTCTGATAATTGTTTAGTCTTTCAGGTTTTTCAGGGTTAGCCAGCAATCCTCATGGAGAGGAAAATTGTTACTCTGCACTGATGAAAAGTACAAATAAAATGTTTCTCTTTAGCACACTCCAGGCTTCGGCATGATGGGAGCCTCTGGAATTGGAGACGCAGCTGCGCCCCGGGGCCGAGGGAGAGGAGGACGAGGTCGTGGAAGGGGCAGGGGCTTTAACAACGGAGGAGGCTACGGTCAGGGAGGTAAGAACGCGCTTCGGCTGGAGCAGACATGTAGTTATTAGACAAGATTAACGTGATTGACAGGGTGTCAAATCAGCACATATTAAATTTGTATCATCCCACCAGGTGGCTTCGGAACATATGGTTACGGGAACAGCACTAACTCCGGATACAGTGAGTATTCATTTCTCCCATAATATTCCTGGTTTGACTGGATGTGTAGAGTGTGTTTGGGCTGCAGTTAGGCTTTCAGTTATCATGTGTGAGATCCAAACAAATGTCTCAGGCAGTTTGTCAGCATAGATGTTGTTTTGTCCTGGCGCAGGATGGTGCATCTGACCAGGACTTTAACCACCTCTCACCTGTGTCCTAAACCGTTTTCACTCCAGAGCAAACAACCATACAATGATAAAACATGTTGGGATGTTCCCAGTTCAATGATTTTACATTTCTCTGCTTTAAGCCACAGGATTGAATCTGTTTTTGACAAGCCCCCTCCTCTTATGAGAACCCCCTTTCTTCCCTCTGGCAGCCTGTTCTGAGGACTGACCTACTTGAGCGTGACAGGAGCAGAGAAATCTAAAAAAGAAAAACCCAACAACTCAGTCTTAACACAATCTGACCAAATGAGTTATTTAACTGCCATTTTTACGGCAGGAAAAAAACCCCTCCAAATAAATAAATCTAATTTTGATATTCTTTTCCCCTCTCTGCCCTGTCTCACTCTTTAGGTGACTTTGTCTCAGACTGCTATGGCTACCACGAGTTTGCGACATAGATCTTCCCCAGTCTTAAAAAAAACAAAAAACAGTCCTGTAGAGAGGATAAAAATGGACAAAATACTCAGTAGTGTTCCGGCAGCATCACGAAACTCCCTCCACCACCAAGTCCGCAACCCTGGGAATAAAGCAGCGACAACCCCTCCGCCCCGTCTTGCCAATCCACTTGTCATGTCCCGACACCTCGGGGAGACGATCTGCCACTGCATGCACGTAGCCATAAGTCACCTGTTCTCTCGACTTGCTGTGGATTTACCCGAAACACCTGGACCTCCCCAAACTACAGGGCTGATTTATTGTAGATTTCCTCCATGTGTCGGACCGGGGACAGGGGCTTTGTTTCTGTCCATGTGGATCATGATAGAGTGAAGGCCTGTGGGAACTGGACAACATACTGCCTTTGGATTAATGTCAAGACTGCAACAGCCTGCTCTCCCTTTCTCTCTGTCTCTCTCTCTCTCTCTCTCTCTCTCTTTCTATCCCTCTCTCTGTCTCTACTGTTTACTTAGATGAGAATACTTTTTAAATTTTATTCTAATGCCTTTCTGTCACTTCCAATCATAATGAAGCTGTTTTGGCCGCGTTGTTAATATTGAATCTGCTGTTCCTGTGTCATATCAGCAACACTGTTAAGTCATAGCTACACTGAATGCATGACGGTCTTGCTTTGGAAGTGTTTGGTAGTTGCAGTATCCCGTCTGTAACAGCGTTAGGCGTTGATGAACCGAGGCTGTTGGCACCACGTTTGCACACAGACTGGCTGACTTAAATCTGATGTATGTATGGGAAGGGAAGACTGCTTGCGCTAGCTGTTTTTATATGTTGTTTTTTTAATAAATGTGACATCACCATTCATTACTGTGTTCATTAATTAATTTCTGAGTTCATGACAATAATGCACTGCACAGAGAATATATGTAAGCAGTAGCTGTTAAAATACGCCCATTTTAAGCTTGTGCCATGCTGTTATTTCCCAGATTACTACAACAATGGTGGTACGAACGGAGGAGCCGGGCCGTCAAGCAGCCCGTCAGGTGGCCCTCCAGCCAGCACCGCGCCGGGGTCAGCACAGGGCTCCTACGGTTCATATTACCAGAATGATGGAGCCTACACTGCCACTTCTACCACCAAAGCCCCCAAAAAGAAACCTCCCATGCACAAGGGGGGGAAGTCGCCCTTTCCAGGTCCTCCAGGGGCGAACACTGGATCAGCGGGGGGCTACCAGTCCAGCAGCCCACAGGGACAGGGCTCCTATAACCAGTACGGCCAGGGCTACGGGCAGGGAAAGAAGAATTTCAACCAGAACCAGGGGGGGACAGGTGGATACTCTTATAGCACTGCCTACCCGAGCCAGGTGACGGGCGGTGCTGGAGGAAACCAAGACTACAGTTATGAAGGTGAGCTGGGAGGTTTTTCACTTCTGAAACTTTTACACCATGTGCACCAGTTTGTCATGGTAGCATGTTACTACGACAAAGTCAGTGTTATTAGTTACCAGGACGTGTCTTATTTCAGCAAAATACCTTTTATCCAAAGTGACTGGTTTACATGTTTAATAAGAGAAAAAAAATTATCATGAGAGCAATAGTACACTTAAATTATACAAAAAAAGTTTTTGCTTGTCTTTGTAATTCACATCATGTATGGACACTTACTGCTTATAATTATATTAAATCGCCTTCAGTAACCTCATGCATAGCAATATGAAAGATGTGGCTGGAAGTTTTGAACCTAGAAGGAATTATCAACTGAATCTTCAGCTCCTCTAGCTTTACAGAGCTTAGTGTCATTTTCAGCTGCAGCTGTTTTCAATGAAAAGCTCTAAAAACCTGCCGAACACCACCTGCTCAGCACCAAACGGCAGACACAACAGACACATTTAGAGAGCAGCTGTTAGCTCCATTAACACAGTGGAACATTTAGCAGCTAAAGAGACTAATGTTTTCCTCCACAGTTGGTGGAGATCAAAAACAGCCACAACAAAGTGAATATTAGACTCCCATTCTTCAGTAGGTCAGAACTACGGCTCCAAATGAAGGTTAATGTTGCTCCGTTACTGGCTGTTGTGTAAATAAGAAACAACTGATAGGTCATTGTTGTGTTCACAGATTTAATTTAATTGATTTAAGCTTTACACCTTTTTTGTCTTAAGGAACGTGTTTCAGTAACCGTCACACTCTTTCCTTGTAGGTTTCAACAACCAGTCGAATTACAACTCACAGGGAGGAGGAGGAGGAGGCAGCAGCCAGGGCTTTGGATCCAACCACTCTCAGTACCACAACCCAGCGGGCTACGGCAGGGGGGACGGCATGAATTACCAGTACAGATAGACTGTGAATCATCTGCACCAAGCACCCTGCATCAGTGTCTCAAGCCTTCTCCAAAGAAAGTGATTGACGGCTTGCCTGTGCTCTCTGCCTTTTCCATGTTTGCTTCTTATGGGTTTCTGTGTGGCACGTGGGCACAAACTGAGATTTCTGGACTTTGTAAGTGGAGCTGAGTTTTGGCTGAATTTAGTGGTCTGTTTCAGTGGTCTGGTCAGTGTCAAGTCTTGTGTTTTTAGGTTCTTTTTGTTTTTAATCATCTATGCTACCAGTCCACCTCCACTTCCTCCTCCTCCTCCACACTAAGTATCAAGGCTGACGCTACAAATAACTCACTCACTCGCTCAGACTTGGTTTCCTTTCTTATAAAGAGTTGTGTGGTGACAGCATTTTTTTCCCCTCATGTGAAAGTAGTAAAATCTTGTAGTTTTGAACTATAAAGATTGTTGTATTTTTTGTAACAATTCAGTAGACAGGAAAAAACTGTTCTTTTCTGCGTTGCCTGTAATTTTGGCTTTTTTGTAATAGTGTAATTATTTTAATAAATGGTTTTTGAGATTACTGGAAACTACACTTACATTCTGATGTTATATCCACGTTTCTGCTCAATGTAGCTTTTGAGTGGGTGGGACTTGTTCCTGTTAATGTATAACAAACTGTGTTTGTATTAAATGATTTTTATTTTGAAAAGATGTCTCAACTTTTTACTACTACTCGACTTTTTACTACTGATGCTGTTAATGCAGAGTGGGAAGTTCATGACTCATTAATTACTTTATGACCTGGTATACTTTATTAATGTATTGATTATCAACAGTTCACCAGTTAGAGATTTTTCAAACTTGTTTTTATTATTGGTGTATAATTGTTAAGCTTTGGTAAGTTATTAGTAAATTCAAACTTGTATTGATAATTAATAAAAGGAGGTTACTTGAAAGGGGTATCTTAAATTACAGTATGACTATGGTACTGCCCATGAATCTTGAAATATTCTTTATCTTTAAGAAAGATAAATAATGAAAATATGTTTCCTGGTTTCTGGGGCTCCACAGGTTTGTGATGAGTACGCTTCAAATATTTAATATAAAGATTTTAAACAGAACACAAGTCTAAATAGTTTTCACAGCATTTTGATTCATGCAGAAATGAAATGAAGCAAGCTGATGAAGTGTTTGATTTCTCGCTTTGTCATATTATTAAAGTCAGCTCCTAGCTTTAGGTTTGCATTTATGAAAGAAACATTTAGAGAGAATAGACCAAAGACGGTCTCTATACATCTGAAAGTTTTATTATAATCTAGGATACCATAAAGTACATTTCCAGTGGTGCAGTGTGTAACTAAGTACATTCACTCAAGTACATTTTGAGGTACTTTATCTGAGTATATCCATTTTATGTTACTTTATACTTTATACTTTTATAATGTACTTTTTACACTACATTTCACAGCGGTGGAGATGATATTTTCTGATTAATTGTGATTATTATGATTATTATACATAAAAGTATACCATTGTTGAAAGTAGTCCCCCTTTACCAGATTTAATGATGTTCACATATGAATGCACCAATGATTAGAAAATACTAAAATGGACCATGATGAGTGCTGTGATGCTTTATTTATATTTTGAAGCAAATAGTTTAAAATGTGAAATCTGAATACTTCCTCTATGTGTCCAAAATGAGATTAAAGTGCGCCACATTAACAGTATTTACGGTACATGTTTTTAAGGTCTCTCTACTCCAACACACTCGGCCTCTGGGGCAGTGACGTCACATCCGGTCTCTTTGGGGCTCCGCAGGGCTCCAGCATGGCGGACACCGGGCTGGTGGAGACGCTCCTACGGCGGCTTGAGAAGGCGGACGACGGCGTGGACAGCCTGCAGGTGTCGTCCGGCCTCGGGGTGGACCACCAGCTCATCGTGGGGGCCGTGAAGAGTCTGCAGGCTCTCGGAGACGTGAGTGTCCCCGGCTGAGCGGCGCCGGAAGTCGGAGCCGAGACTGATGCAATACAAAGCTTCAGAGAGAGGAGAGGCTCCGCGCGGTGTGTCCGCTCACAGCTGTGTTTGTCTCCTCCTGTCCAGGTGATCTCCGCCGAGCTGCGCTCCTCCAAACACTGGGAGCTGACCGGGGAGGGGGCGGAGATAGCCGAGCAGGGCAGCCATGAAGCCCGGGTCTTCAGCTCCGTACCCCCGGAGGGTCTGCCCCAGAGCGAGCTGATGGTGAGTGCTGCGGGACCGAGGGACAGGACACACACTGTCTTGTACTTCTAACAAGTGTGGCAGACCCCAGCCCAGACTCTAACACAGACCCTCATCCCAACCTACATTTAACTCTAACCTGGACCTTAAAACCAAGTCTGAACCTTCAGACAGCTCTTTGAAGGTCTGTCCCAAAGTTAGGACTAACCAAAATATCCTCACTTTCCAAAACAGCTATAAAAGCTCAAATTGTACCCGTGTCGTCATCATCATCATCATCATCTCCTGCAGGACTGATCCTGTAAAAGACACTAGAGCGAACATTCAGTCTGGTCTGGGTTCAGGTGTAAACACAAAGTGGAAGGACGACCACCAAGTATTTAACAGACGTCCTGATGAAATCTGAACAGGCAGAGCGACTGAAATGTGACTTTATCCGTAGATAAACCATCAGGATGTCCCTCTGCTGTTTTATGTGTTCTTCCACAGCAATCTAAAAAATGCAACACAAAATCTCTCTTATGAAGAGCATTGTTGGGTTTAAGAGCTCGCTCTTCTTTTCTCCAGTCTGAGTAAATGTCCACTTCAAACCAGGTGCGTCTGACTCATTTAAAACGTTGTCTGACAGGAGAATTACAAAGATGAAAGAGAGTTTGAACTCCTATTATCCTCTCTTAAAATTATACACAACTCTTAGCTCCACCCTCGCCCCCACCTTTTGACTTAAACAGTGAAAAATCATCTTGAAGATGATCATCAGTAATCTGTCCTTCATTCATTGTTACTTTTTCACTCCCATGATTAAGTAATCCCACTGTTTATATGTACAAAATAAAGACTCGAGTATAGTCCAGACAAACTGTTCACTGTTACACATTTGTTACACGTGTAGACATTTGATTATTTATCATGTTTAGATGCCTTTAATGTGTTTGTTTTTGACCTATAGCAACACATGATGAAGTGCATGTACTGTTGTAATTCTGTTTTCAGTGACGTAGTTGCACCTCTGTCCCCGTGCAGAAACTGTCCTTCGGGAAGATCGGCTTCAGCAAGGCCATGTCCAACAAGTGGATCAGGGTGGACAAAGCACACGAGGGCGGCCCGAGGATATTCAGGGCTGTGAGTGTTCAATTTCCAAATCGCTCTGTTACCCTGGTGATCGATGGTCCCCGTCCTGAATGAGGTGTGTGTGTGTGTGTGTGGTTCTGTGTGGGTCCCCAGGTGGAGAGCATTGAGGACCAGGTGAGGGAGAAGCTGCTCCTGTTACAGAAAGGTGACTCTCAGCTGGAAGAGAAAGAAAAGAATGAGCTGAAGAAGAGAAAGCTGCTCTCTGAAGTGTGAGTCCCCAGAGCCTTCATACATCATGACAGTGTTCCTCCGTCTACCTGTAGATGGCAGTAGAAGGTTTGCTGTGGATCAGTGGTCGTTTTCCACAAAGTCAGCATGAGGCTGGGGTTGTATTTGTTATTTGTATCCCTCACAGCGGCTCCATTGAACAGTTTGGTGGCAGCAGAGAACTGGTTGTAACTCTCGTGATTCATCCCGCTCCTGTTTGCCAGCATTCGGTTCCTCGTGACGGCCGAGCGCGCCAGAAATATGGCACTGCTTCTTGGCCTCCGTGAGCGCTGTGGCTGACCAACATGGTGGCAGATGCTTTGTGATTGGAGTCCTTCCACCTTGCAACACAGTCGCATATTCTGCTCACACAGTCAGACGGGTCCAGCAGAACATGTTTTGTTTTTGTCGAGCTAAGCAGGGACAACACAGCGGGGATAGTTAACTGGAACGACGTTCGGATTACGGTGCCATTTAAGGTTGTAATCATTATTATAGCAACACATGATTTGCTGCCATCGCTGCAGAAACCCAAGGACCGGAAAAATGCAGGCTCTTTAGTCACACTGTTGTGTGGCTCGTATGACTCTGTTAGGATGCAGAGTGTTGTGAGGTGAGGGGCAAAAAGTTATTTCGCTCAAACATCATTATATATGTTTAACAGTGACAACAAGAAGGGAAACAGCAGTTAAGGGAAACAAGGGGCTGGTACACACTGATACACAAAGATTCACTACTTGCATGTGAAAGTGGACGAATCTGAATTGTCTGAAAGTGTTTATGGTCCGCCTGTGGCAACGAGGGGAAGCTATAGTCTAACTATAGGTCGACCATCTGTCAAATTCATAACAACTAATTTGATAATCTATTGATCCTTTCGGGAAAAAATACTTCAATTGTTCTCTGATTTCAAGTGTACTTTGTCACATGAGATAACAAATTGGATTTAAATTATTGGTCAGAAAACGAAAAGGGTAAAGAAGATGTCATCATATGCTTTAGAAAACTGTGGACGACATTTTTCACTATTTTGTAACATTTTACAAACGAATGAATCAATGAATCAGTTAACCGCATTTTTTTTTAAACCGCTTTGAAGACAATTTGCAGATAAAGCAGCTGATGCATAAAATGTGGGGAATAAAAGTCGCTATCTGACCACCATGTTTTTATCACTGTGATCTTAATATTAAAGATGCAAACCTAATCAAGAACCTTTAACTTAGGATGCACATGGACGGGTGCATTTTGTATTTTGCTGTAAACGGACTGAAACACACTCTGGATTGATACCAAGGTGCAGATTCTTCCAAAATCCTCTTACTCGGGAAGCAATCTCTCCTAAACTGGCAGCCAGGCTACAGATGTACTGAGCTGATATAACCATGCATCCTTCTCCCGGGGGAAGATATTATCAGGAAATATGAGTTACCGAATAGATACACACACACACACACACACACACACTCGGCCTGTATCTTTGAGCAAGCAGAAATGCAGCTGCAGTGTCACAACATAAAAACTGTGCAGCCTTGCTTAAAAACTCCGTCACACTCCAGTTGTTTGTATGTTCTTTTAGTCTTGTGGCACAATTGGATGTTGTTCTATGTGGTGTTGTTATTTTGGACTCACTCATAATATCTTTATGTTTTTTATTTCTGCCCGCAGGACAGTGAAGTCATACTGGATCACTAAGGGCAGCTCCTTCAGCACCTCCGTCACCAAACAGGAGACGGAGCTCACTCCCGAGATGATCGCCAAGTGAGTTCAGCTGTGACTTTTTAAATATGTTTTTATTTTAATGTTGTCTGCTTGATGCGAGTGTAAAACGTGTCCTGTCTGCCCTCCCCTGTCCGTCAGTGACAGGGTGCAGGATCTCAGAAAAGAGGACACAGAGAAACCTCCGCCCATCAAAGGGGACGAGTCCAAAGTGGAGGACTCTGTCCTAAAGGCAGGGCAGGACAAAACCACAGGGTGCAGGCTGTCTGCTAAAAATGTTTTATATCTCCGAAATCCTGTGATCTAAAGTCAGGTTTTTATGGCCTTAAGACAGTTAAGCATGATCTTTCTTCTTTTCTGCGGGAAACTAAACCATTCATGCAAACTTGAATTCCACAGAGTTGTTCTTATTTTCTAATTTAAATTGGCATTCAGAAATCTTAACATGTATGTTAATGAAACCTGTCATAGTTTGTTAGATATTTCGAAGCCAAAAATAAATAAATAAATAAGGGACTTGCTTTTTAATACAGCTTACTCTGTTTTCATGCTTAGGATGAGGCATTAAAATGCAAGGTCTCAGGTTAGCATGAAATCATAGAGAGGATTTAGCTAAAAGCAGCAGCCAGATGTTCTTTCTTCCACTGCCCAAAATTCAAATTGATACTGCTTTTTCCTTCTCTGCACCGCCTGTGCACACCAGAGATTTGATAGAGTCCCATCTGCAGATTAAATTGCTCAAATAAATTGGGAGACATATTATGTATCGTCACCATGTTGTGGAGAAACTTCTGATTATAAAGAGGGAAAGACGCTGTCGCTTTTTGAAACAGGTCACTTTCTTTTTCATACTCTTTCTATCTTAACGACTCTCATGTTGTCTTTCTTGTGTTGTGTTGCAGTGGCAGCTGGAAGGAGAAGAAATTTAAGCCCTACAACTTTGAGGCCATGGGCGTGGCCCCTGACTGCGGCCACCTGCACCCACTGATGAAGGTGCGAACGCAGTTCAGGCAGATCTTCCTGGAAATGGGGTGAGTGGCTGCAGACGTCACAGTGAAAGAAGCCATTTCACACACGCGCGCCCTTAAAAAAACACACACAGCTGACCCTCTGCTTTCTGTAGCTTCACAGAGATGCCCACCAACAACTTCATAGAGAGCTCTTTCTGGAATTTCGACTCCCTCTTCCAGCCCCAGCAGCACCCGGCCAGAGACCAGCACGACACCTTCTTCCTGTCTGGTGCGTGTCGTACACTTCTCTCTTCTCAGAGTCCCATCACTCTGAGTTGTGTCAGAGTCATTTTTTTTAACATGGTTTATTTTGAACATCATTTTTCAGACCCAGCACTCGCCCATGAATTCCCGCAGGACTACCTGGAGAGAGTGAAGAAGGTCCACTCAGAGGGAGGCTTCGGTTCACAGGGGTGAGGCAGAATCACACACCCACATAACAAGTAACACTCATTAACATTCGACGGACCTCATGACAACATTATCTATTATCCTGCTGCCTCTCAGGTACAAATATGACTGGAAGACAGAGGAAGCTCAGAAGAACATCCTCCGCACTCACACTACGGCAGTCAGTGCTCGAATGCTGTATAAGCTAGCACAGCAGGTGAGCTGTATATACACACTTATTCAAACTTTGTGTGGTGTGTTTAACATGGGCTGTTTCTATGGAGACATAAACCAGAGGCTGGCAAAATCAGTTCTAGTAGAGAACAGATATCTGCTGCAAATAACACAAGGAGACATACCTACAAAGATTCTTTGTGGTGTAGGATGCCTGCGAAGGTCAAACTGAGGTTTTTAACATACATGCCGTATTAACCTTCCACAGTAAATACTAAGAGGATGGAAGTCTTCAAATATTTCCTATTTAAAAAAGAAGCAAACTTCAGATGCTTGCATATAAAAGATTTTTTTTTGTATCTGCTGAATATTTCATCCATTTTTTTCCTCCTCACAACCACCAGTATTTGTTCCTTGAATGTATCTTAGGACTGATGTCTTTAGTTCACCACTATGTTTTTGGACTCACCTTTGAAATAAATTGGAGCGTTAAGCTCAACCTCACTAATGCTCTTGAGGCTGAAGGGGAGCAAATCCCTGCAGCCGCTTCCAAACTCTTGTCAAAAGCCTGAAACCTGGAAGGGCAAAGGCTGTTAAAGGAGCGGATACTTTGGGTGTCACATGGGTGTAATGTTGAGGCGTCCACATAGTTTGGAGCATTCAGCATGCGTACTGGACATTAACCGTGAAGCTCTTCTCCCTCTCTGTCTTGTCACCCAAATGTCAAACCCCCCCCTCCACCCGTCCACCAGGAGAAGTTCACCCCTGTCAAGTATTTCTCCATCGACCGGGTGTTCAGGAACGAGACCTTAGACGCCACCCATCTGGCCGAGTTCCACCAGATAGAGGGCGTGGTGGCCGACTACGGACTCACACTGGGAGACCTCATGGGCGTCCTGCATCAGTTCTTCACCAAACTAGGTCAGGAGGGCCGCATGGCACAAAATGATAAAGACCTGCAGTGTTGTGTAAACTCTGACAACACATCTCACGCCGGGTCTTTCTCATGTTTTTTTTTTTTTCTAGGCATTACCAAACTGCGCTTCAAGCCTGCCTACAACCCGTACACAGAGCCCAGCATGGAGGTGTTCAGCTACCATGAAGGTAGATTTCAACTCTTAAAGGTTCTCTGTCCTACAAAAGCAAAACACAGTAACTACATACTGGGTCAAACTTCAAAGCAGAATCTGATTTTTTTGTCAGTTGGCTCCCACGTTAAATTCTTATGTCATCAAGATTTACAGTTACTTGCTTTTTAAAATTGTAATAACCACAAAAAAAGAGCTCTAAATAATCTCGCTTGGGTAATCTCACCAAGCCAAAGCTAAATTTACTGACTGAATTTACATCTTACTAATTCACGTTATTCCACATAGCTAAATGAGACAGTAGTTAAATCCTGTCATGAGGGAGAAAAAAACAGTTAATAGTTAGCAATAGCAAATTAAGCTATTGCACACACATTAATAGAAATATTAATTGCAGAGGGACAGACAGCTGACAGAACATAGTTACATTTAATCCCCATAAACTGACTGTAAGGAATCAAAGATACCATTATGTTAAAGAGTTTAAGAGTTAAAAATAGGCAGGGTAGCTGAAAAATGGGAAATATTGGTAGATATTAAAATTTCCCTGAATATTCTGTGATTTCAGGTCTTTTGTCTAGTGAAGAAATAGCCAAAACGTTTTACAACCTTTGTCTGCTGTAGTTTTCCAGCAAGCCTGAAAACCTTAAACTTTTGCTGCTTCTGTGGTCACTGCTCTGCCTTCAGTCCTGTTCTGTGGTTTTGGTCGTTCTGTTCTAACTTCTCTCCGTGCACACAGGGCTGAAGAAGTGGGTGGAGGTGGGAAACTCAGGGGTGTTCAGACCAGAGATGCTGCTGCCCATGGGTCTGCCTGAGGATGTGTCAGTGATCGCCTGGGGACTGTCTCTAGAAAGGTGAACACACACACACACAAGAAACTTTAAGAGGCACTAAATGAATTTGTTGTATACAGATACCAGTGATTTAGAAAGATCGTAAAGATTCAGTGTGTAGACGTCATCGGTCGTCTCGCCGACATTTGACCCACATTACAGATAATTATCTTTACTGTCCAGAGAGGTTGAGCCCTGTTTGTACATTTTTAAGTGTACTATTCTCTTTTTTTTAATTGGAATTATAAACTCATTATAGTCATCGGAGTCACTGTAAGTTATTTACAGCTAATCCTGTTCATCTGCCACACTGTTGCAGTACATTTCTGCATCAGTTTTTCTTTTTCTTCTTTTTTTTTATTATTCAATTCCACAAAACTCCCAGTTGTTCTAAGGTAAAGCTCACCATACGGGTCATTTGATGGTCACATTATGGTGAATTGAAATGGAGCTTTTAACTGGGGACGACCGTCATGGCTAATGACTGCAGCATGGAGGGGGAAGGCTCCATAGTCCATACGAGTAATCTCCCCTCGTCCACCAAGCCCTCTGTTGTTTGTGCTCTCACCTGTCGAACAGACGCAGCACAAACACTTGGGCCTCTGTTATAGCTGTTCTTTGCTCAACAAGAACCGTCGCTCACTCTGCTCTGACCCCGCAGGCCCACCATGATTAAATACGGCATCAACAACATCAGAGAGCTGGTGGGACACAAGGTGAACCTACAGATGGTCTACGACAGCCCCATATGTCGCCTGGATTCCTGAGTTCCGCCCAACCTTTCTCATCGTTATAATTATTATTTTGGATGGACCTGCCTCCCCTTTACCACCTGGCACCTCATTTCTGCATCTCCCTCCTTCCTCTGAGGGTGTGTTTTTCTCCATGCAACACTTCACACAGGTCACAGTGAACAGTTTTTTCAAAGGGCTCTAACTCGAGGCACATGAACTTCATACTGTGCTGCCGTGCAAATCAAACAGTTACATACTGAAAACAGCTAGATTTTTTACATCGCCCTGCAGCTTCTCCTGCAGGTCACCTGCTTGTACAGGGAGAAAATACTACTTTTGGAATCTGATGAAGTTAAAATAAAAAGCCTTTTCCAAATACCAGTCTGCTTTGACTCATGTGTTTATTTTCATTTTAAGTTATGGATTTAAGGCTCTAGGATTTTTGAGAGGACGAGGTCCTTTCTCCAAACTCTTTCTGTACGTGGTTGCAGAGCTCGTCAGTGCTCAGCAGTCCTGCCTCATCACTGCTTCGACTGAAGTTCAAGCTGAAAGCTGAAGTTTGGAGACCTGAGGATGGATGATTTTACCAAACATGATGTCACTGTGCACTGTACACACGACGACTGAACATATTCAGTTTGTTTTTTTTAATTACTGTTAGCCACCATATGAGGCAATTAGCTCCCCCCTGTTAATTACAAAGCCCATGCTAATGTCTGCTAACAAAACATATTAACATATTAAATGCTGCAGACGTTTTTCTGTTTGCTTTTTATTTGTATGGTTAAAATTTGAACTGAATTTGAAAATGAATTCATATTAACAGTGAGAATCTTTGATGTGACCACACAGATTTAGACTATAACGTGCTGAAATATATCATCACTCCATCTTTATTAATGTTTCTGCAAAAAACCTGATCTAGAAAAACCTTAGTTACAGATATAATAGGACTTTGGTATCATGTATTTAGCATTTAGAGTATCTTAAAGAAGCTTCAGCCAATGAACAAATTGTATTCTTTTGGTTGTGTTTTCTAGGATGTAAAAAGCTTTGAACCACCAATATGAATCGCAGATACAAACTTATATTGAGGTCACGATATGTTGTTTAGGATTTTTTTGGGGGGGTTGTGCTCATTTCCAAATACAGATTACTGGATGTTTTACGTGTAGGTCATTCGTGTCTGTGGGTAGAAAAAGACAGCCAGTGTTTTTGGATTTGATTTTTACAGTTCGTTTGAAGCATGTTGGATCACAGTTCACTTTTACAACTTCTAAAACAACTGAAGTCCTTATTCCCTGAATGTGTGTCAGCGTCTGCCCACAGTTTGGTTGGACAGACTTATGAAATCTTCTTCATAGGCGTTTTTAAGAATTTGTGAGCACATCTCGAAATGAAAACACTCTTTAGTTGCATTGTCTCCTCACATAACCCTGTATCCCCTGTAATTTCTCCTTTTTTAAAACTTTTACTGGCAGTGGCTCTTACGTGAGCCACCCTCTGTTAAATCACATGCTGAATACTCATCATATCCTCTGAAAAGTGCCCTGTGTTGTTTTCTTCATTTCGCTGCTCCAGACTGTAGTTCAAAGACAGTTCAGCGCTCAGATTAACTCAATAAGCTCTCGCTGCAGAAACAGGGCACATGGCACTGGTTAAACGGCAGCTGTAAACACAGATGAGGAGAAAAGAGGCAGAGGGTTGAAAAAAATGTTTTTTTTTATTTTGTACTTCTACATTTAAAACACATTTTAGGCCAATCAGACGCTTTGATAGTGGCATTAAATTTAGTTCTGAATTGACAAAAGACTGATCAATACGTTTTGATGTGTACTGTTATTGAGTGAGAAACCGCCTCACTTCTCCACACACACACACACACACACCACAGTCTGTACACTTGTGCTGTAAGATGGGTCGATGGGCTCTGCGTACCAGGAAGGGGAATCTGTGTGTGTGTGTGACACCTGCGAGGAAAGGTCACGGGATTAAGTTGTGTTGTGTACATGTTGAATTGCTGGAAGTCCGTTAAGTCTTCATCCTGAGCTAATCCCCCAGTGTCTTGAAATAACATTTTACTGAAGTGTGTGAGGCGGCCAGCTGGTTGGTTTACACGTTCACAAGCGGCTTTGTTGATGTGAAGATGGAGATAATGTAGTACCCCACCCAGCCCAGGGTGCACATAAAGACACTTTAACAACACTGACAGAAACACCGTCAGTAAATTCCACTTTTAATTGACATCAACAGCTCCACCTGTCTTACAAACACTTGGATTTTTATGAGAAAAACACTGATCCACCAGAGATCAGACGTGTCTCCTCTCTGAAGCTCAGCCACACAGAAACAACATCCATGTGACAGACACGTTGCGTGATCCTGGGTGATCGTGAGAGAGGCGTTACGTCTGCTGGTAAAAAAAAGAAAGAGGGGACTGCGGGTGACGGGGGGTTTCTACACATCACACAAGACACCCGACACGTCAAACACATTAAAGTCTCCTCTGCGCGTGTCCTGTGTGTGCTCGGTGATCCGGGCCCGTTCAGACCTCCCTCGGGATCTCCCCGGTGGGCCCCGGGCTGGCGCTGAACGTCAAAGGGCTGTGGCGGCTTGTCGGGCTGTGCGAGTGCGGGAAGACAGAGGGCATGTAGGGGATGGCGGCCAGCAGCAGAGGGCTGGTCTGGGGGCTCTGCTCGTGGGGCAGAGGGATCACCACGTCGTCCTGGTCCCACACGTGGAAGGCGTTGTGCGGAAACGGATGCACCGGGGGAGGATGGTTGGCGGCCGCGTGCTGCGGGTCGTGGTCTTTCCCCCTGTCTTCGTCACCGGTCGGACCCAGCATGCATTCTGCACAAGAGAGACGCGGGTTAAAGATTTAAGTCAACAATGAAGGGTTAGGAGGGCAGAGGGGCAGGATGCTCGATTACTACAAAGACAACACTCAGTGATTCCAAAACAAAGATGTATGGAAGGACTCAGTTAATTAGGAAAAAACGATGATATGATTAAAAGATATATATTCACATGTTGGGTCAGCTGTAACACCTGAACACCACAATTAAACAATTATCAAGCAAATGTGCAGTTAAAAGTTTAATGGAAGTTTAATGGATTGCCACTAGTTGACCAAACCCAAACACTGACACTTCAACTGTAACAAAAATACTTTTTATCTTTCATGGTATTAAATAAAACCCATGTTGAAACAAAATGAACTCCTTTGTGACAATGGAAGCAGGTTTTGATGAAGGAGTGCTGGTTCAAGCTCTGAGGTTCTGAATAAAAAGAAAAGGCTTGGGAACCAGCGTGTGATTGGTCCCTTGCATTGCTGCTGTGCAGCCAGATGTGCTGTATTTCACCTCCCACCAACCAGGCTACACAAGCCCCATGAATCTTCATCTTAAACAGCATGTGGACTCAAATAAAACTACATTTTACATATGCATATCTTTTTTTTTTCTCAGAAGGTGATACCTGCTATGTCAATGGCCAGATCCTTGATGAGATGTCCAACAATGGCATAGGCCACCCCAACCACCACCAGGGCGGCCATGAGCAGGTAGACCACAGCTTTGGGCAGGGGGATGAGCTCCTTCACCTGGGGCTTGTACTGTTTGTACAGGGGGTCCTCCAGAGAGGCGGAGTAAGGGTACGCCTGAGCCTCATGAGTGGAGTTCAAACCGGTGAAGTTGAAGCCATTCATGATTAAGGACTTGATATTCAGTCTGAGTGATCCTCCTCCACCTCCTCCTCCTTCACTTCGCCCTCTCAGAGCTCTCCGCAGGCATCAGTGATCCTCCTCACAAGTCACTGTACTCTCCAGTCCTGCAAAGAAAAGTCGAGACAAACGTGCAAAGGTCCAAAAGTTTGAATGACTCTCCTTTCTTCCGCTCAGCTCTCTCGCTGAGGGTGTCCGTGTGTGAGCCGTCGCCGCCTCCCTCTCTGTCCGTGGTGCTGAAATGAAGCGCGCCCTCCGGCAGCAGGAGTGAAGCTCCGCTCCGCCCTCTCTGATCACACACACACACACACACGCCGCAGGCTTATATATGTGTGTGCGCTGCCCTTAATACCTCCAAGTTACCGAGAAGTCGCCTCTTGGTAAATCAATCAAGCGCCTTTCCAATGCCTGGAGGACTATTTGTGCTCATCCAGGGTGTCCAGTGCTGAGGTGCTGGTGGGTGGGTGGTGAGGGAGGGAGGGGGGGGTTACTTGCTACACAGAAGTCCACCAGTATGACCTCAGTACCTCAGAAATAACACAATCATTTGGGAGGATGTTGCAGTGAAGATGCACACACACCTTGTCTTATAGGTGGTGGGGGTTAAAATTTGATTTTTGACTCTCGAGATCCACCAAGAGCAACTTAATAGCAGCTTAAAATCCTGCTGTAAATCTTGTTTGCTCAGAGGTTTAAAGGTGCCCTGTGCAGCTTTATTGTAAACAAACAGGAGTGTTTGTTTACAGTCAGCGTCTCTCACCTGAAATGTGTTTTACACTGTGCATATCTACGAGCCCTGAAACAACATGTCCAATACATTTCCATCCTTGTTAAACATTCGCCGGGCTCATTTTGTACATCTTAAAACCTGCATTGTTTACTAGCAGTCTAGCGTTCTCCTTCCAATCTTTTGGCGTGTTGCCATGTCTGCTGGCACCGATCAGCTGAACAGTGTGAATCCTGTAGTAGGATATTAAATCCTGACGCTTGTGCACGTGCACCATACAAAGAAAGTAGGCGCAGGCTTGTAAAAACATTGCTCTGCAGCAGTACAGGTGGTAAGAAAAAAAAAGTTTGTGATTTAGACACTAGAGACGGGGCCTGCTTGTTCTACAGATAGATAGATAGATAGATAGATAGATAGATAGATAGATAGATAGAGATAGATAGACTACTTTATTAATAGTGGGTGGGGCCTGAACTTTGCCACAGGGGCCTGACAAAGTAGACAAAAGAGTTTTCTAATTTTGTCTTTCTTGTTTTGTTTTGTCTCAATGTTGTGTGGTCCACTGATTACATCTCAGTCTGGCTACGCTTCCTGTGTCCCACAGTTAGTTAAACTGGGGACCAGTGGTTGGTGCAGCAGAGGTCGGGGTCACACCCTGACCTACCAGCGTATTTTTTTTAACAAACAACGTACTCCTTCCTAATTATGTAGTTATCACATATCCCGCTGAGGACTCCGTCTGGGATTCTACCTCTTGTCTCCACGTCTAGCCACACTCTAGCCAGCTAAATGTTTTATTACAGTCATTAAATCCCGGATAATGGTCTAACATCTATAACAGGGCCAGCAGACGACCACATTCACATTGTCACCTCTGGACTGTGGGAGGACCAGGGACAGCTCAGAACTTTCTCCCCCTGAGGTCCTTCAAACGCTCAATTTAAACTGAAGATGTGCCTTGACCTATCCCACAAAGACGGCACCACTCATACCCAACAATCATAAATCCTAATCATGTACTTTGGTGTAATCAGAGGATTTGCATGTTTGTCCTGGATTGTCATTTGCGGGTGTGAAGTCAGATCAGGAGAATGATTCATTTTGACAGAGCCTCTAACTCACTGAGGCCATAATCCAGATGAGTATTTAAGATGAGAAGCATCCTAATTATCGGAGTATTAGATTGCCATAACTGCTGCTAATGTCTGGATGAGAGTCTATGAGAGAGAGAGAGAAAGAGAGACCCCAGGAGACAGCAGCCCTTTTTTCACATTTTACTTCATTTGGTTTCACAAGAGAGTACAATTAGTCACAGTGAGTCACATCTACACATGCCCGAAAGATGACAGGCCATTTGTCCAAAAAATAAAATATAAATGGAAAAAGCAATTTCCTTATGTAAGCGCCATGTAGAACATGGCCGAGCAGTGTGTACCAGGGCCGGGGATTTGCCGGTTCTTTAATTCCCTCCACTTCAAAGTGGCGGTGGCAGACATGTGATGAAGCCGGAGAGGATGGAGGTCTTTATCTGTCCGGCGGCGCTGCCCACCCCCACATCCCTCGCGCCCTGATGGATTTAAAGAGGAACACAGATTATCTGCTCAGCCCTGAGAACATTTTGTGGGGTTCACCTCCGCTCAGTAGTCCAGGACATGAAGCGAGGTAGAGACGGAGAGAGGCAGTGTGTGAGTGGGAGATGACAGGCCAGAGTGTGTGTGTGGAAGGTTTTGCTTTTTCAACGTTCAATCAGAGTGGATTTAATCAGGCTTTTTTTTTTAAGTTAATCTTGGGGAGCAGTTGCATCCTGTGAGGAGAGGTGTTTATCATATTTTGCTGCAATGGTTCCCTATCTTCTTTGTAAAACTGTTTGAGCTCTTTCAGGTGAACAGCTGATTTCCGGTCCAGTAATGTGGCCATTCTGACGTAATTCCTGTGCGTCTTAGGCCCGCTGCATTGGCTCAATGTCTCCCAAAATTCTCCCAAGTCACTGGTCATTTTCAGACTGCATCAAGTTTTCTCTGTATTTTGCTGCATTTATTTTGACTTCCACAGACTGATGCTCCGGCGTGACATGGCATTCAGTGTGACAGCCGAAAAAGGCCTTCTTCCGTCTGATTTCAGAGGCTCCCATGTGGCCGTGATGCTTTTTTATGTTGCAGTGTGAAGGACAGTGTGCTGTGAACCGTGGCGTGTCCCAGGGGAGGACACTGACGTTTGTGACCCCCGATAGCAGCCCTGAGCAACACAAGCGCAGGATTATGTAATAATTCACTTAGTAAAGTGCAGCCATTTGTCATCCACAATTTTCAGACGGAGCCCATGTGCTCTGACCAAGTCGGATGATTCAGCAGTCTCATTTATCTAACGTTTTTTTAAGTTATTTGTGTTTTCAAATAAATGTCTCTAACAAAGGTATCATTCTCCTCACTACCACTATGCACGATATTCTATTAAAGTAATATTTAATTCCTCATTTATGAATCCATTTATGACTTTTGGACACTCTAAAAACCTTCCTGTGCGTGTTCCTGCTGCCCTTTTGTTTCCACCTTACATAACTCAACACCTCCTCAGTAATATCAGATTTTGTGTGATTTTCAGTGACTAGGCCTCGATTCCCATCTTCTTTATTGAACTTGTGATAATGGCATGGGTTAATATGGATAGCAGAGGTCAAACTGAGAAAGAGTGAGAGCGGAATTAAAGTTCTCACCCAACCACAACATGGCAGCAGATAAAGAAACACGTTCTGATGAGGGAGAAGAGATGATGACTTTTAAAGTCAGAATTCTGAAACTTTAACTCAAGTTTGAGTTTGAAGTAAAGAATTTATGTTTTTGCTGGGTCTCATTTACATAACATATATAGATACATATGTATATAGGCGTCTGGTTAGTGGCTGGTTAGCTCAGTGGTTAAGGCCACTGACTGTGGTGCAGATGGAAGTGGTTCATAACTAGTAACCAGTACTGGGCGAAAACGAGTCATACCGGCGTGGACATCGCCTGTGTCACCAAGATCCGTGTCAGGTGTACATGAACTGGAGGTGAGAACACGGATCGTTGGAATGTTACACAAGAAACCCTAGAGAGACTGGGTACATGCAGAGGATGTAGGATCAATGGATTCTTTGAAAGCCATCATCCAGACTAACTAAGCTCAGTGCTCCAGCATCTATCCCAGCTAACACTAACTCAGACTGAGATGGAGTGAGAGAGGGATCAAAGTCATCACCCGACCACAGCACGGCAGCAGATAAAGAAACAATCTGTGTACAACAGTGCAGTGAGGTTTAACATGAGATTACCTGACCTGAGAAATAAGACATTACATTACCAAGCTGGATACCTGCAACCTCTGCAGCTGGTTACCAAGAATATGTGAAGTACCCTCTGACTGTCTACTAGAAGATGGGAATGCAGCACTACAAACACTTTCTACTGAAACCATCCCTGACACCAACAGTCAACAGTATCAGTGGTTCTTGAGGCAATTGGCTACAAGATGAACACCTGCCATAAGGAATCAAGGAAACACAGTAAGACAGCTACAAGTACTTTGGGATCCTGCAGGCAAATGGGAATGAGGAGGCCACAAGGAAGTCGGCCACAGCCAAATACCTCCAAAGAGTAAAGAAAGTCCCATTCAGTCAGCTGAATGGAAAAAACAAGGTCTGTGCAATAAACACCTGCACCCTACCAGTTATCAGATACCCCGCTGTTATAATAAGCAAAGATACATATATATATGATTTTATATGGGAACACAAAGCAGAAATTTTTTTTTATTCTTTCCTCTTTTCCCCACTAATCATTGTGTCAGGGACTAACTGTATGTTCTTATATGTTTTCTACAGAGTGAGTAGTTCTTTAGCATTTCTTTTACATTGTTGTGCATGGGTACATACATGATCTGAGTTCTTCTTCCACCACTGACTAAAAATATCTCCACAACATAACATTTCTAACTCAGAGCAATCCGGTTCATCTCTTTGTTTATCTTTTCAGCAACAGTTTATTTGAAGAATCAGTGCTACAGTTTTACAGTCATGACTTTATGTTGTGTCATGAGAAATAAAATTTCAGCCTGACGCTCTGAGAATGAAGTAACAGCTGGCTAACCTTTTCAAATGTGCACTTGATTCCCCTGCAGACGTTTAGAATTTAATACCTTTTATTCATTAAAGCTCAACATTGTTGACTTCTGGCAAACCACGCAATGTTATGACATCTTAGTGAGAGTTTAATGCTACAAGTAATCACTGTGGTGTACATAACAATAGCAACTTGTACGATTGTACCAATTATACAAGACAACTTATGCATACTGGAGCAAATTAAAAATGAAAAAAACTTCACAGGTAATTCCAAACCAGTTGTGTCCATTTATGCTTTGTTTTATAATTACAGTATTAATGGGGATTACACCATTAACCACCAGCAAACCTAGATCTCGACCTCAGTCAGAACTGCTAGTACTTCACAACACTAATGTCCATAAGTATACAGTGTTTTTTAATTTTTTCTGTACAACTGGGAGACAGGAATTTGATAATGTTGTGGTTGAGAGTAGAAAAATAGCCCTTTTAACTTCTGAATGAATTACATTCCACAACAGACCATACACACACATTCAAAGACAGACTTAAATGTGACTTGCTCTTTCTCTCCAAATAAAACTCTCAAATACATATTCTACAAACCTGAGAGAAACAATATACAGATCTGAATGAATCTGAAAACTGCTGCAGAGCCGACATGCCAGGTACATTTCTGACAGCAGGAGCCTGTTGGTTGGGTTAGGGTTGTTGGGCAGCAGTAACTATTTTCCCACAGTGAAGGACTGCAGTCCTGTGATGGCTCTGCCCAGGATCAGAGCATGGATGTCATGAGTACCTGCAGGAGGAGACGACCGATATCAAACATGACAAACAGGTGATAAATTGGACTATAACACACTGGTATCGCTCCACCTAACGTGTGTGCATGCATGTCTCAAGAACTTCCTCGTCCTCCTCACCTTCATATGTGTTGACAGCCTCCAGGTTCATGACGTGGCGGATGATGTGGTACTCATCTGCGATGCCATTTCCTCCCAGCATGTCCCTGGCCTGCCTGGCAATGTCGAGGGCTTTACCGCAGCTGTTCCTCTTCAACATGGATATCATCTCTGGGGCTGCTCTGTTAAGAAAACACCATGTTTGTTTTAGTCATGATTTTAGCTCATGGCCACTTTAGTCCATCCTGAAATTTTTCAACATCTACAGAAAGGGAATTTTGTCGAGAACGCTGTTGAAAACCAAAAGGGAAGCTTCCTTTTTCAACCTGACAGAAAGAGGTCAGAGTGACTGTCAGTTTGATGGATGAGCCCCTCGAGAAAAATGCCAATACCATCCCATCTAAAACACTTCAGTTAGAGGCTCAAGTCGTCTTTACCTTTTCTCATCGATAAGTCTTCCTAGCTGCAGGCAGGACTGTAGGCCGATGGTGATCTCTGTCAACATGTCGGCCATTTTCTTCTGCATCAGCTGATTCCTTGCCAACGGCACGCCAAACTGGATTCTGGTACAGACAACGGAATCATCAGAAAACATTGTGCAAATAAAGATGTGTGCATTTTGTTTAGAACTTATTAAAACTTTCTAACTTAATTACTGCATTACAATACCTCAGTGCAAAGAGAATCTAAACCAATTTTCAAGTTTCAATTTAGATTGAAATTTGAGATTTAAGAATTTCATTGCTAATGCCTGCTTTTTTGTTGCGATCTTGAATCTTGAAAAACACAAAATAAACCATGTATGACCAGGAGACATGACATTATACAGACAATTGGGACATCTGACCTGTCTAGTGTGTACTGTCTGGCTGCATGGAAACAGAACTCGGCAGCACCCAGAGCGCCCCATGCAATACCATAACGAGCGTTGTTCAAGCAGCCAAAAGGACCCTGGAAGGAGCAAAAGGGAGTATGAGGAGCGATTACTGCTGTGTGTCCACTAGATTTTAAAGGGCTTTAACTGTAAAACACTGAGCAACACTGTATTTCACATCATCCTGAACACCTATTAGAACAGTGGAAGGGTATACAGTTTGTTATGTATCTCCCACAAACAAATGAAAACATTTAGGGAGTTTGTGGTTTCACTGCACTCACCCCGAGGCCGGTGGCTTTAGGCAGCAGGTTCTCCTCAGGAACCTCCACCTCGTCCATGATTATCATGCCAGTGGCGGAGGCTCTCAGGGAGAACTTCCCCTCAATCTTGGGTGTTGACAGGCCCTTCATGCCACGCTCCAGGATGAAGCCGCGGATCTTCCCATCATCACATTTGGCCCAGACTAAAGCGATATCTGCCACTGGGGAGTTGGTGATCCTGAAGAGGGAGGCAAAAGGAATGTTAGGGAGATGTTTTTGTGTATGTACAGGTAGACTTTATTTCTTTTTTCTATGTAAGTTTGACAACATACATTTGAACAGTAAATATGCAGTGGGATGGAGAATTGAAGCAGTCAGACCTGTATTAATCAACTACAGATAATGTGCAATACTGCCTCTAATATTATTTTTGTCTTGGACCCACAGCATAATGGAATAATTCATTTGTAATAAAACTCATGCAAATAAAAATGTACAATCCTTGTTTCATCAAATGTGACCCTTATAAACCCTGGAAAAAACAAGACAAGAGTTTCATTCAACACTTAAACTGTGAAGAGCTCCACCATGTGGACAACTAACACCATGCAGGGCCACTAAAACCTTTATCTTGAAAACAGAAATGTTGCATGTGTTAAAAATTCAAACAATATTCAAACAATATAATACAGATTTAAATAAAACAAAACATAAAACCCAGTCGGTAAAAGAAAACAGTCACACACAGACACATCACACTGTTGTGTTTAATGATCCTGTTACACAGTGCCTTGAAATAGTCTTGCTGGGCTAAAAATAATGTGGGCACACACATATTCATGTGTAATAAACATCTTAATTTAGCATCCGACATGCCTTTTCTCAAAGGCTTGGAAACATATACTTAATACAGTATTAATAAAAAAAGTCACTCATTCAATCGGTGTGGGTAAGGTAATATAATAAGTAAAACTATGAAGTGTAAACCCTGTAACAACACTGTGGCTCTTGTTGCTGAGAATTTTACTGACTTTATGTCTTGATACTGGAGAGAAATTTAGATTCCACGACAGTTCATGCTCCAATGAGATGTTATTTATTGATTCGCAGCTAAGCAAAGATCCACATCTCCACTACTCACCAGGTCTTTGAGCCAGTCAGAGTGTACGTGCGACTGGATGGATTGTACTTGGCTCTGGTTTCCATGCTGCCGGGGTCACTGCCATGGTTGGGCTCCGTCAAGCCGAAGCAACCAAGAATCTCTCCACGAGCTGACAGAGACAGAGAAGAATAAATCAAGAGTTCCGTCACTCATCATTTTACGTTTATACCTGACAACAGGTGAAGTATCACTCATCCATTGTTGACAGATAAACCGGCTGATAATAGACTGTTGATAACTAAAGTGTTGTTGTTTTCTCTTCTTACCCAGCTTGGGGAGGTACTTCTCCTTCTGCTCCTCTGTGCCATAGGCATTGATGGGGTGCATGACCAGTGACGACTGCACACTCATGACTGAGCGATAGCCACTGTCCACTCTCTCTACCTCCCTGGCGATCAAACCGTAGGCCACATAGCTTGTCCCAGCGCAGCCATAACCTTTATGTCAAACACAGGAGGAGGACTTATTGTCACAGATATTAAATTAGATTGTAACGCATTCAATGAAATTAAAGTTAGGAAATAAATGAAGGGTTTAATGGGCTAAAAGACTTGTTACAAACTTCTCAAAAGCAAACAACACACAGGGCCACTGAACACAAGGCCAAAGTCCATTTCAAACAGTTACTTATGCAAGAAATATGGCAGTATGATGAGACTTTGGAGTTCTACAATGAACACACAACTATGGTAAAAAATTTTAAGGGTGTATACTGTATGTGGGACTACCTCTGTAACATACATGCAGTAAGCAGTTAAGTTCAGAATCACCTTTAATGGTTGGGCCGAGGACACCCATCTCTCCCATCTCTGAGACAATTTCTCTGTGAAAGACTGAAAATGACACAACCAGCTGTCACATGAGGGTCAGTAACAGGAGTTCTTCACTTTAGCTAAGAGTAAGTCAACAAACTGACAAAGCTGCATGAAAAATCAAGTCATGAAGTCTCACCTTCATTCCTGTTTGCCATAAGGATACGAGGCATGAGTTTCTCTTGGCAGTAGGTGCGGAAGGAATCTCTGATCATGATCTCGTCCTCCGTCAGCTGGCCGTCCAGGTCCAGGGCATCAAGCCAGTTAAACTGGACCTTAGCTGTTATTAAAGGGAAGAACAGCAAAAATAACAAAACAGATTCAAAACATTTTTTGGGGAGATTCAAATTCTAAGCATAATCTCTGACATACAGTTGTGAAAAAATGAGTTTTTAACACCTACGTGCTTTAGACTTCTGGTCCCCTTTCTCTGCATCTGTGGAAAATGCAAACCAGGAAAATAATAGATAATGTGCAAGAAATGTAAGGATTTAATCTGTGATATTTCAAAATATAATTAAATACAAAGCAAGAAGATAGAACAGTGTTTTCCTGAAATTCTAAAATAGTTAAGGAAAATACAAATTTAATGGTGTAATTGGTACAATTATAGCATATTTACTACTGTCAAAAATCAATTTAGTTATTTACAGCTTTTTGAAATAGGCATATACAACTTTATAACTCTCAATTTACAGACTGCACTAACTCAAATACAAGTTCAAATTGAATGCTGCCATGAGTCTCCCTGTGGGTGAATGTGGATGCTCTAAACTTCTAGAAATGACACTGAGACAATCTGCATGAAGAGATGCAAAGATGTGGGTACTGAACCATCTTTTTAAACAATCTCTGTGTGTGGCCCGAGGTCACAGTACTCACCCTGTCTGGCAGCTGCTGCAGTTCCCTGTGCTCTGGAAGCTGAAATGATGGCACATCTCTGAGGTCGGACCAGCAGACGCCACACAGCGCTTCTCAATGCCATGATGAAGATAGGTCTAAAAAATGAACATTTACAACATCTGATTCACCTTTTTTCTGCACTTTTGATCCATGGGTTAGGGTTAGGGTTAGTGTGTCTATTTCACTGTGGTTATACCCAGTATGATTAGGTGACAAATATACTAACCTTGCTGGATGGTGTGACTGACAGATACCCTAGACTCAAGGTCAACCACAAATCTTTTTCTTCTACTCAAAAATAATACTTGCAGGAAGGACAATTTTTCAATGCAATTTTCCACGAGGGCAGAGATGACATAAAATGACAAGTATGTGTACATATTAAAGTGATCTGATTCTGTTTTTTCTCTGCTTTCAATGTTACACGGAGATAGAGATACAGCTAAAAATAAGGGGACACACATTTAAACAAAGTTGAGTAAAAACAAACCTTCATTAAACTGGTATGTTATTGTGCAATTTATTATTATACAGTCAACAGTGTACTACAACTGTCTGTCTGAAAAGAGAATTAGGAGCATTAAATAGAAATGGTCGATTAACTCCTGTATCAATACTGCCTCATACAGTTTTTATACATACAAATGAATACAGGGTTGACAGCTGTGCATGGAAAAATAATATCTACATGTCAGAAAATACAGTATACTGTTATTGACCACTGTTTTCAATCTCCTTGATCTATGTCTGCCTGTTCATTGATATATCTGCTAAAGAAAAAACAGTCCCAGGGTTCAGAAACAGACCTTACAGTCCAAACATCCAGCCTGGCCTGATATGCAGCTGAGCTAACTGAGCTACCCTGTGTGGCCTCAAGTAACTCCACTACAGCAACATGCTAACAGCGCTAGCTAACGACACACAACCTGTGTCTTCACAGCAAAAAATGTCTACTGACTGTAAGAACAATGAGCTATATGAGAGCTGTGTGCTGAGAAATTCAAAGAAAAGCCAAGGTGGAGGCAGTATGAGGAGAACTTACCTGTTTTAAAGGAGGACAACTGCTCCTGTCCTGGTTCCCCGTTTCTGGCTCTCACATTGCCGGCGCAGC